>CM056054.1:114798918-115398918 GCA_029574335.1 Rana kukunoris
AAAGTTTTTATCATTATTGTTATTTATTATTATTAATTTGTTACGTTCCATTCGTTTAGATACGGCATTTGTTATTGCGGATAATTTGTAACTTCGGATAACTCGTTACGTTCACTAACAGCCAAATTTGAAAGGAAATTTCAATACCTATGAATGAATCGTTTCTTTCTTATTTTCGGATTTTAGAAATTGCAAATTCTCAAATATTCAAATTTACCAATTTATCAATTTTCTAATATTCAAATTTACAAATTGACAAATTTTTTGAATCTTCAAATTTACCCATTTTTCGAATTTTCACATTTATCAAATTTACCAATTTTCAAATATTCAAATTTACCAATTTATGAATTTTCCAATATTCAAATTTACCAATTTTTTAAATATTCAAATTCACCAATTTACGGATTTACCAAATTACCCATATTCGGAAAAATTCGTTAAACGGGTTTCCGTTAATTCGGATATGTCCGAATTAACGAAATTCGTTAAAAAAACGAATTTTGAACGAAATGAATTGCACATGTCTAGTTTCTATTATAGTGATCCCGCCATGAAGTTCCTTGTTCGGGCACTTCCTGTTATAGGGTGACAACGCAGGAGTGCAAATGGAGAGCGTTGTCAACTTATAACAGGAAGTGCCAGAACACGGATCTTCATGGAGGGATCACCGGAGATTACTATAATCACCCTGCCACCCGGGCTTCTGAAGTGACCCTATCAGGACACATGACACCGACATGGACTTCTGTTATCACCATCAGGAAACCTGCCCAGCCGTGAAGTCGCCGCAGGAGCGGCCTTGGCCGTGCCGCCCTTGCACCACTGCCCCCCGAGGCCCGGACTCGGTGGCCTTGTTGTGGCAAATCCGGCCCTGACTACAGGAGAGTCGGGACGCCCCACTAACACACAGCTCCTTTCTCTCTCTGTAACGTAGCGAGCGTCCCCCGACTCTCAGCCTTTAGGATCGTTTAAATCACATTACAGCCTTGCAACCCCCCGAAAAACCTTCTTCACTTCACCGGCCCCCGTTGTCTCCAATATCGGAGTTTTCTTTTACAGTACTTGAATGGGGCCCCTATGCAGTTCCACATGGGGCCCAGCAGGTGGCAGTGTAGGCCGGGGTTTGCAGGCTGCTCAGTAATGTCTTCACATCCCATAGGAAAGTCTTTTTATTACAGATCTCAGAATCTTCAGGGAAACTTTCATTTCTCCTCTTGGAGGGAGCCGGAGAAGAAGATGGCGCCCTGTGTGACGGAGGTTCTGTATGGAGGGTCATAGACAAGTCCTCACCAATCAGATCAGAGGAGAAGAAAGGATTTTCCTTTAAAGGGTCACTCCACCCAAGAGTCTTATTGTCATAGGCGGAGCCTGGTGGGTGGACTCCGCCCCCCAACACCTCCTAATACATTCTCCATAATATATACATGACCCACCGGGGATGGTGGGAACCCCTCATAATGGGGACATCAGGGGTACAGACCTGGGAACTCAGCACAGGGATGGTGGGAACCCCTCATAATGGGCACAGCGGGTGTACAGACCCAGGAACTCAGCACAGGGATGGTGGGAACCCCTCATAATGGGGCACAGCGGGTGTACAGACCCGGGAACTCAGCACAGGGATGGTGGGAACCCCTTTAATGGGCACAGCAGGGGTACAGACCCGGGAACTCAGCACAGGGATGGTGGGAACCCCTCATAATGGGCACAGCAGGTGTACAGATCTGGGAACTCAGCACAGGGATGGTGGGAACCCCTCATAATGGGCACAGCGGGTGTACAGACCCAGGAACTCAGCACAGGGATGGTGGGAACCCCTCATAATGGGGCACAGAGGGTGTACAGACCCGGGAACTCAGCACAGGGATGGTGGGAACCCCTCATAATGGGCACAGCGGGTGTACAGACCTGGGGAATCAGCACAGGGATGATGGGAACCCCTCATAATGGGCACAGCAGGTGTACAGACCCAGGAACTCAGCACAGGGATGGTGGGAACCCCTCATAATGGGCACAGCAGGTGTACAGACCCAGGAACTCAGCACAGGGATGGTGGGAACCCCTCATAATGGGGCACAGAGGGTGTACAGACCCGGGAACTCAGCACAGGGATGGTGGGAACCCCTCATAATGGGCACAGCGGGTGTACAGACCCAGGAACTCAGCACAGGGATGGTGGGAACCCCTCATAATGATATTGATCTCTGAAGACAAATCCGAACAATCCATTCAATAGGTAAATCATCTGTGGGGCCCTTGTATTGTATAGATGATGGTTAATTTAACAGAGATTACAATCTGATTGTACAACCAAATCCTAAGGGGGGGATCTATTTATAAAACATTTGCTGGACAAATATGATGATCATTGGCCCAGCCCATCTCGAATCACAATGTAGGATTTTCCCAACTAAGGTATTTCAAGGGGGTAAAAAAAAGGCCACTAGGTGGAGCTGCTGATCACAGGAAATCTCTGCTGTATTGAGCAAAGTGTCATCAGAATTCATCAAAGGTGGGCAAAGGCTTATAACATTCGTCCAATGAATTTATATATATATCATAATAAACTTCTGCAGCTTCCTTTAATTTTATAATATTTTATACTAAAGTGATTTGTAAATATATATATATATATAAATATAAAATAAAATAAATATTTTTTTTTTTATTTTTTTTTTAGGAAAGAAATAGTAAAATATAAGATGTAAGCACTTCCATACCGGGGGGCACTTATACACCCTCCTGCCCAGGCCAAGTTTCAGCTTTCAGCGCTGTTGCACTTTGAATGACAATTGCGCGGTCGTGCTACACTGTACCCAAACTACATTTTTATAATTTTTTTCCCCCACAAATAGAGATTTCTCTTGGTGGTATTTGATCACCTCTGCGGTTTTTATTTTCTGCAAAAAAAAAGACCGAATTTTTTTGAAAAACAAATGCTTTTTTTTTGTTTCCGTTACAAAACTTTGTAAATAAGTACGTTTTTATCCTTCACGGTTGGGCACAGATGGGGCGGCACGGATGGGCACAGATGAGGCGGCACAGATAGGTGGCACAGATGAGGCGGCACAGATGGGGCGGCACAGATAGGCGGCACGGATGAGCACAGATGGGGCGGCACAGATGGACACAGATGAGGCGGCACAGATAGGCGGCACGGATGGGCACAGATGGGGCGGCACGGATGGACACAGATAAGGCGGCACATATAGGCACAGATGGGGTGGCACAGATGGGCAGCACGTATGTACTGTAATATTTTGTACTGATAGATGCCAATCAGTGCCAAACAATGCCTGCCAATCAGTGATGCCCATTGTGGGCACTGATTGGCATCCATTGTGGGCACTGATGGCATCCCTGGTGGTCTAGGGTGGCATACCTGGTGGTGGGCACCCCTGGTGGTCTGGTGACATCCCTGGTGGTCCAGTGTGGACATCCTCGGGGGGGGGGGGGCTGCACTGATAATCGATCAGCACAAACCCCCCTGTCAGAAGAGCAGCCGATCGGCTCTCCTCTACTCGCGTCTGTCAGACGTAAGTGAGGAAAAGCCGATCACGGCTGCTCTTGTTTACATTGTGATCAGCAGTGATTGGACGCGGCTAATCGCGTGGTAAAGAGTCTCCGACGAAGGCTCTTTACCGAGATCAAAATGACACCCCGCAACACCGATCGCTGCGATGCGCGCCCATTTTCATTTCCATTTTTTTTCCTGTGAAATAAAATTATATTTTATTTTCAATTTTTTTTATATTTCAATTACATTTTTTTCCCTGTGAAATAAAACTTTATTTTTTTCTTATTTTTATTTGTATGTATATATATATATATATATCTATATATATCTATATAGATATATATATATTAGGGCTGTGACTGATTAAAATTTTTGTGTTCGATTAAACGTTTTTTTTTTTAATCGATTAATCGACTAATTTCGATTAATTAACGCACATACAGATACAACTACTTTTAGCTGATCTCCTTGCATTGCAACTCTGCATTAGTCAGTGGTAAATGTGGTGGGGGCAGCATGGGGGCAGATGTGTATATTCTTGCAGTATGGGAGCAGATGTGTATATTACAGAATCTACCCCCATGCTGTAATATACACATCTGCCCCCATGCTTTTCCTATACACATCTGCCTGCATGCTTTCATATACAGATCTGCCCCCATGCTATACATGATGGTTGTCCTCTCTTACCTTCTTAAGGCAGGAGGACCCGTCCGCAGAGCAGCTGACACTGACACGTGCACGATGCAAGCAGGCGGGCGCAGTGGCGTAACTAGAACCTTCAGGGCCCCGATGCATGAAACCATGAAGGGCCCCCCCAATGTTGCCAACCTACCAGATTGAAATTTACTTTCACGACATCCGAAATTTACTGGCACAGCCACGTTTTTACTGGCATTTCGCAAAAGTTACTAAATAAAATGTAATAGACATTAAGGTAAAAAAACATAATTTCAATATAATAAGGGCAAATGATTTAGTCACATCACCTCCTGCCTCTATCCCCTCTGCCACCAACACCAGCTGCCTTCACCCCCCTCTGCGGTGCCACAATCTCCCCTGCCTCCAATCTCCTCCTGCCGTGCCACCATCACCCCCTACCTCCATCGTATCCCCCTCTGCCACCATCACCTGTCACTGTCGGCTGGGCTGTCTGTCACACTCTCTATCCCCGACTCCCCTGTGAACGTTGTGTTGCCTGGATGCAGCAGGCTCCGCCATTCCGCCGCCGCCGCGTGCTCCTCAGAGGGGTGCTAAAGAGGGGGTAAGACACAGGGTTTGTAGGGGTGTTACACAGGAGACAGGGGTGGTAGGCATGTTAGACATAGCCAGGGGTGCTAGGGAGGGGGTTAGACACAGGCAGGGGTGGTGGGGGGTTAAACACAGGCAGGGGTGGTAGGGAGGGTTAGACACAGCCCGGGGTGGTAGGGGGGGTTAGACACAGCCATGGGTGGTAGGGGGTTAGACACAGCCAGGGGTGGTAGGGGGGGGGTAGACACAGCCAGGGGTGGTAGGGGGGGGGGTTAGACACAGCCAGGGGTGGTAGGGTGGGGGGGGGGTTAGACACAGCCAGGGGTGGTAGGGGGGGTTAGACACAGCCAGGGGTGGTTAGACACAGCCAGGGGTGGTGGTGGTAGGGGGGTTAGACACAGCCAGGGGTGGTGGTGGTAGGGGGGTTAGACACAGCCAGGGGTGGTGGTGGTAGGGGGGTTAGACACAGCCAGGGGTGGTGGTGGTAGGGGGGTTAGACACAGCCAGGGGTGGTGGTGGTAGGGGGGTTAGACACAGCCAGGGGTGGTGGTGGTAGGGGGGTTAGACACAGCCAGGGGTGGTGGTGGTAGGGGGGTTAGACACAGCCAGGGGTGGTGGTAGGGGGGTTAGACACAGCCAGGGCTGGTGGTAGGGGGGGTAGACACAGCCAGGGGTGGTAGGGGGGTTAGACACAGCCAGGGGCGGTAGGGAGGGGGTTAGACACAGCCAGGGGCGGTAGGGAGGGGGTTAGACACAGCCAGGGGCGGTAGGGGGGGTAGACACAGCCAGCGGAGCAGTGTGACAGGTGGGGGGAGCAGTTTGTCAAAGGGGGGGGGGCAGTGTGACAGGTGGGGAGCAGTTCTGGGGGGGGCAGTGTGACAGGTGGGGGAGCAGTGTGACAGGTGGGGAAGCAGTTTCTGGGGGGGCAGTGTGACAGGAGGGGGAGCAGTTTCTGGGGGGGCAGTTCTGGGGGGGCAGTGTGTCAGGTGGGGGAGCAGTGCGACAGGTGGGGGAGCAGTTCTGGGGGGGCAGTGTGACAGGTGGGGGAGCAGTGCGACAGGTGGGGGAGCAGTTCTGGGGGGCAGTGTGTCAGGTGGGGGAGCAGTGCGACAGGTGGGGGAGCAGTTCTGGGGGGCAGTGTGTCAGGTGGGGGAGCAGTGCGACAGGTGGGGGAGCAGTTCTGGGGGGGCAGTGTGACAGGTGGGGGAGCAGTTCTGGGGGGGGGGCAGTATGTCAGGTGGGGAAGCAGTGTGTCAGGTGGGGAAGCAGTTCTGGGTGGGGCAGTATGTCAGGTGGGGAAGCAGTGTGTCAGGTGGGGAAGCAGTTCTGGGGGGGGGCAGTATGTCAGGTGGGGAAGCAGTGTGTCAGGTGGGGAAGCAGTTCTGGGTGGGGCAGTATGTCAGGTGGGGAAGCAGTGTGTCAGGTGAAGGAGCAGTGTGACGGGGAGAAGTGTGACATATAATACAGCTCATCCGACATCACATACACTCTCTGTGCACCAGCATTACCTTCTCTCCAGCAGCTGCAGCACTGACTCGCACATCTCTCCCTCCACCTGTTCATGGCTCAGCCTCCTGTTCTCATCTTGGGTGTCCCAGCCAGGTCCCCGCAGCACCACCACCAGCACAATCCCCCCTGCCGCCTCCTGCTCCACCAGTCCACCATACCTAAAGCCGACCCAACGAGGAAACCCGGAAGTACCCGGAAGTAGCGCGGAGCTACATGTAGGGGAACTTGGCGCTGAGGGGGGAGAAGGAGGATGCCGGATGCTGCGGGTGATGATGACGTCAGCGCGCCGCTACTTGCTTGCCGCCGGGTGGACCAAGATGGCCGCGGCTCCGCAGCTAGGCCGAAGCCGCGGTCTTTCCTATCGGCGAGACCGTGGAGCTCACTCCGCGGATCGTCGATCAAAATTTTTTTAGTCGATCAAAGAAATTAACGATTAATCGAACAATTAATCGTTAATTTCCGCAGCCCTAATATATATATATATATATATATATATATATATATATATATATATATATATATAGATATATATATATATATATATATATATATGTGTGTGTATATATATGTATAATTATTTATTTATTTTTAGGAAAAAATAGTAGAATATAAAAACTGAAGGGGCAGCACATTTTTGTATTAATATTATTATTATTATTTTCATTTCCATTTTTTTCCCTGTGAAATAAAATTATATATATGTATATTTTTTTATTTACATTAATTTTTTCCTGTGAAATAACATTTATTTTTGTGTATGTATGTATATATATAATTATTTATTATTAGGAAAAAAAGAGTAAAATATAACATTTAAAGGGGCAGCACATTTTTATTATTATTATTATTATCATTATGTTCTTTTTTTCATTTTTTTTTCCCTGTGAAATAAAATTTTATTTTTATTTTATTTCATTTACATTTTTTTTCCTGTGAAATAAAACACTGACAAAAAAAATAAATAAAAAAAAAAACAACCTTTAGGACCATTGTTAGTCTTGCAATCCCCCGAAAATCATCTTCATTCGCCGTCCCTTTGTCTCCAATGGGCCAGATTCAGGAACAGTTAGGCTGGTGGATCCAGTGATCCGCCAGCCTAACTGTGACTTTGAGCCGGCGTTTCTGTTTTCTGTAACCAGAAAACAAGAAACGCCGGGTTGAAGTTCTGATGCGAGCAGCGTAACTGAGTTTCGCCATCGCATCGTTACTTCAACTTAAAAATGGCGCCGGGGGCGTTCCCGCCGATTTACGCTCAAAAAATATGTTAATGAGCGGAAATCGGCAATTCACGATCGCATTCCGGCGCGACGCAGTGACGTTACGACGTTTCCGGACGGGATACGCGGCACATAGTTATACCTACATGGGGTTTGGAATATTCTATGTTAGGTATAGGCGTCGTCATCGCGTCGGAAAAAAAAAAAAAAACGTCGCTTGCGTAAAACGTTCATGAATGGGAATGTGACGTCATTGACGTTCATTCACAAAATTTGGAGCATGCGCACGGGGATGTTTTAACACTCGACGCATGCGCAGTACGTTCGCGGCGGGAACGCGCTTCGTTTAAATACTACACGCCCCGTACCCGCCCAATTTGAATTCCGCCGGCTCATTTGCGATGCGCTGCCGCAACTTTAGGAGCAAGTGCTTCGTGAATGACAGCACTTGCTCCTAAAATTTCTGCAGCGTAACGCAAATGAGAAGCGTTACTCCAGAGCAAAGATGCTCCCATCTACCTGAATCTGGCCCAATATCGGATTTGTCTTTTATTTTTGCAGTTCCACATACGGTCTGGCAGGTGGCAGTGTAGATCAGGATTTGCAGGCGGCTCAGTATTTGAAAAGTCTTTTTGTTTATAGATTTCTGTAACTTTGGGAAAACTTTTTTTTTTGAGTAGAGATAGATTAGAACCCCTGTCTGTCTGTATTGCTGTGTGTGCCCCAATAATGAGATACAACCTCACTGTGTGTCCTGGTTTAACATTATCAATGAAAGTGAAAGTAAAATTAAATTCCCAACTTTTAGGTTGTCCTCTGTAATAGAGGGGAAAATGCTATTTTGGAATGGAATGCATTAATAATAATAATAATAAATAATAATAAAAAAGGTTTTTATTAGTGTTGTTATTTATTATTATTAATTTGTTACGTTCCATTCGTTTAGATACGGCATTCGTTATTTTGGATAATTCGTAACTTTGGATAAATTCGTATTCGTTAAGTTCACTAACAACCAAATTTGAAAGGAAATTTCAATACCTGAAATTAAATAGTTAGTTATTATTAGTTAGTTATTCTTTCTTATTTTTGGATTTTCTTTCCTATTTTCGGATTTTAAAAATTGCGAAGTTTCGAATATTTGAATTTATCAATTTATGGATTTTCGAATATTCAAATTTACCAATTTACTAATTTACGAATTTTCGAACATTTAAATTGACCAATTTTCGAATATTCAAATTTACCAGTTTACTAATTTTCGAATATTCAAATTTACCAATTTTCGAATATTCAAATTTACCAATATATGAATTTTTAAATATTTAAATTTACCAATTTACCAACTTTCTAATATTCATATTTACCAATTTACTAATTTTACAAATTTTCGAACATTTGAATTGACCAATTTACGAGATTTTGAATATTCAAATTTACCAATTTACGAATTTTCGAATATTCCAATTTACCAATTTACGAATTTTCGAATATTTAAATTTACCAATTTACGACTTTTCGAACATTTAAATTTACCAATTTACGAATTTTCGAATACTCCAATTTACCAATTTACGAGATTTCGAATATTCAAATTTACCAATTTACCAACTTTCTAATATTCATATTTACCAATTTACTAATTTACGAATTTTCGAACATTTGAATTGACCAATTTACGAGATTTTGAATATTCAAATTGACCAATTTACGAGATTTCAAATATTCAAATTTACCAATTTACGAATTTTCGAATATTCCAATTTACCAATTTACGAATTTTCGAATATTACAATTTACCAATTTACGAGATTTCGAATATTCAAATTTACCAATTTACGAATTTTCGAATATTTAAATTTACCAATTTACGAATTTTCGAACATTTAAATTTACCAATTTACGAATTTTCGAATATTCAAATTTACCAATTTACGAATTTTCGAATATTCAAATTTACCAATATATGATTTTTTAAATATTTAAATTTACCAATTTTCTAATATTCAAACTTACGGATTTACCAATTTTCTAATATTTTGGATATTCGGATTTACCAATTTCCGTATTTTCAAATATTCGAATATCCGAACGTACAGATTTACCAAATTACCCATATTCTGAAAAATTGGTTAAATGGGTTTTTCTCTTATTCGGATATTTTTATATTAACACATTTTTCGAAATTCGCAAAGAAGCGAATTCCGGGCGAAACAAATTGCACATGTCTAGCTTCCATTATAGTAATCCCCGGTGATCCCGCCATGAAGTTCCTTGTTCGGGCACTTCCTGTTATAGGGTGACAACTCAGGAGTGCAATTGGGAGACAGGGACAGAGCGTTGTCACCTTATAACAGGAAGTGCCTGAACACGGATCTTCATGGAGGGATCACCGGAGATTACTATAATCACCCTGCCACCCAGGCTTCTGAAGTGACCCTATAAGGACACATGACACCGACATGGACTTCTGTTGTCACCATCAGGAAACCCGCCCATTGCTGGAGTGCATGTAGACAGGAAGTGGCTGCAAAGAGGCCGCAGGAAGGGTACTTATGAGTGGCACTGATAGGCGGCACTGATGGGCACTGATAAGCGGGACTGCTGGGCACTGATAAGCGTGACTGCTGGGCACTGATATGTGAAACTGATGGGCACTGATAAGCTGGACTGCTGGGCACTGATGGGCACTGATATGTGAAACTGATGGGCACTGATAAGCAGGACTGCTGGGCACTGAGGGGCACTGATAGGCGGCACTGCTGGGCGCTGATACGTGGCACTGATGGATACTGATATGCGTCACTGATAGATGGCACTGATAGGCATCCCTTGTGGCACTGGCGCTGGCATTGTGGGTGGGCATTGATTGGCAGCTGCCTGGGCATTGATTGGCATTTCCCTGGTGGTCTAGGTGGCATATCTGGTGGTCCAGTGGGGTGGCCATCCCTGGTGGTCTATTTCGGCATCCTGGTGGTCCTGGGAGGGCATCAAAAGGGGGGGGGGGGCACTGCACTGAAAAAAAAACAATCAGCATATACCCCCCTGTTAGGAGAGCAGCCAATCGGCTCTCCTCTACTCATGTCTGTCAGACACGAGTGAGGGAAAGCCGATCAACGGATCTTCCTGTTTACATCGTGATCAGCCGTGATTGGACACGGATGATCGCGTGGTAAAGCGCCTCCGACGGAGGCTTTTTACTGAGAACGGTGTTGTCAGACTGACACACCGCACCACCGATCCCCGAATCTCCGCGATGCGCACCCCCACGGCACCCAGTCGACATATGACATCCAGTCAGGATAACACAACCACCACCCGGCCGTCATTCTGCTATAAGCGGTAAGCGGTTAAACCCTCCAGAACACATGGGGGTACAATGCTCTTATTTTTTGTTACCTAAAAGTGAACGGTGCCGCAGTACGGCAAAACCGGGGCAGATGGTACAAAAATAACAATTAAATACACAATTTTTTTTTAAAATAAATAAAAATTACAAAAAGAACAAAAAAAAAAACTAAAATATCCTAAAAACGAAAGTAGATTTTGGATATACGGCTCAGCGAGCGACGGTCACCTACGGGCCGGCGTTTGGCGTTCCTGGATAATTGGCCTCCTCTGTTTTTCGTCTCTCGGGTTCCATGGGCCGGGTTCAGCATGGGGCTGATTTGGAGGGAGGATCCTGAGATAACATCCAGCAGAGCAAGTCCTCCTCTGTCCATTAAACTCACCTCATAAATGTCATTTGTTTGCCAAGTTCTTACACTTGTAGGCCTGTAAATCTGCACATGAATGGGCCCATTTCCCTCCTTAACTGCCACTCAGCAGTCGTTAGAGGCCACAGATTCATAAACAGAGCTGAGAAGAGGCTTGTTTATGGCCCCCGCAGTGAATTACACCTCCGACCTCCATTGTGAAGGCCTCTGTTTCCTGTCTGTTAGTTTATTTCCACCTCCATAAACTCTGCAAACTGTTTACCTTATTGTGTCTGCGCCGAGAACTTCAAACAGTCCCGTCACCTTGAGAGCTGGTCTGAGGGTCGGAATTCAAGGTCCATCAAAAACCAGGGACCACACCTTAGATGAGTCAATACACTTCCTGGGACCAAAGAATGGAGCTCTGTGTCTGGATCATTTACATCATAAATAGTTTGTTTTCCAGGTAGAGATACGGAGGGAGTGTTGTCCTATTCACAGGGATGAGACGCTAGAAGTGACACTACATCCCCAACATTGCCAACCACCGGACAGGACTGTAATACCAACCCCAACATGATGCACCACGAGACATGGCCATACCACAACCCCAACATAATCATAATACAATCCCAACATGACCCACCACTAGACACGACTATAATACAACCCCAACATGACCCACCACAAGACATGACCATACCACAACCCCAACATAACCATAATACAACCCCAACATGACCCACCACAAGACATGGCCATACCACAACCCCAACATGACCCACCACGAGACATGACCATACCACAACCCCAACATAACCATAATACAACCCCAACATGACCCACCACAAGACATGGCCATACCACAACCCCAACATGACCCACCACGAGACATGACCATACCACAACCCCAACATAACCATAATACAACCCCAACATGACCCACCACAAGACATGGCCATACCACAACCCCAACATGACCCACCACGAGACATGACCATACCACAACCCCAACATAACCATAATACAACCCCAACATGACCCACCACAAGACATGACCATACCACAACCCCAACATAACCATAATACAACCCCAACATGACCCACCACAAGACATGGCCATACCACAACCCCAACATGACCCACCACGAGACATGACCATACCACAACCCCAACATAACCATAATACAACCCCAACATGACCCACCACAAGACATGGCCATACCACAACCCCAACATGACCCACCACGAGACATGACCATACCACAACCCCAACATAACCATAATACAACCCCAACATGACCCACCACAAGACATGGCCATGCCACAACCCCAACATGACCACAATACAACCCCAACATGAGCCACCACTGAACATGACTATAATATGTCAACATGACCATAATACTATTTCAACGTGACCCTCCACTAAACAAGACAATTATACAACCACAACATGACCCACCACTAGACATGACCATAATACAACCCCAACATGACAATAATACAACCCAAAGATGACACACCACTAGACATGACCATACCACAACCCAAACATGACCCACTACGAGACATGACCATACCACAACCCCAACATGACCACAATACAACCCCAACATGACCCACCACTAGACATGACCATAATACAACCCCATCATGACCATAATACAACCCCATCATGACCATAATACAACCCCATCATGACCATAATACAACCCCATCATGACCATAATACAACCCCATCATGACCATAATACAACCCCAACATGACCCACGAATAGACATGACCATTATATAGCCCCAACATGACCATAATACAATCTCAACATGACCCACCACTGAACATGACTGTAATACAGTTTCAACATGACCCTCCACTAAACAAGACATAATACAGCCCCAACATGACCCACCAATAGACATAACTATAATATAACTTCAACATGACCATCATACAACCTCAACGTGTCCCACCATTAGACATGACCATAATACAGCCCCAACATGACCCACCACTGAACATGACCATAAAAAAGTCAACATGACCATAATACAATGTAAACAAGGCATTTCCATGTTTTGCCTAGTGACAGGACACTGATCTACTGCTCCCTGTCATCAGGAGCACCGATCAGTGATGTGTCACAGGTAGCCACGCCCCCTCACAGTTAGAATCACTCCCTGGGACACACTTAACCCCTTCCTCGCCCCTTAGTGGTTAACCCCTTCCCTGCCAGTGTCATTTACACAGTAATCAGTGCATTTGTATAGCACTGATCGCTGTATAAACGCCAATGGTGCCAAAATAGCGTCAAAAGTGTCCGATGTGTCTGCCGCAATATTGCAGTCACGCTAAAAATCGCTGATCACCGCCATTACTAGTAATAAAAAATAATAATAAAAATGCCATAAAAAAAAAAAAATCGACAAAATTGTCGCTTTTTTTTGTTTATAGCCCAAGAAATATAAACCACAGAGGTGATCAAATACCACCAAAAGAAATCTCTATTTGTGGCGGGGAAAAAAAAGGACATCAATTTTGTTTGCGCCATTGTCAGTTAAAGCGACGCAGTGCTGAATCGCAAAAAGGGGCAAGGCCCTTTAGGAACAAAATGGTCCGGGGCTTATGTGGCTATTATAGCAAAAAGTAAAAAAGATATTATTTTTTTCTTTAACCACTTCCTTACTGGGCATGTATACCCCCTTCCTGCCCAGGTGAAATTTCAGCTTCCGGCACTGCGTCACTTTAACTGACAATCGCGCGGTTGTGCGACGTGGCTCCCAAACAAAACTGGCGTCCTTTTTTCCCCACAAATAGAGATTTCTTTTGGTGGTATTTGATCACCTCTGCGTTTTTTTTTATTTTTTGCGCTATAAACAGAAATAAAGCGCCAAGTTTGAAAAAAAAAACAATATTTTTTAACTTGTTGCTGTAATAAATATCCAATTTTGAAAAAAAAAAAAAAATTCTCAGTCTAGGCGATACGAATTCTTCTACATATTTTTGGTAAAAAAAAAAAAAAATCGCAATAAGCGTCTGATTTGTGCAAAAGTTTTTGCGCTTACAAAAAAGGGGACAGAATTATTATTTTTTATTATTTTTTTTCCACTACTTATGGTGGCGATCAGCGTTTTTTTTTTCGTGACTGCGACGTTATGGCGGAGACATCGGACACTTTTGGCACATTTTTGGCGCCATTTAAATTTATACTGCGATCAGTGCTATAAATATGCACTAATTACTGTATAAATGTGACTGGCATTGAAGGTGTTAACTCTAGGGGGTGAGGAAGGGGTTAAAATGTGTACCCTGAATTGTGTTCTAACTGTGGGGGGTGACTGGGGGAGGTGACCGATCTATGTACAAAGAACACAGATCGGTCTCCTCTCCCCCCTTCAGGACATGTGTTTACAGACGGAGATCCACGTCTTGTCCCTGTAGCCGCCGTTCCCGAGTGCGTGGCGGACATCGCGGCCGCCAGGCACGTGCATCGGCATCTCAGCGATGCGGCGGGCGCGCTCGCGCGCCCCCCAGTGGCCTGGGGGAGCGGAGGCCTCCCAGAGAAGTAGAACCACCCTGCGGCCGTACAAAGTCGGGTAGTGGTTAAAATTGTCGCTCTATTTTTGTCTATAGCGCAAAAAATAAAAAACGCAGAGGTGATCGAATACCACCAAAAGAAAGCTCTATTTGTGGGAAAAAAAGGACGCCAGTTTTGTTTGGGAGCCACGTCGCACGACCGCGCATTTGTCACACAATTGTTACAGCGACGCAGCGCCGAATCCCAAAAACTGCCCAGGCAACCAAATCTTCCGGGGGCTGAAGTGGTTAAAAGGTCACGTGCGTGTGAAGGCAGGCGTCCCAATACTTTTGGTAATGTAGTGTATAGAGATAGTATTGTTTATTGGCACGTTATTGATCGAACCGGAGATCTGCAGAGCATTGCACCTTCCCATCTCTCTCCTGACAGATGCTTATTGATATGCTCTGCCAGTTATTTCCATTATTGATTGATCTGCAGAGCATTGCACCTTCCCACCTCTTTCCTGACAGATGCTTAGTGATATGCTCTGCCAGTTATTTCCATTATTGATTGATCTGCAGAGCATTGCACCTTCCCACCTCTTTCCTGACAGAAGCTGATTGATATACCCTGCAAGTTATTCCATTACTGATTGATCTGCAGAGCATTTCTCCCCCCCCCCCCCCATAACCGGTACATATTCTGCAGATGATTCAGTGATTTTATGCGGTGGGTGGGGGGGGGGGGGTTCTCCTTTAAGCCTCCAGAGGGGCGGAGCTCTGGAACCCGTCGGTCCGGTTTGTCCGGTGCACAGGGAGAGCGTTTTTTTATTTCACCAAGGTACCATTTAGGATTAGTATAAGAACAGCAAAAGTAGCTGTTTAAATACAGGTTACCGACACCAGTCCTGAAAGCCAGCCGGGGGTCCCCCGGGGACAAAGGATTATGTGAGGCCCGGCCCTTCGGGGTCTATGAATTGCTCTCTGTTATTGGGAGCCGACTCCTAGGATGTGGGGATTAAATGACCATTCCTGCCAGAGAGCTGAATCACAGATACAGGAAACATTCTACCTGCCAAAGGATTTGTAAAGTAATCCCCGGGCTCTTATCACCCCCCCTCGCCCCCCCCCCCCCCCATACACCACAGCTAAGAAAAGTGACATCACAGCAGTTCTGCTCACTTGGTGTCACTGCCCCCGCCTCCCAGGGATTATGGACTTCTAGGACACCAGTGACACCCACCCGGACCGTCCTTGTTGTGGGGGCCCATAGCAGCTGCCCCTTGAGCCCACACTGCCTGCAAACAGTTGATAAGTGAATTCGGGAGGGCCCTAGAAAAAGTTTGCCCAGTGTCCAATCAATATTAAAGATGGCCCTGTTGAGTGGCCTACACAGAGCCCCGACCTCAACCCTACTGAACGTCTTTGGGATGCCAGAGGCTATCCTGTATTTGTGGGAGGAGTCTGAGGGGTATTTATCCCTCCCTCTCTGGCTGATCCTGCGTCGGCTCGTTTTCTGGGTTCCCAGTCACCCGTTTCCCCCAATTTCACATACTTATCGTACATTTTTTGATGTTCATACATTCAGGGTATGCCCTCTTTCAGGCGTACTGACCAGCTAGGCCAAGGCACACCTCAGGCCTTGGTAGTCAGGGTATCGCATTTCCAAGTGAAGACTCTGACCACAAATAATTGTACGCACATTTTTGAAGACGCGCTCCAAAAATTTGTGGGAAGTCTGCCCAGAAGAGTAGAGCCAGCTCCATAACTATATGGTATGAAGGAACTCGAGTGGCCGGCACAGAGCCCTGATCTCAACCCTACTGAACACCGGTGGGATGAATTGGAATACCGATGCTGAGCCAGGTCTTCTCATGCAAAATCAGTACCCAGGGCCGGACTTACGATTGGGCTTGAACGGGCTCAAGCCCATGGGCCCCGCCCAATAGGGGCCCCCCCGGCTCAATCGTGGCAACCCGCTGCAATCGCGGCAACCCCCTCACGCAATTTCACGGCAATCGCGGCAATCCCCTCCTACAATTTCGTGGCAATCGCAGCAACCCCCTCCCGCAATTTTGCGCCAATCCCCCGTTCGCGGCAATTTTGGCACCCACCCCACTCAACAACTTTTGAGGATGGATGTAATTCTCGGCAGCTCCCAGCCCCCCCCCCCCGCTCAATAATTCTGATGCTCCAGGGGGCCCCTTCACTGCAGCTGTGTAAGGGACCCCAAAATTACTGAAGGCGGCCCTGGGAAGAGGTAAGAAGTCCGTCCAGCAGCTCAACAACTTTGATCGGTGGATCCAAAATTAACAACTATGATCAGTCGGCAGTAACAACCCACCACCCCCCCCGCTTCTCTGCTCCAGGGGGTCCCTTCAATTATTATTATTATTATTATTTTTTTTTTTAAAGTGTATTTTGTGCGTGAAGTCGAGAGAGAGGAGCTGGACTGCAGGAGTTGGTAGTAGGCAGACCCTCCCCCCAGAGGCAATCGCCATCCTTCTCCATGCCCCCGGTGGCAATGGCGGGTGTGAGGGGGGGCCTCCCCCTCACCCCACCCTACCTGCTCCACTTGGGAGCCCGATGGGGCAGAGGGACTCCCCCTATGAGGGAGTCTAGCCCACCCAGCCAGCCCTGTAGGTCCTTCGCCTCTCTTTATTTTAGGAGACCTCATGGCCAAAGTGCGTGCCTGTTAAACCAATTTCGTGTGCGTGCAAGTGTGGTGTTTTTTTTTTTGGGGGGGGGGTGGGCATACTAAGCACAGGCGTACCTTGCATAGCACACCCACCAGGAGCCGGGCTGAGACCACCAAACTCAATTCACATGTAGCCGAGACCGGGATCCGAACCCTTGGCTGCAGAGGTGAACGGCTTGTCAGCGCAGTGCCAATCACGTTGAGCCACCACCCTTCAATTATTAAGCCCAGGGGCCCCCACAACCCTAAGTCCTGCCCTGTCAGTACCTAACGTCTTTTGGCTGATTGGACAAAAAATTCACAAAGACATACTCGAAAAATCGTGGTAGCCTTCCAAGAAGAGTGGAGTCAGCTCCATAAAGATATGGTGGGTGGAGTGTCCTGCACAGAGCCCTGACCTCAACCATCTTTGGGATGGAATGCCGATTGTGAGCCAGGTTTTCTCCTTCAACATACTGTAAGTACTTGACCTCACAGATGGGAACACATTCCACAGATACACTCCAACATTGTGTGGAATTTCTTCCTAGAAGAGTGGAGTCGGCTCCATAAAGACATGATGTGGAGGAACTCAAGTGTCCGGCACAGAGCCCTGACTTCAACCCTGCTGAACACTTTGGAATTAGTTGCATCACTGATTGTGAGGCCGAGTCTTCTGATCAAACATCAACACCTGACTTCACAAATGGGATACATTCCTACAGACACACTGGAGGTCGTTACACGGGGCCAACTCTAATGGCCATGGTTCTAGGATGAGATGTCCAACAAGCTTATATAGATGAGATGATTCACACCTCTATTTTGTGGGGAGCCTTCCTAAAAGAGTGGAGCTAGCTCCATAAAGACATGGTTTGACTAGTTGGTTGTGGAGGAACTGTCCTGCACAGGGCCCTGACCTCAACCCTACTGAACACCTTCGGGATGAATTGGAACGCTGATTGTGATTTAGGTCTTCTCATCCAACAAGCTTATATAGATGAGATGGTTCACACTCTAATGTTGTGGGAAGCCTTCCTAGAAGAGTGTAGCCGGATCCATAAAGACATGGTTCGACCAGTATGGTGTGGAGCAGCGGCGGCGCGTCCATAGAGGGCGCATGAGCGCCACCCCCTCTCTCCTACACCAGTCAATCTCCAATAGATTCATGATTCTATCTATTGTCGCAGCTGCCGCCCACTATTCAGATGTCCGGCCCCTTGTCAGGCGGCGGGCATCTGAATTGCAGCGGTGGGGGTGTATTTGGAAGTGCCTGATCAGAGCCATGTGCTATAATAGGCTTCCAAATTGGTAAACAGCAGGAGTTCTCGGTTTACACAGTGTTGTGTTAGGAAAGGGAATAAATCGCTTCCCTAACACTGAACCACCTCCCAGCCAATCAGGTGCACCGGGTCTGGTTACCTGTCACCTGATCGGACGCCTATCAGGACGGGAGAAGACATTGAAGAGGGAGCGTGGAGGACAGCGCTGACTTATGACAGGTAAGTGCCAGGCAGGGGGGCACACTGGCAGCATTTGATGGGGAAAACTGGTGGCAATTAATGGGGCAAACTGGTGGCAATTGATGGGGCACACTGGAAGCATTTGATGAGGCAAACTAGTGGCAATTGATGGAGCAAAATGGTGGCAATTGATGGGGAAAACTGGCGGCAGATGATGGGGCACACTGGCAGCATTTGATGGGGCAAACTGGCGGCAATTGATGAGGCACACTGGCAGCATTTTATTTGGCAAACTAGTGGAAATTGATGGGGAAAACTGGCGGCAATTTATGGGGCACACTGGCAGCATTTGATGGAGCAAACTGGTGGCAATTGATGGGGCAAACTGGTGGCAATTGATGGGGCAAAATGGTGGCAATTGATGGGAAAAAATGGTGGTAATTTATGGGGCAAACTGGTGGCAATTGATGGAGCACACTGGCAGCATTTGATGGGGCAAACTGGTGGCAATTGATGGGGCAAAATGGTGGCAATTGATGGGGCAAAATGGTGGCAATTGATGGGGAAAACTGGCGGCAATTGATGGAGCACACTGGCAGCATTTGATGGGGCAAACTGGTGGCAATTGATGGGGCACAATGGCAGCATTTGATGGGGCAAACTGGTGGCAATTGATGGGGAAAACTGGCGGCAATCGATGGGGAAAACTGGCGTCAATTGATGGGGCACACTGGCGGCAATTGATGGGGCAAACTGGTGGCAATTGATGGGGCACACTGGCAGCATTTGATGGGGCAAACTGGCGGCAATTGATGGGGCAAACTGGCAGCATTTGATGGGGCAAACTGGTGGCAATTGATGGGGACAACTGGCGGCAATTAATGGGGCACACTGGCAGCCTTTGATGGGGCAAAATGGTGGCAATTAATGGGGCAAACTGGTGGCAATTGATACGGAAAACTAGCAGCAATTGATGGGGCACACTGGCTCTAATTGATGGCACAGTGGCTGCGTTTGATGGCACAGTGGCTGCGTTCGATGGGCACAGTGGCTGCGTTCGATGGGCACAGTGGCTGCGTTTGATGGGCACAGTGGCTGCGTTCGATGGGCACAGTGGCTGCGTTTGATGGGCACAGTGGCTGCGTTTGATGGGCACAGTGGCTGCGTTTGATGGGCACAGTGGCTGCGTTTGATGGCACAGTGGCTGCGTTTGATGGCACAGTGGCGGCAATTAATGGGCACAGTATTTTTTTTTCAGTTTGTTTGCGCCCTCCCTAAAATGTTGAGCACCAGCCGCCACTGGTATGGAGGAACTCAAGTGTCCTGCACTGAGCCCCAACCTCAAGACGCTCTCCAAATTCTTGTGAAAGCCTTCCCAGAAGATCGGGGGCCGTTATACGGGGGGCCAACTCTATATAAATGGCCCTGATTCTGGAATGGGATATCCAACCACCTCTCATAGAGGAGAGAGTCCACACAAACCTTTGGCCCATAAAGTCACCATTCCTCTTGCCCAATGACAAAACGTTGTCTAGCGAAGTCTGAATTTGGGACGTGGGACGGCCCAGCTGATGGCACTTTGTTGATCGCCGGCTCCCGCCCGTGGGATCGGCACAGATGCCTTATAGACATGGGCAGCAAGTTGGAAGCCGAGTGACACTTATTGTTTAGGGTTCCCGGGCCTGCCGGTCAGGATGTGACCTCTCATCAGCCTGCAAAAACAATTCCATCACAGCTCAGCCAGGACTGGGGAGACACAGAGGCGTCTCTGTCATGTGTGGATGTCACCGCACCAAGTGTCACCATTATCTCCTCTAGTGTCAATATATACACTGCTGTCCATCTATCTCTATGATGTCACCACAGATGGTCTGTGTCACCAGAGAACTGGGGGGGGTTGGGTTTAAATGAGATCTCCAGACATAGCCAGTCTCTGTACCAGAGGAGCTTACACTCTAATGTCCCCTTCCCAATCACACACTATTATTATTATTATTATTACACATTAATATAGCTCTGACATATACCGCAGCGCTGTACAGAGAGCCGGCCCCAGTCATGCAGTAGATCAGACGCACAGGGCAGTGCTGGGATCCATTGTTGTACAGTAGGAAGAGTGCAGAGGGTTAGCATTGTGTAATTATTTCCATACTGACCCCCCCCCCCACCCGTGGCGTCCGTCTCCCCCCCCCCCCCACTACTTTCTGTCTGATGAGATCATTTAACCCTCAGATTCCAGAGGTGACCCTTTTCCTCCAACCCTTTCCCCCTCGATCCTCCTCCATCTCCACTAACACTGATCGACAACATGGAGGGACCCCTTGGGACAGTGTGACATCTCTAGGACAGGAGGGGGGGGACAGTGTGACATCTCTAGGACAGGAGGGGGGGACAGTGTGACATCTCTAGGACAGGAGGGGACAGTGTGACATCTCTAGGACAGGAGAGGAGGGACAGTGTGACATCTCTAGGACAGGAGAGGATGGACAGTGTGACATCTCTAGGACAGGAGGGGACAGTGTGACATCTCTAGGACAGGAGGGGACAGTGTGACATCTCTAGGACAGGAGAGGAGGGACAGTGTGACATCTCTAGGACAGGAGGGGACAGTGTGACATCTCTAGGACAGGAGGGGACAGTGTGACATCTCTAGGACAGGAGGGGACAGTGTGACATCTCTAGGACAGGAGGGGACAGTGTGACATCTCTAGGACAGGAGGGGACAGTGTGACATCTCTAGGACAGGAGGGGACAGTGTGACATCTCTAGGACAGGAGGGGACAGTGTGACATCTCTAGGACAGGAGGGGGGGGACAGTGTGACATCTCTAGAACAGGAGGGGACAGTGTGACATCTCTAGGACAGGAGGGGACAGTGTGACATCTCTAGGACAGGAGGGGACAGTGTGACATCTCTAGGACAGGAGGGGACAGTGTGACATCTCTAGGACAGGAGGGGGGGACAGTGTGACATCTCTAGGACAGGAGGGGACAGTGTGACATCTCTAGGACAGGAGGGGGGGACAGTGTGACATCTCTAGGACAGGAGGGGACAGTGTGACATCTCTAGGACAGGAGGGGGGACAGTGTGACATCTCTAGGACAGGAGGGGACAGTGTGACATCTCTAGGACAGGAGGGGGGACAGTGTGACATCTCTAGGACAGGAGGGGACAGTGTGACATCTCTAGGACAGGAGGGGACAGTGTGACATCTCTAGGACAGGAGAGGAGGGACAGTGTAAAAGAGAAAAGAGAATGGAGGGCGCACCGACCTAGTGTGATACTGTAACACGATTTTTATTTAAAATACTAAAATCAATGATTATACTCACAAAATGAGTTAAAAAACAAGCCTTGAAAGACAGTTCAACAGTGCCAGCAGAACAGGACGATTGCTTCAGTCCAAGGGTATCTTAACCGATATTGAAGCTAGGCTTACGCGTTTCGGGGGCGTACCGCTTTCCTCAGAGCCCCGGTGGTCTGCACTGCTCCCTCACTGTACAGCTTGTCAGAATATATACACACACAAAGAGGTAGAAAGAGCATGTGCTGGAAGGTCACAGGTCATCCCGCCCACAGGGAGGACTCTTGGCGAGACTCCCCCCATTTTTTAATTAACCCTTGTATATACAGTCCCTATATCTCAGGCTTGGCATAGTCTCAGCAATGGGTATCCCCCCAGTCCAAAGAACCACCAATCTGCAGAGGAAGGGGAAGGAGGACATATGGAGAAATGCCTCCATTGTCACGTGTTGAAAACTTTGTTATTGGGGGTGCACATACCTTACATGTCCCGAGGTAGTGCCTTGCTTCACCTGATAATCCGTCCTCCTAATATCCTCCATATGGGCTGGAACGCACGCCACTTGTTCTAAAGTGGCTGCGTTCCAGCACTATGTTGCCTCGGGCATCATGATCCTATCTGCGCATGCGCGCAACGTACGACAGCGCGACGCACGACGCAAAGCGACGTTCGACGTGACGTACGTCACGCCCCGCACTGCGCCGACTCACAGGAAGTGGGTGCGTTCCAGCATCACCATAGGATGCGGGTGGGTGCGTTCCAGCACCACCATGTCATATCCGCCCATGTGACATTTTACCCCCTTGCTGATCAAGCATTGCAGGGGATAGAGTCTCAAGACGGTACTCCCTCTAGTGGCGGGAGGCCGGAGTTTGACTGAGGCTTCCAGATGAAGGACCAAAGACTTCCCAACACATGCCCTAACTCACAAATAGATGCATAAATAGATACAAAACATCGTCATCATCATATGTGAACGTTATGTCAGCACCTATATGGATAAATAAATAAACACCCGCCCCTAAATGAAATGGGTGGACTCGAGTCACTGGACCAAACGCCATATTGTTATAATACAAGCATCTAATATCATAAGTACATGCCGAAGATGAACTCACTCAAATACATAGTAAAATAGAAATAATTGATCATAATTGATTAAAATTAAAAACTGCTAAATAGTCCATAGGTCCAGTGAATGTCTCAATAAATTATATAGAAACAACTCATATATATATATATATATATACACACACACACACACACACATATACACACACATATATATATATATATATATATATATATATATATATATATATATATATATATATATATATAGAACATAAGAGTAAATAGGGTTAAATTAAATATCTAAAGGAACAGACACCCACACATAAATCCATATACATATGTGTGAGAGACATGTTACCGGCTCGACGGGCATGCCATATACTCATACGCTCACTCCCTTATCTGTCCAAACATAGACCATATAGAGGGACAGTGTGACATCTCTAGGACAGGAGGGGGGGGCAGTGTGACATCTCTAGGACAGGAGAGGAGGGACAGTGTGACATTTCTAGGACAGGAGGGGGGGGGACAGTGTGACATCTCCAGGACAGGAGAGGAGGGACAGTGTGACATTTCTAGGACAGGAGGGGGGGGGGGGACAGTGTGACATCTCCAGGACAGGACAGGAGGATACAGTGTGACATCTCTAGGACAGGAGAGGAGGGGACAGTGTGACATCTCTGGGACAGGAGGGGACAGTGTGACATTTCTAGGACAGGAGGGGGGACAGTGTGACATCTCTAGGACAGGAGGGGACAATGTGACATCTCTAGGACAGGAGGGGACAGTGTGACATCTCTGGGACAGGAGGGGACAGTGTGACATCTCTAGGACAGGAGGGGACAATGTGACATTTCTAGGACAGGAGAGGAGGGACAGTGTGACATTTCTAGGACAGGAGGATACAGTGTGACATCTCTAGGACAGGAGGGGACAGTGTGACATCTCTAGGACAGGAGGGGACAGTGTGACATCTCTAGGACAGGAGGGGACAGTGTGACATTTCTAGGACAGGAGGGGACAGTGTGACATCTCTAGGACAGGAGGGGACAGTGTGACATCTCTAGGACAGGAGGGGACAGTGTGACATCTCTAGGACAGGAGGGGACAGTGTGACATTTCTAGGACAGGAGAGGACAGTGTGACATTTCTAGGACAGGAGGGGACAGTGTGACATTTCTAGGACAGGAGGGGACAGTGTGACATTTCTAGGACAGGAGGGGACAGTGTGACATCTCTAGGACAGGAGGGGGGACAGTGTGACATCTCTAGGACAGGAGGGGACAGTGTGACATCTCTAAGACAGGAGAGGACAGTGTGACATCTCTAGGACAGGAGGGGACAGTGTGACATCTCTAGGACAGGAGGGGACAGTGTGACATCTCTAAGACAGGAGAGGACAGTGTGACATCTCTTGGACAGGTACAGAAAAGGACAGTGTGACATCTCTTGGACAGGTACAGGAAAGGACAGTGTGACATCTCTAGGACAGGAGGGGACAATGTGACATCTCTAGGACAGGAGAGGACAGTGTGACATTTCTAGGACAGGAGGGGACAGTGTGACATCTCTAGGACAGGATGGACAGTGTGACATCTCTAGGACAGGAGGGGACAGTGTGACATCTCTAGGACAGGATGGACAGTGTGACATCTCTGGGACAGGAGGGGACAGTGTGACATCTCTAGGACAGGATGGACAGTGTGACATCTCTAGGACAGGAGGGGACAGTGTGACATCTCTAGGACAGGAGGGGGGACAGTGTGACATCTCTAGGACAGGAGGGGACAATGTGACATCTCTAGGACAGGAGGGGACAGTGTGACATCTCTAGGACAGGAGGGGACAGTGTGACATCTCTGGGATAGGAGGGGACAGTGTGACATCTCTAGGACAGGAGGGGACAATGTGACATCTCTAGGACAGGAGGGGACAGTGTGACATCTCTGGGACAGGAGGGGACTGAAGGATAATGAATGTATCAAAAGTCTCATACTGTATGTGAGTGTCTTATGTATTAACAAATGTCACAGGGCTGACTGAAGGAAAAGATATCCTTGGATGTATGTATATATAGCCCTGCAGAGCTCAAGTATCACACAGCCAACTCATATGTTCTAAGTCACACTTGACCTATGTACAGTAATATCCTTATACAGCTAGCAGTGCCTAATAAGAGAAGTTCATCTTTGCAGCAATAATCGTCCAATCAGCTTACATGTATATTTTTGTACAACTCTACCCCTATAAAAGAGAGCTGCTGGAACAGAATAAAGCAGAGTGAGTTTAACCTATCATCGTGTGTGTCGTTACTGCAGGGTTAAATTCATTCTCCCGGTACCGAGGGGTCATCGAATCAAGGTGGTCAGTATTTAATCCTTACAATTTTGGGGGCTCGTCCGGGTTTTAGGTGATCTCCCTCTATCTGCTGCAGCCTTTGTTGTGCGGCTGGAGGGCTCGGATCAAATCCTATATCCCATAGTCTTGTCAGTCAGGGACTGACTTAAGTTTATGTCAGGGACATATGTAAGGGTGGTTGGCGCCATAATTTTATGATATCGGGGATATCTAGTGAATCTCTGGGAGATTTAAGACACCTTGATTCGATCGCTCATATTATTGCTGCTTTTAGAGTATAAGATAAAAATTTTAGAGTATAAGTATTATTTGTTTGTGTGGAACAAGAGTCTAGAAGGTGAGCTAGACCAAAAAAAACACGTTAGACGTTTGTGACAAGGTATAAGACGCCCCGTCTCCACGGCTAGGCGAAAGCTGTTGACCCGTGTCAGGCGAACGCAAGTGATACCAAGTCAGTCGTCTGTGTATCTAATGACTTAACAATGTTGTAGAAATTGTTTGAGTTTTGATATTTCTAATTGGGATCTAAAATCAGCTAAATTAGTTTCAGTTACCCCTCCTAAGAACCTTAGGCAAACAAGTTATTTCCACCTGTCCCGAGTGTAAGACAGTTTATTTAGGGTAAATTTCCACGAAGCTATAAATTGTAGTAAACTCGGGCTAACTTACCGACAAATTGTGAAAATATAATCAAAACCAATATTCTACGATATTGTGTAACAAATGACCTGCTAGTTATGTATAGATAAAGAACTACGAGTTACTTATATTTTGCAAAAATACTTATGCAAATTGTATTATCTAGGCAATAGTTAGAATTCCCAATAAGATTTGTACCATATTTAATCCAAGCAAAGTGGGGTCGTGCTTCTAGTGTGATTGGCACAACGATTTTGATTGTGTTGATGCTACAATCGGTCACAGATTAGGGTGTGTTTATCCCACTGATGAACTCCGTTGTTTGAACCAATGGGGACTAAACATAGTAAAATTACCTCCTACCCCCCACCAAATGTCCAAGAAACCTGTAAAGAATATGTTGCCCGAGTAGGAGGCACAGATTATTACCTCATAAACCCATGGGTGGATAATCTGGCCAGATGGACAGAGGGATTACATAGTTGTTCGCCCTTCCCAAGGGATGGGGCAAACGACCCCTTTCATATGGACATGGTAAAAGGTCTCTGTCTGGGAGACAAGGAGGCTTGGCCATATTATGGCCCAGACCCTGGGTGGGATCAGGAATACATGAGAAAAGGGGGGGAACAATGGATAGAAGTTTCCCCCTATTGGTATGATAGACCTAAACCAAGTACTAGGCGATCAAAAACTACTAACTGCATGAAGAAATATGAATTAGAGAGGACACAATTTCAAACTAAACCAGTTCCTAACCCAGGACAAACCTGTCCACCTAAATACCAAGCCCTTTATCCACAATTCACTGAAGATGAAATTGTTTCAGGCATAATAGGAAATGGAGTTTTGAGGCCAACACCATCTGCCCCTGTAAATCCCCCTGTGCAAGGTACAGGGACCCCCATACAAACACAGCCACTTCCAACGCAGGCCACAGCCACTTCCCCCACAGTACAAATACCAGAAAGTTCCGGAGTAGATGACTCAGAAGAGAGTAACCCTGAAGATAATAGTCAGGGAGCCTCTGGTGGTTCACTCCTTGTAAATGCCCTAAATACTATAGGGATTGGCAATATGCTTAGTCCCAATAGTACTAGGTCAGGTAAGGTAAGGACAGATGGTGTTGTCCGAAGGAGGAAACCAGAGAGTTCTACTCAGGCTTCCCATCTACCTTTTATGACAGTTGGTGATCAACTGTTAAAAAAGGCTATGGATATTGAAGATATCAACAGAATTCTAAAACATTGTCCCAAACCAAATATAGCACCCAAAGGCTGTATTAACTATTTGAAAAAGGCTTGCGACGGCAGAAATTTTACACAAGAAGATATGAGACTTGTAATTCATGGAATTATAGAAACCCATTCCGAATGGGATTGGACAAAGGTCCCTACCATCAGTACTATAGACCCTACAAAACAGACCGCTAGTACCTACCCACTTAATACGGAAGAAGGACGAAAGGCTATGTGGGAGGAATTAGAAAAGTATATGATAGAGATTTTTAAGTCTCGATCCTCCCTCCCCATTGCGGTATCATGTAAGCAGAAATCGGGAGAGGGAGTTATTGAATTTTGGAGGAGATTTGTGAAATGTTGGACAGAAGACGCAGGGCTCCCAAAGGTAGACAACGAACATTTACTCATCTCCACCTTTATTAGTAACCTATCATCTCACATAAGCCTCACAGTCAAACAAGCTATATCCACCTGGCCCTCAGACACTGAAAAGGAATTTGAAAAACACCTACATGAAAAAGAAGCAGCGGGGGTTTTTGAAATAAAGAAACCCGCTGTCACAACACACAATTATCAGGGAGATAGAACTGAAGGCTACAGATCAAACAAAGGGAGACGGCCACCTAGAGGACAATCCTTCCCTCGAAATAATATTACCAGGGAACAAGGCAATAGAGAGGTACAAGACAGACCTTGTTATAATTGTGGTCGTTCCGGCCACTGGGCAAGAAATTGCCCTCTGCCGGACAGACGGGTACAAGACAGTTCCCGAACTACCGCAGACCGTCCCAAGGTAGAGGCACAACCCAGATTTGACATAGACTGGACCCAACGTACCCGTTGATGGGGCCCGGAGGATTGCTCCCAGGCCTTTACACAAATCACTGACAGTTGGGAGGAATCTCCTTTTATCGCGTTACAAGTCCATGGGAAATATGCAAAATTCCTAGTAGACAGCGGGGCAACTACCAGTGTATTATGTAGGGATCAATACCAAGGTCCCCTAAAAAGGTCCGATCCTTCAATGGGAATAAATGGGATATCCACCAAAACATATGAAACAATTCCCCTTCCAATACATGATTTAAATGGTAAATATGTCACCCACCATGTATTCAAACTAATACCAGGATGTCCTGTTAATCTCCTGGGGAGAGACCTTTTTGAAAAACTTGGACTCAGTATCCACTCCGGTCCAGAGGGACTGAAAGTGGAATCGGAAGTCATATCCATTGTCCGTCCCATCTTTGTCAGTCTTGCTGCCTTTGACGAATTAGGCACTGTTGACAGTGAAATTTGGTCAAAGAATGATTTCGATACAGGACTTATAAATTGTTCCCCATATCAAGTCACGTTAAAACCAAAGTGCCCAGCCAGTATTCCACAAACAATACCCACTGTCAAAAGAAAAATTAGATGGTATCAGGCCAATGATACAAGATTTTTTAAAACAAGGCATACTGATCCCTAATCTGTTCACCATACTTGCACTCCAATAAACCCTATATCCAAGGCAGATGGAACAACTAGATTTGTGCAAGACCTACGGGCAATAAATAACCTAATTGTGCCCCTAGCCCCAATAGTACCAGATGTCACCACGCTTCTTTCCTCCATTCCGGCACACGCTGAATATTTTTCTGTAATTGATTTAAAAAAATGCATTTTTTAGCATACCTGTTCACAAAGACACCCGACCTATTTTTGCATTTACCTTTGACGGTCAACAGTTAACCTGGTGCCGTATGCCCCAGGGATATGCTGATTCACCTGTTGTGTACAGCATAGTCCTCCAAGCCACATTAAAACCATGGCACCCCCCCAAGGTTCTGTCCTGCTACAATATGTGGATGATCTCATCATTTGTAGTCCATCAGAGGAGGCCTGCAGGGAAGATGGTTTATCACTGTTAAAATGGTTACATAAATGTGGACACAAAGTGTCATCCAAGAAATTACAATGGTGTTCAAAACAGGTTGAATATTTAGGCTTTGTTCTCAGCCAAGGAGAGAGGAAAATCAGTCCTAGCCGTATCCGATCTGTCTTGGGCCTGGTCAACCCATCCACTCAGAAGGAAATGTTATCCTTTCTGGGTATGATAAATTACTGTAGACAGTGGATAACGGATTGTTCATATTATGACAATATTCTGAGACAAAGCACACTGTCAGATAAGCCCAGAGAGGTTGTATGGTCACAAGAAATGTCTAAAGCTTTTGAAATGTTAAAATTAGCCATGACATGTAGTCCCGCTTTGGGCCTCCCTGATTATGTAAAGCCATTCCAGCTATATGCAAGGGACAATTGTAAAACCATGGCGGGGGTTCTGACACAAGAACACGGAGGCAAATTTAGACCTGTAGCTTTTTTCTCAAAGGTAATGCCGGTGTCTGTTCAGGGCATGCCGGCCTGTCTAAGGGCATTGGCAGCCTGTGCAATGATGGTTGAAATGGCTGTTACTTTTACTCTAGGACACCCTACTGTACTGTACACAACTCACCATGTGATCCATCTCCTTAAAGGAGTGCACACTCAACATATGTCTGCCCAACGCCTGAGCGGCTACGAAGTCACCCTTTTAGGAAACCCTTCCCTTTCAATCAAGTATTGTGCTCCAAATTCAGGTCCCGCAACTATTCTCAATGCCCTACTAGGGTTAAAAGGAGAATCAGATAATATTCCACTTGACCATGACTGCATAGCCACAGTTTCCACCGAGACTTCACCCAGACTAGACATGGCTACTACACCCATACCTGACTCACAGATTGTGTTTGTAGATGGTTCATGTACAAGGCCAAACGACAACACATATAATGCAGGTTATGCTATTGTCAGCCTACCAGACATAGTTCACAAAGCTAAACCTATCCCCTACCAGTCTGCCCAAGCAGCTGAACTAATAGCCTTAACAAGGGCCTGTGAGTTGTTCAAGGACCAACCAGTAACGATCTATACTGACTCCAAATATGCCTTCGGGGTGGTACATGACCACGGAGTCATCTGGGCAAGACGAGGATTTGTGGGTGCAGATGGAAAACGCATCTCCCACTCACAATTAATAAATGACTTACTTTCAGCGGTCCACCTCCCTTCAGAGATAGCTATTTTACATTGTCGAGCTCACACAGGGGGAGGGGACCCAATTTCAAGAGGAAATGCACTAGCTGACAAGGTAGCGAAAGAAGCTGCACTACAACAACTAGCTACTCTGCAACTGCCCATTTTGAAACCTCCCTCTTTAGATGAAACACAACTGTTTGTTGAATTACAGTTCTCTGCCAGCCAAGCAGATCTTAATGACTGCTGTTACCCAGTATTGCAAAAGAGTCCAAAGAGTGGACTAATTTGCAAAGAGGGGAAACCATGTATACCACAGGCCACTGCACCAGTGTTTATAGCCCAATACCACGGGGTGGGACACAACAGTATAGCGAACACAATTACGTTACTGAAACAAGATTTTTATATCACTGACCTTGCACAGTTAGTAAAAGGGTTTGTGCAGCGATGCATCACCTGTCTTCGAAACAACCCGAATAACCCGAACAAAGAAACTCATCAACATATAAAATACCAAACAACCCCGTTTACTCACTTACAAATAGATTTCACCCACATTCCCCATGAAAAGGGCAAACAGGAATATGCTCTGGTAATAGTGGACATGTTCTCACGATGGCCAGAGATATATCCCACAAAAGCCGAAGATGCAAAAACAGTTGCCAGAATTTTAACCCAACACATTATTCCCAGGTGGGGATGTCCACTTGAAATAAATAGCGACAAGGGACTGGCTTTTACCTCTAAGGTAAATCTGGAATTGGTAAAAGACCTCAAAATAAATTGGAAGTTCCATGTCCCATATCATCCCCAGAGTTCAGGAATTGTAGAGAGAATGAATCGCACATTCAAGGACAAACTAAGAAAAGCCACAGGAGGTACCTTTCATAAGTGGAAGGAGGTGCTGCCAATTATTTTAGCAGAAATAAGAATGACACCTCACAAATCTTTAAAATTCTCGCCATTCGAGATTTTAATGGGAAGGCCATTCCCCACACCTTGGGCCAAGAAACCCCTCACTCTACAAGAAGGAGATTTAGAGCAGATTCAGGATCATTATGTCAGGTCACTTATAATAAAACTAGATGAAATAGAGCAAAATATTATCTGTAAGTTTCCTTCTCTCCCTCAGGACAACACCCACCCCTTCAGACCAGGAGACGCTGTGGTGATAAGAAGGTTGTCCAAGGACAAAAAGGCCAAGGATTTTGCTTATGGACCAGAAACCACCGTGGTAGCCGTGACCCGCACTGCCGTTTTGACTGAAGAAAGTCCGATCTGGATCCACGCTACTCGAGTGAAATTGGTACCCAGACGACACGAAGGGGTATTAACGAGGGCAGACAGCCCTGACCCCCTACAAGAAGTACTAACGAGGGTAGATAACCCTGACCTCCATCAGGACCTGCAAGAGGTAATAACGGGGACAGAAAGTCCTGACCTCCAACAGTCTGAACCTAGGGTATTAACAGGGGAAGACAGCCCTGACCCAGAAGACCATGACGATCCTGCTATCACCGAACTCTGGCAAACTGTGGCTACTGATAGGACTGTATTTATCATCCTGAAGATTTGGGACACATAAAAAGTATTTGTGGAGCATCCAACACTCAACAACAGAATAATATGAATAATACACATGACAGACACAAGAGAAATGAAAACTCAGAAAGTTTTACAGATAAAATGTTATTATTGAATTTTAAATATACCTATGCCCAAAAGTCTGGATATGAAAAATGTTGGATATGTAGTAAACTCCATCCTAGCACTACTAGGATCCCCCTAATGGCAGTACCTCTAAACTTCAACCCCCTCCTTAATAACACACCTCCTCTCGTCCTTACAGATGTCACAAGAATGCTTTCAAATAATAGCCTTACTTTTCAAATTATTAGTAGAAGTTATTTCCCAGACTGGTGTTTTAGGTTGGGGAACTCCACAAAGGGAGCTGAAGTTTGCCAACAAGCTAAAATTAACTTTTCAATGACTTCAATTGAAAGCCCTTTCTTTCACACTTCAGAACCTGCCTTAAACACCACTCTAATGGACTTTCTTAACTCTAGTTCCACTTCCACAGTAGGAAAATTATTGTCAAGTTTAACATTTTCCAGTCTCTCTGATGAAATAATGACAATATTCAACAAACGACCCCTAGCTTTGGGAAACAGTATTTATATCTGTTGTGGGAAAACATGTCATCCATGGATTCCCATGGACCCTCAGGGATGGTGTTACCTTGCATCACTGATACCCTATAATGGGTGTGTTGGGGGATGATAAGGGAAGACACCTACTAGAGGCCAGTATACATCCCAGATACCCCCTTAAGCATCATGAAAGACAGGATTTATTCCAAGAAAAGGATATGGCATGGGCATGGTTTCCCTCATGGACTGGGTGGGGAATAGACCTAATGAAAAGGGTGAATAATTACACTGGAATTATTGATGAAATAATGGAAACAAATTCTGATGATATTACTAAATTAAATATAGAAACTAGAGCAATTAGGAAACAATTAGAACTACACGAGTTAGCCATAGAAAGCATGAGTGCTGCTCTTACTGGGTTATGTGAGGTTACAGAGGATTACGAATGTTGCACATGGATACACAACACATCTTTTGAAATACCCGATTACTATAATATTATTGCACAACACCGGAAAGAAGTAAGCAAATTACAAGAGGAAGCTAGAAATATTGCTAAAACATGGGACCCTTTTGCAAACATAGATTCTGGATTAGGAATACTGACATGGTTGAAAGGTGCTGCCATAACCGTTATTATGATTATTCTTTTTGTTTTGTTCCTATATGCTTGTTATAAGCTTATTGTGTGCATAATTTCCAAGACATCCCGAACTCCTGATCCTGTTGCAGCAAATAGGATTTATCCGAGTATGTATTATGATAGAAAAAGGGATTCCACGCCCAGTCATTATCAGAAATATTTAGCCAAATATAGAGAAAATCTAAAAGAAAAGGAGAACCATATAATCTGATGGATTTTGTGGTTCTAAGAGGGGATTGAAGGATAATGAATGTATCAAAAGTCTCATACTGTATGTGAGTGTCTTTTGCATTAACAAATGTCACAGAGCTGACTGAAGGAAAATATATCTTTGGATGTCTATATATCCCTGCAGAGATCAAGTATCACACAGCCAACTCATATGTTCTAAGTCACACTTGACCTATGTACAGTAATATCCTTTTACAGCTAGCAGTGCCTAATAAGAGAAGTTCATCTTTGCAGCAATAATCGTCCAATCAGCTTACATGTATATTTTTGTACAACTCTACCCCTATAAAAGAGAGCTGCTGGAGCAGAATAAATCAGAGTGAGTTTAACCTATCATCGTGTGTCTCGTTACTGCAGGGTTAAATTCATTCTCCCGGTACCGAGGGGTCATCGAATCAAGGTGGTCAGTATTTAATCCTTACACCTGCCCCCCCCCCGACTGACCCCCGTGACATATAGACTGAAACCCCCCTAGGTAACCTATACAAGCCTGTGTCCCCCGCGGTCATCCAGATGCAGTGTTTCTCGGCTGACAACCCCCCCCTGTAGAGCAGAGGCTGGCCGTCCCCTCTTCCAGGCACTTACTGTGTGATCACGGAGTCAGTGACACATCCATCGCTTCTGAATCTGCCGTCTGCTCCTGGGGAATTCAGTACCATGCTGTGAAGGGTCAGGTGCCCAGAGTAGCATCCCAGGGAGGTGAAAAATGTGTAGAAACTCCACCATGTTTCTACACGATGCCCAGTCCACAGCGCACAGTGAGCCGAAACCGGAAGTGACTCAGGAAAAGGATCGCCCACCGTCCTCTGATCCCCACCAATAAAAATAAAGAACAGGCGGCTAGAAACAAATCATTGAAGAGTGGGAGTGTTTGCGGGCGCAATGCTTGCGCCCTGCACATGCCCTAAACACGGGCAAATCAGCTTCCCTGCCTGCAGTCAGCTGATTGCAGGCTGGGAAGCTTACCATAGACCGCCGCATGTCCGGCGCCTGGTCACTCTTAAAGTGACATGTAAAAAAAAAAAAAAAAAAACTTTTTTTTACAGGGGGGGGGGGGGGGCATCGCCCGAACGCCCCCAATGGACGGGCCGCCACTGATTTACGTTTAATTTAAATTAATTCACACAATTCTGTGTTGTTTATCTTTTGATTTATCCTTGATTGGTGACGAGGAACTCAAGGGTGATTTGTATCACCTGTGTGAATGAACGTTTATGTTTTTTTTTCCCCCATTACACAATCTTTGTCTCCAAGATATGTGTTTTTTTGGTCTTTTATTCCACTATGACTTGAGTGCACGCAGATATGCTTTCTGTCCACTAGATGGAGCAGCAACGGACAATATAGGTCCATTAGAAAACATTGGTTTATACCAAGTTTTCTATATCATGCTGTCGATTATGATTTTAGTAATATTAGTCAGCTGATGGGTGTCTGTGATGGAGTTATTCACCCGCACAGTGTATGTGCGGGTATGTGCTAATATTTGAGGCCGTTCTGGTCCTCAATTGCATTCACCCAGATCGCGCACACGCCGGCGCCATGTTGGAGCCTAGTGGGTCCATACATGGAGACACAAATGCCTACGTTGTGCGTGTTTGAACTGCGCACGCGCGGGTCGCCATGTTGGGGCCAGATGAAGAACGGCATTGCGTCGTTCGCGTTCGTACTGCACATGCGCTGACGCCATGTTGGAGCCCAGTCTGGTCCAGACAGGGAGACATTATTAGATTGTGCATGCGCGGGCGCCATGTTTGTATTCAAACTGTTTTAAATTGTTCATAGGAATCAGTCAGCAATGTCTGATTTTTCCTTTTTTTCTTTGAGATTTTGGCATCTGGCTGGGCGGTTAGGTATGTAAGTACACATCTGTCTGGCTAATGCCAATGAGAGTAGATTTAGATTATTAGAATATTTTAGTTTGGTTCACATTTTGTGCTGTACATAGTCTGTCTGCAGCTATGGGCGCCATGTTGTAGCCTAATCTTTCATGTCAGGTGTGCAAGGTGGGAGGCGGCTTTGGATCAATGATGGGCCTGACTTCATTTGCACTCCTATTTATAGAGGTGACACAGCGCGCTGCTCGTGCCCCTGGAAGACGATAGTTTATATCGAAACGGACGTAGGGCGAGCGTCACGCTGTTGTCACCCAGTTCCCATATGTTCCACCAGTGGACGAGTGCCTGAAGTTTTTTCTTGTGTTCCGGCCGGCACATTAATTCTTAAGGCGTTTTTTTCACTGCATAATTGTAAGTGCATTTTATTCCCTTTTTTAATACATTTTATTAAGTTTAATACACTATGTGGAGCATTTGATTGTTTTTGCATGGTGGGCATCCATACTGCTGCATGTTCCTGGCTACCAGCCCTTACCGGGAGTGACGGTCTGACATCACGCGAGTGAAACTCCATATATGCTGTATCTGATCCTTTGTCATTAGGGATCATTGGTTTCTGGTAAGAGACTACTCTATAAGCTTTGTGGAGGATACACTTGTTTTGTTTTTTGACCACTTTTATCAACTTGTTGTGACTCAGGAGCACCGGTGTTTATTTTTTTACAGACTTTTTTTCTTTTATATATTAATTGGAAATTCAGCAGAGGGACATTTATTTTCATCACCATATGTTTTCGTCATTAATAATATCTATTAAGTGATCGTTTATTGTCCAGCGGCCATCATAGGTCACCCTTCTTTAATTTGTGTTTACTCACTTATTGATTTGTGGTCATTTATATATTTATTCTATTTGTGGTAGCGCGATTTTTTCTTATATTTAGATACCCACAAAGAAAATAATATATATTATTTTATTTTATTTTTGACAGTTAAAATGCTCAGGTCGAAATGGAAGTCCATACGTAACGCCTTCACTTGGCATGTGCGGGTACAACGCCAACGAAGGAGTGGGTCGCAGCATGTACGTCAAAGGACTACATTTACTCCAAAGAACTTGAGTTTTTAAGACCTGTGTTGGCTTTGGCAAGGTAAGCTATTATCTGTGCCAAGGTCAGTAAACGAAGTGTTAAAAAGTAAGGTAGAATAACTAATTTCTCTTTTCAGTACTGAAAACTCATGGGAGGAAGCTGCTCCAACCGAACCTGTTGACACGGACAATGCTAGTCTCGCTTCAGGCGATCAGGCTCTGACGGGTCAGGAGCGGGAAAGCCAAGTTTCAAATTCGTCGCGGTCCACAACGGCTACACCGCCAACGGTGTTTCCTCGTGGACCGGCAAGAGGGACACGAAGGAAGGCTCCAGCTCCAGAACCCACATTTGACCGAATGTTGGACATCATAACAAATATGTCCGAAAGAATGAACAGCACCCGTTCATACGGGCAAATGTCAGCTAGATGTCTGGGGGAGCTGATGGACAGGGTACCCAAAAATCTTCAGGCAGATATGTTGGCTGGTACCATAAGGTACATAGCTACATTTATACCACCAACGGAACCCTATCAGTCCTCTGAACCTCCACCACCCTATGGTCCCTATGTTACTCACCCCTACCAGCATCTCTCAAGCACCACACCTTCCTCTTTTGACAGCACCACATATTCCCACCCACCTACCTCGACCAACTGCACCTCATACTTACCCTCCTCTGATGACAACTCTTTCTCCTCTGCCAACACCACGTTACACTTACCCTCCTCTGACAACAACAACTCTTTCAGCTTACCCTCACCTGCCGACACCACCTTATACTTTCCCTCCTCTGACGATGACATCTTCTTCTTCTTCTTACCCTCATCTGCCTACACCACCAACTTACAATTGTCCACCAACACCAACACCACCACCACCACCACCTTCTCGTTGGCCACATGATAACCCCTCCACCTCCAGCTGGTCACATTTTGGCCAAGCCATGCATGCGGTGACCTCACCAGACTAGCGAGAGGACTGCTCTCAAACCTATCACCAGCTGTGAATAAAATTGTTATATGAGCAACGTTAGCTCTATTTCTTTGGATGTGCGATGAATAAAAGAACCTAAAAAAAAGTTATGTACATAGTGTTTGGGATTGTTTAAAAAAGTAAAAGTTTTTGGACCTTCAAAAACGTGTGTTTGGTTTTTATTTTATGCATATCCAAAAATATTAATATTGGGTAATACATGCAATAGTCAGTAACCAGACCCAGACCTAGTCAGCTGAAGGACCCGGACAGTTTTTCGGTCATGCGACGTGGCTTGGAGTCCTTTTTGTCATTTATATAGCTTTCTTTGGGCTTTTCATCATCTCTGTGTTTTTTATTGTTGCCGTATTAGCAAGAATAGAGCATCAGTTTGGAACAATTTTAAAAGGAGACGTATATGAGCATATCTTCGAAATGGATTTTTAAAATTACCTCAGTGTGATGATTAGTCGCTCCACAGGGGGTATACTGTTGCGGAAGTATGTGCCCATCTTCTGCAATCTACTGTTGAGTAATTCAAGCAACTCATCAAAGCTGTTATTAGGATAAATTGGATTTTAGTGGACATGGAAAGGTACAATGTCAAAAAGCATGAATCCAGATAATTTTAACTAACCTTTTTATGGACATCCTGGTGTAGTCCAGAAATTTCTCCTCATGGTCACGTAGGTCATTGTACTTGACCCAAAATTGGCCTCTTCCTTCCCGACCAGCTATGACGGGGTGGATCCAATATCTGCGTGCCCTCTTCCTTCTCCTCTCTCTCTCGTATAACAGATATGAGGTAGCAGTGGCTTCTATCAGCATAAACGCCATCTCATCATCACTCATTTTCACTTCTCAGTAAAAAATATAATGGATTCTGAATCACAAGGATGACCCGGAAGAGGAATATTCACCCAGGAAGAGGAAAAAAAAATCCTAACATAGCAACAAATGATGACAGAGGTGATAATTTTTCCTATTGGGCAAAATAAAAAACGCAGAAGTACAAAAAACGTCGGACGACGATGTATGCAAACGCGCAAATACGCGCGACAAAACGCCGAAAAAAACGCCATAAAAACATCACAAATCGCCTACGCCTAGGTGTGAATGCATCGTTCAGAAGAAGCTACGCGATTACGTCCAGCGAAACGCGTTGACGTCATGGGTCCCGGGTGGCAGAGTGTCTGACTCCCCGGAGCACTCGAGAATAGGAAACGCAGCACGGAGACACCAGCATCTGCTCGTACACCAGACACACCCCCCTTGGGAGGACAGGCGGTGCACACGCTCACCTTCATACCTCTCTGGCTACAACCATACAACTGGAGCACCTCTCTCCCCGTGATACACGGAAAACCCCTTAAGCCACCACCGTGAACAAAGAAATCATAAGTTACTTCATCCCTATAACGGCGGACACGGTAAGGTGACATACACCTGGTTTATATAGGGACTTCTGTAAAGCTCACATCAGAGCTGTATCACAGAGTTTTCTGGAGAGGTATCTTGTACAAAGTAACTAGCAACAAACAACGAACTACCTTTGTCTCTGCTTAATGTGTGTCTATTCATAACCTCATTCCATACAGACACCCTAGTGGATCACCAAGTTCTATGTTTTTGAACTATTTTTGATTGATTGATTTTTTGGAATCCACTACAAATAGGACCACACCATGATTTAATTTACCAGCAACCCATAATCATCTTCCATACTTGAGACTTTACTACTACCAGTACCCATACTTCTGATGATGCCGGCCTCATAGCCACAGGGTTTTGCTGCCCCAGTCCCCCTTGACACCATCCTCTGCTTTTTCCATTCCCCACGGGGACGCACTCATTGGATTTTGTTCCCAATTATTCATATTTGATTGTTAATTCATTGCGGTGCATTACCGCTGGGAACTCCAATCAGTGCGTACACCTACGTCCGGACATCTGTTTTTACTGTTGTTTTATGTTTGTATTTGTCCTTGTGTGTTGGTCTCCAACACGTACTCAGTGGACTGGTTGTTCACTGGTGTACCACTTTTTGTCTACAAAGAGACCAATGTATCATTAGCTGATTTCAGCCACCCTTGATTAGGTTGGGGGAGGTTCTTATGTATTTCTAAATAAAATATATATATTTTTTTATAAGATTGAGTATGGCCCGTTATTACCAATAGTAGCTTCTTTTATCACCAGAGATCCCCTCCACCCTTGGAGATCCCTGTTTGATAGTCCCCCTTCTTTTCTGTCCCATAGGTGTGAATGCAGCCTTAGGGAGTTGGGCTAGGCTGGGGTGAGGGGAAGAGTGGGAAGTAGAGGGGTAAGTGGGGGCAGGGTAGTTGAGGGTGGGGTGAAATAGGTAAGAGAATAAATACACCATGCTACCTAAACTCATGAATAGAAATACAATTAAACATTTCAAAAATATGCAGCAGCTCCAAATATGAAACCACACATATATTCAGAACAATAATAATAAGAAGGAAGCTGCGCAAAGGATTGAGTGAATAAATGTGAAAAAATTACTTAAACAAAAAATATATTGAAATGTCAATAAGTTATTATAAAAAAATCAGTGTGTATACACCATAAATAATCATAAGGAAGGAAAGTCCAGCCAATAATCAATGAAAGTGCAGCACTCAATAGGTAGAACCGTGAGTAAAAGAAGGGAGAGTGAACCTCAATATTGCACCAAAAACGTACAAAATTGAAGCATCAAAAAGCATCCATAAAAATAAACAAAGAGCCAGCCAGCATGCAGTCTCCTGTCCTAGAGCGATGACATCAGCGCGTCTGTCTCCTTGACGTCATCGCTCTAGGAAGGGAGACTGCATGCCGGTCGGCTCTGTTTGTTTTTATGGATGCTTTTTGATGCTCCGATTTAGTAAGTTACCATTTTAGATATTAAATACATTTTATCCAAGCGGTACACACTATGTGAGTGTCTTTTCATACTTGGTACTCTATGCTAAACCCTGTGACTGTCTGACATATCGAGTTTATCTACTGTTGTTGCCTGTCCGTGGTATTGGAGAGTGATACAGACCAGGAGTGAGACCATATCTATAGGCTTGGTTCAGCTTGCCTCTGGTAAGCGAGTACTTTGTATGGTGGTGGTGCACGTGTGGTTTTTGGTGCAATATTGATGTTCAATGTGAAAAAGGGCTTCTGCGCTACTAAATAACGTCTTCCTAAATAAACAGTGTAAATAATTGCAGCAAAAACTGTGCAGTGCATACACAACAACAAAAAAGAATCAATGGTAAATAAAGTGATTGCGCAAAAAAATCATATATAAACAATATGCAGACACATACACAACAAACGTGTGTAGAGGTGATGGGTGAATAAATATTATGTGATGTGAAAATTAGAAAAAATTAGAAAAAATTGTGATAAAGTCCATAAGTGAAAGTAGCCAGGCTGCTGAGATATCCACTAATCCCAAAGGAAATGGAAACTACACCAAAGACACCGGTCTGGTCTCCCAGAACTCTCACCTCAATGAGAATTACAGTCAGCAACAATAGCTCAATCTCCACCACATGACCGTCTCCTCAATGTCTCCTGATAGCAAACCGAATAGGCACCTGGTCCCTGATAAGAGTTCCTGGAGGATCTGCCAAGATGTTCTTTGCTGTGAGCCTCCTCCTGCTGTATGTCGGAATCTCTGTCGATCCAGGTACGTCCTCTCACCCTTCCCATCTATTTCCACCTTGCTTGCTCTGTTCTGGCAATGCAAACGTCACTTCCGGTTTTCGTGCAGAGATTAAGACAGTCTGGATGGAAAGTAATTGAGGGATATAACATTAGCAAGCCAGGGTGCAAAGCATGAATGCTTTGCACCTTGGCTCCTTGGCACAATTTTTCCTTTATCACAATTTTTTCAATTTTTTTCTAATTTTCACATCTAATATTTATTCACCCATCACCTCTACACACGTTTGTTGTTTATGTGTCTGCATATTGTTTATATATTAATTTTTTTGCGCAATCACTTATAATATTGATGTTCACCCTCCCTTCTTTTACTCACAGTTCTACCTATTGAGTGATGTACTTTCATTATTGGACTGATCTATCAAATTCATTATTGGCTGGACTTTCCTTCTTTATGATTATTTATGGTGTATACTAGGGCTGTTACTGATCAAAACTTTTCTGTTCGATTAATCGTTTTTCTTTTTAATCGCTTAATCGACTAATTTCGATTAATTATAACGCACATACAGACCCAACTACTTTTAGCTGATCTCTTTGCAGGCCGATTCCCAGTGCAGCTACCAACAACTGGAAAAATGGATAGCAGGATACAAAAAACACACAAAGGCAGCGTTTGATGGGAATGGCATTAAAACTTTTATAGTCTTCAAGTAGGTAACCAAATAAATATTGCACTGGAGATAAAATCGATGTAGCTACATAAACTGTAAAAATGGTGCGAGTAATACCAAACGGTACCAAAAGCAGTCATAAAAACATGTAGCTAAGTATGATACTGGTATAAAAATGTGTACAACGATACCACTGCTGAATCCAGATGAGGAGAGGTTAACATCAGTCCGTCGGCATGTAGATGTCCCATTAAGGGCACTATCAAAACTCCCAGTGGATGGTTGTAGAATCCCAGGTTGATGGAGGGAAGTGATAGAGGGAAGTGATAGAGGGAAGTGATAGAGGGAATTGTAACAGCCCTTGTGTGTGGCACATAGTAAGGTCCCACCGGCATGCAGATATGAAGGCACAGCAAAGGAGCCCTTCAGATGGACACGGCAAGCCCTGCCGGTGTCGGTGATGTTACCGGATCTCCGACGGAACTCCCTGAAGGCCCGGAAGCTGGCGGAGAGGTGAGTACCAATCAAAAGAATTGTAATCGATCAAAAAAATTAAAGATTAATCGATTAATTAAAAGTTAATTTGCACAGCCCTACTGTATACACATTGATTTTTTCATAATAATTTATTGACATTTCATTATATTTTTTGGGGTGAAATAGGGATTGTGGGGTGGGAGAATTGAGAAGAAAAAGGCTGTGATGGCTGGGAAAGAGGATGGGAGGGTCATTGAGAGACATGGGGGCAGAGGTGACAGCTGGTGGGGGAAGAAGGAGGCAACACAGGGAGGGCACAGTACAGGGTATCAGGAGGGTGCAGTACAGGGCGTTAAGAGGGTGTTAGGAAGGCACAGTACAGGGTATAAGGTACAGACCAGTCTGTAAACTGACACAGTACTGTACATCATATACAGACTGGTGTGTGTATAACATATACAATACAGTGTTGGGGTACAGACTGGTCTGTATATACTGTATGGTGCTAGTGTATAAGGCTGGTCTGTACCCTGATGACACTGTCATGTACATACTACACTAACCTGTTTGCAGGACTTGCTCTCCTCATTACTCGGTTCTGCTTCCAGGGTCTTCCACAGCTGCCTCACAGAAACCCCACGTGCTAATGCTGTTCAGCCCCTTGACCTTAGCTAACCACCCCCCCTATTCTCTGTTATTGGATAGCAGCCAGCTATCCAGCCAGCTCTCTCTCTGTGCAGGAACAGGATGGGAGGAGTCATGACATCAACCACACTCTTGTTCACAGAGATAGGAGAGGATCGTGGCAGTGCTGCATAATGAAAAAAAAAAAGAGCTGGGAGCGATTAAATTTGGCACCCCTACTGGCTAATGCACTTATTTAATATGCTCTTGTTTTCGTTCTGTCCTCCCTTTACGCAGACACAACAGTCCAAATTCCTACGGCGACTGGTGTTGTGGAGAAACCCCTGTGTCCACAAATATGACCAAAATATGTGAGGGGTGGACTTCAACGACCAGTTGTTTGAGCCGTACCTAGTCTCCTGTAAGGCAAGACGCTGGTACAAAAAAGTGTCTGTATATTTATTTCAATTGGCTTTGCTGAACGCTCATGTGCTATACAGAGCTTCAGGATGGACTGGATCCTTCCTTAAATTCCAGGAAGAGATAGTCATTGCCCTTCTGTTTCCAGACGGTGCTTCACCTCACCATTCCAATCCAAATGCAGTAAGCCAGCTGCATGAGAGGCATTTTCCCTATGTCCTCCCTGGTTCCCTTACCCAACAAGCCCTCCCAAAGAAGATGTTGTGTCTGTAGAAAGCGCAGATTTAGGTGTCCCTCCTGTCCTGACAATCCTGGTCTTGTCATTGGTGAATGTTTCGACCGCTACCATACACTAGTGGCGTAGGGTACAGCATTTCACAAAATAGGACACACTTTTACATGGTCTCCCAAGATGCCATCGTATTTTGAGAGAACCGAACCATTATTCCACATACACTCGGTCGTTTTTTGTGATGAAATAAAATGACATTTTTAAAAACATCATTTAAAATGATCGTGTGTGCATGCTCAGAAGCAATTTATCAGACGGGAGTGCTTGTTCTGGTAAAACTACCATTCACAATGGAGTAAGCACATTCATCACGCTGTAACAGACAAAAAAGCGCGAATCGTATTTTACTAACAAGGAATCAGCTAAAAGCAGCCCAAAGGCGAATAGAACTTCCCCTTTAGAGTGCCGTCGTTTTGTCCGTCATTTTTCAAAAACGATGGTGTGTGGGGGCGTGGCCACGGCATGAGCGAGTGAGGACAAGCTTTCCTTGAGCTCCGTGCGACCCGCGCCTTACCTGAGCTAGAACGGCGGCTTCCCTGGGGGGATTTCAGCATACAAATGCCTTTTTTGGGACTCGTGGAGACGCGGCAAGTGAAACCAAGATGGCGCCCGGCACCCACGCTGCCAGGGCTGCCTCCCCCATCAGATCCCCTCATGTGCCTGTGTCAGCCCTGCCTCACTCCCTCTCCCCCTCCGGCTCTGAAAGCATTGATGAGCCTGTGACTGGGAATGACCCGTGGGAGGCTAAAGACATACGCCAGCATATTCTCTCCCTCCCCACTAAAGCTGACCTGGAGCGGTTTGCTCATACAGTGGAGAAGGCCCTGAGGCAGGACATTGAAGACCTGCAAGTAGACACAGGGGTAGAGTGGAGACCCTAGAAACACAATGGGAAGAAACTGCCCCTACACTGCAGGCTCTTACTGATCACTGTAAGGCCTCGTACACACAAGGGGATATGTCCGCTGAAAACGGTCCGATGGACCGTTTCAGCAGACATCTCCGCTCGTGTGTATGGGCTAGCGGACAGATTTCTCCACCCGACAGATTTCAAAGCATGCTTTGAAATCTATCCGGTGGAATCTGTCCGCCCGACATGTCTGCTGGTTAGTACACTTACCAGCAGACATGTCGTCCCCCACCACTGCCGCGCCGCCGCCGAATGGATTCGGCGCATGCGCAGAAGTGTTTAACTTCCTGTTGCGGTGACGTGGCGGCGTCAACGTCACCGCCACGTCACCGCGCCGTCCGGCGGCGGGGAATTTGATCCGATGGTGTGTACACGCCATCGGATCAAACTCCCGATCGGACATATCCGATGGAAATGGTCCGCGGACCGTTTTCATCAGATATGTCCGATCGTGTGTACGAGGCCTCAAAGGCAGGACCGCTTGAGGCCCTGCTTGACCAGATGGATGATTTTGAGAACAGGAGCCGCAGGGTAATATTCGCATCCGAGGCATCCCTGAAGCAACAGGCCCGAGAGACATTGTCCCCACCCAGCAGGGTGTCTTTAAGCAAATACTAGGACGCCGGGCGCCTGATTATATTGAAATTGACCGGGCGCACCGTGCCCTGCGTCCTCCCTTTGAAGACCCTGATAAGCCTCGGGACATTATTTGTAAATTACACAAATACTCCCTTAAGGAACGCATCATGAAGCAAGTCAGGGGGGTTAGGCATGTGGACTTTGATGGGGCTCAGTTAACCTTCTTTCCAGACCTGTCCAGACGCACGCTGATGCAGCCCCGCATACTTAAACCCCTCTTAGGAGCCTTGCAGGATGCCCAGCTGACCTACAGATGGGGCTTTCCCTTTAGCCTTTCCGCTACTAAGGATGGCCAGATGCATACCCTCCGCAACAAAGACGACCTACCCCGCTTTCTGGAGTCCCTGGGGCTTCCTCAAGTGGACATCCCGGATTGGCGTCATCGCCGGATATCATATACCTATGCCCAACCGCCCGGACCAGTGGCTCCCGGCTCACCGATGCAAACTCCGCCGTGGTCCCCGGAGATGCCCGCCTGGTCACACTCCACTCCCCCACTCCCCACAGGGAGACGTGTGAACTGCTGTTTCCGCTGTTGCCGGTCTTGGAGATGTTCCTCAATATCCTATGACTGAACTTCCCCCCCCCAGCTGCCATTTCATTGCTCTCCCCTGGGCTCAGGGGTAGACCCTACTATACTTCTCACCCGCGGGTCGCATAACGGACTCATTCTTTTGTGTCTTGACACTTACCCCCCAATAAGTCAACTCCTTTGGAGTTATGCTCCCTTTTTGGGAATTACCTCTGCTTGTTGGCCTCTGCCGTCCCTCTGTTCTGGAGGGGCGGCGGAGGCTCCCGACCGGTGGTGCTGTTGCACTATTTTGGGCCCTTTTGGCCTTATGTTGTTTTTTTTTGTGTTTATATGTAACTGTTTTTGCTGCCTTGTAAGTTTTTTTTTTTTATTTCTTCTGCATCTGCTATAACTGCTCTCTGTTCCCTAGGCTCTCACACAGGCTCATGGTGTCCTGTGTGTTCCAGGCGGCTGGTTGGCTCCTCTCCCTGATTTCCCGTCATGGCTGACCTGAAAGTAGTATCGTATAATGTCCGTTGCCTGAGCTCCCCAATGAAACGCAGTAAGTTGTGGCTTGAGATGAAACGTATGGGGGCACACATCCTTTTTTTGCAGGAGACACATTTTGGCACTGACTCGGTCCCTCGTCTTCCCACGCACCTATAGCCATCCTGGTTCCTTAGTAACTCCCCTTGCCCCAAATCCAGGGGGGGAGGGTGGGAGTGGCGATACACAAAAATTGCCCCTTTGTTATTGTGGACCAATTGCTGGACCCAGAGGGCTGGTATGTGTTTGTTAAGGGTTCCATTTCTGGCCGTAAATTCACTTTCGCTGCCATATATGCCCCGAACAGCAGACAGATCACTTTCTTGGACTCTGTCTTGGAGTGCCTGTCTGCTTTCCGGGATGGGCGCCTCATCCTGGGGGGGGACTTTGACATTAGCCCGGACCCTCTTGTGGATACTTCTTCGGGTCGCTCAGCGCACTCGTTTGCCTTTCTGAAACACTTCAGGAAATCCCTGCAGGCATACCATTTGGTGGACTGCTGGAGATTGCTTCGCCCCAAGAGACAGAGACTATAGCTATTTCTCGGCCACGCACAATGTTTACACACGCATAGACCTTTTGCTAATGGACCCGTTTTCCCTGGATTCCTTGGCTGGGGCCTCCATCGGATCCATCACCATCTCTGACCATGCACCGGTGTCCATTTCCCTGCATCCCCTTTCGGTGGAGTCTCGGACATGGACCTGGCGTCTTAACGACGGCATCCTAGATGATGAAGTCGCTCAGAAACAGGTCAGAAACAGATACTATTTCCCTATATTTTGCTGAAAACACACCAGGGGAGGTGGGCATGGGATCCATTTGGGAGGGCCACAAGGCGGTGATTAGAGGGGAGCTGATATCCCAGGGGGCGCGGCTGAAGAAAGCTCAGGAGGGCAAATTGCAGACCCTCTTGGCCAAGATTCGAGCAGCTGAACTTAAACATAGGAAGACTGTGACTACGACACTGGCGGTGAAGCTGGTCTCCCTGCGCCAAGATTTAGCTAACCTGTTAGACTCCAAAATACGGGCGTGGCTGCGATACCTGACCCACAAATTTTACGAGTTTGGCAACAAATGCGGGAGGATGTTGGCTAGGGCCTTGAGGGGACGGCGGGATTTGGGCCACGTGCATAGACTTACGTCAGCGGCGGGGACCCCGGTTGTCCATTCCTCCAAGATAGCCGCAGTTTTCAAGGATTTTTACACCCGGCTCTACCACCTCCCGGATGCATTTCCCGGTGTTTCGGAGCCGCAGCGGGTGGCCCGTATCCACCAATACCTCATGGAAGCACAGTCCCACAGCTTACGGCTGCTGTTAGCAAACAGTTAGATGCCCCTATTGCCGTAGCGGAGATTCAGGCGGTGGTAAAGGATCTCCCCAATGGGAAAAGCCCGGGCCCAGATGGCTATACCAACACCTACTATAAGAAATATGTGGAGGTGCTGTCTGGCCCCATGTGTGCTTACTTTACGGCCCTGGCCTCTGGTACGGCCCTCTGAGGCGCTTATGGCGCATATCTCTGTCCTGCCTAAAGATGGTAAAGATCTCTCTCTGCCGGGTAGTTACAGACCCATATCGCTCTTAAACACGGATATTAAGATATTGGCCAAAATTTTGGCCAATAGACTTAAATCAGTCCTCCCCTCGGTTGTCCACCCTGACCAAACTGGATTCATTATGGGCAGGGAAGCTAGGGACAATTCCAACAGGGCACCCCAGCTCATACATTGGGTGGAGGCGCAGGCGACAAAGCACCCTTGTCTCTTGCTCTCAACCAATGCCGAGAAGGCGTTTGACAGGGTAGATTGGATATACATGAAAACAGTTTTGACTAGGCTCGGCCTGGGTCCCAACATGTTGACGTGGATATCCTCCCTGTACAGTTCCCCGTCCGCCAGAGTGAAAGTAAACGGACTTTTGTCTGATGCCTTCCGGATTAGCAATGGAACACGACAGGGGTGCCCGTTGTCCCCCCTTGTGTTTGCCCTGACGTTTGAACCATTGCTCAGTCGGATTCGCCTCAATGACAACATTAGGGGCTTTACAGTAGGCCCCAGGGAACATAAATTGTCTGCTTATGCAGACAACGTGCTATTTTATGTGTCTGAACCCTTGCTCTCATTACCTAACATTATGGCGGAACTGAAGGAATTTAACCTCCTGTCCAACTTTAAAATTAATTATGCCAAATCGGAGATTCTGCCACTGAATAATTCCCTGGGGTTGCGCGCCCAGCTGCAATCGGCCTTTTCTTTTACCTGGTGCCAGTCCACGTTGAAGTACCTGGGGATCCACCTGCCCGCAAGCTGCTCCCAGGTCTATGACCACAACTTTGCCCCACTACTCTCGGCCTATTAGGGGGGATTTGAAATGGTGGAACAAGGCTGCTTTTTCATGGATGGGCCGAGTCAGTGTGTTAAAAATGAATGTGCTCCCTAGAATTCTGTTCTTTCTGCAGATGGTGCCGATTGCTTTACCCAGGGCATTCTTCTCAACCCTCAACAGTCTATTTATCCAAAATATCTGGAATGGGAAGTGCCCCCGGCTGGCACTCCGCACTTTGCAGCGCCCTAAATCGGCGGGGGGCTTGTGGTCCCGGTGGTTCGCAGATACTACGAAGCAGGGGCCCTACAACGCATTTTAGACTGGCACCACAATGTACACGGCAAGGTATGGGTTCCTCTTGACAAGTTTCTTGCGGGGCGCAACTTGTCCCATGCCCCTTGGGTGCCTCGCGAGCATAGGGGGCTGTCAGCGCTGCTTTCCCCATTGGCCGCTCATGCCCTGACGATATGGGATGCCCTGAACAAGGAGGGGGGGCTTGCTCAGCCGACCTCCCCACTAGCACCTCTGAGCGGCTTCCCCTGGTTTACTCCAGGGGAACACGTGTCCTTTTTTCGGTCGTGGGCGGCAGATGGGGAACCCAAATGTGGTAGATTTGTCCAAGACCAGGGCCTCCTGCCTTTGGCTAGACTGAGAGAGCAATATGGCCCCTTCCCTATGGATGAATGGCGTTACAGACAGCTCCGACACTTTCTTACCACCCTACCCCAAGGGGTTAGATCCCCCACCTTGGCTTCTCCCTTTGAGAGGCTATGTATGTCTCCTGATGCTATCCCCCATGCCATTTCCCTGCTGTATAACTTACTACGGGCCCTACATACTGATGGGAAGCCGGGATTCATACGGGAATGGGAGAAGGACCTCCAGCACACCTTTACTGAGCCGCAACTGGATCACCTGTATGGGCTTACACACTCGAGCACGGTAGATACGAGAATGCAGGAGAATAGTTATAAGATTCTGACTAGGTGGTATAGGGTACCCTCCAAACTTGCTAAGATCTACCCTTCTCTCCCAGATGTGTGCTGGAGAGACTGTGGCCACAGGGGTTCTTTCCTCCACATTTGGTGGGAATGCCCCAAGCTGCGACCCTTCTGGCGAGATGTACATGCACAGATCAAGATCATTTTGGATGTGGACCTTCCGGACTCCCCATTGGAGTCCCTGCTCCATTTCCCCACTATCCCTGTCAGTCAGTATTGCAAGTCCACACTGCCCCATCTGCTCAACGCAGCTCGCAGATTGTTTCCGATCCATTGGAAAACGTCACAGGTACCGACCTGTACTGAATGGGTGGCTTTGGTTAACAAAATTATGGCAGCTGAGCAGTGGATGGCACAGTGTAAGGACAAGTATGACAAATTTTACTCAATCTGGGCCACCTGGATTCACTATGCAGGTCCGGATGCACTACTGGCTCTGGGGCCCTCTCCGGGGTTGACATCCCCTGTTGGAGGGGCCCGAGGATAGAAGATGTGGGATGTTTGAGATTGTAGGGGCCGGTTTGGAGCCATTACAGCCCTCCTTGTTTTTTAGTACACTTCGCAGCATAGGTAGCAGATGTTTTCTCTCTTTTGTTTTGTATTGTTTGTACTTATTTTATTTTATTTGTGAGGGTCTGTTACCCGGAGGTATATCTTGTACCCTATGGGTATGTGGTGGGGTTGGCCCACCGCAGGAAAGCACCAGGGAGGGATAATAGGGGTGACCCATGATTGTGAGAGTTTATAATGAAGTTTTCTTATGTTGTTAATCACTCCCCCAGACCTGTCTCCTGAAACAGGTGCTCCTCTGGATAGTTTTTGCCCCGGTGCCGCATGCACGTACCCGGTATATGACCTGATGTGTCTTGTAATGTCTTTGTCTTCCCTTTTTATGAGCCATGTTGGCTGACTGTATGTATGTTTCTTTGAAAATTTTCAAAATAAAGATTATATATAAAAAAAAAAAAAAAAAAACGATGGTGTGTGGACAACATCGTTTTTAATGATGAATTTGGAAAAACGTTGTTTTTTGGACATGCTGAAAAATTACATTTTTTTTCATGCCGAAAAGTGATCGTGTGTACGCGGCAATGCAGTTAGAAATAAAAGTGTAGTAAAAAATAAATAAAATAGTTGTCGTTTTATTGTTCTGTCTCTCTCTATTGTTATGCTCTTTTTTTACTGTATTAATGTATTCTATTCTGAAATATTTTATTGTTATTATGTTTTATCATGTTTGCTTTTCAGGTATGTTTTTTTTTTTGTTTTCAGGTACGCCATTCAGCTGCAGCGCAGATTTATTTATCTTTGCAGCAACAGCGTTTGCTCCAACAATACATAAAGCCGTTACTCCAACGCTGTATGAGGTGATTTAAAAAAAAAAAAAAATTACTTTTTTTGTATTTGCTTTGCAGGTATAGTATATGTCTTACTGTTCTACTGTAATGTTACTTTTTTTTTATTGTTCACCATAATTTTCTTAGCAGCAACAGTGTTTGCTCCCATGATACATTAAGCCGTGACTCCAACGCTGTAGGAGGTAATTTCACCACCACTGTCAGGGAACCATCCATAGAAAGACTGGCAGGTCTGTCCATCAGCTGGGTCGTGGACCAACGAGCGCAGGGCGCGCGCACGGGCACGCACACGGGCAACAGCAGCGAGATTTCTGCATTCTTCATTGCGCACGCAATTTGGGAGTGACTCTTGGCGTTAGTGCCCCATTTAAAGCCTGCTGCAGCAGTTACCAACTGCTGCATAATCTTCAGCCATCTGGTGTGTTTCCTGAGTTCCTGTTCCTGCTACATAAGAACTACTGTTATCAACCTAGCTTGTCTGACCAGTCTTCTCAGTGTATGACCCCCGGCTTGATTCCTGGCTTGTTCCCGTGCCTTGTTCCTGTCTGCCTCATCCAGTGTATGACCCCGGCTCGTCCTCTGACCTGTCCCAGTAACTTCTCCTCTGCTTGCTACCAGTGTATGACCTCCAGCCTGGCTCCTGACTCCTGCTACACAGTCTCATCTGGTAATTCCGAGGTACCCCTGCCTGACGGCTTATCCTGGTCTCCAGCTGATCTCCAGCAGAAACTCAGCAAGTCGCAGCTGGAAACTCCTGCATCTCTGGGCATAGCACTCCCTGTGTCACCTCCAGGGGATGCTCTGCACTTAGTCGCAAGGGAAGCCCTCTCAGCACTTCAGCCTCTGGTAAGGTACTTGACAGTATCATGCAGCCAGAAGTGTCAGAGGCCGACGGAGGTGCTTCCCCCACTCAAGACTTTGTGCCAGCAAGGCGCAGCCCTTACTCAAGCAGTGACAAACCTACAGGAGCAGTACTCCCAGTTGGGAAATTGTCTTCCGAACCAGTCGATGTTCCCCTCCTCCTGAACCCCGTGTACCCACTCCAGAACGCTTCTCAGGTGGCCGAAGGAAGTTCAGAGCATTCAAAGTCTCCTGTGTACCTGTCCCTACAGCTAAGGACCTTCTCTCTAGAGACTATTAAAGTGGAATTTATTATCTTGCTGTCTAAAGGACCTCAGTCCTGGGCCCATCAGTTGCTGGAGCAAAAGAATCCCGCTATTAACACCTTGGACTCGTTTTTTGAAGCTATGGCTACATTATATGACGACCCACAACGTCCAGCCACCGCTGAAGCAGCCCTTCATGCCTTACGGCAAGGGCAGCGCCCTGTAGAGGACTATACTGTGGACGTTCGCAATTGGGCTGCGGACACAGGATGGAACGAGGCCGCCCTCAGATATCAATTCCACCTTGGCCTGTCTGAATCTATTAAAGACGAGTTAGCACGAGTGGAGGCTCCAGCCACCTTAGAAGGGCTCATTCAGCTAACCATCCAACTTGACAGGCACCTGTGGGAGCGATAGTCTGAACATGCAAAAGCCTGCCGGCCTTCTTGGATGCTGCCTAAGGTTCCAGCCACTCATGCGCCCCCCTCTCCGGTCACGTTCAATAGAGGTCCTATGCAGCTTGCATACACCTTGCATACACCTTGCATCAATACATTGAACCTAGAAAAGAAGTTCATCCGCCCATCTTCTTCTCCAGCTGTTGCCGGGATTTTTTCCATGGAGAAGAAAGATCAAACCCTCAGGCCCTGTGTGGATTACAGGGAACTCAATAAAAAATTACTATTAAAAACCGTTACCCTCTCCCGCTCATTCCTGATTTCTCATTTCCAAAGATTCCGTACTGCACACGTTTTTACTAAATTGGACTTACGAGGTGCCTACAACCTTGTGTGCATTCGGGAGGGGGATGAATGGAAGACCGCCTTTAGAACTCGCTTCGGACATTTCGAGTACCTCATTATGCATTTTGGCCTATACAACTCTCCGGCGACCTTCCAACATTTTGTGAACAACATCTTTAGAGAGTTTTTGGATCACTTTGTAATCGTTTACTTGGATGGTCATCCTCATTTTTTCTGCCACCTTGGAATTACATAGAACTCACGGCCGGAAGGTACTATCCACATTAAGGGCACACGGACTCTACGTAAAAGCGGAAAAATGTGAATTAGAAAGGTCATCCATACAGTTCTTGGGTCTAATCATTTCCACATCCAGAATTTCCATGGATCCTCAGAAAGTATCCGCCATTCTGGAATGGTCAGCCCCTACTGATAAAAAAGGCATCCAAAAGGTTAATCGGGTTTGCAAATTTCTACAGGAGATTTATTAAAGACTTTTCTGGTATTATTGCCCCCATTACCCAGCACACCCGCCAGCATACCCGCTTTCAGTGGACCCAGGAGGCCTTCAATAAACTAAAGACTCTGTTCAACTCAGCCCCCATTCTACAGCACCCAGATCTTATGTTCTAGAGGTCGACGCATCGGAAGTTGCCATAGTGGCTGTCTTGTCTTAACGACAAGGTCCTAAAGCTTTGTTACACCCAGTAGCTTTTTTTCTCCCGAAAATTGAGCCAGCCAGAAAATAATTATGATATGGGGGATCGGGAGTTACTGGAAATAAAAGCTGCTTTGGAGGAATGGCGGTATCTCCTCGAAGGTGCGGCTCACCCCATCATGGTATTCGCAGACCATAAAAATCATGAACACCTCAGATCCGCCAAACAACTGAGACCACGGTAAGCCAGATGTGCTTTATTCTTTTCAAGGTTTAATTTTCATCTTACCCACCGCCCAGGGTCCAAGAATGGGAAAGCAGATGCTCTCTCACGCATGTTCCCAGAGATGTTCCTTGCACCATCTTGTCCCCCCAGAATTTCCTGTTGATTCAGCCTGACCTGAAGTCAGACCTGGAACAAGCTTTAGAGTTCTGCATTCAGAAAACAGGAAGGGCTCCTGTGGCACGGAAACAAGATTTTTGTCCCCTAAGGAGCCAGATTTCATCTCATCAAGACCCTTCTCGAACACCAGCTTGCCAGCCATTTTGGGGTCCATAAGACTTCAGAGCTGGAATCAGCAATCCTGTTGGTGGCCTGACCTGAGAAAGAATTGCAAGGACTTCGTAAGTTCCTGTACAGTCTGTGCCAGAAGTAAAGGAAACCGCACTCAAGCCTGGGGGCCTGTTAAGACCATTACCTGTCCCTGACCTTCGTTTTGGGCAAATCACGAATTTCATCCGTCCTTTTTGCCCAATACAATTCCAGAAGCAACTGTACCTGCCGTACAAGACAGATTAACCTTTTTCCGAGAAAATTTACAGATTCTATAAGAAAGAGACTATAAAAAATATTAAGACAAGAAGGAGAGTCCAATTCTGGAAGTAGAAGACAAGGTATGGCTCTCTACATTGAACCTCAAACTGTCCTGTCCTTCCCAGAATCTGGGCTCTGGGTTCATTGGTGCTTTTGCAATAAAGAAAAAGATAAATCCTGTGGCTTTCGATTCGTCCTTGTCAAACTCACCCAGTCTTCCACGTTTCACTTCTCAAACCAGCCATGGCCAGCTCCTTTTCTGGAAGAGAAGACCCACCTCCACCTCCAATTACAGTAGGTGAGGAAATGGAATTTGAGGTGGAGGCCATTTTGGACAGTCGATAGAGAGGTAGACAAATCCAATATCTAGTTGTGGAAGGGTTACTCTCTGGAAGAAAGCTCTTGGGAACCTGCAAAAGATGTTCATGCCCCTAAACTGTTATCCAAATTCTTCAGAAAATATCCAGAGAAGCAAGCACTTCTGGGCATCCGAAGGCTGCCACTGAGGGGGGGGGGGGGGGGCACGGTCGGGGAACCATCCATAGAAAGACTGGCAGGTTTGTCCATCAGCAATTAGGAGTGACTCTTGGCGTCAGTGCCCAATTTTAAGCCTGCTGCAGCAGTTACCAACTGCTGCATGATCTTCAGCCCTCTGGTATGTTTCCTGACTTCCTGTTCCTGCTACCTAAGAACTACTGTTGTCAACCCGGCTTGTCTGACCAGTCTTCTCAGTGCATGACCCCCGTCTTGATCCCGTGCCTTGTTCCTGTCTGCTTGATCCAGTGTATGACCCCCAGCTTGTCCTCTGACCTGTCCCAGTAACTTCTCCTCTGCTTGCTACCAGTGTATGACCTCCAGCCTGGCTCCTGACTCCACTCCTGGTTTTCCCTGCTACACAGTCTCATCTGGTACTTCTGAGGTACCCCTGCCTGACTCATCAACTCAGCAAGTCGCAGCTGGCAACTCCTGCATCTCTGGGCATAGCACTCCCTGTGTCAACTCCAGGGGACACTCTGCACTTAGTCGCAAGGTAAGCCCTCTCAACACTTTGGCCTCTGGTAAGGTACATGACAAACACAGTTTAAAATATATGTCGAAGCATGGGGGCAGCAGGAGGTTAAGGTGGCTGCCCCCCATACTTTAGCATATATAAGAGGTGCATGTATGCCCATCATTAGAAGTGGGTGGCTGAAGGCCAGTATTTTAATAATGGGCATACCCACCAATCAACCTCTTTTTCGTTCAGCCCACAGGCTGCATGAAAAATAAAAAGATTACAATATATGCCCAACAGGGAACAGCAATGTACTGGTATGTTGCTGGTATTTGAGTGGTTATACCAGAATGACGCCTGTGGGTTTAGGCATCATCTTGGTATCATTCTTTTCAGCCAGCGATCGGCTTTCATGTAAAAGTGATCCTAGTGGCTAATTAGACTCTAGACTGATTTTACAACTAGTGGGAGGGAATGTCCCCCCCTCCCACCATCTTCCATGGTTTTCTGTGGCTCTCCTGTACCAACAGGGAACCTGAGAATGCAGGCGCTGGTTCCACCATCTGACCATAGAGCTGATCAGAGACCAGAACCCCTCTAATCATCTCTATGGCATAAGAAAACCGGAAGCTACGAGCATTTCATGACTTAAATTTCACCGGATATAAACAGCGCCATTGGAAAATTGGGAAAGCATTTTATCACACCGATCATGGTGTGGTCAGATGCTTTGAGGGCAGAGGATAGATCAAGGGTCTAATAGACCCCAATTTTTTTATTTTTAAAGAGTACCTGTTACTATTGCCATCATAGGGGATATTTACATTCCCTGAGATAACAATAAAAATGATAAAAATATATATTAAAGGAACAGTTTAAAAAGAAAAGAAAAATAAATAATTACAAAGTAAATAAATAATAAAAAAAGCACCCCTGTCCCCCCTTGCTCTCACGCAACGGCGAACGCAAGAGTCGGTCTGGTGTCATGTAAACAGCAATTGCACCATGTGAGGTAACACCGGGGTCACATCGAGGGCAGTAATTTTAGCAGTAGACCTCCTCTGTAAATCAAAAGTGGCAACCTGTAAAGGCTTTTAAAAATGTATGTAGTTTGTCTCCACTGTACGTTTGTGCGCAATTTTAAAGCATGTCGTGTTTGGTATCCTTGTACTCGGCCTAAGATCATCTGTTTTATTTCATCAAACATTTGGGCAATATAGTGTGTTTTAGTGCATTAAAAAAAGCGTGTTTTTTTCCCCATAAAAATACATTTGAAAAATACTGTGTAAAAAAAAAGAAAAAAAAAGAAGCAAAACCCACCATTTTAATCTGTAGGCCTTTGCTTTAAAATATATATATATAATGTTTGGGGGTTCAAAGTAATTTCTTGCAAATATTTTTTTTTTTTTTTCATGTAAACAAAAAGTGTCAGAAAGGGCTTTGTCTTCAAGTGGTTAGAAGAGTGAGTGATGTGTGACATAAGCTTCCAAATGTTGTGCATAAAATGCCAGGACAGTTCAAACCCCCCCCTCCCCCATTTTGGAAAGTAGTCACTCCAAGCCATTTGCTGAGAGGCATGTCGAGTCCATGGAATATTTTATATTTTGACACAAGATGTGAGAAAAAAGGGATTTTTAAATACAGCTTACCTGTAAAATCCTTTTCTTGGAGTACATCACGGGACACAGAGCGGCATATTCATTACTATATGGGTTATATGGAGTACCTTCAGGTGTGGACACTGGCAATCTCAAACAGGAAGTCCCCTCCCTATATAACCCCCTCCCCTAGAGGGAGTCCCTCAGTTTTGTAGCAAGCAGTATGCCTCCCAAAACATGTTCCCATAAGAGGGGTGGGAGCTCTGTGTCCCGTGATGTACTCCAAGAAAAGGATTTTACAGGTAAGCTGTATTTAAAAATCCCTTTTTCTTTCTCGTACATCACGGGACACAGAGCGGCATATTCATTACTATATGGTATGTCCGAAAGCAATGCTTTAATGAGGGGAGGGAGACATCTTCTCAAAAGGGATTTAATTTAGAGGTATACTCAAATAATAATAATAAATCCAACTTAGTCAAGAAATAATATTTTTTTTTTTTTTTACAACCAAGGGTGCCCCTGATCCCGAGGATCTTAAACCGCAGCCTGTAGTACTGCCTGCTGAATCCGCATTCCTTCTCACGTCTAGTTGATAAAACCTTGTAAACGTGTGGACTGATGACCACGTCGCCGCCTTGCATATCTGAGCCATAGAGATCTGATGGTGTGCTGCCCAGGAGGCACCCATGGCCCTGGTAGAATGGGCTTTTACCGACAAAGGAGGAGGCAACCTCTTCAAACCGTAGGCGTGAATGATTAATTGTCTAATCCATCTCAAATTGGTGGATTTTGCAGCTGCTTGCCCCTTCTTGGGGCCATCTGGTAAAACGAACAACACCTCTGTTTTCCGGATCTTTTCTGTAGCTTTAAGATAGGCCTTCATGGCCCGGACAATATCTAAGGTATGCAGCAACCCCTCCTTTCTAGATGTGGGTTTCGGAAAGAAGGATGGAAGTACCAAATCCTGGTTCAAGTGAAAATTGGATATAACCTTTGGTAGAAAGGAAGGATGAGGCCGGAGAACTGCCCTGTCCTTATGTAGAATGAGATATGGTTCCTTACACGATAAGGCTGCCAACTCTGACACTCTCCTGGCCGAAACTATGGCGACCAAGAATACCAACTTTCTTGTCAGTAAAACGAAAGGAATCTCAGCCAATGGCTCAAAGGGTTGTTTCTGTAGAGTGGACAGGACAAGATTTAAGTCCCATGGACAAATTGGTGACTTGACAGGAGGATTAATACTAAAAGACCCCCTGTATGAAGGTTTTTACCAGCGAGTGGGTGGCCAGCGGCCTCTGAAACCACACTGACAGAGCTGAAATCTGTCCCTTGATTGTGCTTAATGCCAGGCCTTTATCCACTCCTAGCTGGAGAAAACTTAACACCCTATCAATGGTATATTTGCGGGAATTCCATCTTTTGGATTCACACCAGCCTACGTAGGTCCTCCACACCCTGTAATAAATCCCCTGGAGGCCGGCTTTCTAGCCCTAATCAGGGTAGGAATTACCTGCCTAGACAGACCTCTACCCCTGAGAATCAGGGATTCAGCCTCCAGGCCGTCAAATTTAGACGCTGTAATGTAGGGTGGAGGATCGGGCCTTGTGAGAGTAGGTCTGGTCGTAGAGGAAGAGTCCAAGGGTCTCCCACTGCCATCTTCAGGACTAGTGAGTACCATGTCCTCCGGGGCCAAGCTGGAGCTACTAGAATGACTGGCTTGTGCTCCACTCTGATCCTGCGCAACAGGCGCGGAAGTAACTGTAGCGGAGGGAATGCATATAGAAGTTTGAATTGATGCCAAGGGCAAACCAACGCATCGGTTCCGCAGGCCATAGGGTCCCTCGCTCGAGACACGAACCTGTCTAGTTTCTTGTTGAACCTGAATGCCATTATATCTATGTCTGGCATTCCCCACTTCTGGCAGATTGTCTGAAAGACCTGGGGATGCAGAGACCACTCCCCCGGCGACAGAATCTGGCGACTTAAGAAGTCTGCCTGCAGGTTGTCCACTCCGGGAATGAATATCGCTGAAATGCAGGGTACATAAACCTCTGCCCACTGAAAAATCAAGCTCACCTCCCTCTGAGCGGCCTGACTCCTGGTTCCCCCTTGGTGGTTTATGTATGCCACCGCTGTGGCATTGTCTGACTGGATTCTCACCGGGGACCCCTGTAATCTGGAAGTCCATGCCAGGAGGGCTAGGCGAGCAGCTCTGATCTCCAAGACATTGATGGGTAGTTGCCTCTCCGCTTCCGCCCAAGTTCCCTGGCGAGAGAACCCCTCCAAGACCGCCCCCCAGCCTGCCAGGCTGGCGTCTGTGGTAACTACCTTCCAGACAACGGGGCTGAAGGACCTTCCCTTTAGAAGATTCTGAGGGTTTAACCACCAGGCCAGGCTTTGTCGGACCTTTGATGATAGCGTCAAAGGGGACTCCAAGGCATGTGTTCTCTTGCTCCAGGCTGCTAGAATGGCTGCCTGTAGGACGCGAGTGTGGATCTGAGCGTATGGTACTGCCTCGAACGTGGCCACTAGCTTGCCTAGTAATCGCATACACAGGCGAATAGTTGGTTTTTTCTTGCTTAGAACCAACTGAACCAACCCCTTGATAGCCTCGACCTTTACAAGGGGCAGGAACACCCTTTGCTGTTCTGTGTCTAACCTCATGCCGAGGTATTCCAACTGCTTTGTAGGATGAAACGCTGATTTTTCCCGGTTTAGGACCCAGCCGAACCTCTCGAGGTACTGAACCGTGAGGTTTACTGCCTGTTGCAGACACGGCCGTGAGTGATCTATGATTAAAAGGTCGTCCAAGTATGCTAGGACTGTGACCCCTTGGATCCTTAGATTGGCCAGAACTGGGGCTAGGATCTTCGTGAATACCCGGGGGGCCGTGGCCAGCCCGAAGGGGAGCGCCCTAAATTGGAAGTGTCGCTGCCCCACCGCGAAGCGTAAAAATCTTTGATGCGGCTGAAAGATTGGTACATGAAGGTAAGCATCCTTTATGTCTATGGAAGCCAGAAAGTCGTCCCTCTGGAGCGTGGCGACTGCTGACCGGACGGATTCCATCCGGAAGGAACGAACCCTTAGGTAAACGTTTAAACTCTTTAGGTCCAAGATTGGCCTGACATCGCCGTTGGGCTTTGGTATGACAAAGAGATTGGAATAGAAACCTAGCCCCTGCTCTTGGGCTGGTACCTCTATTATCACGCCCTGGCAAAGCAGGTGATCCAAAGCTGCCAGCATCGAGGCCTTCTTTGCTGGATCTTTTGGTAGCCTTGACTCTTGAAAATGAGGCAGAGGAAACTTTAGAAACTCCAGTCTGTAGCCTGTGGTTACAGACGCCCGGACCCATTTGTCGGGGATCTTGGCTTCAAAAACTTCTGAGAAGAAACAAAGCCTTCCCCCCACCCGCGAGAGTGGGGGCGCCCCTTTATAAGGCAGACTTAGGGGCTGGCTTTGTCGGCTTGCGATACCATGGTCTCTTACCCCCAGGGGCCTGTCCCTGCGATCTATTGTTATAGTTTGATCGCGCAGGCGGCCGTCGATACTGCCTGGAATTTGAGGGCCCTGAGACAGGAGAGAGCTGCCTTTTAAATGTAGGACCCCGGAATCTCTTTTTGACTGGTAAAAGGGTACTTTTGCCACTTGAAATAGTCTGAATGTATTTATCCAGATCCTCTCCGAAGAGTCGTCCTCCATGGAAGGGAAACCCTGCCAGAAGCTTTTTGCATGGGGGCCATAAGAGCCCATAAGAGCCTTCTCATGTGTACCAAAAATAGTGATAAACGAGAGGCCTGCTGGATGGAATCCTTTATAGCATCTACCGCAAAACACAGAGCTCTGGGAATGTCAGAAAACTCTTCTGCCTGTTGGGTAGGCATGTCTTTTAGCATTTGTTTTGTCTGGTCCTTTAACGCCTGACAAACTCCAATTGCAGCCACAGCTGGCTGTACCACTGCTCCTGCCGTAGCAAAGGATGCCTTTAAAAGTGTCTCTAACCGTTTATCAACCGGATCTTTAAACATTTGTATGTTTTCCACCGGGCAAGTTAGTGATTTATTCACACATGAGATGGCTGCATCCACCACTGGGAGCTTCCACCTCTTCGAGAATTTTTCCTCCATAGGGTAAATGACCGAAAATCTCTTCGGCGGCAGAAAAATCCTGAAAGATCAATTCCTCCAAGAGAGGATGGACCGGAAAAACCGCGTTGCTCAAAGGAGCTTTCAAAGAGCCCAGAGAGGATACCGCAGGAACCTGAGGCTCTGGCAATGGTAAATTAAATGCCGAGCGGACCATGTCCGTCAAAGACTGTACCCACAGTCTCTCTGTCTGGGAGTCTGAAAATGGTTCCTCAGAGGTAGATCCCTCAATCCCTGAACCCTCTTGGTTCCGGTCTAGTTGATCCTCCTGCGATTCCAATTCCTCCTGAGAGATAATTTCAGCATCTGAGGATACACCTTTTGGCGATGGGGATCTAGCCCGTTTCTTGCCAGGAATAGATCTAGCGATCATCGCTGCTAATCTTTCTTCTAGCCCCCCTAGGGAGACGGCTAGCATCTCCTCTGTGATAAACACAGGGCTGGGCTGATCTGGGCCAGCCTCAGCACCAGACCCCCCCAATGGCTCATCCAAGGCGACCTTCATGGGAATAAGCTGCGGGGAAAGTATCGGCATATCATCAGAATCAGAGGGGGAACCCCTTTGTTTTTTTTTTGTCTTTTTTGTACCCTTTTGATCCCGAACCTTTGGAAGCCATAATACAAAATCGAGGGACTCCGCCTACAACAACAGACTGTAGTGGCCAGGAGTACAAAACTAGGGTTTAGGGGACAATAGATCACTAATGCCCAAAAACCGATGGGGGCCCCGTATGTTCTTTTTTTTTTTTTTTTTTTATTTTGTTATAATATATAACTTCCAGCATGTACTACCCCTTTTCCGCCACCGGGAGTCACTGTTCTGCCGCTCTGCGTCCTCTCCCTTCCAGATCAGCCTCAGACTGAGCAATGACCATAGCCTGCTGTTATAACAGCAAATAAGGCGCGCCCCTGATGACGCTGCAGGCACGCCCCCCCCCGCCCTCCCCTCCGAACGGCGCGAAAAACGTCTATAAGACGTGCGCGCGTATGCCGGAGAAGGAAGCACATGGAGGAGCCGCGCTGCTGGAGACCCAGGACTGCAGCTTCAGGCAGCAGAATCAAACCCCCGGCCAGGTAGGACTCTCCAAAAGGCCCCATAGGGATCCTTACTAGCCCTGGGAAGAAAGCAGCAGGTAGCTAGCAAACTCAACGTTTTTTAGACAGGGGGACCCAGTGATGGGGGAATGAGATCATCCTGTCTTCTCAGACATAGTGAGCAAGGCTGCCAATGCAGAGCATACTTAGGCTACCCCCCTTTAAGGTCTCCCTGGAGAGCCTGCTGTCGAACCAAGTCCCGCAGGCTCCCCTCTTACCTGCTCCATGCTGCAGGACGTTTGCCTAGCAAAACGGTCCAATCTTCTCCCATCTCCGTGGGTAGCGTAGTAGACCTTCAGGCCCTGGGGTCCTGGAAGGTACCCACTGTCCTGGACCTATATAGCAACCTGGCAAACAGGAACTTATGGTCTTTACGAACTCCAAGTCATGGGCCCAGGGTCCATCCCTCCAAAGAGGAGCATTATAGGCAAAACCCCACGGTTTGGGGCCCGGGTACTGTCCACTTTGGCACTGAGGCTCCTTGGACAGATCCGGTTAGCCCGCCCTTAATCCCAAGGATGTGGAGCAAAGCTATTCCGTGACCAACACCTAAGACACTGGCGAAAAAACTGAGGGACTCCCTCTAGGGGAGGGGTTTATATAGGGAGGGGACTTCCTGTTTGAGATTGCCAGTGTCCACACCTGAAGGTACGCCATATAACCCATATAGTAATGAATATGCCGCTCTGTGTCCCGTGATGTACGAGAAAGAAAATACGATTTTTAAAACAGCTTACCTGTAAAAATCCTTTTCTTGGAGTACAACACGGAACACAGAGCCTTTGTCTTTACATAATGGGTTAAGGGTCACCCGCAGTGATTGGACACTGGCCAGAGGCATTGCTAGGGGGGTGCGGTCCGCACCCGGGTGACACCCTTAGAGGGGTGACACCATCCTCACATAATTAAGGATTTTTTATTTATTTTCTGCTGACATGCCCACGGCTCCCTCCATCTCTTCCGGTATCTCCTCTGCTCAATGTGATGTGCGGGGAGAGTGGGGGAGGAGGGAGTGAGGCACAGACAGACTGGCTGCCCGGGGTCCGACTGTCCCCACACACGCAGTGATACCTGGCTCAGACTGGCACCGCGGCTCCCTCCTTCCCTTCCGGGATCTCCTCTGCTCAATGCAATGTGCAGGGAGAGTGGGGGAGGAGGAAGTGAGGCTGCTGAGGCAGAGGCAGACTGGGTGCCCGGGGTCCACTCCGACCGTCCCCACACACACCTCCACACAGCGCGGCCATCTCACTGCTGCTTTCTCCTCAGCTCCTCGGAAGTGTACACAGGCACCATGTGAGCGAGACCATCCACGCTACAGTCAGCGCCTTCTCTGAGGTATGCAGCTACAGGACTAGTGTATTGCAGAGGAGGGAGACATAGTGTTTGGGGGGGGGGCATTTGTAGAGGTAACAATTATGCTGCCAGGAGAGGAGTTATTTTAGGGGGGTTAGAGAATAGGTGCTGCTAGGGGGTGCTTGTTGTTTTGGTCAGACTTGTACTAGAAGTAGGAGGGGGCAGCGCAATTCCTCTCCCCTCCCAAAGCACCCCCTAGCACATATCCTTTAACCCTCCCCAAATCAAAGGTCCCATTCCGGCTTCATCCACCCCCCCAATCCCATCCAGCTTTACCCACCCCCGATTCTATACCTGCTCATCCATCCCCCGATCCCATCCCGGCTTCATTCATCCCCCCTGATCCCATACCCGCTCCATCCATCCCCCTGATCCTATCCTCGCTTCATACAACCCCCCTGATCCCATCCTGCCTCAATCCATTCTCCCCGATTCCTTCCCAGCTCCACCCAGCCCCTGATCCCATACCCACTCCAGCTATGCCTCTAATCCCATCCTGGCACCATCCATCCCCCCCAATCCTATCCTGGCTCCATTCATCCTCTCTGATCCCATACCATCCATCCCCCTGATCCTATCCCAGCTCCATCTATCCCCCTGAACCTATCCCCACTCCATCCATTCCCCCTGATCCTATCCCTGTGCCATCCATCGCCCCTGATCCTATCCCTGTGCCATCCATCGCCCCTGTTCTTATCCTTGTGCAATCCATTCCCCCTGGTCCTATCCCCATGCCATCCATCGCCCCTGATCCTATCCCCACGCCATCCATCGCCCCTGATCCTATCCCTGCACCATCCATCGCCCCTGATCCTATCACTGCGCCATCCATCACCCCTGATCCTATCCCTGTAACATTTATCGCCCGTGATCCTATCCGCGATCCCATCCCCGCTCCATCCATTCCCCTGATCCCATTCCAGCTCTATCCACCACCCCAATCCAATCCTGGCTCCATCCATCCACCCAATTCCATCCCAGCTCCATCCATTGTGGTAGGTTAAGGGGGAGAGCCGCACCGACGCACTAGCCTGCTTAGTGCCAGGGGATGGGGGGGTGTCACCAAGTATTACCGCACCAGGTGACACCAACCCTAGTGACGCCACTGACACAACCAATAAAAGACAGTTCCCCTCCATATAACCCGACACCACCTCAGACAAAAAGGCAGGATGGGGTCGTAGTACAATTTTGTTGTTGCGACAAATTAAATAAGGCTCTTTATGAGAAATAACTGCTAATTCAGATACTCCTAGCTGGCAAAAGGCGAGAATCCTACTTATGTCATTTCTTTGAGGATTCCACTTGTTAGTTTTACACCATGAAACATATGCTTTCCAGATTATATAGTAGATAATCCTGGAAGCTGGCTTTCTGGCATTAATAAGTGTAGAAAGCACTGGGCCTGAGATCCCTCATTTCTTCAGAATATGGGTCTCAGCAGCCAAACCGTCAAATTTAGCGTTTGTAAGGAAGGATGGACCACTGGACCTTGCGACAGCAGGTTGTGACGCAGTGGAAGTTTCCAAGGTTTTCCAACCGCCATCTTCATGATTTCGGCGTACCAGGGTCTTCTGGGCCAACTTGGCGCCACTAAAATTACAGGAATTCCTTTCTTTCTTGATCCTGCAAAGTAGCCTTTGTAAGAGAGGGATCAGAGGAAACGCATAGATCAGTGAGAACGGAACCACCAGAGCATCCGATCCGTAGGCCAGAGGATCTCTCGTCCTGGACACAAAGTTGTCCAACTTCCTGTTGAACCTGGAAGCTAAGAGGTCTACATCTGGGGTCCCCCATCTCTGGCAGATGGCCTGAAAGATATCGGTGTGGAGAGACCAAGTTTTCTACCCCTGAAATGAAGACTGTAGAGAGACAAGGAATATGTTCTTCTGCCCATATCAAAATCTTGTAGAGAGGATTTTTGTAAGTTTACAATCAATCCTAAATGCTCCAGGTATCTTATAATGGTGAGCACAGCGTGATCTAATTTTGCCACTGACTGATCTATAACAAGTAGATCATCTAGATAGGCTGTTATCACTATACCTTGTGCTCTGAGATTTGCCAACAGAGGGGTTAGTACCTTTGTAAATACCCGAGGTGCGGTAGCCACACCAAAGGGCAGAGCCACAAACTGGAAGCGGCTATGTTCTACCGGAAGCCTTAAAATAAAATTGTGAGCGGGATGGATAGGCACATGTAAGTATGCGTCTTTGATGTCTATAGAAGCCATAAATTCTCCGCCTTGTAGGGTGGCGACCACTGATCGAATAGTTTCCATTCGGAAATGGCGGATGTTCAGAAACTGATTTAGAGATCTTAGATCCAGAATGGGTCTGACGTCTCCGTTTGGCTTTGGGATTACAAAGAGGTTTGAATAAAACCCTGAACCTTGCTCCTTTAAGGGTACTTTATGATCACCCCTTGGGACAGCAAGTGATCCAATCTTTTGAAGGAGGACGCTCTTTTTAAAGGATCCTTGGAAAGCCTTGAGCTTCGGAACTGAGAAGAGGGGATCTCTCGAAATTCCAGCTTGTACCCTAGGGATACTGTGGATACTACCCATCTGTCCTGGATTTCTGTCTGCCATGCCGCTGAAAACTGATAAAGCCGCCCCCCCACTCGGTCGAGCGGGGGTGCCTCTTCATGCAGAGGCTTTGGGGTTTTGCTAGTTAGCCCTTGAACCCAACTGCTTCTTGTTCTTCTGGGCCTGGTCTTCTTTAGCCTTTGTGGCTGGTTGAAAATGCCATCGCCACTGGCTGAAGGTAGATTTACCAGGAGCCGGCGAGAGAGAAAGTTTAAAACAAGGTCTCTTGTTTTTCTTCTTCTCTGGTAATAGAGTGGTCTTCCCACTCGATATCTTTTGGATATATTTCTCCAAATCTTCCCCAAAGAGGCTTTAGCCATGGAAGGGGAAACTAGCCAAAAGCTTTTTGCATGGTGCCTCTGCAGACCAATGCTTTAGCCAAGGAATTCTGTGCATGTGCACCAGCTGGAGTGTGAGATGCGATGCTTGCAGATTCAAATCTCACATAGCGTCAATTGTAAAACATAAGGCTTTAGGCAAATTCTCCCACAATTTGACTTGTTCTGGAGGCAGCTCCTTCAGGCCTTGTTTTACTTGGTCATTGAGGACTTGACACATGCCTACTGCTGCTACAGCAGGTTGGGCAACTGACCCAGCCAGAAGGAAGGAAGGAAAATTTCAGTAAAGATTCCAGTTTATTTTCCGAAGGGTCTCTGAACACCTGTAATATTATCCACTGGACAAGTTAGGTTTTTATTTACACAAGAAATGGCTGCATCTACCGAAGGCAGGCTCCACTTCTTGGAAAACTCTTCCTACATACCGTGTTTCCCCGAAAATAAGACGTACTCCGAAAATAAGCCGTAGCGGGATTTCGACGCAAGATAGAAATATAAGACACCCCTCCGAAAATAAGACGTAGCGATGTAGTGTCGAATCTCCGAAAATAAGATTAGTGTCGAATCTCCGATAAGATGTAGTGTCGAATCTCCGAAAATAAGAGTAGTGTCGAATCTCCGAAAATAAGATGTAGTGTCGAATCTCCGAATCTAAGATGTAGTGTCGAATCTTGTAGTGATATCTTGTAGTGGTACAACCAGACAAGATGAATGCAAAAAGAAGAGTTATTCTGTTGAGTACAAGAAAGGAATTGTGGAGGTCTCCCGAGGAAGAATCTTACGGCTTTTTGCAAAGAGAAGAAGTTGGATATCCGAATCCAAAATGGCGTGCAGAATACGATAATCTCAGTCTACAGGTGGACAGAGGAAATGCTAAGAAGCGCAAGTGTGGTTCAGGTAGGCAAACTTTATTTTCTGTAAAAATGTAAGCCATAGTGTGATTTCTTGAGGAAAAAAAAATATAAGACCGTGTCTTATTTTCGGGGAAACACGGTAGGATAAAGAATGTCAAACTTCTTTGGAGGTGAGAAACGCTTGTCTGGATGTAACCAGTCTGGGTAGATTAGCTTTTTTAATAAAAGGATGAACCGGAAAAGAGCATGCACCCTGCAGGGATTTTAACAAGCCCAGGGAGGAGACAGATGATTCAGTTAACTCCGTAGAGGGCAACCTGAATGCAGTACGCATAACATTGCACCTGTGACCTTAGCATTTGGGAAGCAGAAAAGGGTTCCCCTGAAATCCCTGATCCATCTGACTCCTCATCCCTGTCCTCTATAGGTGTTACCTCATCCTTCTCTTCAGATCTTTCTGAAAGAGAATCTAAAACCGCCAAAGGAGATCTGCTTCGCTTTTTGTCCTATTGCGAGGACTTTGCGATTAGCGTAGTGATCTTTCCTTCTAATTTTTCCATGGCTGCGATAAAGGTGTCCTCAGTGACATAGGCAGGCCCAGGTGCCACTGGAGAAATTGTTACTCCCAATAGTGTCAATGGCTCCTCCTGTATTGGAATATCAAGGTTTACAGGGAAGGAAGGTACCAAGCAGGTACGACTAGAGCCTCCTGTCTCAGGCGGCGGTGCTTTCTTGTCTTTTTTAGTCCCTGAATTCCTTCTAAGGGAAGACATATTATCAAGCAACAAGCCGAGGTACCAACAAGCATATACTACTGTGCTCAGTTTAGCAATCTACATAAAGTATGCAACTTAAACACACAGTTTCATGCTATAGAGTGGGTGTCTCTCTTGGTAGTGCCCTACCAACGACATAGAGCTTACGTGCCCCTGCTGCATCCCCAAGGGAAGAGCTGCCAGCCTGAACGATCCTCTTATGGCTCTGTTTGATCACCATATTTTTGATTTCAAGTGCCTGCGCACATTTGGATTCTCCTCCGCCCCCATCAATAAAGCGCTCCCCCATGCGCACGCGCGACCTAGGGCAGTATGACGACTTGTCTAGGATCAGGGAGAGCCTCCCCCTGCTTCTTCATGCTGTGCTGGGCACTTACCCAGCGTCTGGAGGAGAGGAGCTGTGGCCGTCTTAATACAGAGCTCTGCAGCGAAAGAATGTGCCCGTCCTGCGGATCTGACATTCTACAGAGTGAGGTGAGAAATTCAGCTCTCTACTCCCTCTAGTGGCCAAAAAAATAGAAGACATCCTACTCTGAATTTTAAAAAGGTCCTTAAGCTTGTTCTTAGGATCCCTTTTCTCCTACCTTTATTGCCGCAGGTTTTTATGCTAAAAAAAATATGGGATCCTATTTAAAGGATACCTCTCCCCTGGGCCTTGTAAAAGACTAACCAGGACTTTTAGCTGCTGTAGTGAAAGTGCTGGACCCTAGAGCCCAGTACTCCGAAGAAAGACATTACAGGCAGTTTCAGCGTATTTATTAGTGTCTTGGATGGATCCCAAAGCATAGCTCCTTTTACCCCCAGAGGGTCTTCTTTAACAGAGCTATCCTTAGCACATCCTCACACTGGAGAAAAAACAGAGGCGCTTCCCTAATGGGAGGGGTTATATGGAGGGGAACTGTATTCAATTGGTTGTGCCAGTGTTTAATCACCGCTGGTGACCCTTAACCCATTATGTAAAGACAAAAGCTCTGTGTCCCGTGGTGTACGAGAAAGAAAATTATTTTGTTTTTGCACAAAGTTGTCACTAATTGATATATTGCTCAAACATGCCATGGGCATATGTGGAATTACACCCCAAAATACATTCTGCTGTTTCTCCCGAGTATGGGGATACCACATGTGTGAGACTTTTTGGGAGCCTAGCTGTGTACAGGACCCAACAAAACAATCATGCCTTCAGGCTTTCTAAGGGAGTAAAATGGTGATTTCACTTCCTCACTACCTATCACAGTTATGGAGGCCATGGAATGTCAAGATAGCACAACCTCCCCAAATGACCCCATTTTAGATAGAAGACGCTTCAAGCTATTTGCTGAGAGGCATGTTGAGTCCATGGAATACTTTATATTTTGCCACAAGTTTCTGGAATTCTTTTTTTTTTTTTTTACAGAAAGTTGTCACTTAATGATATATTGCTCAAACATGCCATGGGTATATGTGAAATTAAACCCCAAAATACATTCTGTTGCTTCTCCCGAGTACGGGGATACCACGTGTGAGACATTTTGGGAGCCTAGCCGCATACGGGAGAGCCCAAAAACCAAGCACCACCTTCAGGCTCTCTAAGGGTGTACATTTTTGATTTCACTCCTCACTGCCTATCACAGTTTTGGAGGCCATGGAATGCCCAGGTGGAAAGTGGATTTTGGAAAGTAGACACCCCAAGCTATTTGCTGAGAGTATGGTGAGTATTTTGCAGATCTCGCTTTTTGTCACAAAGTTTTGAAAAAAATAATTAAATAAATATTTTCTTTCCTCATTTTTAAAAACAAATGAGAGCTGCAAAATACTCACCATGCCTCTCAGCAAGTAACTTGGGGTGTCTGGGGGGGTTTTGTGCTATCATGCCATTTTATGGCCTTCGAAACTGTGATAGGTAGTGAGGAGTGAAATAAAACATTTACGCCCTTAGAAATCCTGAAGGTGGTGATTGGTTTTCGGGGGCCCCGTACATGGCTAGGCTCCCAAAAAGTCCCACACATGTGGTATCCCCATACTCAGGAGAAGCAGCAGAATGTATTCAGGGGTGCAATTCCACATGTGAGCAATATATCATTTAGTGACAACTTTTTGTAAAAAAATAAAAATAAAATTTGGTCATTATTTAGTCACTTGGGACAGAAAAAGGAATTTTTAAATACAGCTTACCTGTAAAATCCTTTTCTTGGAGTACATCACGGGACACAGAGCGGCATATTCATTACTATATGGGTTATATGGAGTACCTTCAGGTGTGGACACTGGCAATCTCAAACAGGAAGTCCCCTCCCTATATAACCCCCTCCCCTAGAGGGAGTCCCTCAGTTTTGTAGCAAGCAGTATGCCTCCCAAAAATGTTCCCCAAAAGAGGGGTGGGAGCTCTGTGTCCCGTGATGTACTCCAAGAAAAGGATTTTACAGGTAAGCTGTATTTAAAAATCCCTTTTTCTTTCTCGTACATCACGGGACACAGAGCGGCATATTCATTACTATATGGGATGTCCGAAAGCAATGCTTTAATGAGGGGAGGGAGACATCTTCTCAAAAGAGATTTAATTTAGAGGTATACTCAAATAATAATAATAAATCCAACTTAGTCAAGAAAAACTTTTTTCTTTTTTACACCCAAGGGTGCCCCTGATCCCGAGGATCTTAAACCGCAGCCTGTAGTACTGCCTGCCCAAAGGCTGAATCCGCATTCCTTCTCACGTCTAGTTGATAAAACCTTGTAAACGTGTGGACTGATGACCACGTCGCCGCCTTGCATATCTGAGCCATAGAGATCTGATGGTGTGCTGCCCAGGAGGCGCCCATGGCCCTGGTAGAATGGGCCTTTACCGACAAAGGAGGAGGCAACCTCTTCAAACCGTAGGCCTGAATGATTAATTGTCTAATCCATCTCGAGATGGTGGATTTTGCAGCTGCCTGCCCCTTCTTGGGGCCATCTGGTAGAACGAACAACACATCTGTTTTCCGGATCTTTTCTGTAGCTTTAAGATAGGCCTTCATGGCCCGGACAATATCCAAGGTATGCAGCAACCCCTCCTTTCTAGATGTGGGTTTCGGAAAGAAGGATGGAAGTACCAAATCCTGGTTCAAGTGAAAATTGGATATAACCTTTGGTAGAAAGGCAGGATGGGGCCGGAGAACTGCCCTGTCCTTATGTAGAATGAGATATGGTTCCTTACACGATAAGGCTGCCAACTCTGACACTCTCCTGGCCGAAACTATGGCGACCAAGAATACCAACTTTCTTGTCAGTAAAACTAAAGGAATCTCAGCCAACGGCTCAAAGGGTTGTTTCTGTAGAGTGGACAGGACAAGATTTAAGTCCCATGGACAAATTGGTGACTTGACAGGAGGATTAATACGCAAGACCCCCTGTATGAAGGTCTTTACCAGCGAGTGGGTGGCCAGCGGCCTCTGAAACCACACTGACAGAGCTGAAATCTGTCCCTTGATTGTGCTTAAAGCCAGGCCTTTATCCACTCCTAGCTGGAGAAAAACCTAACACCCTATCAATGGTATATTTGCGGGAATTCCATCTTTTGGATTCACACCAGCCTACGTAGTTCCTCCACACCCTGTAATAAATCACTCTGGAGGCCGGCTTTCTAGCCCTAATCAGGGTAGGAATTACCTGCCTAGACAGACCTCTACCCCTGAGAATCAGGGATTCAGCCTCCAGGCCGTCAAATTTAGACGCTGTAATGTAGGGTGGAGGATCGGGCCTTGTGAGAGTAGGTCTGGTCGTAGAGGAAGAGTCCAAGGGTCTCCCACTGCCATCCTTAGGACTAGTGAGTACCATGTCCTCCGGGGCCAAGCTGGAGCTACTAGAATGACTGGCTTGTGCTCCACTCTGATCCTGCGCAACAGGCGCGGAAGTAACTGTAGCGGAGGGAATGCATATAGAAGTTTGAAATGATGCCAAGGGCAAACCAACGCATCGGTTCCGCAGGCCATAGGGTCCCTCGCTCGAGACACGAACCTGTCTAGTTTCTTGTTGAACCTGGATGCCATTATATCTACGTCTGGAATTCCCCACTTCTGGCAGATTGTCTGAAAGACCTGGGGATGCAGAGACCACTCCCCCGGCGACAGAATCTGGCGACTTAAGAAGTCTGCCTGCAGGTTGTCCACTCCGGGAATGAATATCGCCGAAATGCAGGGTACATGAACCTCTGCCCACTGAAAAATCAAGCTCACCTCCCTCTGAGCGGCCTGACTCCTGGTTCCCCCTTGGTGGTTTATGTATGCCACCGCTATGGCATTGTCTGACTGGATTCTCACCGGGGACCCCTGTAATCTGGAGGTCCATGCCAGGAGGGCTAGGCGAGCAGCTCTGATCTCCAAGACATTGATGGGTAGCTGCCTCTCTGCTTCCACCCAAGTTCCCTGGCGAGAGAACCCCTCCAAGACCGCCCCCCAGCCTGCCAGGCTGGCGTCTGTGGTAACTACCTTCCAGACAACGGGGCTGAAGGACCTTCCCTTTAGAAGATTCTGAGGGTTCAACCACCAAGCCAGGCTTTGTCGGACCCTTGATGATAGCGTCAAAGGGGACTCCAAGGCATGTGCTCTCTTGCCCCAGGCTGCTAGAATGGCTGCCTGTAGGACGCGAGTGTGGATCTGAGCGTATGGTACTGCCTCAAACGTGGCCACTAGCTTGCCTAGTAATCGCATACACAGGCGAATAGTTGGTTTTTTCTTGCTTAGAACCAACTGAACCAACCCCTTGATAGCCTCGATCTTTACAAGGGGCAGGAACACCCTTTGCTGTTCTGTGTCTAACCTCATGCCGAGGTATTCCAACTGCTTTGTGGGCTGGAACGCTGACTTTTCCCGGTTTAGGACCCAGCCGAACCTTTCGAGGTACTGAACCGTGAGGTTTACTGCCTGTTGCAGACACGGCCGTGAGTGATCTATGATTAAAAGGTCGTCCAAGTATGCTAGGACTGTGACCCCTTGGATCCTTAGATTGGCCAAAACTGGGGCTAGGATCTTCGTGAATACCCGGGGGGCCGTGGCTAGCCCAAAGGGGAGCGCCCTGAATTGGATGAATTGGAAGTGTCGCTGCCCCACTGCGAAGCGTAAAAATCTTTGATGCGACTGAAAGATTGGTACATGAAGGTAAGCATCCTTTATGTCTATGGAAGCCAGAAAATCGTCCCTCTGGAGCGTGGCGACTGCTGACCGGATGGATTCCATCCGGAAGGAACGAACCCTTAGGTAAACGTTTAAACTCTTTAGGTCCAAGATTGGCCTGACATCGCCGTTGGGCTTTGGTATGACAAAGAGATTGGAATAGAAACCTAGCCCCTGCTCTTGGGCTGGCACCTCTATTATCACGTCCTGGCAAAGCAGGTGATCCAAAGCTGCCAGCATCGAGGCCTTCTTTGCTGGATCCTTTGGTAGCCTTGACTCTTGAAAATGAGGCGGAGGAAACTTTAGAAACTCCAGTCTGTAGCCTGTGGTTACAGACGCCCGGACCCATTTGTCGGGGATCTTGGCTTCCCAAACTTCTGAGAAGAAACAAAGCCTTCCCCCCACCCGCGAGAGTGGGGGCGCCCCTTCATAAGGCAGACTTAGGGGCTGGTTTTGTCGGCTTGCGATACCATGGTCTCTTACCCCCAGGGGCCTGTCCCTGTGATCTACTGTTAAAGTTGGATCGCGCAGGCGGCCGTCGATACTGCCTGGAATTTGAGGGCCCTGAGACAGGAAAGAGCTGCCTTTTAAATGTAGGACCCCGGAATGTCTTTTTGACTGGTAAAAGGGTACTTTTGCCACTTGAAATAGTCTGAATGTATTTATCCAGATCCTCTCCGAAGAGTCGTCCTCCATGGAAGGGAAACCCTGCCAGAAGCTTTTTGCATGGGGGCTCCGCCGCCCAGTTCTTCAACCACAAGAGCCTTCTCATGTGCACCAAAAATAGTGATAAACGAGAGGCCTGCTGGATGGAATCCTTTATAGCATCTACCGCAAAACACAGAGCTCTGGGAATGTCAGAAAACTCTTCTGCCTGTTGGGTAGGCATGTCTTTTAGCATTTCTTTTGTCTGGTCCTTTAACGCCTGACAAACTCCAATCGCAGCCACAGCTGGCTGCACCACTGCTCCTGCCGTAGCAAAGGATGCTTTTAAAAGTGTCTCTAACCGTTTATCAACCGGATCTTTAAACATTTGTATGTTTTCCACCGGGCAAGTTAGTGATTTATTCACACATGAGATGGCTGCATCCACCACTGGGAAGCTTCCACCTCTTCGAGAATTTTTCCTCCATAGGGTAAATGACCGCAAATCTCTTCGGCGGCAGAAAAATCCTGTCCGGTCGTACCCAATCCTGAAAGATCAATTCCTCCAAGAGAGGATGGACCGGAAAAACTGCGTTGCTTAAAGGAGCTTTCAAAGAGCCCAGAGAGGATACCGCAGGAACCTGAGGCTCTGGCAATGGTAAATTAAATGCCGAGCGGACCATGTCCGTCAAAGACTGCACCCACAGTCTCTCTGTCTGGGAGTCTGAAAATGGTTCCTCAGAGGTAGATCCCTCAATCCCTGAACCCTCTTGGTTCAGGTCTAGTTGATCCTCCTGGGATTCCAATTCCTCCAGAGAGAGAATTTCAGCATCTGAGGATACACCTTTTGGTGATGGGGATCTAGCCCGTTTCTTGCCAGGAATAGATCTAGCGATCAACGCTGCTATTCTCTCTTCTAGCCCCCCTAGGGATACAGCTAGCATCTCCTCTGTGATAAACACAGGGCTGGGCTGATCTGGGCCAGCCTCAGCACCAGACCCCCCTAATGGCTCATCCAAGGCGACCTTCATGGGAATAAGCTGCGGGGAAAGTATCGGCATATCATCAGAATCAGAGGGGGAACCTCTTTGTTTTTTGGTCTTTTTTGTACCCTTTGACCCCGAACCTTTGGAAGCCATAATACAAAATCGAGGGACTCCGCCTACAACAGCAGACTGTAGTGGCCAGGAGTACAAAACTAGGGTTTAGGGGACAATAGATCACTAATGCCCAAAAACTGATGGGGCCCCGTATGTTTTATTTTTTTTTATTTTTATTTTTTTAAATATATAAGTCTTTTTTTTTTTTTTTTTAAAACATACAGCGACCCCAAGCTTAGTTTGCCAGCCTCCAACCTGTTGCAAAAAGGGGGATTTTTTGGCTTAACAGAAAAGCATTGGAACCAAGTCCAGCATGTACTACCCCTCTTCCGCCACCGGGAGTCACTGTTCTGCCGCTCTGCGTCCTCTCCCTTTCAGATCAGCCTCAGACTGAGCACTGACTATAGCCTGCTGATGTATAACAGCACAAGGCGCGCCCCTGATGACGCTGCAGGCACGCCCCCCCCCGCCCTCCCCTCCGAACGGCGCGAAAAACGTCTATAAGACGTGCGCGCGTATGCCGGAGCAGGAAGAACATGGAGGAGCCGCGTTGCTGGAGACCCAGGACTGCAGTACCAAGCGGCAGAATCAAACCCCCGGCCAGGTAGGACTCTCCAAAAGGCCCCATAGGGGTCCTTACTTAGCCCTAGGAAGAAAGCAGCAGGTAGCTAGCAAACACAATTGTTTCTTAGACAGGGGAACCTAGTGATGGGGGAATGAGATCATCCTGTCTTCTCAGACATAGTGAGCAAGGTTGCCAATGCAGAGCATACTTAGGCTACCCCCCTTTTAGGTTACCCCGGAGAGCCTGCTGTCGAACCAAGTCCCGCAGGCTCCCCTCTTACCTGCTCCATGCTGCAGGATGTTTGTCTAGCAAAACGATCCAATCTTCTCCCATCTCCGTGGGTAGCGTAATAGACCTTCAGGCCCTGGGGTCCTATGAAGGTACCCACTGTCCTGGACCTATATAGCACCCTGGCAAACAGGAACTTATGGTCTTTACGAACTCCAAGTCCTGGGCCCAGGGTCCAGCCCTCCAAAGAGGAGCATTATAGGCAAAACCCCACGGTTTGGGGCCCGGGTACTGTCCACTTTGGCACTGAGGCTCCTTGGACAGATCCGGTTAGCCCGCCCTTAATCCCAAGGATGTGGAGCAAAGCTATTCCGTGACCAACACCTAAGACACTGGCGAAAAAACTGAGGGACTCCCTCTAGGGGAGGGGGTTATATAGGGAGGGGACTTCCTGTTTGAGATTGCCAGTGTCCACACCTGAAGGTACTCCATATAACCCATATAGTAATGAATATGCCGCTCTGTGTCCCGTGATGTACGAGAAAGAAAAATGTATATTCAATCGGCTGAACATGCCTCTCAGCAATTTTCATGGGGTGTCTACTTTCCAAAATGGGGTAATTTGGGGAGTTTTGTACTGCCCTGGCATTTTAGCACCTCAAGAAATTAGATGGCCAGTCAAACTAAAAGCTGTGTAAATTCCAGAAAATTTACCCCAGTTTGTAAGCGATATAACTTTTGCGCAAACCAATAAATATACACTTATTGAGATTTTTTTTTGTAAAGACATGTGGCTGAATACATTTTGGCCTAAATGTATGACTAAAATTTAGTTTATTGGATATTTCTTATAAAAGAAAGAAAAATCTCGCGCCACATAAAATTAAAAAATATATAAACAGCTGCACCCCAAAATAATCAAAAGATTAAAAGAAAGGGGGCGCCAAGTAAAATGAACTAATTAGTTATAATAGTGAATACTATAATAATAAGTTAAGTGTAACATTAACAAAAAAACACCTACCACTCCAAATTAATAATATATACCATGATTATATATAAGTGAATACAATTTAAAAAAACTACAATGAAGTAAATATCAAAAATAAATAAAATCACCAATAGTGAAATATTAAAACAAAGTAATATAAATTGATGATAGACAATATACAAAAAGAAATTCATAGAAAAAAGTTCATTGGATGAATTCCTGTGCAATCTGATTGTGCAATCTAATTGATTAAACAATATGTTGTTCCACCTTCACCAAGTAAATGTATCCACCTGAAGTGATAAGTAACAGATGGCTCCTTACCGAATGGAGTTGACCCCTGTTTGTTAACAAAGAGGGAATCAAACTGCACTTGATCAAATACAATGGATGATGAAAACTTGCACCTATATCCCTTAGCAGCAGTAATCCCCGATCATGTATGCAAAAAATCAAATAGATGCCGACATAGCGTAAAATCGTTTAATATAAAATGGAGACAATAAAAAAGCCAAGTGGCTGCTTACTTTGAACCCGGGACCCTTTACTCATTCCTACAAGCGATTGAGCCTCAGTGCCAGGTTCTTGGCACTTTTCAAAGTAAGCAGACACTTTTTTATTGTCTCCATTTTACGCTATGTCGGCATCTATTTGATTTTTTGCATACATGATCGGGGATTACCGCTGCTAAGGGATATAGGTGCAAGTTTTCATCATCCATTGTATTTGATAATGCGCAGTTTGATTCCCTCTTTGTTAACAAACAGGGGTCAACTCCATTCGGTAAGGAGCCATCTGTTACTTATCACTTCGGGTGGATACATTTACTTGGTGAAGGTGGAACAACATATCGTTTATTCAATTAGATTGCACAATCAGATTGCACAGGAATTCATCCAATGAACTTTTTTGATATTTACTTCATTGTAGTTTTTTTTTATTTTATTCACTTATATATAATCATGGCATATATTATTAATTTGGAGTGGTAGGTGTTTTTTTGTTAATGTTACACTTAACTTATTATTATAGTATTCACTATTATAACTAATTAGTTCATTTTACTTAGCGCCCCCTTTCTCTGGATTTTTCTTATAACAAATAGTAGAAAATATGTTTTTTTTTTTTTTTTCAAAACTTTGTCTTTTTCCGTTTATATATATATATAAAAAAAAAAAAATCGCAGAGGCAATCAAATACCATTAAAAGAGAGCTCTATTTGTGGGGGAAAAAAGGACGTGAATTTTGTTTGGGTACAACATTGCATGACAGCGCAATTACCAGTTAAAGTAGTGCAGTGCCAAATTGTAAAAAGTCCTCTGGTCTTTAGGCCGCCAAATGGTCCGGGGCTGAAGTGGTTAATGGCAATAAAAGTTTGGATTGAAAAAAAAAAGAAAAAGCTAATTTAGGGCTGTTGCAGAGAAAAAAAAGTCAGTTAAATGGGGAAACCTGCACTCCTCAGCTGACTAGAGATGCTGCCTAGGATTTCAGAACAAGCAGCTACCGTATTTTTCGCACCATAAGACGCACCTAACCATAAGACGCACCTAGGTTTTGGAGGAGGAAAACAAGAAAAAAAAATTCAGAACCACAATGGTGTACCAAAATATTTACCAGTGCCCATGAAATGCAGCCTGACCTGTGCCATTAATGCAGCCTGAACATTGCCATTAATGAATAATGAATTGCCATTTAATTTATTTAAAAACACAGTGCACTTTGCTGCAAAGGTAGTCACTGGCTGCCTGCAGGAAGAGAAATTACAAGTCATTGATCAGTGTACTCTGTACAGCACAGGGAAATGAATTGTTTCAAATGATTTCAAGGTAGAACTGTGCTGAAAAAGGTTGGAAACATGCACAAAGAAGGAAGGAGAGATTGTCCCTGAATATGTGCTCCTGGAAATGAGAGACAACTTCATTATCCCTGTAAAGGCTGATTTTCTAAAAGATGTTCTTTATGCTGAGCTGGGTTAGGAATAGAGAGAGAGAATAGAGGGGGTTGGTGAGAAGTGCACACACTCACACTCACAGTCTCCTGGGTGCTCTCATTCATTAGTATAGCAGTGTTTGTCTGCTTCTTTTTACTCTTCCCGCCCACCTCCTTCACAGACAGAACACACAAGCAAGGAGGGAGGGGTGAGAGAAGGGATGTGTGAAGCTGCTCAGTCGGGACAGGCTGCAGGCTTGCTAGAGGTGGAGTTGGATGGAGCAGTGTGCTGATTGGATCCTCTCCATGTAGGACAGCTACACTTCACGAGCCATCAGCTGCACTGTCTGCACACAGTGACAGAGAGAAGAGGACAGAGCTGCAAACGGAGGAGGGAGGAGAGGAGCAGGTGAATGCGATTTACACACACAGGAACTTATTTCTGTGCCCCTCACTTACTTCCCATGACGTTCGGCCGCGGGGGGGCGGGACCGGCAGTGGCGGGGGGCGTGGCCTAATGTATATTCGTTCCATAAGACGCAGGGACATTTTCCTTCAGATTTTTGGAGGAAAAAAGTGCGTCTTATAGTCCGAAAAATACGGTACTTGATTGAAGAAAAAACAAATCTTCTCAAGAAATCTTGATCCAGCAGAGATGAAGAGAGCTGTCCTATGTCCTTAGGACACTGAGCTGAACTCAGGCTACATAGCAGGTGAGGGTTATAGCCGCTACGAGTAGCCGATCCATTTCCATTTCAAAATGTAATGTCAAACACTCCCTGTAGGTGGCAGCATAACCCACGCACATTAAATATACTATGTGTTTTTTGTTTAACCTTTTTGTAGCCACTTTATGACAGTGATAACTGCATGTTTTTTTTTTCCAAGGTGGGTTCCCTAGTCATGAGGCCCGTGGACAATGCTTGTATAATGTTGAAGCAGCCACTGGTAGTCTCCAAGGAAGCTCAAGGAACAGAGTGACATTGCAAGGGTTTAACTGGTAGACAGGGAAACCGGAAGCGCAGGGTTGCAGGGGTTTAACTGGTAGACAGGGATACCGGAAGCTCACGAATAAGGACTTTTATGGCAAGTAAATTTTTTTTTAAAAGCTGAAAAATAAAAAAATAAAAAAAATAAAAAAGGGATTTTGAAATTATATTAATTGCATAGGCTTTAGCCCACGGTATTTTAGTAACTGAGTATATATATATATATATATATATATATATATATATATTAGGGCTGTTACTGATTAACATTTTTGCGTTCAATTAATCTATTTTTTTTAATCGATTAATCAACTAATTTTGATTAATTATAACGCACATACAGATCCAACTACTTTTAACTAATCTCCTTGCATTGCAACTCTGCATTAGTCAGTGGTAAATGTGGTATACACTATATACAATCACCCGACACTAGCTAGTTTCCACAATCCATGACTTAACTTCACAGTTCACATAAATAAATTTTAAATTCAAATTGTAGCACTGACGTAAGTAATTTTATGCTCATTAAACTTTAGGAAAAATGTACTGGCAGTCACTTTATAGTAGGCAAGTAGGCATCACTTTAGCCAGTCACGCAGACATACCAGAGTATTTCTGGAAGCAGGCATGATCGCATTTTATTGACAATATAACCTGAAGAACTGAACAGTCTTTCGAACGGAACGGATGTTGCCGATACACAAAGAATTGTCTGCAGAAAACTGCTTAGGACAGGAAAACAATGGTTATTTTTGCCCCCTTCCCCTGATGGAGCCTGATGCATTCTCCTGCTCAATAGATGCAGAGGTACCTTAATCCAATGGGTGCAGTTTGCTCGCATCCAGCAGGGTAAGTCTCACTGTCCAGTGACGTCAAGAAATTTTGATCGATCAAAAAAAAATAATGATTAATCGAGGAATTAATCTTTAATTTCCCCAGCCCTAATATATATATATATATATATATATATATATATATATATATATATATATATATACACACACTTTAATAGGTAACCTGTATACATGTCAAATAAAAAAATAACTATACACCGTTATTAGCTACAATATATTTTATGAAAAGAGAACACACATAAATGTTCAACAATAAGAAACATAGGTAAAAGATGTAACATAGGTAAAAGACTATTTCTTTTCATTTGAAGATTGTCTGAAAAGGTCAGTAAGAGTTCTTTGAAAGTTTGAAATAGCTGGAATGCAATATTGCATTACATGGCAGCATATCAGCATGAAATGTATTATTTTTTTAATAACTGTAGTTAGGTACAGTAAAAGTGCTATTGTGTATAATTTCTTATGTGCACATATGATCCCAGTTAATTTAAAATAAAGATAAACTGTCACAACCATATTTGGTCCAGAAACACACAACCATGATCTGAACCAATGACTCCAAAATACTGAGGTCGATTTTAGCTCTCTCTCTACATCTAGTTGTTAATTTCTAGTACAAACTTAGAGTCAATTTGTTCCTTTTTAAGTGCTTATTGTGTTCAACAGGCATACTTTTTGTGGAAACACAAATCCTCGAACATTATTCTTCAGTTACATTTCAGTGTCACCAATGAGTGTATTTACATGTATTTTCATTAGATATATATGTGATACTGATGAAATCTAACTATGACATGTATCATATCTAATGAATATCACATTGCAATTTAATATATTTAACTTGATTAAGAATATATATATATATATATATATATATATATATATATATATATGTATATATAATCTCAAGCACATTAATTCTGCTTAAGATATGTCGTAGTGTTATTTACTTGTAGAAGATTGCAGTGAACCCCCTGTATTCAAACATAAGTGTACTAATGATTGTCAACAAAAGTCTTAAATTTGCTTATGTTTCCTGTATATTTAACAGATAATAGGGACTCCATCAGTATTGTAGATCATTCCTGTGGTTGGTTCGTATGTTCCAGCAAGGTAGTAAAGATCTTCACTGTCTTGGTACTTTTTTGTCTTGATCATCTGCTCATACTGTGCAAGTTCTACAACCAAACATTTGTGAGAAACAGTCTGCACATCATTTTCATCGACATGAGATGACCGGTACAGTGCTCTCTGCAAAAGATATTGTTATATTTTTTCATCAGATAGATTTCTCATGGAAAAAAAAATATTAATATTCTTATTTCATTAATAGGTCATAAACAGTACACTTTAACCACTTGTCATCTGCCCGCCGTCAAATGACGGCGGGCAGACGACTCCATTGTTCTGACATCACATCATATGACGTGATGTCCCTTTAAAGCCGCGGGCGGGCACGCGCGCGCGTCGCCGGCGGCGCGCTGCGCGCACCCGCCGCTCCGCGGGGATCCCGTGCGAGTGCCCGGCGGCAACGATCGCCGCCGGGCACACGCGATTGCTCTGTAAGTGAGCTGGGACGTGCAGCTCTGTATGTAAACACAGAGCTGCACGTCCCTGTCAGGGAGAGAGGTGACAGATTGTGTTCCTTGTACATAGGGACACAATCGGTCACCTCCCCCAGTCACCCCCCCCTCCCCCTACAGTTAGAACACTCATAGGACACACATTTAACCCCTTCCCCGCCCCCTAGTGGTTAACCCCTTCACTGCCAGTCACATTTATACAGTAATCAATGCATATTTATAGCATTTTTCACTGTATAAATGTAAATGGTCCCAAAAATGTCAGAAAAGTGTCCGAAATGTCCGCCATAACGTCGCAGTCCCAATAAAAAAAATCGCAGATCGCCGCCATTAATAGTAAAAAAAAAAAAAAATGCCATAAACTATCCCCTATTTTGTAAACGCTATAAATTTTGCGCAAACCAACCGATAAACGCTTATTGCATTTTTTTTTTTACCAAAAATATGTAGAAGAATACGTATCGGCCTAAACTGAGGGAAAAAATATTTTTTTTATATATTTTTGGGGGTTATTTATTATAGCAAAAAGGAAAAAATATTGAATTTTTTTAAAAATTGACGCTCTATTTTTGTTTATAGCGCAAAAAATAAAAACCGCAGAGGTGATCAAATACCACCAAAAGAAAGCTCTATTTGTGGGAAAAAAAGGACGCCAATTTTGTTTGGGAGCCACGTCGCACGACCGCGCAATTGTCTGTTAAAGCGACGCAGTGCGGGAAGCTTATATTTTGTCTGGGCAGGAAGGGGGTGTAGGTGCACAGTAGGTAAGTGGTTAAAGAATGAGGACATACTGGTGAGGTGTACATCCTAAAGGCTGGTACACATGAGCCAAATATTGGCTGTTTCAACAAAAACTGTCCAACATTCAGCCAGTGTCTATAGCAGCCTGTCCGGCTTCTGTCATACGGGCATGCTGGAAAACCAACAGCTGATCGGCATCCATATAGTGCTTGCAGCCAGTGGTTGTAAACGCTGACCAGTGTGTTCTGATGGAGGGGAATACAATTTTTAGAACACAGCGGCACAGTGAGGAAAACGCGGTATTAACATAACACATAGTTAAAGGGGTTGTAAAGGTTAGTTTTTAATTTTCTAAATAGGTTGCTTTAATCTAGTGCATTGTTTGTTCACTTGCCTTTTCCTTCGATTTCCATTCTAAATGTTTTTTTTCTTAGTCTGAATTTCTCACTACCTGTTCCTTCTCAGTAAGCTTGCCCCAATCATCCAAGCCATTCTGGCTGGGGGTTAGTCAGCAGGCTCGTCCCCTTCCTTGGGACTACATGCCTGCGGGGAGACGCTGTGAACTTTCCACACCAGAAATAACAGTCCTCTCCAAAGGTCTCACATTCTGCCCAACCACCAAATTGGATAATTTACAGGTATGGTCAGATATGGAGGAATTCTTCAGGAGACTAAGGCTCAAAGAATATTTTCACTGGAATGAAAGGAATCCTATGACAATAGCAAACAGAAAAAGAACAGCAACTTCACATCTCCACAAAGACGCAACCCCCAAATTGGATACCTATATTGACAGCTTCAGGCTGTAGAAAACATGTTAAAACTGTTATTCATGAATACTACAAGACCCCTCTGAATAAGCTTAACAATATACAACCATTACCACCAAAAACACTTCTAGTCGCTATGGATGTAGAATCTCTGTACAGTAACATCCCTCACAAGGATGGGTTGGCAGCACGTCACAGATTCTTATCATCCTCACCAAACCACAAATACACTGCTGAGGATGTTACACAGCTCATCTAATTCTTACACATAAGTACTTTACTTTCAACCATTACATCTATCTCCAATGTATGGGTACTGCTATGGGAAGTAAAATGGCACCCCAATATGCAATTTTATTTATGGCTGACCTGGAGGACAATTTTCTGAACAGCATACAACAAAAGCCATACAGATATTACCGCTATATTGATGATATCTTCATGATATGGACTGAAGGTGAAGAAAATTTAAAACAATTGCTTCTCATTGATCAACACTTTTCACCCATCTATCAAACTAAAAATGGCTTATTCGGACACACGTCAACTTCCTAGAGACTACAGTATACACCAGGGATGATAAGCTTCACACTCAGTGTAGCCAAACGTCAGTATTTTTACTGACAGCCAGTAAAAAACAGGCAATTTTCTCCTGCCAGTAAAAAATATGGCTGTGACGCTCGGCTTGGTCCAGAGCTGGCTGAGACCATCGGAGTGCTTTCTACAGTGTGATCGGGTGGCCTGAGCATCTTGTGTGATGTCATGGTGCAATGGAGCCAAGCAGAGTGGCCAGAGCCTCGTGTGCGGGTCTGCGGTATGGGAGCAAGGCAGGCTGGGACTGGGACATCAGTGCTGTTTAGACTGGAGGAACTGCTTGGCTTAGAGCAGTGGTTCTCAACCTTACTAGTGCGGTGACCCCTTAATAAAATTTCCCAAGTTGTGGGGACCCGTAACAGTAAAATTATTTTCATATCGTGGGTTGTCAGCACCCAAGGCAAGACAAGTAATTCGCACCCCTAACCCACGGACATTTAGTGCTCCCTGAGTCCCCTCCACTCGTACAGTATTAAAACCTCATATGCAGTGTTGTAAGTAACGGCGTTTAAATAAACGCCGTTACGTAACGATTGCCCTCCAAGGGGTAACTAGTAATCTACCTGATTACTATTACCCCATCGGCAACGCCGTTGCCATTACATTGGCAGGGTTACCGAGTTACATTCAGCGCGCGGGGGGGCAGTCCGGGCAGACTCTCACTCTGTCAGGGCGGGATGGAGCTGGCCTGTGATTGGGTCAGCTCCGGGTCATGTGTCGACGTGTCGTCGACGTCGTGACGCTGGCGCATGCACGCGCTTGAAGTCTCCCGCCCGCAGCAGTGTAGTGTGACAGGTCGGGAGGGAGTAAGTCTGGCTCACCTCCTCACCGTCACCTCAGCAGCTGACATCTCCCCCGGCCGCCGCGGAGGCTCCACTTCACCACCAACGATCCGGACCCCGGGGACACTCACCGTGCCAGCAGTGCACCGACCGACCGACCGTGGGCCGTGGCCCTGTGCAGGTGAGGAGGCGAGCAGCATCGGATTGGGAGTGGGGGGGCCGGGGGGGACAGATGACGGGACACTCCACCGGACCGCTCCACATGCCCAGCATCATCACACTTTACCTGCTCAGGCAGCAATACTGTACAATATAGATTCAGTGTGATTGACACTTCTGCAGTGCACACTGAATCTATATTGTACAGTATTGCTGCCTGGGCAGGCGAAGTGTGATGATGATAATAATTGTACACAGTATTGCATTTGCTGGGCCTGCCATATACTGTACTATACTGTATAACCACTACAAAATTCCTTTACAAATAATGCATATTTTAAAATGTTATTAGTAATAACATGTTTGTAAAATAATTTTGTAGTGCAGTTATACAGTGTAGTACAGTACAGTATATGGCAGGCCCAGCAAATGCAATACTGTGTACAATTATTAATATCATCATCATCATCACACTCCACCTGCCCAGGCATCAATACTGTACAATATAGATTCAGTGTGCACTGCAGAAGTGTCACTCACAATGCACACTGAATCTATATTGTACAGTATTGCTGCCTGGGCAGGTGGAGTGTGATGATATTAATAATTGTACACAGTACGAAATGTTCTAAAATACTGTATATAGTGTTTTTATTCTTCAATCAGTTAATATAAACATCTTTGATATTAAAGATGTTATAGAACGTGATTGCATTGTAGAATATAAAAAAAAAATCTCAGTTACTTTTCCGAGTAACTAGTTACTTTGCCAATAAAGTAACTGAGTCACTAACTCACTTACTTTTTCGGGCAAGTAACTTGTAATTGTAACTAGTTACTTTTTTAACCACTTAAGACCCGGACCAATACGCTGGTAAATGACCCAAGGTGTTTTTGCGATTCGGCACTGCGTCGCTTTAACAGACAATTGCGCGGTCGTGCGACGTGGCTCCCAAACAAAATTTGCGTCCTTTTCTTCCCACAAATAGAGCTTTCTTTTGGTGGTATTTGATCACCTCTGCGATTTTTATTTTTTGCGCTATATACAAAAATAGAGCGACATTTTTGAAAAAAAAACACGATTTTTTACTTTTTGTTAAAAAAAAATCAAATAAACTAAATTTTAGTCAAACATTTAGGCCAAAATTTATTTAGCCACATGTCTTTAGTAAAAAAAAAAAATCGCAATAAAAAAAAATAGCTACCTAGCGGGAACAGCGACACTAATACAGCGATCAGAAAAATGATCGCTTAGTGACGCTGGCAATAGGGAGTGAAAGGGTTAACTAGGGCGGTGATCAGGGGGTTAAAACTTTATTAGGGGGGGTGGGGGGGCTATCCTGAACCTAACACTAACTGTTTTTTACAGTGCCTGTCACACTGACACTAAATGCAGTGATTAAATCACTGCATTCAGTAACACTGTGACAGGGGGGTGGGGGGGGCGATCACAAGGGGTTAATATGCCTATGTGAGTGTGTGTCAGTGTTGTGTTGGTGCACACTTACTTGGCATGTCTTCTCTCATCAGCAGCGCTGGGAAACAGCGCTGCGATGAGAGAATACATCATTTCCTCCTTCCTGTGTAAACACAGGAGGAGGAAGTGACAGGCTGGGAGCGCGCTCCCATTGGCTGGGAGCGATCGCGGGGGGGGCGGAAAACACGGACATCCGTCCGCAGATCCCGGATCGCTCCCAGAGGTAGTGAGACCCCCGCACGCCGCGGAGGGGGTCCCGATGGGACCCCCGAACCGCACTCAGGCGGGGACGTAAATTTACGCCCTTGTGCCTGTACGAGCCATGTTGTGGCTGTATATGTGCGTGCGGGGGTCTTTAAGTGGTTAAAGGAAGATGAACAACACTGCTCATATGGAACATTTTAGGATGTACCACTCTTTGTTCTCCTTTCCCTTTTATCTCTCTTATCCCAATTTCTTTTTTTTTTCCCATCCCTCTCTCTAGCCATCTTTCTTACCCTCTCTCTCTTTCTTCCTCCCCCTCTTGTCCTCTCCCTTTCATGTTCGTATCCCCTATTTTTTTCCTTCTCTTACTCCTTAGTGGGGGGGAAGGGGATAAGTGGCAATTAGGGTTGTCCCGATACCGATACCAGTATCGGTATCAGGACCGATACCGAGTATTTGCGGGAGTACTTGTACTCCCGCAAATGCCCCTGATGCCTGAATAGAATACTTTTCCCCGCCGCCGCCACCGCCGCATACCACAAAGCCGCTGTCGCATTAATCAGCGTGCGGGGAATATTACAGGCAGCTTTTGTTTGAATAGTTGTAATCCCCGCCGCGCCGTGTATCGACACTCCCCCTTGCTCGGGATTGGACGGATCCGTCCAATCCCGAGCAAGGGGGAGTGTCGATACACAACGCGGCGGGGATTACAACTATTCAAACGAAAGCTGCCTGTAATGCGCGCTGTAATGCACGCTGATTAACGCGGCAGCAGCGGCATCATCATCATCTACTAGGTATGGGGGGACATGGCTAGATATATGTGGGGGGACATGGCTGGATATATGTGGGGGGACATGGCTGGATATATGTGGGGGGACATGGCTGGATATATGTGGGGGGACATGGCTGGATATATGTGGGGGGACATGGCTGGATATATGTGGGGGGACATGGCTGGATATATGTGGGGGGACATGGCTGGATATATGTGGGGGACATGGCTGGATATATGTGGGGGGACATGGCTGGATATATGTGGGGGGACATGGCTGGATATATGTGGGGGGACATGGCTAGATATATGTGGGGGGACATGGCTGCATTTGGGGACACATTTAAAAAAAAGTATCGGTATTCGGTATCGGCGAGTACATGAAAAAAGTATCGGTACTTATACTCAGTCCTAAAAAAGTGGTATCGGGACAACCCTAGTGGCAATGCTGGGGGGAGGAAGTTCTGATCAACCAGCTTAGGTGCTCTTGATCAAGGTCATCTGCTCATCGGGGGACTGTAGTGGGAACTTTTAATGGCAACTATAAATCACAGGTAGCGTTACTATGTCTCCGACTAGGTGGTGTCTTGAAGCAGTGACACCCATGCTGAAATCAGGAGAAAGGGTCTCCTCCAGCCCTTCCTACTTCACATTCCTCACCAATAAGCAGACCTCTAGTCAGTGCCCCACAGCCATGCTGTGATCTGAATAGGCGGCTGCGAAGAGGCAGAGTGGGCGGCCGCGGGCTCCAGGAACAGCCCTGCTGGGCGGCCAAACGCTGGGCACCCGCAAAAAGGCTGGGAGAGTGGTGCGGGCTTCAGGAACAGCCCAGGATTTGGTGACCCCTGGAAAATCATAATATGACCCCCGAGGGGGTCCCGATCCCAGGTTGAGAACCACTGGCTTAGAGAGACTGTCACTGTGACTCAGGAGAGGACATGTCATGTCAGTGAGGTCTCCATCATCTGTGCTGCTGTACACTGCTGTCAGTGTCACTGTGAGAGTAAATTTTATGTGTGTGCACACCCATTGTAATTTCTTGCCCCCCTGTCCCTGAGCTACTTACTATATCGTACTATAAAATTTAGCCTTATCTACCTTAAATCATATTGCTAATTGCATATTGTATGTTGGTAGCCTAAGCACTCTAATTTGCACTTAAACTGTAATTTCGTAACTTTTGCAAATGCCAGTAAAAACTTGGCTGTGCCAGTAAATTTTGGGTGTTGTGTCAGTAAATTTAAATCTGGTAGGTTGGCAACACTGTTCACACTTCGATATACAGAAAAAGCAGCCATCTCCATAATTCCAGTTTTCACCCCCAACACTAAACGAGCCGTCATACACAGCCAGGTTATCAGATACCACCGAATATGTTCAAATGCAGAAGACAGAGATAAACATCTCAGAACACTGGCAGGCTCCTTCCATAAGAAAAGTTACAAGGACAAAACCATCAACAACAGTATAAACACATCCTTGAAAACCTGAAGAGAAAATCTCCTCCAATACACAGAGAAAAAAAAACTAATAACCGAGTCACCACATACAACCCAACACTAGAAGGGATCAAAAAGATAATCAAAGATTTATAACATTATAACAGAGGATGAAATTCTGAAAAAAATATTCCAACAACCTCCATTAATGGCTTTCAGACAACCACCCAACCTCAGACATAAACTAATCAGCAGGAAACTTGACTGATTATGAAGTCACAAATAATGGAAGCAAACCCTGCAATAAAAAATGCTGCAAACTGTGCAACCAGATCTATCCAAAAGTGTCACACACACAAATGGGACCTTCAATATCACGGGATCATACAGCTGTACCATCAAGGAACATAAGGAAGACCGTTTCTGCACACCTGTGGGACATCATTTCTCACAACTGGACCACACTATACAAGACTTCAATGTTTTAGTTCTTAAAGGGATTTTCAGAACTATCCAGGAAAGAAAAACATTTGAACTACGAATGATACTTTTTTTTGACACAAAAAACAATGGCCTAAATTTAGATATTTGTTTCCTTACCCATTATACTACAGTTTTATTACCCCCCTCTGTGGCTATCACCCCCCCCCCCCCCTCCAGTCTATAGCTTTCCCTCAGTCTTATCTCACTTGCTGATAGCTTTATTAACATACACATTGATTTGTATGTGTTTGTTTTTCTTTCCCCTTTTTTTTGTAACATTTCACCTTCTGCTAAAACTTTTGTGAATCAGTACTGCTTGGACCCTGAAGAAGGGGACACACCCCGAAAGCTCGTCCATGAAAAATGATATGTTAGTGCAAAAGTATCACGGACGGTACTCAATTTTCTCAAAGAAAAAAAAACATTTAGAAGGGAAATCAAAGGAAAAAGGTAAGTGAACCCACACTGCACTAGCTTAAAGAAATCTATTTAAAAAATAAAAAAATAACCTTTACAACCCCTTTAAGTACAGTGAGTTCCTCGCAAGCTCCTCAGTTTACAGTATGTACCAGGCATTATGTTTTCCAAACTCAACAAAACAATGATTTACTGGCTCAGATTGTTAATCATATGCATTGCCCATCGTAACGGTATAGCCCGTGATACCCAGAGACTTTTGAAGGATGCGGGGTACTCCTGTGTCAGCTTCACCAATGACTCTTGCGTCTAGGGTCATCCTATGTCCACTAGGGGCATAGAATGACTGAGAAATGATATCTGGGATTACATGAGATGGGACAGTAATGATAATTCATGTATTGCAGGATATCTTGAAATATTACAGGTGGTTTATTCTGAACCCAACAGGTCAATAGGATAGTATTCATTCATGTGGGCACACATACTGTTGAGGTGTTAATTGAGTCTGGCTTCTAAGATATTTCATTGTGTGAAAGTCTATTGATGATAGATGTGTTGGGGGTTGGCAGTCTGAAAGGTCAGATGTCTGACTTTTCAGCTGTAGTGGATTAGCATGTCAATTATGTCTGGTGGAGTGTGGAGAAGCTGTCATGGGTTGGTGGAATAGAATATTGTAAACTGCGTTAACCCCTGACCGTTACACACATGTTCTGTCAAAATAGGCAATTCATCAAGATATCCAATTATGTCACTTCCGGTTACTGGAAACCATCAGTAATTGGAGATTTCGCTGACTTGCCATTTAGACACAATACCGGCAAGTGTGTACACTCCGGTATACAAAGACTTTACTGTTTTGGACACAACAGTGGGTAACAAGGAAAAAGTTGTCGCTGCCACGGTGGTGGCCATTTTGTTGGTTAGTATTGGAGCAAACAATATCCGCTCATAATACCCTGTACCGGAGTGTATACGATTGCCAGGGTTGTGTCAAAACAGCAAGTCATCAAAATCCCCAATTACTGATGGTTTACTATAACTGGAAGTGACTTAATCAGAGTTCTTGATGAATTGGCTATTTTGACAGAACACCCCAATCTCTTCATTTATATATGCAAAACATCCATGGCAACACCTATATATTGTAACCCTAAACATTTCCTGTTTGCCAGCATAATGTGACAGAGATAGTGTTCAGTAAACAGACTGTATCACAAACATTGTGCAGTGTGCTTTCTGTTTTATCACGAATGTAAAAACCATATAAGTTTTAAAAATTCAGAAGGTAATTGGATATATAGTATGTCTCCATAGTATTACGGGCTGAAAAGAGTCCATCTAATTACAAATCAAGGGGTGCAAGACTAGGGAACATCATCAAGCCAGCCTTTCTATTTTCAGTTTGAATTTTTAAGGGTTAACCTACATGCTTGTAAACCAGTTTCTCAAAATGGATGTTAGAATATACCTTCTCTATTCACATTTTCAAAGTAGCTGGGTTGAGCAGGAGGCTGCGTTGCATTATTGCTTTCCTGACCAAGCATGAACTTTTGGTTATTTCCAGCTCTATCCAAGTATCCTCATCTGGTAGTTCTAGGATACCCACGATGCCCAAATTTTAATCAGACATAATAGCTACTTAAAATGTCTGATTGATGGAGCTGAACACATCCTGGTAGTAGAAAATAACTCCCCATATCATGTATATTAGATCATTGTGTCTTGCTGCACATCTAGGGAATTGTGAGGCACTCGATACACTGGAACTTATATAATTGGGGTGTACAATACACTATGCAACAATAAATATTTGCATTTATCTTAGTGTGGGTAAAAGATACATCTTGGGTAGTACATGTAGTGCATCCTTCTACTGGTCCTTAACCACTTCTCTACCGTGGGTGTTTTTCAGATTTGGTGTTTACAAGACTAAAACATTTTTTTTGCTAGAAAATTACTTAAAACCCCCAAACATTATATATTTTTTTCTAACATCCTAGAGAATAAAATGGCGATCATTGCAATACTTTTTGTCACACCATATTTGCGCAGCGGTCCTACAAGCGCACTTTTTTTTGAAAAAAATTCACTTTTTTTAATTAAAAAATAAGACAGCAATAAATTTGGCCCAATTTTTTTATTTATTGTGAAAGATAATGTTACGCCGAGTAAAATGATAACCAACATGTCACGCTTACAAATTGCGCCCGCTCGTGGCATGGCGTCAAACTTTTACCCTTAAAAATCTCGATAGGCGACGTTTAAAAAATTCTACAGGTTGCATTTTTTGAGATACAGAGGAGGTCTAGGGCTAGAATTATTGCTCTCGCTCTAACGATAGCGGCGATACCTCACTTGTGTGGTTTGGACACCATTTTCATATTCAGGCGCTACTCACGTATGTGTTCGCTTCTATTTACACTGGAATAAAAAAATAAATAAATTATCACTTTTATTCCTATTACAAGGAATGTAAACATCCCTTGTAATAGAAAAAAGCATGACAGGTCCTCTTGAATATGAGATCTGGGGTCAAAAAGACCTCAGATCTCATATTTAGACTTAAAAGAAAAAAAAAGAACAAAAAAGACTGACGTTTTGACGTCACTTCCGCCCAGCAGAGGTGTGGGGACGGGCGAGGGAAATTTTTCCCTCACTTGCATCCCCACTGAGCACGGGAGAGGACCTGATCGCCTCCGCCGCTACCGACGGCTCCGGTAAGCGGCGGAGGGCGCGGGAGAGGGGGGGCCCTCTCCTGCCGCCGATAACGGCGATCTTGCGGCGAATCCGCTGCTAGGACCACCGTTATCTTTTACAGGATCGCTTGTACTAAAGATGGATACCTCGGTTGTGGCAGCAGCTGCTGCCGTTACCGAGATATCCATCTTTAAAGTGTGGCCGTAAAAACACGTACGGCGGTAGGCAAGTGGTTAAAGAGGAGGCGCAGGTGCAGGGAGCATTTTTCTTTACATAGTAGGGGTAACGTGGAGGTAGAAGAATAGTGTAGGGCAGAGTATATTTTTTAAATTAAACCTTTTTTCCTTGGAAGTCTTTTTTTTGTTGTGTAGTTATAACATGTCAGAGCTTTAAGCACCTAAAAACACACTTTTCAGTGTTGAAAACTTCACAATTACTACAAATTGTAATAGTTCTAACAAATTTAAAACATATGGATATATTTAAAATACTTAAAACATGAAAACATAGGAATAAAAGGCAGTGAGTTGTTGAAGAAGTTGAAGATAAAATAATAAAGAAAAATAAAAATAAAGTGGTAAAGCTCAAGTCATATCTTCATAAAGGAGGAAAGGTTTATGACCATAGGACAATAGCAAAAAGAGGAGGACTAAGGCCCCTTTCACACTACTGTGACTTCAAAGTCGTACGATTTTGCTGTGATTTAAGGGAGATGTGAGGTCTATGAACCTGAACTTGCATCAAAGTCAGACCAAAGTAGTGCTGGGACTACTTTGAAGTTGGCACGACTTTAAGTCGTACTAATGGTAGCCATTGGAAATCATGGGAAATTACTTGTCATGCTACTTTGCAGCCCCAAATCGTACAAGTGTAAAAGGGGCCTAATGGAGTGGGGTAGGGTTACAGGGGAGGCCACCAGTAGGCATGTCATCAAAGGCTCTGCCAGTGTACAATCACATGAAGGTACATGACTATAACCTAGGTATATGAATACTTTACTTGTGCCCTATACAGTACGATTGCGATAAAGGGTTTAAACCTATATGCACTCCTAAAATTTGATATTTTTTGTTTAGACCCACGATCCTCCGATTTTATACAACAATTAACTCACAAGATCCTCTGGAGCCACAGATGTCTCTGGCAATTAAGCCAGCAGGAGGGGCAGTATCTGTGTCCAAAGGAATGTGCTCTATGTTTTTGTGAGGGCGTTTTTCATTTTTATGAATACATATTTATATATATATATATATACACACACACACACACACACACACACACACATATATATATATATATATATATATATATTTTTTTTTACTAATGTTAAATATGTGTATTATTAGCCCTGAATTGTGGTTGTTCTGGAACTTTCAATAAACATTTCTCTGGAAACTGGGTACTGTCCGCCCTTTGGAGTGGAGCACTTTTTTTTCACCTCATGTATATACACATGGGATGCAATGATATCTGTACACGCCGTCAAGCAAGCAGCCTACTATTTATTTTCCATACAGATTATAACTAGCACCCACAAGGACCTATTTTATCCTAAGTTCGTTTTGCTGCCAGTGTCTCTCCCCTGTAAAGTTTTCCCCGCCTTTATTCAATTCGAATGATGCAACCTGGGACATGAAATGAGGATGAATGTCTTAAACAGAGACACAGACAACAGTAAGTAGAGTGTGCTAGCCACTTATGCCCCGGACCATTTTGTTGCTAAAGGACCAACCCACATTTTGAGATTCGGCACGGTGTCGCTTTACTGACAATTGCGCAACGTGATTCCCAAACAAAATTGGCGTCTTTTTTTTCCCCCACAAATAGAGCTTTCTTTTGGTGGTATTTGATCACCGCTGCAGTTTTATTTTATTTGCCCTATAAACAAAAGAGTGACAATTTTGAAAAAAAATGCAATATTTTTTACTTTTTGCTATAATAAATATCCCCCAAAAATGTATAAAAAAAAGATTTTTTCCTCAGTTTAGTCCGATACGTATTCTTTTACATATTTTTGGTAAAAAGAAATAAAAAAAAAATCGCAATAAGCGTCTATTGATTGGTTTGCGCAAGAGTCTACAAAATAGGGGATAGTTTTATGGCATTTTTATTATTATTATTTTTTACTAGTAATGGCGGGGATCAGCGATTTTTATCATGACTGCAACATTATAGCAGGCACATAAGACACTTTTGACACTATTTTGGGACCATTGTCATTTTTACAGCGATGGCTTGGCTTGGCTTGGCGCGTGCCGTCACTGATCGTTATTCCCTATGACAGGGAACAGACGATCAGTGAAACTCACACTAGGAAAAAACAGGGAAAGGTTTGTTTACACTTACCTTTCCCTGTTCTTTAGTTCTGTGACCCGATTGCAAGACACCGGCGGCTAACGCGGGGTTCGCGGGTCCCGCGGTCACGAAGCTCACGACTGGGTTTGCGAGTGCGTCGCCAGTGCGCGCGACCCACGACTGGGGCAACATACCTGTACGTGATTGTGCCCAGCCGTGCCATTCTGCCAACGTAAATCAGCGTGAGGCGGTCCTTAAGGGGCGCACAGTGTGGTGATCAGTGGTGTGTCAGTCTGACACACTGCAACACCGTCAGAGGCTCTTTACCATGTGATCAGCTGTGTTCAATCACAGCTGACTACAGTGTAAACAGGAAAAGCCATGTACCAGCTTTTCCACTATCGTGTCTGACAGACGTGAGTAGAGGAGAGCTGATCGGTTGCTCTCCTGACTGGGAGTCTGCGCTGATTATCAGTGTAGCCCCCCGGAGGACCACCAGGGATGCCCACTAGTGATGCCCACAAATGACCACCAGGTATGCCAATCAGTGCCCATCAGTAATGCTTGCCAGTGCCTCCTGATCAGTGATTCCTTTCAGAGCAATCAGTGTTCATCAGTGCCACCTATCAGTGCCATCCATAAGTACCCTTCTTTCAGTGCCCATCAGTGTCGCCTTTCAGTGCTGCCTATTAGTGCCGCCTATCAGTGCCCATCAGTGCCATCTCATCAGTGCCTGTCAGTACAGCCTCGTCAGTGCCCATCAGTGGAGGAGAAAATGTATTTATTTACAAAGTGTTATAACAAAGGAAAACTCTTTTCTCAACATTTATTTTTTTGTTTAGCAAATAAAAACCACAGTGGTGATCAAATACTACGAAAAGAAAGATCTATTTGTGGGAACAAAATGATAAACAGTGTTGCATGACTGCGCAATTGTCCTTTAAAAAAAGGGACAGCGCTGAAAGCTGAAAATTGGCTTGGGCAGGAAGGGGTAAGTGTCCTATATTGAAGTGGTTAAAATAGAACTATGGACACAATATAATAGTGCCATATAGGGCAGTTGACAAGTGGTTAACCACTTCCTGATGGCTGTACGACTTTGTACGGCCGCAGTGTGGATCTAAATCTCTGAGAGGCCGTCTTTTTACGGCCTCCGCTCCTCCGGCCACTGAGGGGCGCGTGCGTGCCCGCCACATCACTGAGATGCCGGTGCGCGTGCCTGGCGGTCGTAATCGGCCGTTACAGAGACATGGACGTGGATCTGTGTGTGTAAACACACAGATCCACGTCCTGTCAGGGAGAGAGGAGACTGATCTGTGTCCCTTGTACATAGGGACACAGATCGGTCACCTCTCCCAGTCAGTCCCCCTCCACACACAGTTAGAACACTATGCAGGGTACACATTTAACCCCTTCCTCACCCCCTAGTGTTAACCTCTTCAATGCCAGTCACATTTATACAGTAATTAGCGCATATTTATAGCACTGATCGCAGAATAAATGTGAATGGTGCCAAAACTGTCTGATGTGTCCGCCATAATGTCGCAGTCCCAATAAAAATCGCAGATCGCCGCCATTACTAGTAAAAAAATAAAATCGGTCCCCTATTTTGTAGGCGCTGTAACTTTTGCGCAAACCAGTCGCTCATTATTTTTATTTTTTTCCAAAAATATGTAGAAAAATATGTATCAGCCTAGACTGAGAAAAAAAATGTGTTTTTAAAAAATAATTGGGCTATTTATTATTGCAACAAGTAAAAAATATTGAATTTTTTTTCAAAATTGTCGCTCTTTTTTGTTTATAGTGCAAAAAATAAAAACCGCAGAGGTGATCAAATACCACCAAAAGAAAGCTCTACTTGGGGGGAAAAAAAGGACGCCAATTTTGTTTGGGAGCCACGTCGCACGACCACGCAATTGTCAGTTAAAGCGACGCAGTGCCGGAAGCTGAAATTTCATCTGGGCGGGAGGGGGGTATATGTGCCCAGTAAGCAAGTGGTTAAAGTGGAACTACACTTGCAATTTCACTTATTTTTAATATTCAAAGCAAACTCTCCCATCCATCTGCCTATCACTAGCATTTCCACAGCAGTTTCTGTTCTTCTGAGCCCTGAGCCCGCTTGCACAGTAGCGTTCCCAGCCTGTGGACATTGTATTTTTAAAAAGACTTTAAATAAACAGATTAACCACTTGCCTACAGGGCACTTTCACCCCCTTTCTGCCCAGACTAATTTTTTATTACTTGCACTATAAACAAAAGAAGAGGGACAAGTTTGAAAAAAAATATATTTTTTTTTCATTTTTTGCTATAATAAATATAATTTTTTTTTTAAAACACATTTTTTCCTCAGTTTAGGCCGATACGTATTCTTCTACATATTTTTGGTAAAAAAAAAATCGCAATAAGTGTATATTGATTGGTTTGCGTGTTACAGTTATAGGGTCTACAAAATAGAAGATAGATCTATAGCATTTTTTTTTTTACTAGTAATGGCGGCGATCAGCCATTTTTATCGTGACTGCGATATTGCGGCGGACACAACGGACACTTTTGGCACATTTTTGGGACCATTCACATTTATACAGTGATCCCTGCTATAAAAATGCATTGATTATAGCATAAATGTGACTGGCAGGGAAGGGGTTAATACTAGGGGGCGATCAAGGGGTTAATGTATTCCCTGGGGAGTGATTCTTACTGTGGGGGGAGGGGAGTGATTGGGGGAGGTGACGATGGTTGTCCCTATATACAAGGGACACACCGTCGGTCCCCTTTCCCTGACAGGACGTGGATCTGTGTGTTTACACACACACAGATCCACTGTCCTGCTCAGTTCATGGGCAATCGCAGCCGACGGGCTCGGGAATCGGGTCCACAGTGACGCGGCGGGCGCGCACCCCCTAGTGGCTTTTAACGTATGACGTCCACCCAGAAACAACAGGGTCTTCCTCCCGCCGTCTTTTGATGGCGGGCGGTTGACAAGTGTTTAAAGTGGAACTACACTTGCAATTTCACTTATTTTTAATATTCAAAGCAAACTCTTCCATCCATCCATGCCTCCATGCTTTATTTTGTTGAAAAATCACTTTGAAAAACACCGCCTAGCATTTCTGGCGATGGCCATATTGAGTAAGTGCAGATGATTTATGCAGCATTTACTTCCTGGAATACAAAAGCCCTTAGCTCAGGCTTGCACGCAGGAGAGAGTGTGCTTAGCTGATAAAGCCCTTCTTCCTTAGGGCCCTTTCACACTAGCGGACGAACGGTCCGCTAATTACAAGTCCGTTAACGGACTTGTAATGGGCCCCTATGGGAGCGGATCCGTTAGCGGATGATGCATCCGCTAACTTCCGCCAGATCCGCATCCGTTTTTTCGGACGGAAGAATGTCCTATTTTTCTTCCGTCCGGCCAAACGGATCGGATGCAAACGGACAGACGGTCCGTTTCCATCCGATTCCCCATAGGGGATAGCGGAGGAGAGACAGGGCGGTCCCTGCACAGTGTGCGGGGACCGCCCTGTCCACCCGACAGCTCAGCGGAGACCCCCCGCTGAGCCGACGGACACACGGAGCGGACCGAAAAACGGACCGCTCCGTGTGAAAGAGCCCTTACTCAAGATTTCTGGAATGTATGACATATTTGCCTAGGCATGAAAACCAGTAAGTAACTGAAGAAAAAAAAATATATATATATACATCTAGAACATCTCAGGGGTTGGCAACCTTGGAAAACTGGAGATCTAATTTCACTTTACAATGAAGCTCTACTGTTATAAAATCCATGTCAATTTTAGGTTTTAAACTAAAACGGAATATGAGCAAAACAAATTTAACCACTTCTATACAGGGCACTCCCCCCTTCCTGCCAGGGACAATTTTCAGCGCTGTCACATTTTGAATGACAATTGCACAGTCATACAATTATGTACCTAAACTAAATTTGTATTATTTTCTTCCTACAAATAGAGCTTTCTTTTGGTGGTATTTGATCACCACTGGGTTTGTTATTTTTTACTAAACAAAAAAGACTGTGAAAAAAAAAAAAAGACTGGGGGAAAAAAAAAAACACGGTTTTCCTTGTTTCTGTTATAAAATGTTTTCTCCTTCACTAACAGGGAATGATGAGGCTGCACTAAAGGGCACTGATGAGGAGGCACTAATATTTAGAATTTATGGGCACTGATAAGCAGCATTAATATGCAGTACTGATGGGCTTGATAGGCTACACAGATATGCAGCACTGATAGGTGGCACTGATGGGGACCTATAGGCGGCACTGATGAGGAAGTACTGACAGGCATTACTGATAGCTATCTGAAGGGCACTGACAGGCGTTACTTATGGGGCACTGATTGGCACTTTAATGGACACGGATTGGTGATTAGGGTGGGCACTGACTGCCAGCTGATGGGCACTGATTTGCAAATGTGGTGATTACCTCCGATGGGAGCTGCGCTGATAATCAATGTGCTGATTATCAGCAAACACCCCCCCCCCCCCCTCTGACAGGAGAGCCATCGATCGTCTCTCCCTCTCAGAGCGAACTGAGGAAAAGCAGACTGCGGGCACTTCCTGGTTCACGCTGTGATTGGTCATAGCTGATCACATGGTAAAAAGCCCCTTACCACGATCGCAGATGAGGTGCATCAGAGTGACACACCACACCACTGATTGCCATGCTGGCTTGTTATCCTGAAAGACGTCATATTAGTCAGGATAAATGAACCACCGCCTGACCGTCATTCTGCTATAAAAAGGTGGTTAAAGACATTTTCCCATTTACTGACACAAATGGTTAACCCTATTAACATGCACCTCCTGTGTTTTCCCATGCAGCTATTAATCAGCGGTAGTCTGATTGCGATTTTAAAACGTATACATGGCAAGTTACATAAACAGCTGCTTTCTCAAAGACCCAGGATCACTCATGGTAAATTTGTGATTTTATTAGCCACCTTGTACAGCCCTAAAGTGTTATTAAACCCTCAACAGTAAAATTAGTCTGTATATGCAGTAAAGCATGCTTTTTATACCGCTGTGGAACCTAAGAGGTTAATCATACACATTGTGTAAACAGGCTGTTTGATCCTGTCTGCTCTGATCCTCCCCTTCTTCTACTGTCCCCAATCCATCTGATAGTACTGAGCCTTGAACCTAATATATTTTTTAGTATTTTAAGAGAATCAGTTGATATCTTGGTTTGGGAGGGTGCATGTGATCGGCACTGGGCCAATCAGCACTGTCCAGACAGAGGGCCAGGGGTCATGCAGCCTCACAGGGCAGTCAGGGGAGAATGGAATCCCCTACAAGCTTTAACCAGTGTTCAGCCAGACACTGATAGTAGTCACAAGACTGCTATATACTCAGGGCCGGACTTACCATTGGGCTTGACTGGGCTCAAGCCCATGGGCCCCGGACAGCAACCCTTCCTTTTTTTATTTATTTTTATAAAAAAATGTTTTTTATATATATATATATATATATATTTTTATATATATATATATATTATCATTATTATTATTAAAGGGCCCAGAGGTCTCCAGGGCCCCTGGATGGCAACCCCCCCCCTTTTTTTTTTTTATTTACTTTTTTTTTTATATATATATATATATATTTTTTTATTTTTATTAAATGGCTCAGAGGTCCCCAGGGCCCCATGTGGCAACCCCCCCCCTTTTTTTTATTTTTTTTTATAAATGTTTATTTTTTTATTTTTTATTAAAAGGCCCAGAGGTCCCCAGGGCCCCCGGATGGCAGCCTCACTTTTTTATGTATATTTTATAAATGTTTCTTTTTTTTTCTTTTTTTTTAGGGGTCTGGAGGTCCCCAGGGGCCCCCAGGGCCCCGGACAGCAACCCCTACTGTTTGTATTTATTTTTTTATAAAAAAAATATGTTTATACTAGAGCTGCACGATTCTGGCCAAAATGAGAATCACAATTTTTTTGCCTAGAATGAAGATCACGATTCTCACGGCGTAAAATCTTTTACATTTATACAAAAAAAAAAAAAAATGGGCTAACTTTACTGCCTTTTTAAAAAAAAAATGCATTTAAAAAGACTGCTGCGCAAATACAGTGCAACATAAAATATTGCAACAACCGCCATTTTATTCTCTAGGCCAAGGTCTTTACTAAAAAATTATATAATCTTTGGGGGTTCTAAGTAATTTTCTAGCAAAAAAAAATAATGATTTTAACTTGAAAAGAGCTGTCAGAAAAAGGTTTGGTGTTTATAAGTGGTTAAAAATTCCTAATTTACATACAGAAGAAGTTAATTCCTTTGAAGAGATACAATGTATAGACTTAACTTTCCACTGATAAAAAATGTTTCCAAAACTTGGCAGATTGCCCAGACTGACTTTTGGCTGAGAGCAGACAGGAAATTCTTTGCATACCAAAGTGCAGAGAGAAAATTATTTTCATGTGAAAGATTGTGAAACCCTGTATCAAGAATCGCAACGGGAAAAAGATGGCGATAACGATTCTTGACGATTAATCGTGCAGCTCTATATATATATATATATATATATATATATATATATATATATATATATATATATATATATATTTATTATTATTATTAAAGGGCCCAGAGGTCTCCAGGGCCCCCGGATGGCAACCCCCCTTTTTTTTAATAAAAATATTTACATTTTCTTTATATTTTTTTTTAAATGTTCATTTTTATTTTTTTATTAAAGGGCCCAGAGGTTTCTTTTTCCTTTTTATTAAAGGGCCCAGAGGTTTCTTTTTCCTTTTTATTAAAGGGCCCAGAGATCCCCAGGGCCCCGGATGGCTACCCCCCTTTTTTTTAATATATATATGTGTATATATATATATATATATATGTATGTGTATATATATATAATTATTTCTTTATTTTTATCCCGTGCACAGATGAGTCACCCCCCCCCCCGCACAACAACTTAAATGCCCCCCCCCCTCAACAACTTCAATTCGCCCCCCCCACGCTCAACAACTTTAATGCGCCCCCCCCGCTCAACAACTTAAATTCGCCCCCCCGCTCAACAACTTTAATGCGCCCCCCCCCCCCCGCTCAACAACTATGATCCCCCCCCTCGCTCCAGGGGGCCCCTTCAACACTCCAGCCCAGGGGCCCCCACCACCCTAAGTCCTGCCCTGTATATACTACTGATGAGAAATTGTATTTATCAGTTTATATTTACTAAGATAATTGCATTTCCATTTTCTGTGTACAGTCAGGGACCAGATATAGTGAGTGCAGGGTCCTGGGTTTAGTAACACTCTAAAAGAGGTTAGTAAATTATGTGGTTGCTTGGTTGACAGAACAATACTGAATTTGATGCCTGATATTTGAATTTATAAAATGCATGGTAACATAAAAAACAATTACTACTGTATAATTGAGTCTTAGGGTTAAATACTGCTAGAACCCACCTCCATAAAATCCTTCCTTTGTATAGATAGCTGCAGGCTGGATGTGCTTCCTTTAGCAGGTTGCTGCTCCCAATTCTGAAAAGAAAAAATGAACTTAAAATTTCAAATGCATTTCATTCCAAAAAAATATGGTATAATATTTAGGGGGAAATTTTTTTTACTGTCATTAATTTCAGAAAAAGTTGCCATTTTGACAATCTGTATGAAATTTACCAATATTATTAGATGGATAACTATGCTCTCCGCTTATGTATGTAGTTAATACCTAGAACTTCTGTTGGGCTTTTATTGCGGTCTGAAGCCTCTTTGGGGAGATATCTCCTCACTTACTGTCCTAGTGGCAATTATCTCATTAGAGAGGAAGGAAGGTAACACAGATAGCAATGAAAACTTGACTAGTGTTCTAGTTTTCCCTTACTGTACAAAAAAAATAATAAAAAAAAAAAATATATATATATATATATATATATATATATATATATATATATATATATATACAGGGAGTGCAGAATTATTAGGCAAGTTGTATTTTTGAGGATTAATTTTATTATTGAACAACAACCATGTTCTCAATGAACCCAAAAAACTCATTAATATCAAAGCTGAATATTTTTGGAAGTAGTTTTTAGTTTGTTTTTAGTTTTAGCTATTTTAGGGGGATATCTGTGTGTGCAGGTGACTATTACTGTGCATAATTATTAGGCAACTTAACAAAAAAGGGATTTTTAAATACAGCTTACCTGTAAAATCCTTTTCTTGGAGTACATCACGGGACACAGAGCGGCATATTCATTACTATATGGGTTATATGGAGTACCTTCAGGTGTGGACACTGGCAATCTCAAACAAACAGGAAGTCCCTCCCTATATAACCCCCTCCCCTAGAGGGAGTCCCTCAGTTTTGTAGCAAGCAGTATGCCTCCCAAAATGTTCCCAAAAAGAGGGGTGGGAGCTCTGTGTCCCGTGATGTACTCCAAGAAAAGGATTTTACAGGTAAGCTGTATTTAAAAATCCCTTTTTCTTTCTCGTACATCACGGGACACAGAGCGGCATATTCATTACTATATGGGATGTCCGAAAGCAATGCTTTAATGAGGGGAGGGAGACATCTTCCAAAGAAGGATTTAATTTAGAGGTATACTCAAATACTAGTAAATCCAACTTAAACGAGAAATGTAAATCTCAAATCAAATCAAGGGAGCCCCCTCAGATCCTGAGGAGCTTGAATCGCGGCCTGTAGTACTGACTGCCCAAAGGCTGTATCCGCATTCCTTCTTACGTCCATTTGATAAAATTTTGTAAACATGTGGACTGACGACCACGTTGCTGCCTTGCATATTCGAGCCATAGAGATCTGATGATGATGTGCTGCCCAGGAGGTGCCCATGGCCCTGGTAGAATGGGCCTTTGCCGACAAAGGAGGAGGCAACCTCTTCAAACCGCAGGCCTGAACGATTAATTGTTTAATCCATCTTGCGATGGTGGATCAAGCAGCTGCCTGACCCATCTTGGGCCCTTCCGGTAAAACGAACACCACATCTGTTTTCCGAACCTTCTCTGTAGCTTTAAGATAGGCCTTTATGGCCCTGACAATATCCAACGTATGCAGCAACCCCTCCTTTCTAGAGGTGGGTTTTGAAAGAAGGATGGAAGTACCACATCCTGGTTCAGGTGGAAACTGGATATAACCTTTGGTAGAAAGGAAGGATGAGGACGGAAACCGGCCCTATCCTTATGTAAAATGAGATATGGTTCCTTACAAGATAAGGCTGCCAATTCCGATACTCTCCTGGCCGAAACTATGGTGATCAGAAATACCGACTTTCTAGTCAGTAAAACCAAAGGTACCTCAGCCAACGGCTCAAGGGGTTGTTTCTGTAGAGTTGACAGAACAAGATTTAAGTCCCATGGACAAAGTGGTGATTTGACCGGAGGATTAACACGTAAGACTCCCTGTACGAAGATCTTAACCAGCGAGTGGGCGGCCAGCGGCCTCTGAAATCACACTGATAAGGCTGAAATCTGTCCCTAGATTGTGCTTAATGCCAGGCCTTTATCCACTCCTAGCTGGAGAAAACTTAATACTCTATCAATGGTATACTTGCGGGAAACCCATCTCTTAGCCTCACACCAGCCTACGTAGGCCCTCCAAACCCTGTAACAAAATTACCCTGGAGGCCGGCTTTCTAGCCTCAATGAGGGATGGGGATTACCTGCCTAGACAGACCTCTACCCCTGAGAATCAGGGATTCAGCCGCCAGGCCGTCAAATTTAGACGCCGTAATGCAGGGTGGAGGATCGGGCCTTGTGAGAGTAGGTCTGGCCCTAGAGGAAGAGTCCAAGGGCCTCCCGCTGCCAATTTCAGGACTAGTGAGTATCATGCCCTCCGGTACCAAGCTGGGGCTACCAGGATAACCAGCCTGTGGTATGATCCTGCGCCGCAGGCGGGGTAGTAACTGCAGTGGGGGAAATGTATATAGAAGTTATGATTGATGCCAAGGTCAAACCAACACATCGGTTCCGCAGGCCATAGGGTCCCTCGTTCGAGACATGAACCTGTTTAGCTTCTTGTTGAATCCTGATGCCATGACCTCCACGTCTGGCACTCCCCACTTCTGGCAGATTGTCTGAAAAAACTTGTGGATGCAGAGACCACTCCCCCGGCGACAGGGTTTGGCGACTTAGGAAGTACGCCTGCAGGTTGTTCACCTCGGGAATGAATGTCGCCGATATGCAGGGTACATAAACCTCTGCCCACCGAAAAACCAAGCTCCTCTCACTCTGAGTGGCTTGACTCTTGGTTCCCCCTTGGTGGTTCACCTATATGCCACCGCTGTGGCCTTGTCTGAATGACTTCTCACCGAGGACCCCTGTAATCTGGATGTCTATGCCAGGAGGGCTAGCTGAGCCGCTCAGAACTCCCAGACCTTGATGGGCAGCTGCCTCTCCGCCTCTGCCCAAGTTCCTTGGCGAGTGAACTTGTTCAAGACCGCTCTCCAGCCTTCCAGACCACTGGGCAGAACCAAGCTGCTAGAATTGCTGCCTGTAGGACACGAGCGTGGAAGCGTGTGGTATTGCCTCGAACATGGCCATCGCATACATAGGCGAATAGTTGGCTCTTTTTTGCTTAGAACCAACTGAATCAATCTCTCGATAGCCTCGACCTTTACCAGGGGCAGGAACATCCATCTTCTGTTCTGTGTCTAATCTCGTGCCGAGATATTCCAACTGCTTTGTAGGTTGAAATGCTGATCTTTCCCCGGTTTAGGACTCAGCCGAACCTCTCGAGGTACTGAACCATGAGGGCTACTACGCATTCCACCAAGGAAGCGAGTGATCTTATGATTAAGAGGTCGTCCAGGTATGCTAGGACCGAGATCCCTTGGATCCTTTGGACTGACTAGAATAGGAGCTAGGACCTTCGTGAATACCCGGGGGCCGTAGCCAGCCCGAAGGGGGCGCGCCACAAATTGGAAGTGACGCTGTATCACTGCGAAGCGTAAAAACAAAAATATTTGATGTGGCTGAAAGACCTGGTACATGAAGGTAACCCTCCTTTATGTCTATAGAAGCCCGATCCTTCTGGAGTGTGGCGGCTGCTGGCCAAACGGATTCTATCCGGAAAGAGCGAACCCTTAGGTAAGCATTTAAACCTTTCAGGTCCAAAATTGGTCTGACATTGCCGATGAGCCTTGGTATGACAAACAGATTGGAATAGAAACCTAGCCCCTGTTCTTGGGCTGGTACCTCTACCATTATGTCCTGGTAAAGCAGGTGATCCAATGCTGCCCGCATTGAGGCCTTCCTTGTGGAGGAAATTTTAGAAATTCTAATCTGTAGCCTGCGGCCACAGATGATCGGACCCCCTCTGTCGGGGACCGATCCCCAGAGGCCTGTCCTTGCGATCCATTGTTAAAAGTTTGATCGCGCAGGAGGACCGTACTGCCTGAAATTTGAGGGCCCTGGAACCGGGGGGAGCTGCCCTTTTAAACGCAGGACCCCGGAACTTTCTTTTGACTGGTAAAAGGGGTACTTTTGCCACTTGAAACAGTCTGAATGTATTTATCCAGATCTTTCCATGGAAGGGCAAACCTGCCAGCAGTCTTTTACATGGGGCTCGGCCGCCCAGTTCTTCAACCAAAAGAGCCTTTTCATATGCACTAAAAATAGTGACAACGAGACGCCTGCTGGATGGAGTCTTTTTATATAGCCTCTACCGCAAAGCACAGAGCTCTGGAATATCCAATAACTCCTCTTCTGCCTATCGGGCAGGGATGTCTAAGCATCTGTTTTGTCTGGTTCCTTAATGCCTGAAAAAAAACTCCAATTGTAGCCACTGCTGGCTGTAGCCAGGGATGCTGGAAAAAGTGTCTCTAAACGTTTATCGACCGGGACTTTAAACATTTGTATGTTTCCCCTTAGGCCAGTTAATGATTTATTCACCCATGAGATGGCTGCGTCCACCGTTGGGAGCGCCCCCTTTCTTTAGAAAAATGTCTTTTCCATAGGGTAAATAACAGAAAAACCTTCCAGGTGGTCTCCCATCCAGGCACTAACCAGGCCCTACCCTGCTTAGCCTCCGAGATCAGACGAGATCGGGCGCTTTCCGGGAGATGCGGCCTCAAGGACCACACGGGTAGTTAAAAAGCAGTGCCCGAACCGGGACCTGAACCCTGGACCCTCAGACCAAAAGTCCGATGCTCTACCAACTGAGCCATCCGGGCCCCTTTTAAAGAGCAATTGGTCAGGGGAAAGAGTACCTGCAAGCACAAATATTTCCTGGCAGACGTGCATAAAGACTACCCTCTCGTCAGCTTTAGGCGGCAGAAAAAATTCTGTCCGGTCGTCCCAATCCTGGAAAAACCAATTCCTCTAACAGAGGATGGGCCAGAAAAGCTGCGTTGCTTAAAGGCGCTTTTAAAAGAACCCAAAGAGGATACCGCAGGAACCTGAGGCCCTTGGAAATGGCAAATTGAATGCCAAGCGGACCATGTCTGTCAAAGACTGGACCCACAGACTCTCCGCCTGGGAGGCTGAAAACGATTCTACAGTGGTAGATCCTCTAGGTTCTGTCCCTTTTGGCGATGGGGATCTAGTCCGCTTCTTGCCAGAAAAAGAGCCAGCGATCATAGCTGTTAACCTCTTTTCTCTAGCCCCCCTAGGGTGACGGCTAGCATCTCCTCTGTGATAACACAGGGTTGGGCCGACCTGGGCCAGCCTCAGCACCAGACCCCCTTAATGGCTTATCCAGGGTGACCCCTATAGGAATAACCTGTGGGGAAAGTATTGGCATATTATCAGAACCAGAGGAGGAACCCCTTTGTCTTTGCCTTTTCTCTTTATTTTTATTTTTTTTTTTTTTATTTTTTTTCGTTTTGATCCTGAACCCTTGGAAGCCATAATACAAAACCGAAGGACTCCGCTTACAACAACAGACTGTTATAGCCAGGAGTACAAAAAAATAAGGTTTAGGGGACAATAGGATCACTAATGCCCCAAAACCGGTGGGGCTCAGTATGTTTTCTTTTATATATTATTCACCACATACAGCCCCACCCCCAACATGTTTGCCAGCATTCAACCTGTTGCCAAGGGGATTTTGGCTTAACAAAAAGTATTGGAGCTGACTCCAGTATGTAGTACCCCTTCTCGCCACCGGGAGTCACTGTGCTGCCAGCTCTACGTCCTCTCTCTCTCCAGCTCAGCTCTGAACTGAGCTAAGAACGCGCCTGCTGTGTATAACAGCAATTAAAGGCACGCCCACTCTACACTGCAGTCACACTCCCCCCCCCCCCCCTCCCAAACGGCGCGAAAAGTTTCTATATGCATGCGCGCGTGCGCGCGCGACTGTCGGGGGAGGAGAGCCCAGGAGGAGACGCACTCTGGAGCCCAGGAATGCAGGTTGGAGGACGCATCAGGCGGCAGATTTTGAATCCCGGCAAGGTAAGGCTAAAACAGGCCCCTAAGGAGTCCCTTTAGCCTAGAGACAGATCTTTTTTTTTTTTTTTTTTTTAAAAGATCTTCAACCAGCGAGCAGCAGGTAGCTAGCAAACATACATAGATAGGTAGGGGGATCAAGTTATGGGGGGAAACATTTCAGGGCATCCTGTCTATCAGACATAGTGACCATGGTGCCAATGCAGAGCATACTTAGGCTACCCCCCTTGAGATCTCCCCTGGAGAGCCTGCTGTCGAACCAAGTCCCGCAGGCTCCCCTCTTACCTGCTCCATGCCGCAGGACGTTTTGCAAAACGGTCCAATCTTCTCCCATCTCCGTGGGTAGCGTAGTAGCTAGACCTTCAGGCCCTGGGGTCCTATGAAGGTACCCACTGTCCTGGACCTATATAGCACCCTGGCAAACAGGAACTTATGGTCTTTACGAACTCCAAGTCCTGGGCCCAGGGTCCAGCCCTCCAAAGAGGAGCATTATAGGCAAAACCCCACGGTTTGGGGCCCGGGTACTGTCCACTTTGGCACTGAGGCTCCTTGGACAGATCCGGTTAGCCCGCCCTTAATCCCAAGGATGTGGAGCAAAGCTATTCCGTGACCAACACCTAAGACACTGGCGAAAAAACTGAGGGACTCCCTCTAGGGGAGGGGGTTATATAGGGAGGGACTTCCTGTTTGTTTGAGATTGCCAGTGTCCACACCTGAAGGTACTCCATATAACCCATATAGTAATGAATATGCCGCTCTGTGTCCCGTGATGTACGAGAAAGAAAAACAAATATATACTCATTTCAATTATTTATTTTTACCAGTGAAACCAATATAACATCTCAACATTCACAAATATACATTTCTGACATTCAAAAACAAAACAAAAACAAATCAGTGACCAATATATTTGCTATATTTGCTATATTTGCAAGGACACTCGAAAGCCTGCCATCCATGGATTCTGTCAGTGTTTTGATCTGTTCACCATCAACATTGCGTGCAGCAGCAACCACAGCCTCCCAGACAATGTTCAGAGAGGTGTACTGTTTTCCCTCCTTGTAAATCTCACATTTGATGATGGACCACAGGTTCTCAATGGGGTTCAGATCAGGTGAACAAGGAGGCCATGTCATTAGTTTTTCTTCTTTTATACCCTTTCTTGCCAGCCACGCTGTGGAGTACTTGGACGCGTGTGATGGAGCATTGTCCTGCATGAAAATCATGTTTTTCTTGAAGGATGCAGACTTCTTCCTGTACCACTGCTTGAAGAAGGTGTCTTCCAGAAACTGGCAGTAGGACTGGGAGTTGAGCTTGACTCCATCCTCAACCCGAAAAGACCCCACAAGCTCATCTTTGATGATACCAGCCCAAACCAGTACTCCACCTCCACCTTGCTGGCGTCTGAGTCGGACTGGAGTTCTCTGCCCTTTACCAATCCAGCCACGGGCCCATCCATCTGGCCCATCAAGACTCACTCTCATTTCATTAGTCCATAAAACCTTAGAAAAATCAGTCTTGAGATATTTCTTGGCCCAGTCTTGACGTTTCAGCTTGTGTGTCTTGTTCAGTGGTGGTCGTCTTTCAGCCTTTCTTACCTTGGCCATGTCTCTGAGTATTGCACACCTTGTGCTTTTGGGCACTCCAGTGATGTTGCAGCTATGAAATATGGCCAAACTGGTGGCAAGTGGCATCTTGGCAGCTGCACGCTTGACTTTTCTCAGTTCATGGGCAGTTATTTTGCACCTTGGTTTTTCCACACGCTTCTTGCGACCCTGTTGACTATTTTGAATGAAACGCTTGATTGTTCGATGATCACGCTTCAGAAGCTTTGCAATTTTAAGAGTGCTGCATCCCTCTGCAAGATATCTAACTATTTTTGACTTTTCTGAGCCTGTCAAGTCCTTCTTTTGACCCATTTTGCCAAAGGAAAGGAAGTTGCCCAATAATTATGCACACCTGATATAGGGTGTTGATGTCATTAGACCACACCCCTTCTCATTACAGAGATGCACATCACCTAATATGCTTAATTGGTAGTAGGCTTTCGAGCCAATACAGCTTGGAGTAAGACAACATGCATAAAGAGGATGATGTGGTCAAAATACTCATTTGCCTAATAATTCTGCACTCCCTGTATATATATGTTTTGGTTGTCATCTGTGACTTCTAATTCTAATTTTGGTGGCATATTAGCAGTTTTGGCTAAAGAGAACACATTAGGACAATATTATAACAAAGTATGTATGTATAGGGGTCAAATGTCTACAAAAACAAAAATACATTTGTGTTTTGGACTTAATATCAGAGAACGTAAATGTAATTTAGAATGTATTTATAGGAATTGTTCAAGGGTTTATACTGAAATTAAGCTATTATACTTAACCATTGCTCTGCTTTACTACAGTGCCTTGCGAAAGTATTCGGCCCCCTTGAACTTTGCGACATTTTGCCACATTTCAGGCTTCAAACATAAAGATATAAAACTGTAATTTTTTGTAAAGAATCAACAAGTGGGACACAATCATGAAGTGGAACGAAATTTATTGGATATTTCAATTTTTTTTAACAAAAATTGGGCGTGCAAAATTATTCAGCCCCTTTACTTTCAGTGCAGTAAACTCTCTCCAGAAGTTCAGTGAGGATCTCTTAATGATCCAATGTTGACCCAAATGACTAATGATGATAAATAGAATCCACTTGTGTGTAATCAAGTCTCCGTATAAATGCACCTGCACTGTGATAGTCTCAGAGGTCCGTTTAAAGCGCAGAGAGCATTATGAAGAACAAGGAACACACCAGGCCGGTCCGAGATACTGTTGTGGAGAAGTTTAAAGCCGGATTTGGATACAAAACGATTTCCCAAGCTTTAAACATCCCAAGGAGCACTGTGCAAGTGATAATATTGAAATGGAAGGAGTATTAGACCACTGCAAATCTACGAAGACCTGGCCGTCCCTCTAAACTTTCCGCTCATACAAGGAGAAGACTGATCAGAGATGCAGCCAAGAGGCCCATGATCACTCTGGATGAACTGCAGAGATCTACAGCTAAGGTGGGAGACTCTGTCCATAGGACAACAATCAGTCATATACTGCACAAATCTGGCCTTTATGGAAGAGTGGCAAGAAGAAAGCCATTTCTTAAAGATATCCATAAAAAGTGTTGTTTAAAGTTTGCCACAAGCCACCTGGGAGACACACCAAACATGGAAGAAGGTGCTCTGGTCAGATGAAACCAAAATCAAACTTTTTGGCAACAATGCAAAACTTTATGTTTGGCATAAAAGCAACACAGCTCATCACCCTGAACACACCATCCCCACTGTCAAATATAGTGGTGGCAGCATCATGGTTTGGGCCTGATTTTCTTCAGCAGGGACAGGGAAGATGGTTAAAATTAATGGGAAGATGGATGGAGCCAAATACAGGACCATTCTGGAAGAAAACCTGATGGAGTCTGCAAAAGACCTGAGACTGGGACGGAGATTTGTCTTCCAACAAGACAATGATCCAAAACATAAATGCAAAATCTACAATGGAATGGTTCACAAATAAACATATCCAGGTGTTAGAATGGCCAAGTCAAAGTCCAGACCTGAATCCAATCGAGAATCTGTGGAAAGAACTGAAAACTGCTGTTCACAAACGCTCTCCATTCAAACTCACTGAGCTCGAGCTGTTTTGCAAGGAGGAATGGGCAAAAATTTCAGTCTCTCGATGTGCAAAACTGATAGAGACATACCCCAAGCGACTTACAGCTGTAATCGCAGCAAAAGGTGGCGCTACAAAGTATTAACTTAAGGGGGCTGAATAATTTTGCACGCCCAATTTTTCAGTTTTTTATTTGTTAAAAAAGTTTGAAATATCCAATAAATTTTCGTTCCACTTCATGATTGTGTCCCACTTGTTGATTCTTCACAAAAAAAAGAGGATTTTTAAAAACAGCTTACCTGTAAAATCCTTTTCTTGGAGTACATCACGGGACACAGAGCAGCATAGTAATTACTATGTGGGTTATAGAGCCTACCTTCAGGTGATGGACAGTGGCAATCTTCAGACAGTAAGTCCCTCCATATATAACCCCCTCCCCTAACAGGAGTACCTCAGTTTTGTAGCAAGCAATAATTTGTCCCATAAATTCCCCCAACAAGAGGGGTGGGAGCTCTGTGTCCCGTGATGTACTCCAAGAAAAGGATTTTACAGGTAAGCTGTTTTTAAAAATCCTCTTTTCTTTATCGTACATCACGGGACACAGAGCAGCATAGTAATTACTATGTGGGATGTCCAGAAGCAATGCCAACTGAGGGGAGGGAGACCTAACAGGAAGGACCAAAAGATGCCACCGGGCGCAAGGAAACTAGAGGGCGGCTCTTAAGACTGCTTGGCCAAAGGCCAGGTCCTCGCGCCTCCTCACGTCCACCTGATAAAACCTTGTGAACGTGTGAACCGACGACCAGGTTGCTGCTCTGCAGACCTGGTCCATGGAAACCTGATGCTGGACTGCCCAAGAAGTCCCTAAGGCCCTGGTTGAGTGAGCCTTGACTGAGGCCGGGGGGTTCCTACCCTTCAGGCCATAGGCCTGCGAGATTATCTGGCGGATCCACCTGGCTAGTGTGGCTTTTGATGCCGCCTGACCTACTCTGGGGCCCCTCTGGCAGAACAAACAGCGCATCCGTTTTCCTGATATGGGCTGTGGCCTGTAAATAGGCCTTAATAGCCCTTACCACGTCTAAGGAATGTAACAACCTTTCCTCTCTTGACCCTGGATTGGGAAAAAATGACGGGAGGACCAAGTCCTGGTTTAAATGGAATGCTGAGACCCTTTTAGGCAAAAAGGTGGGCAAGGGTCGCAAGATGACTCTGTCCTCATGAATTATCAGGTACGGCTCCTTGCAAGAAAGGGCCGCCAGCTCCGAGACCCTTCTGGCCGAGGTCATGGCCACCAAGAATACCAACTTCCTTGACAGCAACACCAACGGGATATGACCTAGGGGTTCGAAGGGGCGCCTCTGTAGGGCCGAGAGAACCAAATTTAAGTCCCAGGGACAAGCCGGGAGCTTGACTGGGGGGTTAATTCGCAGAACCCCCTGTAAAAAGGTCTTGACCAATGAGTGCGTGGCTGATGGCCTCTGAAATAGAACTGAAAAGGCCGACACCTGTCCCTTAATAGTGCCGACAGCCAGTCCCTTCTCAACTCCGTGTTGCAGGAATTCTAAGATCCTACCGACTACAAACCTACAGGGGTGCCACCTCTTGGTCTCACACCACGACACATAGTTTCTCCACACCCTGTAGTATATACGCCTTGAAACTGGTTTCCTCACATTGATTATAGTGGAAAGCACAGACCTTGAGAGCCCCCTCTTCCTTAAGACATAGGCCTCAGCCGCCAAGCCGTTAAACCCAGCGACTGTGAGGCAGGGTGGTATATTGGTCCCTGCGATAGCAGGTCTGGCCGGAGTGGCAGCGGCCAGGGGTCTCCGATTGACATTCTCACAATTAGGGAGTACCAGGACCTCCGGGGCCACGCTGGAGCCACTAGGATTACGGTCTTGCCCTCTGCCCTGATCCGACGGAGGAGTCGGGGAAGCAGCTGAAGTGGCGGGAAGGCATACATCAGTGAATACTGGTGCCATGGACAAACCAGGGCGTCCGTGCGACAGGCCCGTGGGTCCCTCGTTCTGGATACGAATCTGGGTAGTTTTGTATTTAACCTTGACGCCATTAAGTCCACTTCTGGTGTCCCCCATCTCTGACAGATGTTTCGAAAAACCTGGGGATGGAGAGCCCATTCTCCTGGCAACAACTGTCTCCTGCTGAGATAGTCTGCTCGCCAATTTTGTATTCCCGGAATGAATACCGCTGAGAGACACTGTATGTGGGTCTCTGCCCACGCAAAAATCTGATCTGTCTCCCTCTGAGCCGCTCGACTCCTTGTACCTCCTTGGTGGTTTATATATGCTACCGTCGTAGCATTTTCCGATTGTATTCTGACAGCCGTCCCCACTAGCTTGGATGTCCAAGCCTTCAGGGCAAACCGGACTGCCCGCATCTCCAAGATGTTGATGGGCAGGTGTTGTTCCGTAGCTGACCACCTCCCCTGCTGGGATAGGTTCTCCAGGACTGCACCCCAACCTGTCCGGCTGGCGTCTGTCGTGACTATCTGCCACGGCCCTGGGTTGAAGGGTTTCCCCTTCTGAAGGTTCCTGGGAGTCAACCACCAACTGAAACTCTCCCGGACTACCGGGGAGAGAAAAATGGGTAGATCCAAGGCTTGAACCTGTTTGTTCCACCTTGATAGGATGATCCACTGCAATTTCCTGGAGTGAATCTGGGCGAAGGGTACCGCTTCGAAAGTTGACACCATCTTCCCCAACAGCTGCATGCAGAGTCGCAGGCATGGCTTCCTCTTTCTTAGAATCAACAGAATTAATGTCTTCAAGGCGAGAATCTTTGACTGTGGCAAAAATATCTTTTGTCGATTCGTATCGAGACGCATACCTAGGTACTCTAGGATCCTGGTTGGCTGCAGGGTAGATTTGTCCCTGTTTATGACCCAACCGAAGGTCTCTAGATACCGAACTGTAGTCTGAACCGACCGCCTTAGGCTGGGGGCAGACTGGTCTATCAAGAGGAGATCGTCTAAATAGGCCAGAACCAGAATCCTCCGGGTTCTTAGATCTGCGAGCAGTGGGGCCAGGATTTTTGTAAATACCCTGGGCGCCGTGGCCAACCCAAAAGGGAGGGCCACGAACTGAAAATGGCGTTGCCCTATGATGAACCGCAGGAATTTGTGGTGGTCGGAAAATATAGGGACATGCAAATACGCGTCCTTTATGTCTATGGATGCTAGAAACTCTCCTCCATGGAGGACAGCGGCCACTGAACGGATGGACTCCATTCGAAATGACTGGACCGACAGGTACTTGTTTAGGCCCTTCAAATCCAGGATATGCCTTACATCGCCGTTTGGCTTTGGGATAATAAAGAGATTGGAATAAAATCCCATCCCTCTCTCCTGACCTGGTACCTTGACAATCACCCCCTGATCCAGGAGGCGGTCTAAGGATGCCAAGAGCGCCGCCGCCTTCCTTGGGTCGCTTGGTACGCAAGACCTGCGGAACCGGGGTGGGGGAAATTGTTGGAACTCCAGCCGATATCCTGAAGTGACTGTGGAGCGGACCCATCTGTCGGAGACCCTTGCTTCCCAGATCCTTGCGAAGTGCTGGAGCCTTCCCCCCACCTGTGAGGATGGGGGCGCCCCTTCAGAGAGACGCTTTAGGGGCGGGTTTCCCCGCTTTGCGGGTCCAGGGTCTTTTGTTTGCTGTAAACTGACCCCGGGACTTGCTCTCCCCGGCAGGCCGACCTGCCGGCCGTCGATACTGCCTAGAGCTGGAAGATACTGGCGCGGGAGAGGCAGGGCGCTTAAATGAGGGCCCTCTAAATCTCCTTTTTATTGGCAACAACGTGCTCTTTCCGCTGGATATCTTCTAGATATATGCATCCAGGTCTTCCCCGAACAGCCTCTAACCCATGGAAGGGAAACCCAGTGAGAAGTCTTTTACACGGAGTCTCGGCTGCCCAATTCTTTAGCCAGAGAAGTCTTCGCATATGAACAAGGGACATAGAGAGGCGGGAGGCCTGCTGGATCGAATCTTTAATTGCGTCGATCGCAAAACAGAGTGCCCTTGGCAAATCTGCCAAATCTTGTGCCTGTTGGGCTGGGAGGTCCCTTAGGACCTGCTTAGTTTGGTCCTTAAGAGCCTGGCATACCCCAATGGCAGCCACAGCCGGCTGGACCACTGCCCCAGCGGTGGCAAAGGAGGCCTTCAACAAGGTTTCCAACCGCTTATCGACTGGGTCCTTGAACATTTGGACATTGTCGACAGGGCAGGTCAGTGTCTTATTAACACATGAAATAGCTGCATCCACCACCGGGACTGACCACTTCTTCTCAAATTTTTCCTCCATGGGATAAAGTACCGCGAACCTCCTAGGGGGTACAAAGATTCTATCCGGCTTACCCCACTCCTTATACATTACATCTGCAAGGAGGGGATGGACCGGGAAACACATAGAAACCTGAGGAGCCTTCAAGGACCCTAAGGAACCTACCGTCCCAACCGGAGGCACCGGTGTAGGTAATTTGAAGGCAGACCGAACCATCTCTGTTAGAGAATGGACCCACAGCTTTTCTGCCTGAGAAGCCGAGAAGGGTTCCTTAATGGTGGATTCCTCAGATTCCCCTTCCTCCAGGTCCTCTCCCTGGAATCCTGAAAACTCAGACTCGTCTGAGGAGAGATCTAAGCCTGGAGCCTGCACTGCAGGAGAAGGCGATCTATTGCGTTTCTTCCCTGGTAGGGAGGCAGTAATCAAGGCTGCAAGTCTGCTTTCCAACCCCCCCAAGGTGGTAGCCAAAACCTCCTCAGTTACATAGACCGGGGGTGGCTGATTAGGGCCAGCTACAGCACCCGCCGGTTCCAATGACTCGGTCTGGAGCCCCAACACTGATCTTTCTGGGGAGGGCAGGGTGACCGCGGCCTGACCCAAATCCTCTGAGCCTGATGGGGATCCTTTAGCCTTTTTTGCCATTTTAGACCCCTTGGCAGAGCCTGATCCCTTGGGAGCCATCTGTACAACCCCGAGGTACCCTATAGCACAGCCACTCTGGGGTGATCAGGCCACTAGTAGGAGACTCAGGGATTTAGGTAGCTGTCTAAAGCAGCAACCGCTCTGCTGACCAAGTGTAGAGTCTGTCTCCTTTGGGGGGAAGGAGGTATTAGGGAATATTCCTGCAGCGCCTCTTTTTCTGGCTGAGCAGTGTGTCCAGATTTGGGCTCACAGCCCCTGAACTGGTGCACGTCTGAGTGTCCTGGGTCCCTCCTGAAGGCACAGCCCTGCACTCTGTGTGTCCTCCACCAATGAGGCTTTATCCGGCGTCCGCATGCTGCTCCGCCTCCCCCCTCTCAGGCCGCCGCGCGCAGGCGCACGCCGCCGCGCACCCACGCGCGCATCTCCGCCCAGCCGCTCGCGCGCGCACAGCAGGAAGACGCCACGGCGATCAATGGCAGCCCCCAGGGGAAGCCATGCTGCTAAGCGGGAGGACACCAAGCGCTGCCGGGGGACCCAGGCCTACTCCAGTCCGCCACATGATGGCTTCTAGACCTGTAAGCACCCTTCTCATGCTCCATAGACGTGCACCCCCTCGACAAACAAACACCTAGCCAGCTAGGGGAACAGTGTGGGAAAAATAACCATCCTGTCAACAGCAGACATAGTGGAAAATATTGCCTGTGCATAGCAGCACATCTAGGCTAGCCCACCATCCCCTTTCTTAGGAGAGACTGCCAACAGACCACGTCCTGCAGCCCTCCACTTACCTGTCCACGCTGCAGGGTGTTGCTAAAAGCAAGAGGCCCAGCCTTCACCCCTCACCGTGGGCATAGCCATCGACCTTCAGGGACTGGGGTCCATAGCAGGTCACCTCTCCCCTGGACCTATATAAGCACCCTGGCAAGCAGACAAACATTTGACCCTGTAATTGATCAATGCTCTGGAACCCAGGATCCAGCTCTCAAAAGAGAAGCATTATAGGCAAGACCCCGGTCTTCTAAACGGGGCCCGGGTACCGTCCACTTTGGCACTGCGGCACTTTGGACGGATCCGGTATGTAGCTGGCCTAGCCACAATGGACCAGGCCTTAACCGTGACCAACACCTAGACACTGGCGAAAAAACTGAGGTACTCCTGTTAGGGGAGGGGGTTATATAGGGAGGGACTTCCTGTCTGAAGATTGCCAGTGTCCATCACCTGAAGGTAGGCTCTATAACCCACATAGTAATTACTATGCTGCTCTGTGTCCCGTGATGTACGATAAAGAAATTACAGTTTTATATCTTTGTGTTTGAAGCCTGAAATGTGGCAAAAGGTCGCAAAGTTCAAGGGGGCTGAATACTTTCACAAGGCACTGTATGTGTAGAGTAACGTGTAAGATTCTTTAGGTTGATTACAGTATCAGCCTGCATTTATCCTGCACTATTCATAGTGTTTTGGGCAACATACTGATTGCTTTGTCTTAAGGAGCTTGTTACCCTTTGATGGTTGAAAAAGTGCAACCTCAACCCAATATTGTTAAACATTTTTTACATAGAAATAGGTGGGCTTTTCTACCACGTTAATAGTAATGGTCAGAAGCTTACAAGGTGGCCCTATTTTACTGGTCTTCGACACTGGGCTGTACGTTTTTTTATGATCTGGGATCCATAGGGATGAACCACAGCCCTTTACCTGTATAGCATCCTGAGACTGACTACATACATGAAACGAAGGCAGGCCACAGATGATAGATCAATCAGTCAGTGTTGATGGGGGAAACCCTCCCGCTAAGCTATTGTGTTCTCCTGGTGGGGGAAGCAGGGAGCCGTCCCTGCCAGGAAAACACAATGATTACTGCTAGCAGCTGGCAATAATCTCATGCTGCAAATCCGAAATGCTGCTTGTACCAAAGTCGATTGCTGGATCGACTTTCGTGCAATCAGCCTACCCATAGATGGTTTTAATCTTGGCTGGTCCCTCCTGAACCAACAGAGATTCGAACCATCTATGGCCGGCTTTAATGCCAAGGTACAGTAAGTGCCTATGCAGGAACGTGGGCCTAAAGAAATATTATAGGCCATCCCCACAGCATGGGGTCTTGATATGGCTTCCAAGTTTTACAGAATTTGCACTGATTTGGATCCACTGCTTCTATCCGTGACATTAGAAGGCATTGAGGAGTTGAATGAAAAATGTGAAGATAAAATAATAAAGAAAAATAAAGAGGCAGTTAAGCCAAGAGTGATTTCACCATAAAGCAGAAGAGGTCCATCTCTTTAGAACACTAGCAAAAAACTGAGGACTCATGGAGTGGAGTGGGGTTACAGTGCCTTGAAAAAGTATTCGTACTCCTTGAAATTTTTCAAATTTTGTCATGTTACCCCTAACTAAAATCTAGTGAAACAAATTGCCTTCAGAAGTCACCTAATTAGTAAAGTCCACCTGAGTGTAATTTAATCTCAGTATAAATACAGCTGTTCTGTGAAGCCCCTTAGAGGTTTGTTAGAGAACCTTGGTGAACAAACAGCATCATAAAGGCCAAGGAACACACCAGACAGGTCAGGGATAAAGTTGTAAAGTTTAAAGCAGGGTTAGGTTATAAAAAAAATATCCCAAGCTTTGAACATCTCACAGAGCACTGTTTAATCCATCATCTGAAAATGGAAAGAGTATGGTACAACTGCAAACCTACAAAGACAAGGCTGCCACCTAAACCATGGGTGCTCAACCTGTGGTCCTCCAGCTGTTGCGGAACTACAAGTCCCATCATGCCTCCAGCTTTCGGAGTCATGCTTGTAACAGTCAGCCTTGCAATGCCTCATGAGACTTGCTGTTCCGCAACAGCTGGAGGGCCATATGTTGAGCACCCCTGACCCAAAATGACAGGCTGGGCAAGGACAGCATTAATCAGAGAAGCATGGTAACTCTGGAGGAGCTGCAGAGACCCACAGCTCAGGTGGGAGAATCTGTCCACAGGACAACTATTAGTAACACTCCACAAATCTGGCCTTTATGGACGAGTAGCAAGAAGAAAGCCATCATTGAAAGAAAGCCATAATAAGTCCTGTTTGCAGTTTGCAAGAAGCCATGTGGGGGACCACAGCAAACATATGGAAGAGGGCGCTCTGATCAGAAGAGACCAAAATTGACCTTTTTGGCCTGAATCAAAACGCTAATTGTGTCGGAAAACCAACACTGCACATTACTCTGAACACACCATTCCCACCATAACACAAGAGGGTGGCCGCATCATGATGTAGGGGTGCTTTTCTTCAGCAGGGACATGGAAGCTGGTCAGAGTTTAGGGGAAGATGGATGGAGCCAATTACAGGGCAATCTTAGAAAAAAAAACTGCTAGAGAGAGTCTACAAAGGAATTGAGACTGGGGCGGAGGTTCACTTTCCAGTAGGACAACAACCTTAAACCTACAATGGAATAGTTTAGATCAAAGCATATTCATGTGTTAGAATGGCCCAGTCAAAGTCCAGACCTAAATCCAATTGAGAATCTTTGCCAATACTTGAAAATTGCTGTTCAATGAGGCTCTCCACCTAATCTGACAGACCTTGAGCTATTTTGCAAAGAAGAATGGGCAAAAATGTCACTCTCTAGATGTGCAAAGCTGGTACATACCCAAAAAGACTTGCAGCTGTAATTGCAGTGAAAGGTGGTTCTACAAAGTATTGACATACAAATGCACGCCACACCTTTCACATATTTGTAAGAAATTTAAAAAAACATTTATCATTTTCCTTCCACTTCAAAAGTATGTGCCACTTTGTGGTGGTCTATCACAAAAAAAAAAAAAAACAATACAATACATTTACGTTTCTGGTTGTAACATGACAAAATGTGGAAAATTTCAAGGGGTATGAATACTTTTTCAAGGCACTGTATAGCGGAGGAGGCCAGTAGATGTGTGCTCAAAAGCTTGCCAGTGTCCAATCACCTGAACGTATGAGCCTATAACCCAGGGTCCATATAAATTGTTTGCCTGTGTCCTGTTGTGTTGCGTTTTATATAAAATATGCTTTTTTTTTTACTCAGCATTCTGGTTTCACCGACATAGAACATCTCAAACAAATGCTGTTGGATACAGTGGGAACGTATTCAGTTGTACAGTTTAAACAGTCTATTGTCTCTATAGCGACAGTAAACTGCTAATGGCGTGCCTCTCAAACTGAAACCTAGAGAGACGTCTGTTAGTCAGTTATGGCAAATAACCAGACATATAAAAGCACTTATCATGCCTTAAACACGAGGGACTTCAACATGGATTTACACCATAGCAGGAGCAAGAATCTGTAGCCAGCCAAGAAGAAAGATACCCGTTTTCCAAAGCAACTGCTTAAGAAGCCTAATGCCGTGTATTGGTAGTTTTTTGTGATGAAAAAAAAACCAAAGTTTTAAAAAATGTCATTTAAAATGATCGTGTGTGGGCAAAATGTTGTTTTATGTCTTCTGAAAAACGACCAAAAAAAAATTCGAACATGCTTGAATTTTTTGTGTCGTTTTTCAAAATGTCATTTATTGTGTCATTTAAAATGATTGTGTGTGGGCAAAACGACGTTTAAAACAACGTTTTTAAACCCGCTCATGCTCAGAAGCAAGTTATGAGACGGGAGCTTCAATGGAACAGAGTGCCGTCGAACGTGGTGTACGTAACCGCACTTTGCAAGAGCATTTTCAGAAAACAATGGTGTGTAGGCAACGTCGTTTTTTAAAATGAAGTTTGAAAAACTTCGTTTTGTTTCGTGAGATAAAACAACGTTTTTTTTTCATCACAAAAGGTGATCGTGTGTACGCGGCATGATTCCTAATTGTCAATCAAGATCACAAACACACTTTTCAAAGTAACTTAAGCATATTTCTACTGTTACAGACCACAGTTTCTGCTTATTTGCTAGGCATCTTGCTTGATCTATCAGTCTGGGTTTGTATTCATAATATTGTAATACTTTTGTGTGTACAGCATTTTTGTTCAGTAAAAGCACATTTAAACACTGCAGAGGTCAGAGTTGCCTTGCTTATATCGCAAAGTAACCTTGTTAGATAGACACAAGCAAAACAATTGGTAATCTGTTAAGGAAAAGCAAGGCTGCAGAGGTTTTTGATGGTGCAACTTACCTATCTGAGCAATGAGTGGGTGCATCTTGCTAAAGAACTTGAAAACTATGCTTCTTCCTTGAATAAGATTTGGGGTGATAAAGTCTCAGAATATTTTGAAGATTTTAGCCTTAAGGGGTTGGATTTAAGTAAAGCAGAGAAGAGGACAGTGTCCACAGTTGGTTGGTACTTCCTTCATGCTATCTATACTGAATCACAAAAGAGGGAGGAGGCAGATGTTAATGTATTAAAAGACTAGCTAGCAGTTGCTTCGGAGTGTGTTCGTTCAACTCCTAGTTAGGCTGATTTGCAATCAGGTATTGCCCCTAGGCAATCATTGATCTTGCCCCTAGGTATTTCCGCACCATGTAAAACAGACGCTGGCGATGGTTGCTGGAACCGGTCATACCTTGGGGCTGCGGACTAAAAAATTGTCTGAACGCATCGGTCAGACGGCCACCTTCTCCACCGTTCCTTCTGTGACTCACCGAAGCCTCAGCAACACGTTGTCCAGGACCAGGATTTGGTAACCCCCCAGTCTCTGGGAACGCGTTGCACAGACCTTTCTGCAAGCCCTCCCGAAGATGTTTCATCTTCTGCTCCCTCTGCGATGGCAAGATAAGGTCCGCAACCTTACCCTTGTAATGTGGATCAAGGAGAGTTGCCAGCCAGTAATGATCCCTCTCCTTGATTCCACGAATACGAAGATCCTTACACAGGCTTTGCAGGATCAGGGAGGCCATGCGGCATAGGTTTGCGGAGGCATTCGGGGCAGAGTCCTCTGGGTCACTGAAGACGACAGGATCTGCAGCCACCTCATCCCAGCCACGTAGAAGTCCATGGGTTCCTTGGGACTGTAATTGATCCCTTGAAGACTGCTGCTGATGCCGAGTCAAAAGCTCCACCTCCATGCTGCCGATACAATCCTCCTCCTCCTGTGTGCTAGGCGGGCAAGCAGGACCACTGTCTGAATAAAGGGGGCCTTGAGAGGTAAGGAAGTCCTCCTCTTCCTCCCTCTGTTCTGCCTCAAGGACCCTGTCCATTATTCCACGTAGCGTGTGCTCCAACGTGTGAATAAGAGGGACAGTCTCACTGATGCATGCACTGTCACTGCTCACCATTCTCGTGGCCTCCTCAAATGGTGACAGGACAGTGCATGCATCCCTGATCAAGGCCCACTGGCGTGGGGAAAAAACCAAGCTCCCCTGACCCAGTTCTGCTGCCATATTGGCACAGGTACTCATTGATGGCCCTCTGCTGCGTGTGCAGCCGCTGCAGCTTGGCCAATGTAGAGTTCCATCTGGTGGGCATGTCACAGATTAGGCGGTTCTTGGGCAGGTTGTATTCCCTTTGGAGGTCTGTCAGCCGAGCAGTGGCATTATATGACCTTCTAAAATGCACACAGACTTTCCTGGTGTGCTTCAGGACATCCTGTTAGCCCGGATACTGGCCCAAGAACCGCTGCACCACCAAATTCAGAACAATGAGCAAATAGCTCTGCGATGTAATGTAGTTGGTGTGCTGCCCTTAAGCCGGCCCCTGGAGGGCATCCTGCCTCTTTGGAGATGTTCCTGTGCCTCCTCCTCCTCTCTCCTATCAGGCACCCACGTAGAGTCAGTAACCTCATCATCCCCTCCCTCCTCATGCTGCAACTGAGGGAACATGACTGCCAGATTGCTGTTCTTCTTGGGCACCCCCTCTCTCTGGGCTCACATTACTGCCTTCCTCTATCTGTGTTCCATCATCGGAGTCTTCAAAACTCTGTGCATCTTCATGCAGCATGTACCCAACACTGTGTTCAAACAGTTCGTGGGACTCCTCAGGAGGACATGGTGGGACTAGGAAAGGAGTAAGTGATGCCATTGAGCAGAGGGAAGAGGATGCCTTGGCAGCTACTTTGCCAGACAAAGTACCCTGAGCCTGGGTGAGAGAGGATGAGGAAGATGAGGATGGCTTGGTCATCCACTCTACCAAGTGTTCGGCATGTTGTGGCTCAACACGGCCAGCTGCCGAAAACAAGGACGAGCGCGTGACACGGCCACGTGCTGATGAGAATGCCACGTGTCCATGACCAGCACTGTTGCCTCTAGATGTAGAGCCTGCTTGCCCTCGTGACTTTCTGCCTCTCCTTGTTGCCCTTCCAGACATGATAATGGCTTGCAGAGGACAAAGGCAGTACACACACCTCGTAGCTTTTGGTGCAAACTGCAGAGGACACGTGCAGTACACACCAAGTAGCTTTATGTGCAAAGCAATGAGCACACTTGCAGTATACACCAAGTGTGTTTAGGTGCAAAGTTATGAGCACACTTGCACTATGCACCAAGTGGGTTTAGTTGCAAAGTAATGAGCACACTTGCAGTATACACCAAGTGTGTTTAGGTGCAAAGTAATGAGCACACTTGCACTATGCACCAAGTGGGTTTAGTTGCAAAGTAATGAGAACACTTGCACTATGCACCAAGTGGGTTTAGGTGCAAAGTTATGAGCACACTTGCACTATGCACCAAGTGGGTTTAGTTGAAAAGTAATGAGCACACTTGCACAATGCACCAAGTGTGTTTAGGTGCAAAGTAATGAGCACACTTGCAGTATACACCAAGTGTGTTTATGTGCAAAGTTATGAGCACACTTGCACTATGCACCAAGTGGGTTTAGTTGCAAAGTAATGAGCACACTTGCACTATGCACCAAGTGGGTTTAGTTGCAACATTATGAGCACACTTGCACTATGCACCAAGTGGGGTTAGTTGCAAAGTAATGAGCACACTTGCACAATGCACCAAGTGTGTTTAGGTGCAAAGTAATGAGCACACTTGCACTATCCACCAAGTGGGTTTAGTTGCAAAATAATAAGCACACTTGCACTATGCACCAAGTGGGTTTAGGTGCAAAGTTATGAGTACACTTGCACTATGCACCAAGTGGGTTTAGTTGCAAAGTTATGAGCATACTTGCACTATGCACCAAGTGGGTTTAGTTGCAAAGTAATGAGCACACTTGCACAATGCACCAAGAGTGTTTAGGTGCAAAGTTATGAGCACACTTGCACTATGCACCAAGTGGGTTTAGTTGCAAAGTAATGAGCACACTTGCACAATGCACCAAGTGTGTTTAGGTGCAAAGTAATGAGCACACTTGCAGTATACACCAAGTGTGTTTAGGTGCAAAGTTATGAGCACACTTGCACTACGCACCAAGTGGGTTTAGTTGCAAAGTAATGAGCACACTTGCACTATGCACCAAGTGGGTTTAGGTGCAAAGTTATGAGCACACTTGCACAATGCACCAAGTGTGTTTAGGTGCAAAGTAATGAGCACACTTGCAGTATACACCAAGTGGGTTTAGTTGCAAAATAATAAGCACACTTGCACTATGCACCAAGTGGGTTTAGGTGCAAAGTTATGAGTACACTTGCACTATGCACCAAGTGGGTTTAGTTGCAAAGTTATGAGCACACTTGCACTATGCACCAAGTGGGTTTAGTTGCAAAGTAATGAGCACACGTGCACAATGCACCAAGTGTGTTTAGGTGCAAAGTAATGAGCACACTTGCACTATGCACCAAGTGGGTTTAGGTGCAAAGTTATGAGTACACTTGCACTATGCACCAAGTGGGTTTAGTTGCAAAGTTATGAGCACACTTGCACTATGCACCAAGTGGGCTTAGTTGCAAAGTAATGAGCACACGTGCACAATGCACCAAGTGTGTTTAGGTGCAAAGTAATGAGCACACTTGCAGTATACACCAAGTGTGTTTAGGTGCAAAGTTATGAGCACACTTGCACTATGCACCAAGTGGGTTTAGTTGCAAAGTAATGAGCACACTTGCACTATGCACCAAGTGGGTTTAGTTGCAAAGTTATGAGCACACTTGCACTATGCACCAAGTGGGTTTAGTTGCAAAGTAATGAGCACATTTGCACTATGCACCAAGTGGGTTTAGTTGCAAAGTTATGAGCACACTTGCACTATGCACCAAGTGGGGTTAGTTGCAAAGTAATGAGCACACTTGCACTATGTACCAAGTGGGTTTAGTTGCAAAATAATAAGCACACTTGCACTATGCACCAAGTGGGTTTAGGTGCAAAGTTATGAGTACACTTGCACTATGCACCAAGTGGGTTTAGTTGCAAAGTTATGAGTACACTTGCACTATGCACCAAGTGGGTTTAGTTGCAAAGTAATGAGCACACTTGCACAATGCACCAAGTGTGTTTAGGTGCAAAGATATGAGCACACTTGCACTATGCACCAAGTAGGTTGAGGTGCAAAGTTATGAGTACACTTGCACTATGCACCAAGTGGGTTTAGTTGCAAAATAATGAGCACACTTGCACTATGCACCAAGTGGGTTTAGTTGCAAAGTAATGAGCACACTTGCACTATGAACCAAGTGGGTTTAGTTGCAAAGTAATGAGCATACTTGCAGTATACAGCACGTTGGTTTAGGTGCACTGAGCACACGGGCAATACAACACGTGAGAACACTGCAGCTAGCACAGTCAACTGACTGACGGATTAGGAAGAACCAATCTAACTAAACTATACAGTGTATAAATATATGTACAACTCCTGGGATGTATATATATCCTCTACACACTGTAAATTTAACTGACTAGCCTGCCTGCTCTATCTAGCTAAGAAAAAAAAGACAATTTCTCTCTCTCTGTTTGATCTGGAACAGTTATGAGTACACTTGCACTATGCACCAAGTGGGTTTAGTTGCAAAGTTATGAGCACACTTGCACTATGCACCAAGTGGGTTTAGTTGCAAAGTAATGAGCACACTTGCACTATGCACCAAGTGGGTTTAGTTGCAAAGTAATGAGCACACTTGCACTATGCACCAAGTGGGCTTAGTTGCAAAGTAATGAGCACACTTGCACAATGCACCAAGTGTGTTTAGGTGCAAAGATATGAGCACACTTGCACTATGCACCAAGTGGGTTTAGGTGCAAAGTTATGAGTACACTTGCACTATGCACCAAGTGGGTTTAGGTGCAAAGTTATGAGCACACTTGCACAATGCACCAAGTGTGTTTAGGTGGAAAGTAATGAGCACACTTGCACTATGCACCAAGTGGGCTTAGTTGCAAAGTAATGAGCACACGTGCACAATGCACCAAGTGTGTTTAGGTGCAAAGATATGAGTACACTTGCACTATGCACCAAGTGGGTTTAGTTGCAAAGTAATGAGCACACTTGCACAATGCACCAAGTGTGTTTAGGTGCAAAGTAATGAGCACACTTGCAGTATACACCAAGTGTGTTTAGGTGCAAAGTTATGAGCACACTTGCACTATGCACCAAGTGGGTTTAGTTGCAAAGTAATGAGCACACTTGCACTATGCACCAAGTGGGTTTAGTTGCAAAGTTATGAGCACACTTGCACTATGCACCAAGTGGGTTTAGTTGCAAAGTAATGAGCACATTTGCACTATGCACCAAGTGGGTTTAGTTGCAAAGTTATGAGCACACTTGCACTATGCACCAAGTGGGGTTAGTTGCAAAGTAATGAGCACACTTGCACTATGTACCAAGTGGGTTTAGTTGCAAAATAATAAGCACACTTGCACTATGCACCAAGTGGGTTTAGGTGCAAAGTTATGAGTACACTTGCACTATGCACCAAGTGGGTTTAGTTGCAAAGTTATGAGTACACTTGCACTATGCACCAAGTGGGTTTAGTTGCAAAGTAATGAGCACACTTGCACAATGCACCAAGTGTGTTTAGGTGCAAAGATATGAGCACACTTGCACTATGCACCAAGTAGGTTGAGGTGCAAAGTTATGAGTACACTTGCACTATGCACCAAGTGGGTTTAGTTGCAAAATAATGAGCACACTTGCACTATGCACCAAGTGGGTTTAGTTGCAAAGTAATGAGCACACTTGCACTATGAACCAAGTGGGTTTAGTTGCAAAGTAATGAGCATACTTGCAGTATACAGCACGTTGGTTTAGGTGCACTGAGCACACGGGCAATACAACACGTGAGAACACTGCAGCTAGCACAGTCAACTGACTGACGGATTAGGAAGAACCAATCTAACTAAACTATACAGTGTATAAATATATGTACAACTCCTGGGATGTATATATATCCTCTACACACTGTAAATTTAACTGACTAGCCTGCCTGCTCTATCTAGCTAAGAAAAAAAAGATAATTTCTCTCTCTCTGTTTGATCTGGAACAGTTATGAGCACACTTGCACTATGCACCAAGTGGGTTTAGTTGCAAAGTAATGAGCACACTTGCACTATGCACCAAGTGGGCTTAGTTGCAAAGTAATGAGCACACTTGCACAATGCACCAAGTGTGTTTAGGTGCAAAGATATGAGCACACTTGCACTATGCACCAAGTGGGTTTAGGTGCAACGTTATGAGTACACTTGCACTATGCACCAAGTGGGTTTAGGTGCAAAGTTATGAGCACACTTGCACAATGCACCAAGTGTGTTTAGGTGGAAAGTAATGAGCACACTTGCAGTATACACCAAGTGTGTTTAGGTGCAAAGTTATGAGCACACTTGCACTATGCACCAAGTGGGTTTAGTTGCAAAGTAATGAGCACACTTGCACTATGCACCAAGTGGGTTTAGTTGCAAAGTTATGAGCACACTTGCACTATGCATCAAGTGGGGTTAGTTGCAAAGTAATGAGCACACTTGCACAATGCACCAAGTGTGTTTAGGTGCAAAGTAATGAGCACATTTGCACTATGCACCAAGTGGGTTTAGGTGCAAAGTTATGAGTACACTTGCACTATGCACCAAGTGGGCTTAGTTGCAAAGTAATGAGCACACTTGCACAATGCACCAAGTGTGTTTAGGTGCAAAGATATGAGCGCACTTGCACTATGCACCAAGTGGGTTTAGGTGCAAAGTTATGAGTACACTTGCACTATGCACCAAGTGGGTTTAGGTGCAAAGTTATGAGCACACTTGCACTATGCACCAAGTGGGTTTAGGTGCAAAGTAATGAGCACACTTGCAGTATACACTAAGTGTGTTTAGGTGCAAAGTTATGAGCACACTTGCACTATGCACCAAGTGGGTTTAGTTGCAAAGTAATGAGCACACTTGCACTATGCACCAAGTGGGTTTAGTTGTAAAGTTATGAGCACACTTGCACTATGCACCAAGTGGGGTTAGTTGCAAAGTAATGAGCACACTTGCACAATGCACCAAGTGTGTTTAGGTGCAAAGTAATGAGCACACTTGCACTATGCACCAAGTGGGTTTAGTTAGAAAATAATAAGCACACTTGCACTATGCACCAAGTGGGTTTAGGTGCAAAGTTATGAGTACACTTGCACTATGCACCAAGTGGGTTTAGTTGCAAAGTAATGAGCACACTTGCACAATGCACCAAGTGTGTTTAGGTGCAAAGTAATGAGCACACTTGCAGTATACACCAAGTGTGTTTAGGTGCAAAGTTATGAGCACACTTGCACTATGCACCAAGTGGGTTTAGTTGCAAAGTTATGAGCACACTTGCACTATGCACCAAGTGGGGTTAGTTGCAAAGTAATGAGCACACGTGCACAATGCACCAAGTGTGTTTAGGTGCAAAGTAATGAGCACACTTGCACTATGTACCAAGTGGGTTTAGTTGCAAAATAATAAGCACACTTGCACTATGCACCAAGTGTGTTTAGGTGCAAAGTTATGAGCACACTTGCACTATGCACCAAGTGGGTTTAGTTGCAAAGTAATGAGCACACTTGCACAATGCACCAAGTGGGTTTAGTTGCAAAGTAATGAGCACACTTGCACAATGCACCAAGTGTGTTTAGGTGCAAAGTTATGAGCACACTTGCACTATGCACCAAGTGGGTTTAGTTGCAAAGTAATGAGCACACTTGCACAATGCACCAAGTGTGTTTAGTTGCAAAGTTATGAGCACACTTGCACTATGCACCAACTGGGTTTAGGTGCAAAGTTATGAGTACACTTGCACTATGCACCAAGTGGGTTTAGTTGAAAAGTTATGAGCACACTTGCACTATGCACCAAGTGGGTTTAGTTGCAAAGTAATGAGCACACGTGCACAATGCACCAAGTGTGTTTAGGTGCAAAGTAATGAGCACACTTGCACTATGAACCAAGTGGGTTTAGTTGTAAAGTTATGAGTACACTTGCACTATGCACCAAGTGGGTTTAGGTGCAAAGTTATGAGCACACTTGCACAATGCACCAAGTGTGTTTAGGTGGAAAGTAATGAGCACACTTGCAGTATACACCAAGTGTGTTTAGGTGCAAAGTTATGAGCACACTTGCACTATGCACCAAGTGGGTTTAGTTGCAAAGTAATGAGCACACTTGCACTATGCACCAAGTGGGTTTAGTTGCAAAGTTATGAGCACACTTGCACTATGCATCAAGTGGGGTTAGTTGCAAAGTAATGAGCACACTTGCACAATGCACCAAGTGTGTTTAGGTGCAAAGTAATGAGCACATTTGCACTATGCACCAAGTGGGTTTAGGTGCAAAGTTATGAGTACACTTGCACTATGCACCAAGTGGGCTTAGTTGCAAAGTAATGAGCACACTTGCACAATGCACCAAGTGTGTTTAGGTGCAAAGATATGAGCGCACTTGCACTATGCACCAAGTGGGTTTAGGTGCAAAGTTATGAGTACACTTGCACTATGCACCAAGTGGGTTTAGGTGCAAAGTTATGAGCACACTTGCACAATGCACCAAGTGTGTTTAGGTGCAAAGTAATGAGCACACTTGCAGTATACACCAAGTGTGTTTAGGTGCAAAGTTATGAGCACACTTGCACTATGCACCAAGTGGGTTTAGTTGCAAAGTAATGAGCACACTTGCACTATGCACCAAGTGGGTTTAGTTGTAAAGTTATGAGCACACTTGCACTATGCACCAAGTGGGGTTAGTTGCAAAGTAATGAGCACACTTGCACAATGCACCAAGTGTGTTTAGGTGCAAAGTAATGAGCACACTTGCACTATGCACCAAGTGGGTTTAGTTAGAAAATAATAAGCACACTTGCACTATGCACCAAGTGGGTTTAGGTGCAAAGTTATGAGTACACTTGCACTATGCACCAAGTGGGTTTAGTTGCAAAGTAATGAGCACACTTGCACAATGCACCAAGTGTGTTTAGGTGCAAAGTAATGAGCACACTTGCAGTATACACCAAGTGTGTTTAGGTGCAAAGTTATGAGCACACTTGCACTATGCACCAAGTGGGTTTAGTTGCAAAGTTATGAGCACACTTGCACTATGCACCAAGTGGGGTTAGTTGCAAAGTAATGAGCACACGTGCACAATGCACCAAGTGTGTTTAGGTGCAAAGTAATGAGCACACTTGCACCATGTACCAAGTGGGTTTAGTTGCAAAATAATAAGCACACTTGCACTATGCACCAAGTGGGTTTAGGTGCAAAGTTATGAGTACACTTGCACTATGCACCAAGTGGGTTTAGTTGCAAAGTTATGAGCACACTTGCACTATGCACCAAGTGGGTTTAGTTGCAAAGTAATGAGCACACTTGCACAATGCACCAAGTGTGTTTAGGTGCAAAGTTATGAGCACACTTGCACTATGCACCAAGTGGGTTTAGTTGCAAAGTAATGAGCACACTTGCACAATGCACCAAGTGTGTTTAGTTGCAAAGTTATGAGCACACTTGCACTATGCACCAACTGGGTTTAGGTGCAAAGTTATGAGTACACTTGCACTATGCACCAAGTGGGTTTAGTTGAAAAGTTATGAGCACACTTGCACTATGCACCAAGTGGGTTTAGTTGCAAAGTAATGAGCACACGTGCACAATGCACCAAGTGTGTTTAGGTGCAAAGTAATGAGCACACTTGCACTATGAACCAAGTGGGTTTAGTTGTAAAGTAATGAGCACACTTGCACTATGCACAAGTGGGTTTAGGTGCAAAGTTATGAGCACACTTGCACTATGCACCAAGTGGGTTTAGGTGCAAAGTTATGAGCACACTTGCACAATGCACCAAGTGTGTTTAGGTGGAAAGTAATGAGCACACTTGCAGTATACACCAAGTGTGTTTAGGTGCAAAGTTATGAGCACACTTGCACTATGCACCAAGTGGGTTTAGTTGCAAAGTAATGAGCACACTTGCACTATGCACCAAGTGGGTTTAGTTGCAAAGTTATGAGCACACTTGCACTATGCATCAAGTGGGGTTAGTTGCAAAGTAATGAGCACACTTGCACAATGCACCAAGTGTGTTTAGGTGCAAAGTAATGAGCACATTTGCACTATGCACCAAGTGGGTTTAGGTGCAAAGTTATGAGCACACTTGCACTATGCACCAAGTGGGTTTAGTTGCAAAGTAATGAGCACACTTGCACTATGCACCAAGTGGGTTTAGTTGCAAAGTTATGAGCACACTTGCACTATGCATCAAGTGGGGTTAGTTGCAAAGTAATGAGCACACTTGCACAATGCACCAAGTGTGTTTAGGTGCAAAGTAATGAGCACACTTGCAGTATACACCAAGTGTGTTTATGTGCAAAGTTATGAGCACACTTGCACTATGCACCAAGTGGGTTTAGTTGCAAAGTAATGAGCACACTTGCACTATGCACCAAGTGGGTTTAGTTGCAAAGTTATGAGCACACTTGCACTATGCATCAAGTGGGGTTAGTTGCAAAGTAATGAGCACACTTGCACAATGCACCAAGTGTGTTTAGGTGCAAAGTAATGAGCACATTTGCACTATGCACCAAGTGGGTTTAGGTGCAAAGTTATTAGTACACTTGCACTATGCACCAAGTGGGTTTAGTTGAAAAGTTATGAGCACACGTGCACAATGCACCAAGTGTGTTTAGGTGCAAAGTAATGAGCACACTTGCACTATGAACCAAGTGGGTTTAGTTGCAAAGTAATGAGCACACTTGCACTATGCACAAGTGGGTTTAGGTGCAAAGTTATGAGCACACTTGCACTATGCACCAAGTGGGTTTAGTTGCAAAGCTATGAGCACACTTGCACTATGCACCAAGTAGGTTTAGTTGCAAAGTAATGAGCACACTTGCACTATGCACCAAGTGGGTTTAGTTGCAAAGTAATGAGCACACTTGCACTATGAACCAAGTGGGTTTAGTTGCAAAGTAATGAGCATACTTGCAGTATACAGCACGTTGGTTTAGGTGCACTGAGCACACGGGCAATACAACACGTGAGAACACTGCAGCTAGCACAGTCAACTGACTGACGGATTAGGAAGAACCAATCTAACTAAACTATACAGTGTATAAATATATGTACAACTCCTGGGATGTATATATATCCTCTACACACTGTAAATTTAACTGACTAGCCTGCCTGCTCTATCTAGCTAAGAAAAAAAAGACAATTTCTCTCTCTCTGTTTGATCTGGAACAAGCCCGGAACACACTACACGAGGCCGCCCTGCAGGCGGCCTTTTATAGTGTGGGACGTGTTCTAAAGCCCTGAGCCATAATTGGCCAAAGCCACCCTGGCTTTGGCCAATTATGGCTCTCCGTTTTTTGCGCTCTGTAGTTGGCCAAGCATGCGGTCATAGTGCATGCTTTGCCTATCATCAGCGCGCAATGCCGCAGTGAATTATGGGCCGTGGCGCATCACTTTAATTTGGCGCGAACGACCCGTATTTCGACGAACGGTCGAACAGACGTTGTTCGAGACGAACATGGGCTCGACTCGAACACGAAGCTCATCCCTATTCAGGAATCCTGATATCTGATTATGGCGGTGAAGGCTGTGGTGAGAGGTAATGCGAAATGGACCCCTGTTTACATTACCCCACCAGAGAAGCCAGTCTGTCTCAAGCAGTACAGACTTCCTGGAGGCCACAAAGAAATTGTGGAGACTATTCAGGGACTGTTGAGAGTAGGGATCCTTAGACCTGCTATAATTATTTTCTTATCTCTGGCGTTCCCAGTAAAGAAACCTAATGGGACATATAGAATGACTGAATTACAGAGGTCTAAACAAAGTGGCACCTCCATTGAAGTCAGCTGTACCTGATATTATCTCAATCATTGAGAAAAAGAGGCAGCAGAATATTATGCTGTGATAGACATTAATAGTTTATTTTCAATTTTTGATAGGCCCAGAGTGTCAGAACCTGTTTGCCTTTGTGTGGGACGGCCACCAGTATACTTTCTGAATGAAGTTGTGCCAATTGATCTTCTCATGGCGAATTTGGCCCACAAGCACTCTGGACATTTGGGGCAGAAAGCAACATATGAATAGGCACAGCAGAGAGTTTTACCTATATCCATGGACATGATAAAGACTGTAATAGGGAACTGTACAGTTTGTGCAGAAGTGCGACAATGGCCATTGCAAAAGTATTACACCGGGTCAATTAAAATGTTGTTCATCCTTGCAAACGAGGTGAGAGGTCCGAAGCTCCGGGACCGCGGGACTCGCGGACCCGATCGCCGCTGGAGTGCGGCGATCGGTCCCCAGAGCGTTATCCCTTTTATAGGGGGGACACGATCGATGATGTCACACCTACAGCCACACCCCCTACAGTTGTAAACAACTGTCATTTCCACAATAAGCAATGCAATTTAAATGTGTTTTTTGCTGTGAAAATGATTGACAATTGTTCCAAAAATGTGTCAAAATTGTCCGAAGTGTCCGCCGTAATGTCGCAGTCACGAAAAAAATCGCTGATCGCAGCCATTAGTAGTAAAAAAATAAATAAATAATAAAATGCAATAAAACTATCCCCTATTTTGTAAACGCTATAAAGTTTGCGCAAACCAACCGATAAACGCTTATTGCGATTTTTTTTTACCAAAAATAGGTAGTAGAATACGTATCGGCCTAAACTGAGGATTTTTATTTATATATATATATTTTAAGATATTATAGCAAAAAGTAAAAAATATTGCATTTTTTTGAAAATTGTCGCTCTATTTTTGTTTATAGCGCAAAAAATAAAAACCGCAGAGGTGATCAAATACCACCAAAAGAAAGCTCTATTTGTGGGAAGGCTCACTGTGTAGTCCTGATCCAGATAGCCAGAGGTGTGGGGTGCTACTGCTGTCTCGCTAGCTGCAGGGGTTTTCAAGGCTCAGAGTCAAGCTGGCTGTCGTCTTCCCGCCGGCTGTAACATCACTGGATGTAGGGCACATGGCCAGCAGGCGTGTGTTCGGAGCATGCGTGCTTCTTTTTTAGGCTGTGATAGCATCATGATAAAATGAGGCAGTATTTATATGGTGACATGGAAGAGAAGGAACTACATTAACCAGTGTCCTATGCGAGCTGCTACGGTGGTAATTTTTAGTGCAGCGAAAAAGGCATAGGAGGAATGTGCGGTGTACATGCATACTAGGAAAAAAAAAAAAGATGGATTTAAGAATGAATATTCTATTTCAAAATAATAAGCAAGGTTATGTGAAATGGTAGGAAAGAGATATTTGGTATAGCAGAGACTGGAACTGCTTGAATGGTGGCTATGGAACTGGCCCTCTAATGGTGGGTATTGGTAATACATGAGCCAAAAAGGGGATAAGTACAGCATAAATTGATTAGGTCACGCAGATTCAGAGGATGGCCATGAAGGTTCTATTGAAAGTGGGAAAATTCTATATAGAGAATTTTGGATTCATACATATATGTATACGCATGTGTATATAGAGGGATACATTTTATATATATATATATATATATATATATATATACACACACATACACACAGTACCGACCAAAAGTTTGGACACACCTTCTCAATTCTCATACTTTGACATATTTTCAGTTGTTTCACACGTTTTTGTTATGTATATAATTCCACATGTGTTAATTCAAAGTTTTGATGCCTTCAGTGTGAATCTACAATTTTCATAGTCATGAAAATAAAGAAAACTCTTTGAATGAAAAGGTGTGTCCAAACTTTTGGTCTGTACTGTATACACAGACACACACACATATATATATATATATATATATATATATATATATATAAATTAAAGGACATATGTATGAATGTAAATGTAGGGAGTGTGAATATGTGTGAAGATAGTTGAAATTATGGAAATGATTTATAGATGGGCCAGTGGATTAGGCTCTAGATGAGATATGCAGAGAAATGGATTATAAGATGGAGTGAACCTCCAAATCCTCGCTGAGGCCTCCTGGCACCATACTTCCCAGAGTGTATATCCAAAAAGTTTCTCTTGCGCAAAGGCGCCGAAACCCTTCAGATTTCAGAAGGCTCTTGGAGATGGTTTCCAATACCTAAACTCGAAGGCCTTTGGATTGTTGATGGTGACATTCTAGAAAATGTCTGACAACACTACGTTTGTCAGTGCCATCTTTTACTGACCGTCTGTGTTTGCCAAATCTCTTTCTTACGATTCTAATAGTTCTGTCTACATAAAGTAGGTTACAGGGCAGGGAAGACTATGGATAGCAAAATTTGGTGGAGCAGTTTTAAAAATCAAAGATGTAGGTCGTAATTTTTTTTTTTGTTTAAAGTTAAAGGGTCACTAAAGGAAAAAAAATTATTTGCTGAAATGACTGTTTACAGGGCATAGAGACATAATAGTTAACTTATTCCTTTTAAAAATGATTAAAAATAGATAAAAATCAATCATATAATGTGCCTGCAGGTTACTTTCATTTTTAAACTGGGTTCATGTTTCTGCGATGCAAGGAGACACACAGAACAAAAACAAACAAATACAAGGCAGTGTTTTGTTTTTAAAATGAATCTCATTGGTTCTGGGAAGTTTTAGACACACAGTAATGACAGCTTGGACCACAGTGAAAAGCTGCCATGAGATTTTTCATAAGGAGCCAGACAAGCAGGAAGTGTGGAGATCAGAGCAGAATTACAGCATCTTCAAAGCAAAAACAAACAATGAGGACATGAAACCAGGACTGCAGTAAGGTAAAGGAAGCTATTTAGCTAAAAAAAAAATCCTTTAGTGATCCTTTAAGGCAGTTGTATTTGCGGCACTGGTACATGTCCTTGATGGACAAGAAGCTAAGGGTGGGTCGTATAGGTGGTTTTGCATTTTTTAGTTCGCTTGGAGTAATTTTGCTGTTGCAAGCTCGTCTGTAGGAAATTTTGGGCTTGTCTGGAATGGATGATTCTAAATGGGGATCTTCTTGGAGTATACTCCAATGTTGTTTGAAGATGTGTTCCATTCCATTGTGTTGTTAACCTGAGCGGCTGAGGTGTGCTCTCAGTTCTGGATTTGGTTACAATGGAATTAGAGTTACGTCCATTGAGGTACAGATCGAATGCCTCATCTACCAGCTTAGGGGGATATTACTTTTCCTCAAATTTTTATTTGAAAAGGGTACCCTGAAGGATGTAGTCCTCCTTGCACAACCAGTTATGTTGAAGTCTACAAAATTGGCTCTTCGGTATGTTGGCTGTCCATCTTGGATGATGGCAGCTCTGAAAATGGGGATAGGAGTTGCCCGATGTGGGTTTGGTGTAGTTCATGGCATATATTGTAGTTTGGGTGTGGCATAGCTCAAGGTCCAGATAGGCTAATCTGTCTGGGTCACAGACATGTGTAAAGGAGAGGCCAAGCTGGTTGGAGTTGCATTATGAGACAAAGGATTCTACCAGCGATCTTGATCCATCCCAAATTATGTCATTGATGTATCGTCCGTAGTAGACAATATTTTTGGCATAGGGGTTATCCTTCCAGAGTGGTCTTCTCAAAAACTCATTGCCAGGTTGGCATAGCTAGGGGCAAAATTTGCTCCCATGGCTGTGCCTTGGGTCTGTATGTAGAACTTGTTATCAAACTGTAAATAATTATGAGTGAGGCAAAAAAGGGTGACAGGTCTGATAAATAGGGCTTGTTTTTTGATGTTGATGTGTGGGTCTTGGTAGAGAAAGTGTTCCACTGCTCGGAGCCCGACTTCACAAGGAATGGAGGTATACAGAGATGCCACATTGAAAGAAACCCACAAGTAGGTACTTTCCAAGAGATAGATCTTTGGGGTATTACGAAGATATATGCTGGCAGTTTTTGGGCTAGAGTTTGAAGAAAGGTAGATCGACCAAGTGCTTATGAATTTTGGGCAGATGGCCAATATAAGAATATAGCATGCCTCTCAAACTGAAAGCTAGAGAAATGTCCATTAGTCAGTTGTTATGGTGACATATAAAAGGACTTATGCCTTAAACATGAGGGACTTCAACATGGATTAACACCTCAGCAGGAGGAAGAATCTGTAACCAGCCAAGAAGAAAGATACCAGATTTCCAACTTAAGCAACTGCTTAAGAAGCCTGAGTCCTAATTGTCAATGGAGATCACGTACACACTGTAACCGAAGTTAAGTAACTTTTAAGCATATTTCTACTGTTACAGACCATAATTTCTGCTTATTTGCTAGGCATCTTTTTTGATATATCTGTTAGTCTTGATTTGTATTGCTCATAATGTAATAGTTTTGTATGTACAGCATTTTTGTTTAGTAAAAGCACATTTACACACTGCAAAGTAACTTTGCTAGATAGATGCACGCCAACACCTGTTCTGTACAATAAAAATATATTATTAAAAAAAGAATTAAAAAATACACCATATTTGTAAGCATGGTCAAAATATTTTTTACATTCCTACATCCTCACGTATTTCCAGACTTTACAATCACCTAAAATGCATTGGCCATTTTCAACAAAATAGCCACTGAGTTTTAAGTGATTGTAAAGTCTCATTTTTTTTCACTTAAAAATAACAATGTTATACTTACCTGCTCTGGGCAGTGGTTTTGCATAGAGCAGCCCTGATCCTCCTCTTCTCAGGTCCCTCTACAGCTCTCCTGGCCCCTGCCTCTTGACACGTGCCACCACAGCAAGCAGCTTGCTATGGGGGTACCCGAGCTGAACCGCAGCTCTGTGTGTCCATTCAGACACGGAGCCCCAGCTAGGCCCCATCCCCTCTCTCTACTTATTGGCTCACTGACTTTGATTGACAGTAGCAGGGGCCCATGGCGCTCCGCTGCTGTCTCAGCCAATTAAGAGGAGAGTCCCGGGCAGCCAAGTCTTTTGTGGTGCAACATCGTTGGATAGGGATGGGCTCAGGATAGTATTAGGGGGGCTGCTGAACACAGAAGGTTTTTTATGTTAATGCATAGAATGCATTAAGATAAAAAAAAAACTTCTGCCTTTACAATCACTTTAAAGTGATCATTTATTTTAGTCCTCAAAGGAGGGGGCTATTTTTTTATAGCCCATCTTCTTAAGGATTAATACCGCCGGCAATGCCCCTTTGCAGAGGCGCATTGCCGGCGGTATAACGCGGTTTCCCATTACTTTCAATGGGAAGGAGTGGTGGAGGAGCAGTAAACACCCCTGCTCCTTCACCACTCCAAAGATGCAGCTAGCAGGACTTTTGGAGCGGTCCTGCTAGCACAACGCTTCAGTGTGATTTTTTCAGGCGGTATTTAGGTGCTATGTTTAGCGCAATACCACCTGGAAAATGTGTCAGTGTGAAAGGGGCCAAATATAAGGCAAGGGAGTAGGAATGTAAACATCTGGAGTATTTTGGCAAGACAGTGTAATTTTTACTTATGAGACATCTTTTCTATATGGACCAGTTTATGTAAAGGGTGAACTTTAAGGAAATTCCATTTCTGCATAATCACTAATCTGTGTATACTGCTAAGTGGTTCTCATTTCCTGTAACCCTATACCAACTGTAGCTTAATGTCTATAGTTTCCCAATGGTTCATCTGCTATGACATTCCCATATACTGGATAATGGTCAAACTGTCACAGCAATCTTCTGCTTTATCCAAAGGCCGAACTTGCTGATCAAAGTAACACTGCCATCAATAGCATGGATTTTTTTTCCCAATACCGTATAAATAATGTAAAGCATTAAAAATGAATAACACTGCATATGCAATGAGAAGAGATTTAGTACATACTAAACACATGAATGCTTTTGCAGATAGATTGTTTTCAGATATCTACTAAATGTACCTTACTCTAATTTACTATCATTTACCTTTTTTCCAGGACAAGTCTCCTCTGGATGATAGAACCATTTCACCCTCACAACCATGTTATTTCCCCAGGACTCCCACATGCTTTGAATGCATCCTATGTAGGGGAGATTTGGACGTCCGGCAGATAAGAACACAGCACAATCCCCAATCCGTATAATTTCCTTTCCACGGACTATTGCTTTATAGAATAACTTCCGGGCCTTTCCCTTCATTCCTCTCCTCTGTGAAACATCAATTCATACATTCTGGTTAAATGTATTTAATAAAAACGTCAAAAATGTATTGTAATATGTAACTCTGATGTTTCTGAAATTTCTGAATGTTGAGATGATCTGGAAATCCTGTACTGATGATCTCAAACATGAAAACTCCAACATTCACCTGTATTACTCAAATTCACATGCTGACAATTTTAAATTATGCGAGAAATATTAGATCTGTACCTTAGCCACTTAAGGACCGAAAGGATTTACCCCCTTAATGACCAGGTGATTTTTTGTGATACGGCACTGCGTTGCCTTAACTAACAATCGCACGGTCATGTGACGTTGTATCCAAATTTATGTCCCTTTCCCCCCCCACAAATAGAGCTTTCTTTTGGTGATATTTGATCACCTCTGCGGTTTTTATTTTTTATAAACAAAAAAGTGTGACAATTTTGAAAAAATATTTTTTTTTTCCACTTTCTGCTATAATACATATCCAAAAATAAATAAAAATATATATAAAAAACTAATTTGTTCATCAGTTTAGACCAATATGTATTCTTCTATATATTTTTGGTAAAAAAAAAAAAAAGTGATCGCACCTACAAACTATGGGACAGAGTTAGGGACTTTTATTTTTTTATTGTTTTTACTGGTAATTGCGGCGATCTGTGAGTTTTAACAAGACAGACAATGTGGCAGACAAATGCCTGGGACATGACAGAGATAGCTCTTCCCGATTACTGGGAACAGCAGCTCTCTCAGATGTCCTCTGTCAGAACAGGAATCTGCCTTCTTTACAATGGCAGATCCCAACACCTAGTCCTCCAGTGTGTGCCCGGAACCTTACATGCACGGTCCGACGTACAGGAACGCCGATTTGCGCAGGAGAGCGGACCTACTGCAGTATAGGTATGGTGGCTGGTCGGCAAGTGGTTAATGGTATATTTAATATCTATGTATATATTTATTCATTTATTTTATCCCTTACAATTATATAAAACCTTGAATACTATACTGTTTAAGAGATATTCTGATTTATGAACTGCATTTTCATTTATGTCTATTTACTCTACGAATAGTCTTATATTAATTTGGATTTTGATCCAGTACAATTTTGTACCTAAATGCTTAAATGCTTTCTGTTTCACCAACCCAATCAAGCGTAACCGATTCCCGACCAACTCACGTCTTTTTATAGGGGCAGAATGGCACCCCTGCGCGAAACCCTGTACAGGTTTCCCTTTAAGAGCCACCAGAGGGCACGCGCGATCACGTGCACTAGAGCCAGCACGGGGATTTGTGTGTGTAAAACACACAAATCCCTGTCCTGTCAAGACAGAGGCGGCATGTCGTTTGTTCCTATTAAGTAGGAACAACGATATGTCTCCTCCTCCAGTCAGTCCTATCCCCCTACAGTTAGAACACACTGAGAGAACACACATTTAAATTTTGATCGCACCCTAGTGTTAATCCCTTCCCTGCCAGTCACATTTACACAGTAATCAGTGCAGTTTTATAGCACTGATCGCTGTATAAATGTCGATTGTCCCAAAAATGTGCCAAAAATGTGTCAAAAGCGTCCAATCTGTCTGCCGCAATGTTGCAATACCACTAAAAATCGCAGATGACCGCCATTACTAGTAAAAAAATAAAAATGCCATAAATATTTCCAATAGTTTGTAGATGCTATAACTTTTGTGCAAACCAATATACGATTATTGAGATTTTATTACCGAATATATGTAGAGGAATACATAGCGGCCTAAACTGATGAAGATTTCTTTTTTTTTATAATTTTTTTTCAAAATTATCACTTTTTTTGTTTATAGCGCAAAAAATTAAAAACACAGAGATGATCAAATACCTGCAAAAGAAAGCTCTATTTGTGGGAGAAAAAAAGGATGCAAATTCCGTTTAGGTACAGCTTTTGCATGACTGCGCAATTGTCAGTTAAAGCGACGCAGTGCCAAATTTTAAAAATTCTAGTCAGGAAGATAAAATCTCAATCTCATCATGGAGATACAAGTAAAATGTAACCACCTATGAAATGTAGATTTGGGAGTACATTTTCACTTAAGGCTATAGTTAGCCAAGAGCCCAGGTGCCGTTTTTTTGCAGGTTACCCACGCTTTCCCCATAGACTTCCATTAGACCAGCCATTTGTGCTGCGTTTTCTGAAAGTTCACACAAGTCCTGCATGCTGCATCTTTGGTGCACTTTCAGAAAACTTGCAATCTAAGGAAGTCTAACTGCAAAAATCACGGGTAACCTGCACCGAAAATGCAGTTACAGTGCGCTATAGGGAAACTGCAGCAGATCAGTGTGAAAGCAACCTTATTCAAACAACTTGGCTTAACAAGCATTTGCATGACTTGACGGTCAGAGGTTTTAGACAACCACTGTTGTCTGGCTATATAGTGCTGTATAATCCCCTGGTTACCAATGTTTATAAGGACTTAGATATACTATATATTATAGTAAAGAGGGTTATTATTGTGTATAAATGAATAGACGACCGTGGCAGAACACCAGGGTTTGTAGAGAAAGGTCAATAATAGGCTGCTAAGATGTAAGGCCCCATCAAAATGAGGCCTAGCCTATAATTTCTAGTTCAGTACCTACTTAAATATCCTAAAATTAATCTGGTCGCCACCTTAAGGGAATTAAAAGAAAGAACCGTGTCTATAAAAGAAAACGAATCAGTATTTACCTGTCCTGCTGCAATGCTAATGAGCACAATGGTTTTAAAGAGGTACTGCTGCTGAAAAATTATCTGCATGCAACACTTCTGGGAATGTTGGATGCCTGGCCCTTCTCTGCGCTTTCTGGTTCCATCTACTGGCCCCCATGTAATTACTACGCACTTTAGTGAAGTAGAGGCCGGCAAAGTAAATCACAGCACTGAGTGGGGAACCATGCATTAGATAACACTTTAATTAAACAGACCAGATAGAACTATAAATTTTTCCATGAGGGGGACCCAGCTTGATGGCATTAAGAGTTGTTGGCTTACACTGCCCCTACAGATGCCCCTACAAATTCTCAGGAAATTGGATGTCTTCGTTTCACTTGATTTTGGAAGATTTTCTACTATCAACAGTTACTGATAGATTAATTCCAGATATTTAGGAAACTGGATATCTTTTTGATCAGTGAATAAGCACTGGTAGATTTATGCCAGATAAATTACAGTTGGAAGCTTTCGTTGTATACACAGAGCACATATTTTTTCAAATATTTCCATATTGGTGTTCACTCTGCAACAGTTCTACATTCCAAGCGGTGATGGCCCGGTCTATATTAAAAATATCAGGACTTTACCCCAAAGCCGAACTTTACCCAATAGGGGTAGTTCCACTTGCCCTCCTCCTCCTTTATATTTGGCACATATCTTTTGAGGGAGAGCAGGTACCTAGTTTTGACAGGTACCCGCTCCCCCATTTACAGTCAAATGGTCATGGTGAGCCGAGCGGAATTTCATCCACCCCCCCCCCCCACGACCTTCTGAAACACATCACAGGTCCAGGAAAGCTGCAAGACCAATCAGATGGCACGTCGCAGCGCAGCTATTGCATGCGTAGTGAGCAGCCAACCGTTAAGCCACAAGCCGTCGCAGATGGCTGCCCACAGTTAGTATGCTGGTGCCGGCAATGAAAAAACTGGTCGGGTGGGGTCAGCATGGAATCTTTCATCGATGCCGTCTTCATGTATGTTGCACTTAGTGAAGAAGAGTACCGCCCAAGCCCTGTGACCTATGCTGTGCTCCCGCCCTGTAGTACTGACAGGCGCAGACAGGCACTAATCCATGGAAAAAATAAATTGTCCTGGACTGCCGCACTCTGATAGGCGATTTATTGAAACAAAAATGAACAAAGGATACAATCCAAAGCTGTATGACATCCAAAAATTCATGCAACACTGCAATCAAAGGTAGAAAGTGGACATAGGGGACAAAAAAGCGAACATGTTTCAAATCATGGATGGATGGCTTAGTCATAGCTGGGTTGTGTGAGGATCTAAAAGGATTTAAATAGAAAACTCTGAATGCATCCAAACCAATTAGAGCTGGTCTGCACAGCATTAGAAAATTAGATACCTTATTAAAACCGACACAACCCATGAGCAGAAAGCATCTGCACAAACAATCAAAAACAAAAACACACATGTGTTTGTGACATTCTAACCTAAAACACATATTATGTTATAGACTTTATAAGTGTATGTAAAAACATACAAAGAAATGCAATAAATGAATAAATATACTGCAAAAATAAAGTACTATTAAATATAAATGAAAACTGATATAAATGATATTGTGGTAATAAAATGTGAAGGCAATGTGTGAATGTGGAGTTGTTCATAAATATGGTGCTGATCTGTGTTGGAAATAAGACATAACAACAATGTTGATATGCGAGTGCGCAAAAACTGCAATACATGGATAAATATGTGAATATAAACTTGTGTGTGTGTGTATATATATATATATATATATATATATATATATATATATATATATATAAAAACATGGTCCAACATCCAAAAACATGTTTTTGCGCACTCGCATATCAACATTGTTATGTCTTATTTCCATTACAGATCGACACCATATTTCTGAACAACTCCACATTCACACATTGATATTGTGGTAATAAAATGTGAAGGCAATGTGTGAATGTGGAGTTGTTCAGAAATATGGTGCTGATCTGTAATGGAAAAAAGACATAACAATGTTGATATGCGAGTGCGCAAAAACATGTTTTTGGATGTTGGACCATGTTTTCATATATATATATATATATATATATATATATATATATATATATATATATATATATATACACACACACGTTTATATTCACATATTTATCCATTTATTGCAGTTTTTGCGCACTCACATATCAACATTGTTGTTATGCTTATTTCCAACACAGATCAGCACCATATTTATGAACAACTCCACATTCACACATTGCCTTCACATTTTATTACCACAATATAATTTATATCAGTTTTCATTTATATTTATTTAATAGTACTTTATTTTTGCAGTATATTTATTCATTTATTGCATTTCTTTGTATGTTTTTACATACACTTATAAAATGTATATCATAATATGTGTTTTAGGTTAGAATGTCACATACACATGTGTGTTTTTGTTTTTGATTGTTTGTGCAGATGCTGTTCAACTCATGGGTTGTGTCAGTTTTAATAAGGTATCTAATTTTCTAATGCTGTGCAGACCAGCTCTAATTGGTTTGGTTGCATTCAAAGTTTTCAATTTAAATCCTTTTAGATCCTCACACAACCCAGCTATGACTAAGCATTTATCCATGATGTGAAACATGTTCGCTTTTTTGTCCCCTATGTCCACTATCTACCTTTTATTGCAGTGTTGCATGAGTTTTTGGATGTCATATAGCTTTTGATTTTAACCTTTGTTCATTTTGCTTCAATAAATCGCCTATCAGAGTGCGCCAGTCCAGGACAATTTTTTCCATATGTTGCACTTAGTGCCGTTTCTGCAGCAGAAAGCAAGAAGGGTGGGAGGCACGGATGAACACATATTAAGAGCAAACTAAGCCGTGGATCTGGATACTGCTGCACAGTGGCAAATACTATGAACGTACAATACCCCTTTGAGGGGTGAGTATTTCGGGTGAGTGCATTACCTCTAGGGGCACTGTAAGGAGCACCAGGCACAAAGGATATAGGATTGAAGAGCACTCGTCACTTTGGAACATTTTTATATATATATATATATATATATATATGTGTGTGGACTGCATATATTTACTTTCCAAGGACTGTATATATTAATTTTAAGCACCTAGGAGTCACGTATGATTGAAGAGCACCTGTCACTTTGGATTTTTACATAACGATTGTGTATATTAACTAATTCTTAGCACTAGTGATTTTTTTTTTTATTGCACTATTTGCACATTATGTATATGAGTTATGTTTGGCACAAGTCACTTTACAATTAACGCACTCAAGTTGGTTTAAATATATAAAGTACGGGTTAGAAAGCATCACATCTACTTCTTTTTAAGCCTTTCAAACTATTAAAACAGTTTTGTTTTGGTCTTTTTTTTGTTTGTTTAGCAATAAAAAAAAAAAAACAGTGGTGATTAACCTCTTATGGACCGCCGCATGTACATTTACATCGGCAGAATGGCACCGACAGGCACATCAACGTATATATACGTTGGTGCCTTGAGGTGGGTCGGGGGTCTGATCGGGACCCCCCCGGTACATGCGGCGGTCCCCGCGGCTGTACGAGCGATCCGGAATCCGGATCGCTCTGTACTTCCTCCTTCTGTGTAAACACAGGAAGGAGGAAGTGATGTGATCTCTCCCTCAGCGTTTTTTTCAACCACCGCTGAGGAGGGAAGACATCACCTAGTAAGTCTGCACAACACTACACTGACACACACTACACACAGGCACATTTAACCCCCCCCGATCGCCCCCCCTTCCCCCGTCACAGTGTCACTGAATGCAGTAATCATACATGTATGATTACTGTATTTAGTGTCAGTGTGACAGTCAGTTAGTGTTAGGTCCTGGGTAGCCCCCGTGCCCCCCCTAATAAAGTTTTAACCCCTTGATCACCGCCCTAGTTAACCCTTTCACTCCCTATTGCCAGCATCACTAAGCGATCATTTTTCTGATCGCTGTATTAGTGTCGCTGTTCCCGCTAGGTAGCTAATTTTTTTTTTATTGCGATTTTTTTTTATTAAAGACATGTGGCTAAATACATTTTGGCCTAAATGTTTGACTAAAATTTAGTTTATTTGATTTTTCTTATAACAAAAAGTAAAAAATATTGTTTTTTTTTTCAAAAATGTTGCTCTATTTTTGTATATAGAGCAAAAAATTAAAATCGCAGAGGCGATCAAATACCACCAAAAGAAAGCTGTATTTGTGGGAAGAAAAGGACGCAAATTTTGTTTGGGAGCCACGTCGCATGACCGCGCAATTGTCAGTTAAAACGACGCAGTGCCGAATCGCAAAATCGTCATTTACCTGCATTTTGGTCCGGGTCTTAAGTGGTTAAATACCACCAAAAGAAAGCTCTATTTGTGTGGGAAAAAAAGCATAAAAATGTCATATGGGTACAGTGTAGCATGGCCGTGAAATTTTCATTCAAAGTGTGACAGCACTGAAAGCTGAAAATTGGCTTGCACAGGAAGGGGGTATATGTGCCCAGTAATCAAGTGGTTAAATAGAAAAAGAAAACATGTTTTTTAATCAGTTGTCAGGGTTTACTTCTCGACTTTCTCGAATTCTGTGGTTTGCAGTTTCACATATTCTAAGTGAATTGTTGTACAAGCCTATGAGTTGCAAGAAAAAAATAAAAAAGTGCCCAATTTTCCCATAAAAGCCCACTTAAATGGAACAGTGAGTCCTTCTTGGGCTTTTTGCCATCAGGCCTCTGTGGTTCAGATAGGTAAGGATGCAGTCTGGTCTTCTTTGTTTATTAATGCTCTTTTGACGTTTTTTTTTACTATTATATTCACTGTTTACACTTGTGGGAACACATCAGTGTGGGCAGCAGTACTGATACATTCAGTATAATCATTTAGAATATCCTTATGATATTATTTATTATATAGGTGTATTACAGGTCTTTTTATTGTTGTTTTGTATGCACACCCAGATAACGATCGGTACCTTTGATTTATAGCCTGGTCCTCTTTTCACACATTTTCTATGTTTTACATAGGGTTAATGTATCTGGCAGATGCCATTTTGGCCCAAAAAGTTCTACAAGCAGCTGGCCATTTAATGGCCTTTTTATTTGTTGTGTTAGTTTTCCCTTTGTTATTTAGGTGTGCTGGTCCCTCTTTTGTTTGGACTGCTTTTGAATGTCCAACACTTCAGCTCCGGAAGAATTGGCTGAAGAAAATGACCAGGCCATTTTTTGCGATACGGCACTGCGTCGCTTTAATTGTCAATTGTGCGGTTGTGCGATATAGTACCCAAACAAAATTGACGTCCTTTTTTCCCCATAAACAGAGCTTTCTTTTGGTGGTATTTGATCACCTCTGCAGTTATTTTTTGCACTAGAAACAAAAAGAAAAAAAAAAGAAAAATTTTCCTCAGTTTAGGCCAATATGTATTCTACATATTTTTGGTAATTAAAAAAAAAAAAATAGTGTCTACAAAATAGGGGATAGATTTATGGCATTTTTATTATTATTATTATTATTTTTTTTACTAGTAATGGTGTTGATCTGCGATTTTTATCGGGACTGCGACATTGCGGACATATACAACACTTTTGACACATTTTTGGGATCATTGGCATTTATACAGCGATTAGTGCTATAAAAATGCACTGATTACTGTGTAAATGTCACTGGTAGGGAAGGGGTTAACACTAGGGGGTGAACAAGGGGTTAACTGTGTTCTCTAATGTGTTTTCTAACTGTGGGGGGATAAGACTCACTATAGGAGATGACAGACCGTGGTTCCCAGCTTGTAGGAACTCACGATCTGCATCTCCTCTCAGAACACAACAGGGATGTGTGTTTGTGTGCTCCATTGACATAGACAGGGGGACTCGCCCCCCTTGGTCACTGGATTTGATTGACAGCACTGGGAGCCAATGGCTCTCGGTGCCCCAGAAAAGCCAGCGAGGACTCTGGAGTGAGGGGTGAAACGATCTGTTAATGTTCAGGATGCTGGATCAAAAGGGGTCTCAGGTAAGTAAAGGTGGGCTGGGGGGCGATGCTGAAACCTACATTTTTTTTTTACTTTAATGCACGGAATGCATTAATGTAAAAAAATGTCTAGACTTTACAAACCCTTTATCATCATCAAGATGTGTTACTCAATAGAAGACAGACAAAACAGGATTTTTGTACTCGCTGTAAAAAAAATTTCTCAGCGTTCATTGACGGACACAGCACTCCTCTCTGAGTTGCAATCTTTATTTCTCTTTCGTTCATTGAGGGATACAGCCCTTTAATCTTGACCTTAGGGTTATATCGCCACCTTCAGGAGAGGACTATGCAGAACATGTAAAAACAGCAAAAACTACACAGTGCCGCTCAGCTGGGCGGTCCCCTACTGGCAATAACCCCTCACACTGCAACCAGCAGCTCAGCTTATTTATTTTTTTGCCTAGTGTAGAAGGACCTGGCTCTGAGTGGGGACCATTGGTCCTGGACATTTTTCGTCCTTTTTTTCTTTTCTTTTGATCCTGTGATCTATTATCAACAGCTGTGGTGGCAGGATGGATAATATAGATCCTGGTAGTCTCCCCACTCTGGCCATCAAGTGTGAGCAGGCTTTAGCTACGCGCTGGGTCGTCCACACGTACTGCTGGGGTGATGGGTCAGTGGAATGCGTCCAGCAATCCCCACGGGATGGGTAAGTATGGTTCCACCTGTCCCGGCAGAATGGAGCAGCTGGGCATTCCTTGAGAGGTCAACTAAGGCGTCTCTCACTTTCCATTTTTTCTATCCCTGTCCTTTTATCCCCTCCCCGAGCTTGGGCCACTGTGTGACTGGTGGGGGGGGGGCTCCGAGTCCTGGCAGGGGGCTGCTCTGGGGTTTTGGTGGTCCTTCCCTGTTTTCTTACATTGTGGGGTGTTCTGGTGTACTTGTGTGCAGGCTGCCACTTGTGTGTCAGCGCGGTCATGGCCATTTTGGTGTGGTTTCAGTCAGGAAGGCCATTTTCCAAGAGCCCGCGGGCGTTCCTGAGGCTGTCGGCGGCCATTTTCTTGTGGTTTCAGTTTTGTTTTACCTCTGGTGCTGGGACTGTTTGTTTGAAATGGCACAAATTGAACAGAACGCCTCGTGGCTGACTCAGGGGAGGATGGCAGCGCAGTGCCTGGGTCAGGGTGGTAAGTCCTGTGGGGGGCCCCTCAGTCTGTGGCAGCTAGGAGGGTGGATTTTTGTTGGCTTACCTTGGCCCCTATTGGGTGTCAGGCGAGTGTAGGTCAGCATGGCATCAGAAGCTACTTCCCCAGACATCCCTGCGGTGCCTATGGTTGCTTTGTCGGCGGTCCTGAAATCTTTCGTCATCAGGGTGGAAGTGTTATGCGGGCACAAAGGGGGTAAAAAACGCCCCCCCACCGTCTTTTGAGGAAAGTTCTGATTCAGGCTTGGGCTTTGGTGTGGCACACGGCCCCTGTTTTGATGTTTCAGAAGATGTAAACCAGGACCATTCGGACAGTGAGGATGACTCAGTGTCCAGGTCAGCGCAGGAAAGGGCGCTTGTAGGAGCACTTATCACAGCGGTGCGCGATACCCTAAAGATGGAGAATACGGCGGGGCATCTACAGAGGTGTCGGTCCCTTTTGGGTCCCACAAGCTGGCCCGCATGGCTAAGGTATTTACATACCTAACTTACTTTGATAAGTTTATTTACAAAAAATGGAAACGGCCGCAGTGGGCCTTTTCAGTCCCAAAACGCATGGCGGTACGGTAACCCTTGGCGGTCGGTCCAGTCCATGTTCACGGTGGTGGGGTCAGCATCATGGCCAGTATTGGCTACGGCCCTGGTGCTACAGACGCTTACTGAATGGTCTAAATTGTTGCACCGAGAGTTGGAAAAGCAACAGGCTTCTCCGGTCTGCGTGGAACTGGCAGACCAGTTGGTGCATGGTCTTAAGTATGTCTGCGATGCAGCCTTAGATACGGCTCCTTTGCTTTCTAGAGCCTCAGTATCTGCTGTGGTGCTCCGTCGTCTGATTTGGCTAAAATGCTGGTCTGCGGACCAGGCATCTAAGAAGGCTGTGGAAGATTTGCTCTTCCAGGGAGAGAGGCTATTTGGAGCCTAGCTGGATGACAATATTAAGAATGTTACTGGGGGTAAGAGTATGTTGCTACCACAATCCAGAAAAGGTAAGGAGCCATGCCGTAGGCCAAGGCCCTCCTTTTCTACTCAGAATTGATATTTTCGTCCGCCCAGGTCCGCAGGTAAGCGTTCCCAAGCCGACAAGGTGCCCGCTGAGGAACAGAAGCGTCCCTGGTTTCACAAGCCAAACAAGCCTGTGAGCAAATCTACAGCTGCATGAAGGTTTGCCCCCACCCGATTCTTGAGTGGGGGTCACCTTCGGGAGTTTGCAGCTCAGTGGACCTCCCTCCTTTCCGACCAATGGGTTTGCGAAGTGGTGTCATCAGGATACAAGATAGAGTTTCTTTCTTGTCCAAACATTTTTTTTTCCCTCCAACCTTGATCTTCTTCCGGTGTGTCGGGACGCCCTGTTTGGGGCAGTGCAAGACCTGCTGAGGCACGGGGTGATAGTACCTGTGCCGTCACCAGAAAGATTTCAGGAATGCTACTCCAATCTATTTGTATTCCCAAAGAATAATGGGGTTGTCCGATCCTAGATCTCAAGGCCCTCAATGCTTTGTAAAAGTACAAAGGTTCAGGATGGAATCAGTTCGCTCTGTGGTCGCTGCACTCCATCTGGGGGATTTTCTGGCATCCTTGGACATCAAGGACGCATGCTTGCATGTCCCCATATGCGTCAGGCATCAGAGGTTTCTGCTGTCTGCGGTCGGAGACGACCACTACCAATTTGTAGCCCTCCCCTTTGGCCTGGCATCGGCACCAAGGGTTTTCACCAAGGTGCTTGCCCTGATTCTGGCTTTGCTGAGACAGCGAGGAATCGCAATCGTGGGCCAGCCTGACCCGGTTAGGGGGGGGGTGGGAGTTTGGGGCGTACAGTCGGCACAGGGTCGCTGGACGTGCCTCTACACATGGTCACGAAGGCTGCAGGGACGCTCAGTCAAAATCCAGTCAGACAACGCCACGGCGGTGGTGTATGTCAACCATCGAGGAGGAACGAGGAGCTCGGCTTCAGCATTGGAGGTCGCTCACATCCTGCAGTGGGCACAGCGATGCGTGCCGCCTCTATCGGCAGTGTACATTCCGGGCGTAAAAAAAAACTGGCGGGCAGAATACTTAAGTTGTAAGATGCTGGACCAAGGGGAATGGCCGCTACATCCAGATGTATGTCGACTCCTTTGCCTGAGATGGGGCATGCCAGACGTGGATCTCCTGGCTTATTGACTCAATCGGAAAGGTTTTAAGGTTTGTGGCCAGGACCAAAGATCCCTGGGCGGATGCGGCAGACGCGTTGGTAGCCCCAGATTGACCTAGGCGTCCCTGATATGCCAACATGGTTCGGATGGTGGCAAATTTTCCTTCTGTCTCAAGGTCCTATACTTCATCCTGCTTTACAGTCGCTGGCTTTAACGGCATGGCTGCTGAAAGTCAGGTGCTAAGGGACCGAGGTCTGTCGGATTCGGTAATCTCTACTATGATGAGGGTGCGGAAGTCGACTTCTCTGAAGATTTATCATCGCACATGGAAGGCCTATATCTCTATGTGTGAGGAGATGGGGTAGTGTCCGCGTACATATTCGGTTTTAACAGAGAGATCCCCCTATTGTCACTCTCTCAGAAAGTAGCCTTTCTGGTGGCTATTACATCTGCCAGGAGGGTTTCTGAGTTGGCAGCTTGGCTTGCAAGTCTCCCTACTTGATCCTCCACAAGGATAAGGCGGTGCTACGCCTGCAACCTTCGTTTACTTCCTAAGGTTGTTTTTTCGGTGTTTCATCTAAATGAGGACATTGTGTTTCCATCCTTGTGTCCTGGGCCATCGCATCCAAAAGAGATTGCTTTGCATTCCTTGGATGTGGTCCTGGCTCTGCGGGTGTACCTGTCAGCTACAGCTCAGTTTCAGAGGTCGGATTCACTGTTTGTGTCAGTAACTGGTCCAAAGAAGGGCCTGGTGGTCTCGTCGGCCACCATTTCTCATGGATTAGACAGATCATGATCCAGGCTTATGCCTTAAAGGGGCGGATGGCTCCCTTTGTGGTCACGGCACATTCGACCAGGGCAATTGGTGCCTCCTGGGCTTTCCGACATCAAGCGCCCGTTTCTCAGGTGTGTAAGGCGGAGACCTGGTCATCTGTTCACACTTTCACCAAATTTTACAAGGTTGATGTGGGTGCATCTGTGGGTGCTTCCTTCGGACGCAAGGTTTTGCAGGTGGCTGTTTAAGGTTGCAACTCCTCCTTTGAGGAGCTCTGGTTGTTTGGGTGGAGTTTTTTGCTTGTTGTCCCACCCCTCATTTTTTTACACTGCTTGGGGATGTCCCAAAGGTCAAGATTAAAGTGCTGTGTCCGGCAATGAACGAAAGAGAAAATAGGATTTTTGTACTCACCGTAAAATCCTTTTCTCTGAAGTTCATTGACTGACATAGCACCCAGCCCTCCTTTTTCTGTTTGTACTGCTTTTTGGCTATAGCCAGTAGCACCGCCCCCTGAGTTTTTGCTGTTTTTACATGTTCTGCCTAGTCCTCTCCTGAAGGTGGCGATATAACCCTAAGGTCAAGATTAAAGTGCTGTGTCCATCAATGAACTTCGGAGAAAAGGATTTTACGGTGAGTACAAAAATCCTATTTTTTTGACCAGATATAATTGGTGAGGTAACAGGGGTTATAGCCTTAAAGGAACAGGCCTTCTGTTTTTTCATGCAAAGTGCCCATTTTTCCTGTAGGCAATAGTAAAACCCTTTGTTGCTTAATGTCGCTTGAAGCTTTGGACTTCGAGAAAAGGATTTGGGGGGGGGGGGGGGGGGGGGGGTACAAAAATTATTTTGTTTGAAGCAAACTAATTTTTTATGTTTATATGTAGATACATAACTAAATGTTTTAATTATTTAATATATTTAAGTAAATCAAAGCATGTTCTAACCTAGGTGTATAAAAAGGGTGAATGTACCATTAATAGCAACAATTAAAACTTCCAATTACCTGAGTGGGCTTTCCAAACCACTTCCAAAGCTGTCTAGCAGGCAGAAATGCAGCAATTTTTGGCCTGTTCTCTACTGACGGTAGTCTCTGTCTTTTGGCCAGCTCCTTGGTTGTAGGAAGATGTATTCCTTCTCTTTTCTTTGGTTTACATTTACTACTTCTCAGTTGCTCTGGCTTTTGTTGCTTTATGTGCACAGCAGTCTTAGAAGTGTTTTCAGATTTTACATATTTGCAGCGCTGCTTTTGAGGAGTATCTTTAAGAACAGAAGCAGTCACAGCATCATCTTCTGAGCTGCTTGAGGATGCTTCATCTGTTAAAGATGCTGATGAACTGGAACTTGAAGATGATGACGAAGAAGATGAAGAAGAGGAGGAGGAGGAGGAGGATGATGACGACGACGACGACGAAGAGGAGGAGGAAGAACTGCTGCTGGTAGATGATGAAGATTTAGATGTTGAAGATCTAGAGCTATGTTGATTTTTCTTTTGTCTTTTGCTTGAGCCATCTTCTTCTTCAGATTCTGAGCTACTGTTGCTGCTTTCCAACTGTTTTTCAGTCTTCTTGGTTCCACTTTTGCTGCAGGCTATGTTTAGGTTGCTGCTTGTATGGTCAAAAGCTTCAGAGATATAAGTTTGTTTTGCTGTGCAAGGCGTTGATCCAGAAGGCTTTTGCTTAGGTTTGCTAGAACTCGCACTAGAATAACATTCACCCATCACTTTCTTACAATCTCTTTTTGATGCATTATTAGAATTCTCATGCCTCATCATTGCTTCTTTTGTTTTCTTCGTCTTTGGTGACATAACTCCTTCACGGTCCAGCTTCACAAGTAGTTGAGCTTCCTTTTTATGATAGCTGTTGCCAAAAGAAGCAAACTCTCTTTGTTCCTCTAGTTTCCGTCTCCTTTTTGCTTTTAATTTCCCTATTAAAACATCTTGATTTAATCCACTTCCTGTTATTTCATGATACAGTCCCCCACTAACCAAGCTCTTAGACACTGAACCAGAACAAAAGGTTTTGTTAATTTTTTTATGCTTTCTAACAATTGGGTCAGTGGGATTCTCTAATGATACTTGAGGACATTCTGAATCTATATCTGAATTCATCAGATCTAGCTGTTTTTCTTCTATCTTCTTGGCTGTCCTTGAGGATTCTTTAAATATATTTTCTTGAACTGTTGTGTCTTCTAAGAAAACAAATATAACAATAGAAAAATAAATAATTGCATTAATCCACACATAATCCTGGAAACTGTTGAGCCATTAAGGATCATTTTAACTACAACATTTAAACTTAAATAAAATTATAAACCAAGAAAAAATCCCTCTCAAAATGTAAACACTATCCACATTCTTTCCATGATTTAAAGTGTATGAATACCCAGAACTGAAGTATTTAGTTCTGCACATTTGTGTTATCTCTCAGCAATTATAGGTTTTACTTTTGTTTTGAACGATATGACAATTAAAACTACTAATGCAACTTAACAGAGCACCCTAACCTTTTTGTGACCAGAGTTTTTCAAAGCTTGGATGCCTAGTATGCGTCAGCTTACTTGACAAGAACTCACATTTTTCAGTTTGACATCGTGCCTGAGAACTAGGAACACACAAAGTTGTGCAAGGTTAATTAAAAGTGATGCATTTATTTTTATTTTTAAAGAATCATACTTATCTAGGTGTATGCAGCATCAGTCCAATGCTGCATCTATCCCCCGGCGCCTCTAACACTGAGAACAAAGCGATCAAACACCGCCGATCGCTCAGTTCTTGCAGCTCCCTGCTCACTGGAGCACTGGGTTGTGGATGAGGCAGGAGTGGCCAGCTCAGGTTTGGAGCGGCTCACTGAAAGACTGAGCTGGGTGGCGGTCCAGGCATGTGGGCATATCCCGACTTTATTGTAATGATCTTGGTCAAAACTAGACTGGCTCTGTAACTTCAGCCAGCTGAAAACGGGTCACAGGAGTGAAGAACGAACTGCACTCCTGTGATCCACAGGAGAAGTACAGCCAAACAAGCTTTGGCTGTACTCCCTTTAAGGTTCTTGTGGAAAAGGAATTTTTTAATGAGGACTTTGCCCAGACTATTAACAACAAACTAATACAATTTTCGGTAAGACAATATACTTACAGTATCTAACAAAAGTGAGTATACCCCTTATATTTTTGTAAATATTTTACTATATCTTTTAAAATGACAACACTGAATAAATAACACTTTGTTATACAAGCTGTACACTCTCACTACTTTACATTGTAGCAGTGTAAATTTGCTGTCCCCTCAAAGTAACTCAACACAACCATTAATGTCAAAGCCGCTGGCAACAAAGGTGAGCACACCCCTAAGTAAAAATGTTCAAATTGGGCCCAATTAGAAATGTAGTTCCAAAACATCTGGGGTGCCAAGTTTCGCCATCACTGGCCTAGGCTATAAGAAGATTGGCAAGACCCTAAAACTGAGCTGCAGCACGGTGGCCAAGACCATACAGCAATTTAACAGGACAGGTTCCACTCAGAAAAGGCCTCGCCATGGTCGACCAAAGAAGTTGAGTGCATGTACTCAGCGTCATAACCAGAGGTGGCCTTTGTGAAATGCGAGTGCTGCCAGCATTGCTGCAGCGGTTGAAGGGGTCAGCCCATCAGTACTCAGACCATACACTGCATTAAATTGGTCTGCATGGCTGTCGTCCCAGTAGCAAGCCTCTCCTAAAGATGATGCACAAGAAAGCTCACAAAAAGTTTTCTGAAGACAAGAAGACTAAGGACATGGATTACTTAAACCATGTCATGTGGTCTGATGAGACCACAGGACATGGTTCCTGTATTCAATTGGGTGAGGAGTCACATGATCTGTGACGCAATGCGTCGGGGAGAGCCGGGTGATGTCACTTTTGATCACGATTGAGACCGGAAGTTCTGTTAAGCTGAACATCACCATTTTAAGCTACCGGGGACAGGGGCGTTTTAATTTTTTTTATTATTATTTTTTTATTATTATTATTTTGTTACACTTTAAAAAAAAATAATAATAATTTGTATCACTTTTATTCCTATTACAAGGGATGTAAACATCCCTTGTAACAGGAAATGTGTGTGACAACAGGTCCTCTTTATGGAGAGATGCAGGCTCAATAAGACCCCGCATCTCTCCTCCAGGCTGGAAAGCATGAGATTGCGAAAAGAATTTCACCAATCTCACGCTTAGTATTGCTTACTAGCCGCAATAGCGGCTTTGTTTACTTCTGGGTACCCGGGCGTGACATCATCACATTTCGCCTGGGCCTCCGATGGTCATAGAGATGACTGGTGACCATGTGGTCACCATTCATCTCTATGCTTCCTAGCCTGAGCCGGACGATTCTTTCACCGGGCCCCCGATGGCACGGGAGAGCCCGGAGAAGCACCAGATGGCGGTGGGAGGGGGGGTAGTTATCATTGCACAAAGCAGAGGACGTCATATGACGTCCACCCAGGATGGAAGATCCCATCTGTGGATGTCAAATGACTATGGGCCAGTAGTGAAGTGGTTAAAAAGTGCTTTCACTGCTTGGTCAAAGTTCACTTTAAAGCAAAAGGTATTACAGGTTTGAGCACCCAAACACCAGTTTAAAAAAAATTGTAAATGCAAAAAAAAAAACAGACAGGGTTATACTTACTTGCCCTGTGCAATGGAATTGCACAAGGGGCTCTGAACCTCCTCTTTATGGGTTCCCCGCCTAAACTTCTGGCTCCCCTACCACTGGTGAGTGTCCACATAGGAAGCCGCTTCCTATGGGGGCACTTGTGTTGGGCTTGATCCTGAGCCACACTGCCTGAGTGTATAGACAAAGACAGTAGGGCTCAGCTCTGCCCCCTCTCTCTTGCTATTGGCCTTGATTGGCAGGAGCTAATGAAATTGAGGCAGCAGTGATATCAGTAAGTGATGGGAGAGAGCCGCTGCAGAGGGACACAGTAATGAATCGAATAAGGGTTCAGGCAAGATTAACGGGTGGGTGTTATGGGGCATACCACTGCCTAAAAATGTTTTACCTTAATGCAAAGAATGGATTAAGGTAAAACATGTTTGGGCTTTATAACCACTTTAACGACATTTAAAGCCATCATATACTTTTTTTTACATTATTCGAAGTTTAACATGCACATTAATACAGATAATAACAGATAAATAGGGATGAGCCAAACACCCCCGGGTTCGGTTCGCACCAGAACGTTCGAACAGACCGCGGGTTCGCGCGAACATTTCGAACCCCATTGAAGTCTATGGGACCCGAACGTTCGAATTAAAAAACGGTCGTTTTAAAGACCAAAATTCAATTGAATGTTGGAAAACGTCGTTCAGAACCCGGGTCTTGCCCCAGGGAACATGTATCAATGGAATTTTTTTTTTTTTTAAACGGCCGTTTTTTCCGGAGCAGCCATTTTAATGATGCTTAACCACTTAAGGACCCCCGCACGCACATTTACGGCCACAACATGGCTCATACAGGCACAAGGGCGTAAATTTACGTCCCCGCCTTCGTGCGGTTCGGGGGTCCCATCGGCTCTGGGAGCGATCGCTGACGAGCGGGCAGATGTCCGTGTTTTCCGCCCCCCCGCGATCGCTCCCAGCCAATGGGAGCGCTCCCCCTTCGTTTCAGTTCCTCCTCCTGTGTTTACACAGGAAGGAGGAAATGATGTCACCTCTCATCGCAGCGGTGTTTCCCACCGCTGCTGATGAGAGAAGACATCCACAGTAAGTGTGCACCAACACAACACTGACACACACTCACATAGGCACATTAACCCCTTGTGATCGCCCCCCCCACCCCCCTGTCACAGTGTCACTGAATGCAATGATCTAATCACTGCATTTAGTGTCAGTGTGACAGGCAGTGTAAAAAACAGTTAGTGTTAGGTTCAGGATAGCCCCCCCACCCCCCCTAATAAAGTTTTAACCCCCTGATCACCGCCCTAGTTAACCCTTTCACTCCCTATTGCCAGCGTCACTAAGCGGTCATTTTTCTGATCGCTGTATTAGTGTCGCTGTTCCCGCTAGGTAGCTATTTTTTTTATTGCGATTTTTTTTTTTTTTACTAAAGACATGTGGCTGAATTAATTTTGGCCTAAATGTTTTACTAAAATTTAGTTTATTTGATTTTTTTTATAACAAAAAGTAAAAAAAAGGGATTTTTAAATACAGCTTACCTGTAAAATCCTTTTCTTGGAGTACATCACGGGACACAGAGCGGCATATTCATTACTATATGGGTTATATGGAGTACCTTCAGGTGTGGACACTGGCAATCTCAAACAGGAAGTCCCCTCCCTATATAACCCCCCTAATTCTGACACTCTCCTGGCCGAAACTATGGCGACCAAGAAAACCAACTTTCTTGTCAGTAAGACTAAAGGAATCTCAGCCAACGGCTCAAAGGGTTGTTTCTGTAGAGTGGACAGGACAAGATTTAAGTCCCATGGACAAATTGGTGACTTGACAGGAGGATTAATACGCAAGACCCCCTGTATGAAGGTCTTTACCAGCGAGTGGGTGGCCAGCGGCCTCTGAAACCACACTGACAGAGCTGAAATCTGTCCCTTGATTGTGCTTAATGCCAGGCCTTTATCCACTCCTAGCTGGAGAAAACTTAACACCCTATCAATGGTATATTTGCGGGAATTCCATCTTTTGGATTCACACCAGCCTACGTAGTTCCTCCACACCCTGTAATAAATCACCCTGGAGGCCGGCTTTCTAGCCCTAATCAGGGTAGGAATTACCTGCCTAGACAGACCTCTACCCCTGAGAATCAGGGATTCAGCCTCCAGGCCGTCAAATTTAGACGTTGTAATGTAGGGTGGAGGATCGGGCCTTGTGAGAGTAGGTCTGGTCGTAGAGGAAGAGTCCAAGGGTCTCCCACTGCCATCTTCAGGACTAGTGAGTACCATGTCCTCCGGGGCCAAGCTGGAGCTACTAGAATGACCGGCTTGTGCTCCACTCTGATCCTGCGCAACAGGCGAGGAAGTAACTGTAGCGGAGGGAATGCATATAGAAGTTTGAATTGATGCCAAGGGCAAACCAACGCATCGGTTCCGCAGGCCATAGGGTCCCTCGCTCGAGACACGAACCTGTCTAGTTTCTTGTTGAACCTGGATGCCATTATATCTACGTCTGGCATTCCCCACCTCTGGCAGATTGTCTGAAAGACCTGGGGATGCAGAGACCACTCCCCTGGCAACAGACTCTGGCGACTTAAGAAGTCTGCCTGCAGGTTGTCCACTCCGGGAATGAATATCGCCGAAATGCAGGGTACATGAACCTCTGCCCACTGAAAAATCAAGCTCACCTCCCTCTGAGCGGCCTGACTCCTGGTTCCCCCTTGGTGGTTTATGTATGCCACCGCTGTGGCATTGTCTGACTGGATTCTCACCGGGAACCCCTGTAATCTGGAGGTCCATGCCAGAAGGGCTAGGCGAGCAGCTCTGATCTCCAAGATATTGATGGGGAGCTGCCTCTCTGTTTTCACCCAAGTTCCCTGGCGAGAGAACCCCTCGAAGACCGCCCCCCAGCCTGCCAGGCTGGCGTCTGTGGTAACTACCTTCCAGACAACAGGGCTGAAGGATTTTCCCTTTAGAAGATTCTGAGGGTTCAACCACCAGGCCAGGCTTTGTCGGACCCTTGATGATAGCGTCAAAGGGGACTCTAAGGCATGTGCTCTCTTGCCCCAGGCTGCTAGAATGGCTGCCTGTAGGACGCGAGTGTGGATCTGAGCGTATGGTACTGCCTCGAACGTGGCCACTAGCTTGCCTAGTAATCGCATACACAGGCGAATAGTTGTTTTTTTCTTGCTTAGAACCAACTGAACCAACCCCTTGATAGCCTCGATCTTTACAAGGGGCAGGAACACCCTTTGCTGTTCTGTGTCTAACCTCATGCCGAGGTATTCCAACTGCTTTGTAGGCTGGAACGCTGACTTTCCCCGGTTTAGGACCCAGCCGAATCCTTCGAGGTACCGAACCGTGAGGTTTACTGCCTGTTGCAGACACAGCCGTGAGTGATCTATGATTAAAAGGTCGTCCAAGTATGCTAGGACTGTGACCCCTTGGATCCTTAAATTGGCCAGAACTGGGGCTAGGATCTTCGTGAATACCCGGGGGGCCGTGGCCAGCCCGAAGGGGAGCGCCCTGAATTGGAAGTGTCGCTGCCCCACCGCGAAGCGTAAAAATCTTTGATGCGACTGAAAGATTGGTACATGAAGGTAAGCATCCTTTATGTCTATGGAGGCCAGAAAATCGTCCCTCTGAAGCGCGGCGGCTGCTGACCGGATGGATTCCATCCGGAAGGAACGAACCCTTAGGTAACCGTTTAACCTCTTTAGGTCCAAGATTGGCCTGACATCGCCGTTGGGCTTTGGTATGACAAAGAGATTGGAATAGAAACCTAGCCCTTGCTCTTGGGCTGGCACCTCTATTATTACGTCCTGGCAAAGCAGGTGATCCAAAGCTGCCAGCATTGAGGCCTTCCTTGCTGGATCCTTTGGTAGCCTTGACTCTTGAAAATGAGGCGGAGGACACTTTAGAAACTCCAGTCTGTAGCCTGTGGTTACAGACGCCCGGACCCATTTGTCGGGGATCTTGGCTTCCCAAACTTCTGAGAAGAAACAAAGCCTTCCCCCCACCCGCGAGAGTGGGGGCGCCCCTTCATAAGGCAGACTTAGGGGCTGTCTTTGTCGGCTTGCGATACCATGGCCTCTTACCCCCAGGGGCCTGTCCCTGCGATCTACTGTTAACGTTGGATCGTGCAGGCGGCCGTCGATACTGCCTGGAATTTGAGGGCCCTGAGACAGGAAAGAGCTGCCTTTTAAATGTAGGACCCCGGAATGTCTTTTTGACCGGTAAAAGGGTACTTTTGCCACTTGAAATAGTCTGAATGTATTTATCCAGATCCTCCCCGAAGAGTCGTCCTCCATGGAAGGGAAACCCTGCCAGAAGCTTTTTGCATGGGGGCTCCGCCGCCCAGTTCTTCAACCATAAGAGCCTTCTCATATGCACCAAAAATAGTGATAAACGAGAGGCCTGCTGGATGGAATCTTTTATAGCATCTACAGCAAAACACAGAGCTCTGGGAATGTCAGAAAACTCTTCTGCTTGTTGGGTAGGCATGTCCTTTAACATTTCTTTTGTCTGGTCCTTTAACGCCTGACAAACTCCAATTGCAGCCACAGCTGGCTGTACCACTGCTCCTGCCGTAGCAAAGGATGCTTTTAAAAAGTGTCTCTAACCGTTTATCAACCGGATCTTTAAACATATGTATGTTTTCCACCGGGCAAGTTAGTGATTTATTCACACATGAGATGGCTGCATCCACTACTGGGAGCCTCCACCTGTTGGAGAATTTTTCCTCCATGGGGTAAATGACCGCAAATCTCTTCGGTGGCAGAAAAATCCTGTCCGGCCGTACCCAATCCCGAAAGATCAATTCCTCCAAGAGAGGATGGACCGGAAAAACTGCGTTGCTTAACGGAGCTTTCAAAGAGCCCAGAGAGGATACCGGAGGAACCTGAGGCTCTGGCAATGGTAAACTAAATGCCGAGCGGACCATGTCCGTCAAAGACTGTACCCACAGTCTCTCTGTCTGGGAGTCTGAAAATGGTTCCTCAGAGGTAGATCCCTCAATCCCTGAACCCTCTTGGTTCAGGTCTAGTTGATCCTCCTGCGATTCCAATTCTTCCGGAGAGAGAATCTCAGCATCTGAGGATACACCTCTTGGTGATGGGGATCTAACCCGTTTCTTACCAGGAATAGCTCTAGCGATCAATGCTGCTATTCTCTCTTCTAGCCCCCCTAGGGATACGGCTAGCATCTCCTCTGTGATAAACACAGGGCTGGGCTGATCTGGGCCAGCCTCCGCACCAGATCCCCCTAATGGCTCATCCAAGGCGCCCTTTATGGGAATAAGTTGCGGGGAAAGTATCGGCATATCATCAGAATCAGAGGGGGAACCCCTTTGTTTTTTGGTCTTTTTTGTACCCTTTGACCCCGAACCTTTGGAAGCCATAATACAAAATCGAGGGACTCCGCCAACAACAACAGACTGTAGTGGCCAGGAGTACAAAACTAGAGCTTAGGGGACAATAGATCACTAATGCCCAAAAACTGATGGGGCCCCGTATGTTTTTTTTTTTTTTTTAAATATATATAAGTCTTTCTTTTTTTTTCAAACATACAGTGACCCCAAACTTAGTTTGCCAGCCTCCAACCTGCTGCAAAAAGGGGAATTTCTTGGCTTAACAAAAAAAGGCATTGGAACAAAGTCCAGCATGTACTACCCCTCTTCCGCCACCGGGAGTCACTGTTCTGCCGCTCTGCGTCCTCTCCCTCTGAGATCAGCCTCAGACTGAGCACTGACAATGCCTGCTGATCTATAACAGCACAAGGCGCGCCCCTGTATGACGCTGCAGGCACGCCCCCCCCCCCCCGCCCTCCTCTCTGAACGGCGCGAAAAACGTCTATAAGACGTGCGCGCGCGCGCGCGTATGCCGGAACAGGAGGAACATGGAGGAGCCGCGCTGCTGGAGACCCAGGACTGCAGTATCAGGCGGCAGATTCAAACCCCCGGCCAGGTAGGACTCTCCAAAAGGCCCCATAGGGATCCTTACCAGTCCTAGGAAGAAAGCAGCAGGTTAGCTAGCGACACCATTCTTAGACAGGGGAACCTAGTGATGGGGGAAAAGGGATCATCCTGTCTTTCTCAGACATAGTGAGCAAGGTTGCCAATGCAGAGCATACTTAGGCTACCCCCCTTTTAGGTTACCCCGGAGAGCCTGCTGTCGAACCAAGTCCCGCAGGCTCCCCCTTACCTGCTCCATGCTGCAGGATGTTTGTCCAGCAAAACGATCCAATCTTCTCCCATCTCCGTGGGTAGCGTAGTAGACCTTCAGGCCCTGGGGTCCTATGAAGGTACCCACTGTCCTGGACCTATATAGCACCCTGGCAAACAGGAACTTATGGTTTTTACAAACTCCAAGTCCTGGGCCCAGGGTCCAGCCCTCCAAAGAGGAGCATTATAGGCAAAACCCCACGGTTTGGGGCCCGGGTACTGTCCACTTTGGCACTGAGGCTCCTTGGACAGATCCGGTTAGCCCGCCCTTAATCCCAAGGATGTGGAGCAAAGCTATTCCGTGACCAACACCTAAGACACTGGCGAAAAAACTGAGGGACTCCCTCTAGGGGAGGGGGTTATATAGGGAGGGGACTTCCTGTTTGAGATTGCCAGTGTCCACACCTGAAGGTACTCCATATAACCCATATAGTAATGAATATGCCGCTCTGTGTCCCGTGATGTACGAGAAAGAAAATAGTGATTTTTTTCAAAATTGTGGCTCTATTTTAGTTTATAGCGCAAAAAATAAAAATCGCAGAGGCGATCAAATACCACCGAAAGAAAATTTGTGGGAAGAAAAGGACGCAAATTTTGTTTGGGAGCCACGTCGCATGACCGCGCAATTGTCTGTTAAAGCGACGCAGCGCCGAATGGTAAAAACACCTTGGGTCATTTAGCAGCGTATGTGTCCGGGTCTTAAGTGGTTAAAGTGAAAAAAAAAAAAAATTCCTTTAAATATCACACCTGCTGGGTGTCTATAGTAGTGGCACGTGTTTAGAAATGTCCCTGCACAACATGAGAGGACTATAAAAAAAAAGTAATTAATGCTACTTGCGCACGTTCTGTGTGGCAACAATATGTCGAATATTTTAGCAGTGGTGGGGGGCCATTATTATTTTGTGAAAGAAAAATTTTAGAAAAAAGGGCACCCCTCAAATATACTGTAATTGGAGCGCAACAAGGAGCCACGTGCAAAGTATTGCATCAAACATTGTTATTAGGCACCCCTGTTAAACAGGGGCTGAAAAATTGTGCCTTGGGCACAACACAACACTGCAACCGCTCCCAATAACTCCAATTGGAGCGCAGCAAGGAGCCACGTGCAAAGTATTGCATCAAAAATTGTTATTAGGCGCCCCTGTTAAACAGGGGCTGAAAAATTGTGCCTTGGGCACAACACAACACTGCAACCCCTTCCAATAACTCCAATTGGAGCGCAACAAGGAGCCACGTGCAAAGTATTGCATCAAAATTGTTATTAGGTGCCCCTGTTAAACAGGGGCAGAAAAATTGGGCCTTGGGCACAACACAACACTGCAACCCCTCACAATAACTCCAATTGTAGCGCAACAAGGAGCCACGTGCAAAGTATTGCATCAAAAATTATTAGGCGCCCCTGTTAAACAGGGGCTGAAAAATTGTGCCCTAGGCACTGGTGGCGGAGCCCAGAAACACAACATTTCTTACTAGCTATCAGCAAGAAAAGTGAGGAGGAGAAGGATATTCCATCAGCAGCATAAGAGGACAGTCACTCAGCATCAGCAGTCTAAAAGGGATCCGACTTTTCAACAAAAATATATTATTCATTAATATCAGCATCAGGTGCTTGGTAGCTGGTGTTGATCCAAGCCTGATTCATTTTGATGAAGGTCAGTTGATCAACAGAGTCGGTGGAGAGGCGCACCCTGTGATCAGTGACAAAGCCTCCAGCAGCACTGAATGTCCGTTCTGAAAGAACACTGGATGCAGGGCAAGCCAGTAGCTCAATTGCGTACTGGGCAAGCTCTGGCCAGTGATCCATCCTCAAGACCCAGTAAGCCAGAGGATTTTCAGTGGGGAAGGTGTCCAAGTCGGATCTTGCCCCTAGGTATTCCCGGACCATGTAAACCAGACGCTGGCGATGGTTGCTGGAACCGGTCAGACCTTGGGGCTGCGGACTAAAAAACTGCCTGAATGCATCCGTCAGACGACCACCTTCTCCACCGCCCCTTCTGTGACTCACCGAAGCCTCAGCAAGACGTTGTCCAGAGCCAGGTTTTGGTAATCCCCCCGGTTCTGGGAACGCATTGCACAGACCCTTCTGCAAGGCCTCCCGCAGAAGTTTCATCTTCTGCTCCCTCTGCGATGGCAACATAAGGTCCGCAACCTTACTCTTGTAACATGGATCAAGGAGAGTCGCCAGCCAGTAATGATCCCTCTCCTTAATAGCACGTACACAAGGATCCTTACGCAGGCTTTGCAGAATCAGGGAGGCCATGCAGCGTAGGTTTGCTGAGGCATTCGGGCCACAGTCCTCTGGGTCACTGAGGACAACAGGATCCACAGGCACCTCATCCCAGCCACGTAAAACTCCACGTGCTCCTTGGGACTGTAAATGATCCCTTGAAGACTGCTGCTGCTGAGTGCTCGGCTCCACCTCCATGCTGCTGATACAATCCTCCTCCTCATCCTCTTCCTGTGTGCTAGGTGGGCAAGCAGGACCACTGTCTGGGTAAAGGGGGCCTTGAGAGGTAAGGAAGTCCTCCTCTTCCTCCCTCTGTTCTGCCTCAAGGGCCCTGTCCATTATTCCACGTAGCGTGTGCTCCAACATGTGAATAAGAGGGACAGTCTCAATGATGCATGCACTGTCACTGCTCACCATCCTCGTGGCCTCCTCAAATGGTGACAGGACAGTGCATGCATCCCTGATCAAGGCCCACTGGCGTGGGAAAAAAAACCTAGCTCCCCTGACCCAGTCCTGCTGCCATATTGGCACAGGTACTCATTGATGGCCCGTTGCTGCGTGTGCAGCCGCTGCAGCATGGCCAACGTTGAGTTCCATCAGGTGGGCATGTCACAAATTAGGCGGTTCTTGGGAAGGTTGTATTCCCTTTGGAGGTCAGTCAGCCGAGCAGTGGCATTATATGACCTCCGGAAATGCACACAGACTTTCCTGGCCTGCTTCAGGACATCCTGCAATCCCGGGTACCTGCCCAAGAACCGCTGCACCACCAAATTGAGGACATGCGCAAAACAGGGCACGTGGGTGAGTTTTCCCTGTCGCAGGGCAGAGAGGAGGTTGGTGCCATTATCGCTGACCACCATTCCAGGCTTCAGCTGGCGTGGCGTCAACCACCTCTCAGCCTGACCCTGCAGAGCTGACAAAACCTCTTCCCCAGTGTGGCTCCTGTCTCGGCATCTCTTGGCCTGCATTCCTGCGTAGTCCCTCGTACGCCTACGGAGCACGGCTCGTTCGGAGAAAACCTCAGCACAGGAAGAGGCCACAGAGGAAGAAGAAGAGGAGGGGGTGGAGGAGAGAGGTGTGTCACAAGCAGTAGTAGTGTTTTGGAGGCGTGGTGGTGGAACAACCTCCAAAACTACTGGACCTTGCCCTGCGTCCTTCCCAGCTGCCAGCAGAGTCACCCAATGTGCAGTAAAAGACAGGTAACGTCCCTGTCCATGTCTGCTGGACCATGAGTCAGCGGTAAGATGCACCTTACCACTGACCACCATGTCCAGCGAGGCATGGACATTGCCTTCCACATGCCGGTAGAGAGCCGGAATAGCCTTCCGTGAGAAAAAGTGGCGTTTTGGTACTTGCCACTGAGGTACTGCACATTGCACAAACTCATGGAAGGGGGCAGAATCTACCAACTGAAAAGGTAGCAGTTGAAGTGCTAGCAATTTCGCTAAGCTAGCATTCAACTGCTGGGCATGTGGATGGCTGGGATTGTACTTCTTTCGGCGCTGCAGCAGCTGGGGCAGGGAAATTTGCCTGGTACTATCAGTAGATTGACCGCTACTACTAGCTTGTGACACACCTATTTCTACACCTTCACTGCAGGCTTCAGAGAGGACTGGGGGTCTACTGGGGTTGGAGGTCCCAGAAGGGCAAGGGGGGTACGCTTTTGTCTTTGGTGTGGGTCTTTCTGGTGTGCTTGCCAACGAGCTGCATGGCAGGTCGACATATGTCTGGACAAGCATGTGGTACCCAGGCGGTTGATGTTTTGGCCACGCGAGATACGCTTGCGACATAAGTTGCAAATAGCAAAGGTACGATCTTGTGGACATGTTTCAAAAAAGGCCCACACCAAAGAACTTTTGCTGTACCGGACAGACACAGCAGCGCCATGCACAAGCGCCGTAGATGTGCGCTGTAATGCAGTGGGTGTGACCTTAAGCTGACCCCTGGAGGGCATCCTGCCTCTTTGGAGATGTGCCTGTGCCTCGTCCTCCTCCTCCTCTCTCCTATCAGGCACCCAGGTAGAGTCAGTGAACTCATCATCCCCTCCCTCCTCATCACTGTTAACAACCTGGCAGTATGCTCCAGCTGGGGGAACATCATCACTGACAAATTGCTGTCCCTCTCGGCCACCCCCTCTCCCTGGGCTCACATCAATGCCTTCCTCTATCAGTGTTCTGTCATCTGAGTCTTCAAAACACTGCGCATCTTCCTGCAGCATGTACCCAACACTGTGTTGAAACAGTTCGGGGGACTCCTCAGGAGGACATGGTGGTACTAGGGAAGTATTGTGTAAAGCCATTGTGCAGAGGGAAAAGGACGCCTTGGCAGCTGCTTTGCCAGATAAACTTTGATTAGTCTGTGTGAGAGAGGATGAGGAGGATGAGGATGGCTTGGTCATCCACTCTACTAATTTCTCTGCATGTTGAGGCTCAACACGGCCAGCTCCCGAAAAGAAGGACGAGCGGCCACGGCCACGTGCTGAAGAGGATTCACCACATCCACTACCAGCGTTACCTCTACATGCAGAGCCTGCTTGCCCTCGTGACTCTCTGCCTCTCTTTGTTGTCCTTCCAGACATGTTTATGCGTTCAGGTGGTATGTAACAGCACAAGCGCAGTGACACCAACTACGTTCAGGTGGTATGTAACAGCACACGTGCGGTGACCCCAAATGCGCTCAGGTGGTATGTAACAGCACACATGCGGTGACCCCAAATGCGCTCAGGTGGTATGTAACAGCACACGTGCGGTGACCCCAAATGCGCTCAGGTGATATGTAACAGCACACGTGCGGTGACCCCAAATGCGCTCAGGTGATATGTAACAGCACACGTGCAGTGACCCCAAATGCGCTCAGGTGATATGTAACAGCACACGTGCGGTGAGACCAAATGCGCTAAGGTGGTATGTAACAGTACACGTACGGTGACACCAAATGCGCTCAGGTGGTATGTAACAGTACACGTACGGTGACACCAAATGCGCTCAGGTGGTATGTAACAGCACACGTGCGGTGACCCCAAATGCGCTCAGGTGGTATGTAACAGCACACGTGCGGTGACCCCAAATGCGCTCAGGTGATATGTAACAGCACACGTGCGGTGACCCCAAATGCGCTAAGGTGGTATTAAACAGCACACGTGCGGTGACCCCAAATGCGCTAAGGTGGTATTAAACAGCACACGTGCGGTGACCCCAAATGCGCTAAGGTGGTATTAAACAGCACACGTGCGGTGACCCCAAATGCGCTAAGGTGGTATTAAACAGCACACGCACAGTCAGAGCGACTGCGTTTCTGTGCAATTCAATAGCCCACTTGCATTAACAGCAACTGCCTTTCTGTGCAAATAAATAGTTGGCCAAAGCACCCAGGCTTTGGGCGCTGTGATTGGCCAAGCATGCGGGGTCATGGTGCATGCTTGGCCAATCATCAGCGCGCAACGCCACAGTGAATTATGGGCCGTTGCGCGTCATTCGAATTTGGCGCGAACGACCCGATTTGTTCGTTTTCGACGAACGATCGAACAGCCGATGTTCGATGCGAACATGTGTTCGCATCGAACGCGAAGCTCATCCCTACAGATAAACATTAATAGGGATCAGGATTATTTCATGTTCATAATGTCAACATTATATGAATTGCACTGCCAAAGCACGTGTGTTCAGTGCCATAATTCAGGAGTAATAGACTTTTAAATCATACCAATCAAACCATTCAACAATGAGAAAATGCTTTTTAGCCAAGCATGGGTGAATATTTTATCTTCTGCTCAACTGCAAAAATGCTGGGTTTACGCTCTAACTACCCCTCCAAAACAATCACTATTACTTCTCAAACGTGTCACCATTTTTTTTTTTTTGTGCTCGATATGTGAGAGAGGAAGATATTGGAGTTCCCACTTTACAAAGCAAGCAAAAAGGCCTAAAAGTAAAATGTATTTTACCGTAAATAATCTTTTTTTTCCCGTATGTGTATTTTATAAATCAAAGGTTCTATAATTTTCATCAAGTACCCAGTTGAACCTGCCAGTCACTTTGCTTCTTTGTTCTAATTCAGAGCTGTAGGACACTGCAGAGACACAACATGCCTGTTTTGGAAAGTTTGTTGACCTTCCATACCCTGACCTGCCTCAGACACATACACACTCCCTACCAATCACAGCCTACCTTTTAAACACGACCCCTGCTCAAGCACAGCCTGCATCTTGCCTCATACTGACCTATGGAATACAGGAAAACTGTGCGTCTGCAGAGTCCTGTAACCCCCCCCCCCCCCCACCCCTATCAGGAAGAAGTGGCTAAAATATTATACGTTCACAACTACTTTAAACATGCAGAAATGTTTTCACTGAAAATGCTGTCTATTGAGGAAATGTGTAATGATGTGAAGGCCTTAAAAGACAGCCACAAATGTGCAAATACAAACAAAATCTACTCATTGAAATAATCTAGTCATAAAAAAAAAAAAGGCCACTTTAAGAAGAAATGTTTTTTTTTGTGTGTAAAACAACCTCATCATTGTGAATAATGAAGAAAAGCTCTTTACAGGCTAGCAAAATAGAGGCATTGAAACCAAGGTAGGGGAGTATTTGGCGCACTAAAAGGAAAACACAGTCCAAAGTGTTGTTAAGTCTGGAGAGCCCTGATAAAGGAGTATGCATGCTCTGAACGCATGCCATGCCCGCCAGCTCCTGCATCCAATGCTAAAGTCACCTCCGCCTCCACAGGGTTCCCGGACCAACCACAAAGTGCTGGATGCCACCAACACTACCAAGGGCTTCACTTTGCAGTGGTGTTTGACTTCTAATTGATGATCACTTTTATTTTCCATCTTTGCAAGTTGCCACTTTGTTGTCCATAAAGGGCTTATATGCTACACTCAGAATGCGCTGCTCTCTCTCTCCCTCTTTTGCCTACATAAAAAAGGCAACTTTCCAGTTTTAGGCTGCACTTTCAGAGGTTCGGCAGTTGTGGGCGAGCAGGGAGATGACATTATCTATAACCGCCTGCCTGCATCACAGCTGTTTCATCCTTGCAGCCGGACGTGAACACAACACTGGGGTGCAGCGAGGGAGCAGAGAGATGACATCTCTCACTGCCCGCCCCGCATCACCGCTGTTCCCCCTCTCACTTGGCAAGTGACAACGCGCACGCGGTGGCAAGTGACAACGCGCACGCGGTGGCAAGTGACAACGCGCACGCGGTGGCAAGTGACAACGCGCACGCGGTGGCAAGTGACAACGCGCACGCGGTGGCAAGTGACAACGCGCACGCGGTGGCAAGTGACAACGCGCACGCGGTGGCAAGTGACAACGCGCACGCGGTGGCAAGTGACAACGCGCACGCGGTGGCAAGTCACAAAGCGCACGCGGTGGCAAGTCACAAAGCGCACGCGGTGGCAAGTGACAACGCGCACGCGGTGGCAAGTGACAACGCGCACGCGGTGGCAAGTGACAACGCGCACGCGGTGGCAAGTGACAACGCGCACGCGGTGGCAAGTGACAACGCGCACGCGGTGGCAAGTGACAACGCGCACCCGGTGGCAAGTGACAACGCGCACCCGGTGGCAAGTGACAACGCGCACGCGGTGGCAAGTGACAACGCGCACGCGGTGGCAAGTGACAACGCGCACGCGGTGGCAAGTGACAACGCGCACCCGGTGGCAAGTGACAACGAGCAATGCGGTGGCAAGTGACAACGAGCAATGCGGTGGCAAGTGACAACGAGCATTGCGGTGGCAAGTGACAACGAGCATTGCGGTGGCAAGTGACAACGAGCATTGCGGTGGCAAGTGACAACGAGCATTGCGGTGGCAAGTGACAACGCGCACCCGGTGGCAAGTGACAACGCGCACCCGGTGGCAAGTGACAACGCGCACCCGGTGGCACGTGACAACGCGCACCCGGTGGCACGTGACAACGCGCACGCGGTGGCACGTGACAACGCGCACGCGGTGGCACGTGACAACGCGCACGCGGTGGCAAGTGACAACGCGCACCCGGTGGAAAGTGACAACGCGCACCCGGTGGCAAGTGACAACGCGCACCCGGTGGCAAGTGACAACGCGCACGCGGTGGCAAGTGACAACGCGCACCCGGTGGCAAGTGACAACGCGCACCCGGTGGCAAGTGACAACGCGCACGCGGTGGCAAGTGACAACGAGCAATGCGGTGGCAAGTGACAACGAGCATTGCGGTGGCAAGTGACAACTCTCACCCGGTGGCAAGTGACAACGCGCACCCGGTGGCAAGTGACAACGCGCACCCGGTGGCAAGTGACAACGCGCACCCGGTGGCAGGTAATGTGGCAAGTGAGAATGAGCATCAGGTGGCAGGTGACGTGGCAAGTGACAATGCGCATCAGGTGGCAAGTGACAAAACACATTTCTTCTTTAATTCATTTGGGGGGTATTTGTACTGTCCTGGCATTTTAGGTCCTCAAGAAATGAGATGGGTCATCAGTATAGTTACATAGTTAGTCAGGTTGAAAAAAGTCCATCCAGTTCAACCATAAAAAAAAAATAAACAAACAAAATAAAACACAGTACATCCCATACACCCAACTCCATACCCACAGTTGATCCAGAGGATGTACATCAAGATTGATAGATTTTCAAATATATATATATATATATATATATATATATATATATATATATATATATATTATAATTTGTGGATGCTTACTTTCTAACAGACTAAATAAAATACATGGATTTGGGTTGTTTTTAAAAAATGTTGCAGTATACATTTTGGAAGAAAGATAATTTGCCAAATGTTATCACAGAAAGGAAGAAAAAACGCCTTTAACATTTTCTTTTTTTTTTTGCTAACTAAATTAACCACTTGCCTACTGTGCACCTACACCCCCTTCCTGCCCAGACACAATTTTAGCTTCCGGCATTGCATTGCTTTAACTGACAATTGCGCGGTCGTGCGATGTGGCTCCCAAACAAAATTGACGTCCTTTTTTCCCCACAAATACAGCTTTCTTTTGGTGGTATTTGATCGCCCGTGCGGTTTTTATTTTTTGCGCTATAAACAAAAAAAGAGCGTCAATTTTGAAAAAAGACACAATATTTTTTGCTTTTTGCTATAATAAATATCCAAAAAAAAACGCAATAACCGTATAGTGACTGGTTTGCGCAAAAGTTATATTGCCTACAAAATAGGGGACATATTTATGATTTTTTTTTATTTTATTTTTTTACTAGGAATGGCGACGATCTGCGATATTTTTTTTGGATTGGGACATTATAGCGGACACATTGGACACTTTTGACACATTTTTGGGACCATTTACATTTATACAGTGAACAATGCTATAAATATGCATTGATAACTGTATAAATGTAACTGGCAGGGAAGGGGTTAACCACTAGGGGGCGGGGAAGGGGTTAAATGTGTATACTAGGTGTGCTCTAACTGTAGGGGGAGGGGGGGTGACTGGGGGAGGTGACCGATTGTGTCTCTATGTACAAGGGACACAATCGGTCTCCTCTCTCCCTGACAGGGACGTGGAGCTCTGTGTTTACACACAGAGCTCCACGTCCCAGCTCAATTGTCAGCAATCGCGGCCGCCGGGCACACGCACAGTGTTCTCAATGACGCGCGCGCACCCCTAGCCGATTTCAATGACATCACGTCATATGACGTGCTGTCAGGAACAGAGAGTTACCCGCCCACCGTCATTTGACAGTGGGCGGGTAGCAAGTGGTTAAAAGAAACGAGTGGTAATTAACTACCACCAAAAGGAAGCCAAATCTGTCTAAAAAAAAATTATAAAAACGCCATTTAGGTACAGTATTGCATGACTAATTGTCATTCAAAGTGTGACAGCATTGAAAGCTGAAGATTGGCCTGGCCAGGAAGGGGGTGAAAGTGTCCAGTAATGAAGTGGTTAAATATGGATGCCCCTGTGTTCATATATTAGTACAAATTATACATTGTAGCAAGTCTTTTAAAACAGATTAATAACATTTTCATAGTATAAAATGATCTATGTTTATCCAAAAAACACTGGAAATCTGCATATTTCCTTCTAAAGAAAAACACACCTGATATTGATTTTATACTTGGTTTTCGTCCCCTGGGTTTGCGCTCTACAGACATTGTTTCACAACCCATAGAACAGTCTTCTTTTACATCAGTTTTTTCCTTGCTATTTTTACGCACTTTTCTTTTAGTACTCTGTACCAATAAAGCAGGCGAAGGCTCTGCACCTAGGTAACAAAGTAAACAATAATGTTAGCTATTTAAAATCAAAATAACTCCTAAAAATTCAAGCTAATTGCATGGCCACAAGCTACCTGTTTTCTTATTTTTTCTTATCGTCTGCAGTGAACTTTTGTTTCTGTTAGTGCTCAAGTGCCACATGGCTACTTTTTTTTTTATGATGTAAAGATTTTTATGTTGCAGCCAATTAGCTGGCAAGTTTTAGCTCTGCCACATTGAATTTACCTAAACTGCAGGCTTCTGAAAAAAACAAACAAAAAAACAAACAAACACACACATTTCAAGGGTTATATTTCCAGTGCCTTGAAAAAGTATTCATACCCCTTTAAAATATTCCACATTTTGTCATGTTACAACCAAAAAAACGGAGTTAGGCTTACCGGTAACTCTGTTTCTAGGAGTCTTCCAGGACAGCCTCTGAGACCTTGGGCTCCTCCCTCCAGGACAGGAAACACACACCCCCAAACTTTAAAGTCCTGCCTTCAGGCCTCCTTCAGTTATTCAAGAACACAGGAAGACCCTGAAAGACATAAAATACTCTGATATCGTTAGTTCCACAATCCCCGTACCTGTATCAATACCGGGTGGGAAAAAAATACCGGCTGTCCTGGAAGACTCCTAGAAACAGAGTTACCGGCAAGCCTAACTCCGGTTTTCTCAAGTCGTCTTCCAGGACAGCCTCTGAGATGATAAGCAAGAAACACTTACCCTTTTTTTTTTTTTTTTTTTTAGGGTTGGGTCACTTCCTGGAGAACTGTCCTTCCAAAGGTTTGTTCTCTGTGAGAGAGCAGATCCAAGCGACAATGCCTCGCAAACGTAGAAAACGAAGACCATGTTGCCGCTTTACAAATGTCCTCCGGGGAGGTTCCGGCCTTCTCTGCCCAGGATGTTGCCACTGCGCGGGTTGAGTGTGCCTTTACCACAGGCGGTTGTTTACCCTCAGATTGGTATGCTTGGCAAATAGCCATTCTCAGCCATCTTGCAATAGAGGATTTTGATGCCCTATGACCTTTACGGGCAATCGCAAAATTAACAAATAGTGAATCGGAGCACCTAAACTCTTTGGTGGCTCCTAAATAAATCAAAAGACTTCTCCTAACGTCTAAAGAAAAAGATTCCCCTTCATCACTTTCTGAAGGAGATTGAAAGGTCGGAAGGACAATGTCCTGTGCCCTATGAAATAAAGAGGGTACTTTCGGAAGAAAGTTAGGATCAGTTTTTAGAATGACTCTATCCTCTAAAATTAACAAAAAAGGTTCCCTAATGGATAGGGCTTGTAAATCACTGACCCTCCTGGCCGAAGTGATCGCTATCAATAAGACTGTCTTTAGAACTATATTTTTTAAGGAAGATTGCTCCAGGGGTTCAAAGGGTTGTTTCCTCAGGGCCCTTAGAACCAGAGACAAGTCCCAAGAGGGACAGGTTTTAACTTTGACGGGTTTGGACCTAGTCAGGGCCTTAAAGAAATTTCTGATAAACCGATTTTGCTGGAGCGGGGTCTCCAGAAACAAGGTTAAGGCGGATGTCTGAACCTTGAGGGTGCTGACTGACAATCCTAAGTCTACCCCGGCTTGCAGAAACTCCAGTATCGCTGGTATGTCCGCCTGGCCTTGACTCCGTTCTGCTAGCCAGGAGCTGAATCTCTTCCAGACCTTAGCGTATATAGCCCGCGTTACCGGCTTGCGACACTTCAGCAAGGTTTCGATTACCTTATGTGAGAATCCGTGTGCTCTCAGCAGCTGTTCCTCAGATACCACGCTGCGAGTCTCAAGCCCTCTACCTGTGGGTGCCGGACTGGTCCTAAGGAAATCAAGTCCTCTCTGTTCGGAAGGACCCACGGTGGGTATATGGCTAGCTTCTTCAGGCTGGTAAACCACTGCCTTTTTGGCCAACATGGTGCAATCATAATCAGATCTGTGGGCTCCGAAAGACATTTCTGAAGAACCCTGGGTATTAGCCTGATCGGTGGAAAGGCATACGCCAGACTGAAGTGCGAAGGATGGGTAAAGGTGTCTATCCCCAAGGCTTGATCCTGAGGGTGGATGGAAAAGAACGCTGTTGTCTTCCTGTTCTTCCCTGAAGCAAAAAGACCCACCTTTGGTATTCCCCACTGTGCCGTAATTTTCTTGAATACCTCCCCATTGAGAGACCATTCGTCTTGGCTCACCACTTGCCGGCTGAGAAAGTCGGCTAAGGTGTTCTGGGTTCCCTTTAGGTGAACTGCGGACAATGAGGCCAGGTTTCTTTCGGCCCATGCGAACAGAATGTCTGATATGGCCTGAAGAGGCGGGCTCTTTGTGCCCCCTTGCTTGTTTATATAAGCAATAGTTGTCGCGTTGTCCGACCTTATTTGGAGATGGCGACCTAATATCCGTAGGCGAAAGGCTTATAGGGCCCTTAGAACTGCCCGGAGCTCCCTCTGGTTGGAAGACTGACAGGCCTCCCCTATGGATCAGGACCCCTGGGCCAACTCCCCTTCTAGGTGGGCCCCCCAACCTGATGCGCTGGCGTCCATAGTTATTATCAGGGTAGCCGGTACTGTCCAAGGCAGACCTTTTTCCAGGCTTGTCTGAAACCGCCACCACCATAATGCTCTTTTGACGCTGACCGGGATGGGCATGGGAAGATCTAGAGTTTCCCTTGCCCCGTCCCAGTGCCTCAGCATAAGGTTTTGTAACCGTCGCTGATGGTGTCTTGCCCACGGAACTGCCGGGAAGCAGCTTGACATTAACCCGAGAACCCTCATCACTTCTCTGACCCGAACTGTCAGGTTGGTCTGAAGTCAGGCCACTGCTTGCTGTACTTTTTGGATTTTCTCCCCAGGAAGGAAAACCCTTCTCTCCACAGAGGAGATCCTGTACCCCAGATATACCACTTCCTGCGAGGGGGATAACTGGGATTTTTCCTGATTGATTAGCCAACCCAGGGACTGAAGGAAGGCTTGAGCCTCCTGCAGGTCTTTCCCCAGCTGTTGCTTTGTGGGAGCGACGAACAGGAGGTCGTCCAGATAGGGCAGGGATCCTCAAACTACGGCCCTCCAGCTGTTGTAGAACTACACATCCCATGAGGCATTGTAACACACTGACAGACATGACTAGGCATGATGGGAATTGTAGTTCCTGAACAACTGGAGGGCCGTAGTTTGAAGACCCATGAGATAGGGTATCACCAAATTGCCCCTGATTCTCAGTGGGGCCAGAGCCTCCGCCAAGACCTTGGTAAATACTCTGGGGGAAGAAGACAGGCCAAACGGAAGGGCCCTGAATTGATAATGCCCCTTTTTACTGCCAATCTCAGGAATTTCTGGAACCGAGCATGTATCGGTATGTGCAGATACGCATCCCTGAGATCCATCGTTGCCATAAAGCAACCCTGGGACAGAAAGTTGGTTACAAAATAGATGGATTCCATTCTGAAACGTTTGTACTTTACGTACCTGTTTAGGGGACGGAGGTTTAGGATAAGCCGGAATTTTCCAGAGGGTTTCTTCACAACGAAAACGTGTGAGTTCACCCCCAGGCCTTCCTCCTCCTTGGGTTCTGGTGTCAAGACCTTCTGGTCCAACAGTTCCCCTAATAGCAATCCCAGAGCCTCTGCCTTCTCCCGGTCTCTGGGTAGTTGGGTAACCAAAAAAATCGGTGGGGGAAGAGTATTGAACTCCAGCCTGTAACCGTTTTCCACTATGTCTAGCACAAACGGACTTTGCGTGGCTTCTCTCCACTGTGGCAGGAAGCCCCCCAGTCTCCCTCCCACAGGGATCAAGACGTCACTGGGTCTTAGGGGGGGGTTGAGGAGGATTGAATAAAATGCCTCCTCTGCCTCGCCCCTTATGGCCTGCCCAGTGCTTCTTGGGGCGAACGTCTTTTTAGTTTTGCTGCCTAAAGCCCGGAAAAAATGTTTCCTTTCGGGTTTCTTTTTCTTTTCTGGAAAGGATTTCTTCCTATCCTGGGATCTCTCCAACGCCTCCTGGAGGCCGGATCCAAAAAGATGACCCCCCCCGAAAAAGGGAGTCCACAAAGCCTCAGTTTTGAGGCTGCATCTCCTGTCCATGTTTTAAGCCATACCGCCCTTCTAGCCGCATTGACCAATGCCGCTGACCTAGCTGCTAGCCTGACCGACTCAGAAGAGGCGTCGGCTAAAAACCCCACAGCCTTGAAAAGAAGTGGAAAGGACTTCAGGATCTGCTGCCTAGAGGTACCGGCAGAAATATGAGACTGAAGCTGAGACAGCCAGCATTCGAGGTTTCTAGCCACACAAGTGGCTGCTAAGGCTGGCTTTAAACTTATAGAGGCCGTGTCCCACGCTCTCTTAAGTAACACATCACCTCTCTTATCCATGGGGTCTTTTAATGACCCCATGTCGTCAAATGCTAAGTCTGTCCTTTTGGACAATCTAGCTATTCCAAGGGTACTCCTCACTAGTCTCAAAGGGAAACTTCCTTTTAAGACTACCTGAAAAAAATGGCCGCTTTTCTGGTTGTTCCCACTCCAGCAAGATAGTATCTATCAAAGACTTGTGTACGGGGAATACCCTGGCCTTCTGCGCACCACCCTGATACATCTGGTCGTGTTTGGAAAGCACTACTGTTTCCTCCCTTATTTCCAGCGTGTCATAGATGGCTTTTAGCACATCTCCTACGTCCTCCAAGGACAACTTATACCTAGTTCCCCTGGAGGATTCTTCCATGTCAGAGCCTGATTCTGAGTCTAACTGAGAAGGGGACCCTGAGCCGGGAAGGCTACGATCTTCCCTTTCCCGTACTGCCTCCGTCTCTACGGCTTCTAACAGCGAGGGAGCACTATCTGCCCTGGTAAGGGGAAAGGGTCCCTGGAGCCTATCCATCATTCCTCTAAAGGATTGGAAGGTGGAAGACAGTTCGGTCTTAACCGTAGAGAAAAGTTTTTGGCATTCTGACATAGGGTCATCTTTTACAAGATTGCTGACACATTCAGGACATAATGTTTTTTTCCAATTTAAACCCAATTTTGTCCCGCACACGGCACACTTCCTCTTGGGCGTCTGAGTCCTTTCCTGGGTTTTAACCTGACAGCAAAAAAAGGACCAAAACCGACATTTAATAATAATACCCACTGACCTCACCCACACACACCACTGTGCTGGTTTAGTAGAGGAAGTGCCCCAACCCTCTCCAGAAGTTCTCCACTCCGGGAGGGACATATTGTACCCCAGGAAAAAAGGTATCTGGCCCCTCCTGGTAAGAAAAGGCCTGCCCTCGTCCCTTACCTGGGAGGCCCCGGAGCCTGTCGCACTGGTGTCTGAAGCCTGTGTCGCCTCCTCCATGCTGTTGGTTCCGCTCACGGCCTCGCCGAGCGTCTGAACCTTTGCTCCGGTGTCTGTCCTCCCCGCGCCGCGCCGTTTAAACTTGGAGGCAGGAACTGGGTCTCCTCGGCGCCCTCCGATGACGCCTTTCCGCCGGAAGCGCGTGTCACTTCCTGCTCCTGGAACGCAGTACCGCTCCCTCAATGCGGAAGTGCGTCCGCTCGTGGCCAGCCAGCGTCTCTCACCGCCGCCACACTCCGCAATGGCTCCCCGCCAAGTGAAGGACCCGAATGGCGTCTCTCGCCCCGGAGAAGTCCCCAGTCTAAAGGTACCGTGCGGAGGGGAGCTGGGACTGCCGTCAACGGAGGTCCGGCTCCTATGAGCTTGAATGGCAGCATCCGAGGAAGCGGCAGCCCTCCCTTCCCAGTAGGACTGGGGGGTGCCCAGACCAGGGAAGAACCATCTAGGTGTCATCCAGGCAGCCTCTGTTCCTTGCGTGCTCCTTCCCTTCCGGTGGGAAACACAAAATAACTGAAGAAGGAGGCCTGAAGGCAGGACTTTAAAGTTTGGGGGGGTGTGTTTCCTGTCCCGGAGGGAGGAGCCCAAGGTCTCAGAGGCTGTCCTGGAAGACGACTTGAGAAATGTAATATATTTTATTGGGATTTTATGTGATAGACTAACACTAAGTGGCACATAATTGTGAAGTGGAAGGAAAATAAATAAATAGTTTTCAATTTTTTTTACAAATAAATATCTGAAAAGTGTGGCATGCATTTGTATTCAGCCCCCTTTACTCCGATACCCCTAACTAAAATCTTGTGGACCCAATTGCCTTCAAAAGTCACCTGATAAGTATAGTCCACCTGTGCGTAATTAAATCTCAGTATAAATACAGCTGTTCTGTGAAGTCCTCAGAGGTTTGTTAGAGAACCTTAGTGAACAAACAGCATCATGAAGGGCAAGGAACACACCAGACAGGTCAGGGATAAAGTTGTGGAGACGTTTAAAGCAGGGTTAGGCTATAAAATAATATACCAAGCTTTGAACCTCTCACGGAGCACTGTTCAATCCATCATTCGAAAATAGAAAAAAAGAGTATGGCCCAACTGCAAACCTACCAAGACATGACCGCCCATCTAAACTGACAGGCCAGGCAAGGAGAGCATTAATCAAAGAAGCAGTCAAGAGGCCTATGGTAACTCTGGAGGAGCTGCAGAGATCCACAGCTCAGGTAGGAGAATCTGTCCACAGGACAACTATTAATCGTGCGCTCCACAAATCTGCCCTTTATAGAAGAGTGGCAAGAACGACGCCATTGTTGAAAGTAAGCCATAAGAAGTCCCATTTGCAGGAAGCCATGTGGGGGAGACAGTAGAACATGTGGAAGAAGGTGCTCGTGTCAGATGAGACCAACATTTTTGGTCTAAAAGCAAAACACTATGCACTACGTGTGGCGGAAAACTAACACTGCAAATCACCCTGAACAGGGTGCCCTGATGAAATTCACATCATGTGAGTGAAATGCATTGGTGTTTCAACGTCATTTGACCCAGTCTCACCTGCATGTGCACGGCTCCCTTTATCTGCCTCCCCACCTGATTAATCGATGAATTCTCAGAACATACAACCATCTGCTTTCATGGCGTGCACCAAGCTGTCTGAGCTTTGAAGATTGGAGAGGGGCAATAAGCATCAGCCCTCCTGCTGATCCGCTAATTCGGTGGTTCATAGAACTTTGGAAGAGACTTCACTGGCGGCCCACCATCTACATAAACAGATTTGTCAGTGAGGAAGGAGCATCGGCTTGGCTATGGGTGAGCATGTTCCAGGGAATCTGTTCCCGTTCTTTTCATCCTCCATTACATGTCCCCTCACTTTCAAATATCAGGCTGTAACATCAACAGGTAAGTCTCCCTTGCCTCTGTTCCCCTGTCAGCCTTTGCACATGCTAGTTGATCTGATCCTTCATCTTCTAGTAGGCGCCTGCAGGTGGATTGGTTACCCTCATCGTTTACAAGGAATATGCTTGATGTGTCCAGACCATTGGTCTAGCTAGATCCACACTGTCAACAATTCCTTGGCCATCATTAGCTTGCAACCAAGTGCCTCATCCCTGCATAAGGCTGACTGTTGATATGATAGTGGGTAATGCATGTGAGCCTTGGTCTTTTACTTTGTTGTTACTACTATTGACAACGTTGTCTTTAATTGGTTTTTACTGTCGTGTGGTGAATAGTGCCTTTTTGTGGAAATCTTATTAATCAATATTTTCTATTTTTGTGACTATCATTCGCTGCTGTGTGGTTACCTTTGGAGTTACTCTCTCTTGGTATAATTTTCTATATCCAAGTCTTCCCCTCCTTTTCACTCTCTAGATGTGCAAAGCTGGGGGGGGGGGGGGGGGGGGGGGCTGAATACAAATGCACGCCACACAGTTTTAAAAAAAACATTTATTATTTTCCTTCCACATCACAATTATGTGCCACTTTGTGTTGGTCCGTCACATAAAATCCCAATAAAAGATTTAGGTTTTTAATTGTAATGACAAAATGTATATGAATACTTTTTCAAGGCACCGTAGCTATAGGCAACCCCACTTTTATTGTGCCACTGCCTGAAACAACAAAACACCAAATGTACATAGATCAATACACCTCTCGATGGTCTCAAATAAATTCTCAAACCATGGACAGCTTGCCACCCCTCCAGAATCATATAGGTGAATGTCTTTGCAAGTCCAGGCCTCCATATGACATTGTTTTAGCTGAAGGCATGGTGATAGCTTGCTTTAATTTATTTTTAGCAACCAATGTGCATTTTTACTAGTAAGCCTATTTAAAATGTAAAAGGGTACATGGGACAAGAGTTCAACCTTTCCTTCAATAATGTTTTTTTTTAAATAATTTCAAGGTATAATTGTTTCTGATTCTAAACCTTGTTTATTTCTCTTTAAAAATTAAACATGTCATACCTTCCTGCTCTGTGCAATGGTTTTACAAAGAGTAGCCTCCTCTTCTCTGATTCCTCACCAGCGTTGTTGGCTCCTCCTCTTCGGCGAGTGCAGGCTCATTTCAAAGCCGTGCTGCCTGCATCCATAAACACAGACAGCGGGGCTCCCACTTCCTCATCACAGTATTTGACCGACAGCAGCAGAAGCCAATAGCTCCAGCTGCTGCCCATCTGTCCTGTGTGAGAGAGAGTAGAGAGAGCTGCTGCTCACAGGAACAGCACTGGATCGAGATTGAGCTCAGGTAAGTATTTTGGGAAGGAAACAACATTTGAAAGGTTTTCCACCCTAATGCAGAGAATGCATTAATGTACAAAAACATTAAGATGTCAGTCATCGGCTCTCTGCCCCTCTAGCTTTTACTGAAGCGTTGGGCTGTGCAAAGGGTGGAAGCGGTTGGCTCAGGCTCTCAGCAGCTCCCTGAGAACACAAGCCAGTTGCCGGTTCAGGCATTTGGGTGGATCCCGACATTAACCACTTAAGACCCGGACCAATACGCTGGTAAATGACCCAAGGTGTTTTTGCGATTCGGCACTGCGTCGCTTTAACAGACAATTGCGCGGTCGTGCGACGTGGCTCCCAAACAAAATTTGCGTCCTTTTCTTCCCACAAATAGAGCTTTCTTTTGGTGGTATTTGATCACCTCTGCGATTTTTATTTTTTGCGCTATATACAAAAATAGAGCGACATTTTTGAAAAAAAAACACTATTTTTTACTTTTTGTTAAAAAAAAATCAAATAAACTAAATTTTATTCAAACATTTAGGCCAAAATTTATTTAGCCACATGTCTTTAGTAAAAAAAAAAAAATCGCAATAAAAAAAAATAGCTACCTAGCGGGAACAGCGACACTAATACAGCGATCAGAAAAATGATCGCTTAGTGACGCTGGCAATAGGGAGTGAAAGGGTTAACTAGGGCGGTGATCAGGGGGTTAAAACTTTATTAGGGGGGGTGGGGGGGCTATCCTGAACCTAACACTAACTGTTTTTTACAGTGCCTGTCACACTGACACTAAATGCAGTGATTAAATCACTGCATTCAGTAACACTGTGACAGGGGGGTGGGGGGGGGGGCGATCACAAGGGGTTAATATGCCTATGTGAGTGTGTGTCAGTGTTGTGTTGGTGCACACTTACTTGTCATGTCTCCTCTCATCAGCAGCGCTGGGAAACAGCGCTTCGATGAGAGAATACATCATTTCCTCCTTCCTGTGTAAACACAGGAGGAGGAAGTGACAGGCTGGGAGCGCGCTCCCATTGGCTGGGAGCGATCGCGGGGGGGGCGGAAAACACGGACATCCGCCCGCAGATCCCGGATCGCTCCCAGAGGTAGGGAGACCCCCGCACGCCGCGGAGGGGGTCCCGATGGGACCCCCGAACCGCACTCAGGCGGGGACGTAAATTTACGCCCTTGTGCCTGTACGAGCCATGTTGTGGCCGTATATGTGCGTGCGGGGGTCTTTAAGTGGTTAAAGTCAGGATGTCTCCAGAGCCCTGACTGGCTGAGTGAGGTCAGCCGACAGTGGATTGTAGCCCACTGTCAGCTAAATAGGGGTCATGGTAGTGCAGAACGAAGTGCACACCTGTGATCTCCAGGAGAAGTAGGGCTTTGGCCCTACCTCTCCTTTAAGCCTATAGAAACACTTTAAGCATACAAATAGCAAAGCATAATATATACTTACACTGTATTTTATAATCTGGAGGCAATAGTCTGATATGAGATAATGGTATCCTCCCTGTATCGCCATCATCAAACTCAACTGTTACCAAGTCAGCATCTTTTTCCTGATCAGAGTTTCCTAAAGATAAATAAAATATGAATTTAAGCAACATTCAGTATGTCAGTATAAAAAAATGCATGTTAATTCATAGTCTAAAGTTAAAGGGTCACTAAAGGAAAAAAAATGTGGGCTGAAATGACTGTTTACAGGGTATTGAGACATAAAAGTTAACTGATTCCTTTTAAAAATGATTAAAAATAGATAAAAATCAATCTTATAACCAACCTACAGTTCTAGTTTCATTGTTGCTGTTATTTCCTGTCTCTCTGATGTACAGAGGCAGAGCCAATAGAGGGCAGGGATGGTTTGTCTAAAACCCCTCAGCACCAACCCAGTTTCAGTTTACACACAGTAATCACACCTCCTTGATTAGTGACCACAGTGAGAAAGCTCCCAGCACTGTGGTTATAAGGAAACAGACAACCAGGAAGTGTGGAGATCAGAGCAGAATTACAGCAACATCAAAGCAAAAACGAACAATGAGGACATGAAAACAGCACTGCAGTAAGGTAAAGGAAGCTATTTAGCTAAAAAAAAAAATTTCCTTTAGTGACCCTTTAAGTTTAGCTTTTAAAAATCCTGGGCCTTGTAGCTACAAACAGCCCAACAAAAGGAGTATGATTTGCTGGAAACCATTAAACCAGTGTGACATGTTGCTTGCTGGTTTTAGAAATGGCACAAAAGATGGGATGGAACCACATTCCAAACATGCCTTTGGGTTGCATAATCCGCTATGGTACAACTATATCTCATCCCAGTCCCTGTATAGTTCTGGTGAGCCAATGATGACAAATAAAAGCGGCAATATAAAATAAAAGCAGCTCCAGAAATCTTTAGAGGATTCCGTTTCGCAACCCAGCACTTCCTGTCGACGGGTGCTGGAACACGAAATGCATAGAAGCTAGGTCTGACTCACACTCCACGTCACTTCCGCTGGGGGTTGCCTAATGCATAGTATACACCGCTGGTCAGATAGTGCTGTCTGAATGGACTTCCACCACACTAGGTGTTCCCGATATACTGATGAATTCCCATGCTGGAAAACAAGCATTACTACACTATATCTGCTTTCCCTGGCTGTTTTTGGCAGAGCTTGATTTGCAGATGTGGGAGATTGGTGTGGAGGATATACACTAAGGATTTGATCTGGTTGGTCCTGGGTTCATTCGACCAAGTTTACCACACATGTGAACGCTCGAATGGAAGGAGATCGTTGAATGGTTTCCAGGAATTACTACATGTCTTATGGTCACTTGCTGTGCAGAGCCATCTGGTGAAGGCATTTGTTGTCACCTTGGGTGAAAAGTCACGAATATTATTTGGAGCTGTTTTGAACTTTTCATGATATATTTGTTTGAGCGATCAAAAAAACATATACATTTTTTCTATAACATTTGTGCACATGTTCTGAAGATATTTAACTAATACACGTCTATACACAGTCAAAAACACATATTTATTATTTGCAAAGATCACTTTTTGCACTTATAGTGATTGTTTTGGGAGCTCCCTTTATTACATAATTTTTTCCTCATTAGTTTTTACTAATTTCAGGTGCAGCAACCCCTCTCTCCTTTTTGTTTAACCGTTGGCGCTAGTATCCATTTATATATTATTCATAAAATAAAAGCAAAACGGAAATAAAAAGTGGCACAGTTAACCTACCACGCACAACAGTGCCTGGGTACAGACAACGATATTGTTGGCTCCAGTAAGCTGCGATTCTTGTTCCTTCCATTAGAAAACGGACAGAGGGAGGCTTTACATCTATAATCTAGCAAACAAAACAAAAGATTATTTGAATTTATATGCAATTGTATTAATTAAAAAGCAAGCTAAAGCTTTTAAAAAGACTAAAAAGCTTACCAACTACCAATGCAATGATGGAATGTAAATGAAAAAACAGTAAGGGCTCTTCCACATGAGGCGGATCAGTGATGATCCCCCCCGTGAACCTCCGATTGCTCAGCGGGGATCGCTCCGTTGATCCCCGCTGAGCCGGCGGATGACAGAGCGGTCCCCGAACACTGGGCAGGGACCGCCCTGTCTTTTCTCCCCTCTATAGGGGGAACGGATGAACACGGACTATCTGTCCATGTTCACCCGATCCGATGACGGATGGAAAAAATAGGATTTTTATAACAGCTTACCTGTAAAATCCTTTTCTTGGAGTACATCACGGGACACAGAGAAGCATAGTAATTACTATGTGGGTTATAGAGCCTACCTTCAGGTGTGGACACTGGTGTAATCAATTAGACAGGAAGTTCCCTCCCTATATAACCCCTCCCATACTGGGAGTACCTCAGTTTTTGTAGCAAAGCAATAAGTGTCCCAATATCCCCAAACAAGAGGGGTGGGAGCTCTGTGTCCCGTGATGTACTCCAAGAAAAGGATTTTACAGGTAAGCTGTTATAAAAAATAGGATTTTTTATGACAGCTTACCTGTAAAATCCTTTTCTTGGAGTACATCACGGGACACAGAGCGGCAATCCATTACTATGTGGGTTATAGAGTCTACCTTCAGGTGTGGACACTGGTGTAATTAACTACACAGGAAGTTCCCTCCCTATATAACCCCTCCCATACTGGGAGCTCCTCAGTTTTTGTAGCAAAGCAATAAGTGTCCCAATATCCCCAAACAAGAGGGGCGGGAGCTCTGTGTCCCGTGATGTACTCCAAGAAAAGGATTTTACAGGTAAGCTGTCATAAAAAATCCTATTTTCTTTATCGTACATCACGGGACACAGAGCGGCAATCCATTACTATGTGGGATGTCCGAAAGCAATGCTTACTGAGGGGAGGGAGACACAAACAACGCAGGCCGCCATCAGATGTGAGGATCTATAATGCTGCCAGATGCATACTGCGCCAAAAAGCTGCATCCTTTTGCCCTCCTATGTACATCTGACAAGAATCAGTGAACCTAAGCACAGACGCCAAGTTGCGGCCCTGAAAATCTGCGTCATAAAGGCTCGGTAAAGCATTGCGCATAAAGCGCTTACTATCCTGGTACGGAGCACCCCCCCCCCCAAGAAACAGGGGGAGTCCCACTCTCCGAACCACAAGCCTGAATAATACCCTGATGAATCAATCTTGAAAACAGTTGATTTTAGACGCTGCCTGCCCCTTCCTGGGGCCTCCTGGTAGCGCAATAACATCAGCTTTCCGTATCCGAGCAGCCGCTTCAGATAGGCCTTGACCCTTCTACTCCAAAGGAGAGAGTGTAACCATTTTAATAGCTGAACTGAACACTGCCTGCCCACATCTAGGGTCTCCTGGCAGCACAATAAAAACTTCAGATTTCTATATCTGAACCTTCAGATAGATATTTAACTGCTCTCATCTCTACTGAGAGAAAGCAATAACCTTTCCTTCCGAAAACAAGGTTTTGAAAAAGGGGGAGGTAAGAATATCTAGATTCAAATAAACACTAGATCCTTCTAGTAAATAAGGCTGGGTGAGGATTAACATCACCCTACTAGTAAGAATAAGTATGGTTTTATACCAAGAGGTTGCCAATACTGAAACTCTCTTGGAGGCTACCACAACCAAGAACACCAATTCCCTTGTTAAAGGCTGAAGGGAAATATGGTGCATCGGCCCACAGAGCTGACCCTGTAAGCCGACAAAACTAGAGCCAATCCTCCAAGCACAAGGGCGACTAAACTGGTGGACTTATGCGCGTCACCCCTTGTATAATGGCTCGGAACAAAGAGTGTGAAGCAAGCGACCTTTGGAGGCAAGGCCGAGATCGGATCCTTGATGTAACTTAAGGCTGGCTCCGTCTCCTTTCCAAATGCAGGAAGGCAGAAATTTTATCTTTGACAAACTTCCAAGGATGCCACCATCTGTTTCATACCAGGAACATGGGCTCTCCCGATCCTGGGATATCTGGTCCTGGAGGCAAGCCTTCCTGTATAAATCAAGGAAGTGCCGTTGATTCTAAAAACCCTGATCCTGAAGAATGTGGTGCTAAAATTGCCAGACCATTAATTCACCTGTTGCACGACAGGATGTAATACCCCCTTTGAAGTAGGCCTGGACAAGATGTAAGGGACCGTGGGTCCTCTACTACCACCCCTACTGTCCCTGCACAGAAAAGGTCGTCACGGCTATGCCGGAGTAATCAGGCCAGCTTCCGCCATCCTCTAATGTTGCATGGAAGTCACAAATGCGGCGGCACTGGGGGGGAGAGACATAACCAGTGACCACTGGTCCCACCAGATTACTAACACATCTGCCCCGCATGCGGGTGGATCCCTTGTCCTTGACCTCAAGCTGTTCAATTTCTTGTTGAGCCTGGACGCCAATACATCTTATGTACAGGGTACTATTTCTGTGGCCCTTGGTCAGGAAAACAGTCGGGGTGTAGAGGTCCTTCTCCTGGCGACACTTGTTGACGGCTACAGCGAATCACCTGCCAATTCTGCATTTCATGAAATGACGAATGTCAATAGGCAAGGCACAAGCTCCTCCTTGGTAAATTAAGTAAATCACTTAATATGGTATAGTCTGATTGAACTCTGACCGAACCAACCAGCCCCTGAACGTTCAGGCCCCTAAGCCAGATGCTCCATCGGTAGCTCTAGCTGACAGATAAGGCTCCATTGGAGCTCGACTACTTCCCCTGGGCCAAGGTCTCTTCCTGACCTGGCAAACCCTTTAGTTAAGAACCACCAAGAGGAATTCCAGCCTATCTCTGGGACCGGTTCTTTGGATAATGCTAGGTCAAGATCCACTCCTTCTAGGCCAACACAATACTGTTTATAACAGTCCTGAATAAAAGTATAGGGAACTGTCTTGAATGAAGCAGCATCTTCTCTAGTGCCTTAAGCAGAAGGCCAAAAGTAAGGAACTGTTCCTTGTCGTAACCACCTAGACCAGCTTTCTTATAGCGATGGTCTTGTCTTAGGCCAAAAGTACTCTCCTGGTGCAAAACATACCCAGCTTCTTGTCAATGAAGAATGTATCTTTAGACTGGAATCCTAACCCAGGAGATCCAGATACCTGACCATGCTGGACACCCTTAGGTCCAGCCATGCTGCTGACTGATCCATCAGCAGGAGTCTGCTTCCGTATGCCATTACTGCTATACCCTGGGCCTACAGACCTGCTAGAGGCGGGCCCTAGCACCCTGACAACCCAGACACGGAGGCTAACCCAAAAGGGCAAGACCACCAACTGGAGATAGTGCTGTTCCCCTGCCCAACGCAGACAACCTCTGCAGTCCCAAGTAAATAAACACATATGCAACTGGCTCCCCATATGTGTATGTGGCAAGTGTTAAAGCCATATGCCTCAATGGAGGCGTGTGTACATGGCAGTGTGTGTTCATGGAAGCATGAAATCATATAAATATGTCTCACGCCAAACATGCATATAGCATGTGTGCTCTGGAACGAGCATCCTTGCAAGCAAGCAAGCATGTGCTATAAATGTGTTATGCAACAATGTGCAACATGAACCCATGCAGACACGTATCTCTATGCAAACACAAGGCATCCTGTATTGCTTAATTAAGCCACCATGTGCAACTTTAAAGTAACCATGCATGCGATTCAGCATCTTCCATGCGATCAACATCTTATGCATTTTAAGCACTACTGTGCGGACAAGAACCCTTGTGTGACCAAGCACCCCTGTGCGTTCCAACATCCTTATGCACCCAAGCATCTTAATGCGACTTTAGGCATTTCTGTGAAACAAGCCTCTCTATGTGATCAAGTATCCCTGGGTAATCCAGGACTCTGTTGATCCAACAACCATGTGTGATCCAGCTTCTTTTTGCATTCAAGCATCTTTAAGCGATCCCTTTAGGCCTTGAGTAATCCAGGACTTGGGTGATCGGGTAATCCTGTGTGATTCAGCATTTTTATGCCTTCAGGCCTCTTTATGCGATTCTAGGCATTTCTGTGGGAACAAGCCTCTTTGTGTGACCAAATATCCTTGGGGAATCAAGGACTTGGGTGATCATGTAATCCTGTGTGATTCAGCATGTTTATACCTTCAGGCCTCTTTATGCGATTCTAGGCATTTCTGTGGGAACAAGCCTCTTTGCGTGACCAAATATCCTTGGGGAATCAAGGACTTGGGTGATCATGTAATCCTGTGTGATTCAACCTTTTTATGCATACAAGCATCCTTTATGCGATTCAGCATTTTTATGCATACAAGCATCTTTATGCGACTTTAGGTACTTTTGTGGAAACAAGCCTATTTGTGTGACCAAACATCCTTGGGTAATCCAGGACGCTGATGATCAGTTAACCATGTGTGATCCAGCATCTTTTTTGCATCCAAGCAACTTTATGCGATTTTAGGCCTTTCTGTGGAAACAAACCTCTTCTGTGTAACCAAACATCCTTGGGGGAAACAAGGACTTGTGTGATCAGGTAATCATGTGTGATTCAGCATTTTTATGCCTACAAACGTCTTTATGCGATTCAGCATTACAAGCATCTTTTATGCCACCTCTTTTGTGGAAACATGCAGCACCATATAGACAGAAACATGTATGTTTATGCGATCCACAATAGAATCTGCTCTGTTACTTGTTTTTATCCCACATGCATTCCAAACTCATGTATGTTATGCAACATGCGGACTGGTAAAGAGGAAATTATCCTCTGCAGATGTGTGTTTCCTCAATTAAGAGACATTAGCAATGTGTGCCCGCAACTGTGCATCCCTCCGATGCATTTGGTTAGCCTGAAGCCGACACCAGGCTGAGGATTATATGGAGGTCTTACTAGCCACCTATAGGAAAACCTCTCTTTACACTCTAAGGAGAAGATAGAGGTGTAATCAGAACCTGTAGGGCTTTTGATAGCTTCTCCTTGTTAGGCTGCAGCTCCTGTCTCCTGTCCTCTGACAGTGAAACTTTTATCCCCAAGCTTTCTAATCCCTTTGTTTCAGGATTAAAGCAGGAAAAGGGGGACACCCCTTTTTTTTTTTTTTTTTTCTTGCAAAACACAAAACACATGCAGAGTGATTGCAATGTTGGGGGAAGGCTGCAGTGCCTGACAGGTCTGATGGCTCAATCTATGAGCTGTTTAAGTCTCTTCAGAGGAGAATAAGGGTCCACCAGGTTCAGGTGGCGATCCCTCTTTATATTCCTACCCCTGACCTTATTCAATGGGGAGACCAAGTCCTAAGCTAAAGCAGAGGCACTTAACCCAGGTGCATCAAATAGCTGAATTTAGTCTGACACAATGCCTGCTAATCTGCACAGCTAGATGCGAGTAGGCGTCTTAGATTAATCTGTATCTAACTCACACAAGGTGCTTACGTTTGTGTCCCCCTAGCTTTACAGAGCTCTGACGTCCGGGCCCTTTGAAGAGCCTTCTCTGCGACTGCACTGAGCCGGTGAGCACGTGCAACATGGTAGAGCCTGAAGCGGAGGAAGTGGGACACAATAGATCAGCTAACACTTAAGCTTCCGTTTTCTGGAAAGCATGGTAAGCAAAAACATCAGGCATGTCTTCTACTGCCCATAGTAGTGGAAACACAGATAAGACTTGCAACTACTCACGGAAGACAATCCTTTGTATAGGATTAATGGCATATTTTTTTTTTTTTTTTTTTATGTACCGGCCCCTTCAAGGGGAGATATATAGCTACTGCAGCCATCCTGTCTAACAGACATGGTGGGCCAGGCTGCATGCCGGCTAGGGGAGGTATATGGGTGCCCTGAGCCATCCTGTCTCAGAAGACATAGTGGTTTACATTGCCCATGCATAGAAGCATAATATAGGCGAGACCCAAGTCCCCCACGGAGGACCTACTGTCGAACCAAGTCCCGTAGGCCCTCCTCTTACCTTCTCCACGCTGCAGGGTATTGCCAAGCAAGAGGCCCAATCTTCCCCCTTCACCGTGGGTATTGTCCTAGACCTTCAGGGACCGGGGTCCATGGCAGGAACACCAACTCCCCTGGACCTATATAGCCCATCACGGAGAGCAAAGTCTACAGACCTTCAGGGACTGGGGTCCATGGACAGGAACACCACACCACCTGGACCCATATCGCACCCTGTCAGTAAACTTTTGGTATTAGGAAATTGACCAAAGTACTGAGTAATCAGGATCCAGCCCTCAAAAGAGGAGCATTACAGGCAAAACCCTGTTCTTCTCAACCGGGGCCCGGGTACCGTCCTTTTTGGCTATGAAGCACCTTGGACGGATCCGGATTTATGGAGGCTTTTTACATCCAGCATGGATCCCTCCAGTGGAGCTCCTAAGAGCACATGTTCACTCGTGACCAACACCTTAAACACTGATGAAAAAACTGAGGTACTCCCAGTATGGGAGGGGTTATATAGGGAGGGAACTTCCTGTCTAATTGATTACACCAGTGTCCACACCTGAAGGTAGGCTCTATAACCCACATAGTAATTACTATGCATCTCTGTGTCCCAGTCAGCTCCTAGGTCTGTGCGCAGGCGCCGTATAGCGCCGGAAATAGCCGAGTCCTAAATCGGCTATTTTCGGAAGGCGTGATGTTACATAGCCGCGCCATTCACCCGCGGTGGACAGAAATGAAAATTCTTCATTTAACAGTAAGTACAGCGATAAAACAAAAACAAACAGCATACTGGCGCTGACGCCAGTATGCTGGATGCTATGGGACAGAGTAGTTTTAGGGTGAACCACCGCTTTAATTAAAAGATGCACTGAAACCAATGAGGAGTGCACAGAAAAACTTCCTGTGCAGTATCCTTGATCAATTGTCATTCTAATTGTATTGATATAAAACCCATAGGTTGGTGCTGTGAGTAAAATTGCAAGATATTTTTTAAACGATATATCTGCATCATATATGGATTTCAGGTTTAACATGCATAACCCAGTAAAGTAAGATATACAGTTAAATCTTGGATTGTGAGCATAAATCGTTCCAGAAACATGCTTGCAATCCAAAGCACTTGTATATCAAAGCCATTTTCCACATAAGAAATAATGGAAACTCAAATGATTTGTTCCACAACCATTTATTCATACGACCTTAAGTTTATAGTCCATATAAAAATATTATAGCAATGTGACCATGTTGTGTAACCATAAAATGTCCAAAAATGTCCATCCACAAATAGAAGCCTTCAAAGGGGGATTATAAGCAAAATCCAGCAAGAACTACAGAGCATAAAAGAGAAAAGAGGAGCCTCTAAGTGTAGCAATATGTTGCTAAATGTTGTACCTTCATTAAATGTAACCATATTGCTACACTTAAAGGTGCCACTCTCTTTTATACTCAGTTGTGACATGACGCTACTTGTATGTCAAGACATCGCTTGTATATCAAGTCAAAATGTTTGCTTGCCTTGCAAAACGCTCTCAAACCAAGTTACTCTCAAACCAAGGTTTTACTGTACTTGAAGTGTATGTAAACCCCAACAATGCACTTTATCTGCTAAATTAATACCATTTAAGGCTTTTTTTTATATCGAAGTTAAATATAGATTTGATTCTGCCAGAAATATTGACCTCATAACTGCCTGTGCCAAATGCCATCAATTATATTGGTCTTGGCTATCTCTTAGAATTACACAACCACATCCATCTACGATAAGTACAGTTGCAGAGGCATGAATATCTGTAGTCCTATAGTTTTTCCATTATCCCATGGGTGTTGTCATTCTAATATTGAGAGAATATTTTAATGGCAGAATCATCAGGTAAAATTAAGAAAACTAATACAACTACCTCATCTGGTAAGAAGAAGAAGAAGAAGAAGAAGAAATAAAACATTATATATATATATATATATATATATATATATATACATACACACACACACACACACACACACACACACACACACACACAGTATCTCACAAAATGAGTACACCCCTCACATTTTTGTAAATATTTTATTATATCTTTTCCTGTGAAATTACACTTTTCGACAATGTAAAAGTAGCGAGTGTACAGCTTGTATAACAGTGTAAATTTGCTATCCCCTCAAAATAACTCAACACACAGCCATTAATGTCTAAACCGCTGACAAAAGTGAGTACACCCCTAAAGGAAAATGTCCAAAATTTGGCCCAATTAGTCATTTTCCCTCCCCGGTGTCATGTGACTCGTATTCTTTCATCATACTTACCTATAAAATCCTTTTCTTTAAGTACATCATGGGACACAGAGTCAGGCTAATATTCATTACCTGCTGGATTATACTCCATCAGGTGAATAAACACTGGTAGACCAAGGTCTTTAGACAGGAAGTTATCCCCTATATAACCCCTCCCATACAGTAAGTAACTTCAGTTTTGTAGCAAGCACTGAATCCTCAAAAAGAGGGGAGGGACCTCTGTGTCCCATGATGTACTTAAAGAAAAGGATTTTACAGGTAAGTATGATAGAAAAATCCTATTTTCATACATCATGGGACACAAATTCAGGCTAATATTCATTACCTGCTGGGACTTACCTGAGCAATAGCCTTGAGGGGAGGGAGGGAGGCACCCTGCCAAACAGTAGCCATCAGTTTTAATACAGCAGCACCTGATAGAATGAGCTCTCACCCTAAAGGGAGGAGCTTTATGTTTCATGCCCTTTTTTGGGTCCTTTTTTTAATTTTTTTAACCAAAAGTCCAATTCTCGGATCTCCGCAGATTTAGACAAATAAACCTTGACTGCCCAGACAACGTCCAAGGAGTGCAGTCATCTCTTCTGTCGAATGAGGCCGAGAGAAAAAAAAAGGAAAAATAATGTCCTGATTTAAATGAAAGGCAAAAAGGATGGAGGATTAAATATGGTTCCCTGCATGACAAGGCTGCCAACTCCGACACCCTCCTAGCCAAGGTGATGGCTATCAGGAAGTTTAGCTTGCGTGACAGCAAGTCTAATAGAATTTCCTCCATAGGTTCAAATGGTTGTTTTTGTAATAAAGACAACAACAAGTTCAAGTCCCAAGGTCACATAGGTGACTTAAAGGGGTTGTAAATATACAAGTTTTTTTTACCTTAATGCATCCTATGCATTAAGGTAAAAAAACATCTCACAGCACCGCGCCCCCCCCCCCCGAGCCCCCGTTGTACTTACCTGACCGTTCGAATCTCCCGGGCGCGTCCACGTCGTCCTCTTCGGTTCCCAGCCTGGCCCTTGATAGGCTAGGCTGGGCGGATTGATAGCAGCGCAGCCATTGGCTAGCGCAGCTGTCAATCAGAGCGGATGACGCGGCGCGCCGGGGGGCGGAGCCGAGTGATACAGTCTGCGGCTATGGCCGCCGCTGTATCACGGGAGCGCGCTCACAAAAGCTTTCCACCGTGCGAGCGCCCTCGCATGTAGATGGAAAGCTTTTGCGAGGAGGAGCCCAGACAGCCGCCGAGGGACCCCAGAAGACAGCTTTCCGGGCCACTCTGTGCAAAACGAACTGCACAGTGGAGGTAAGTATAACATGTTTGTTATTTTTTTTTTTAAAAAGCCCTGACTTTAGTGTCCCTTTAATGGGGGGAAGCAAGCTAGTTGCCCCCTGCATAAAGTTTCGGATCAGTGAATGGGAGGCTAAAGGCCTTTGGAAGAACACTGATAAGGCTAAAACTTGACCTCTGATTATACTCAAAGCCAACTTGCTTTCTACAGCTGACTGTAGAAAAAAGAGAATTCTCCCAATCACGTATTTCTGAGGATGCCATTTTTTGGCTTCACATCAAGCAATATAAGTCTTCTAGACCTTATGATACTAGTAGATACTGCTGGTCCAGAGATGCCACGGTCCTTTAACACCCTGGCTTCAATAGCCATGCTGTCAAATTTAGAGACTGTAAATTGGGGTGAAATATAGGACCCTGAGACAGTAGATTTGGGCAATGTGGAAGCATTCATGGCCCGTCCATTGTTAGTCTCACAATCTCACCTGCAGCAATAACATCTTGGTTTACCCAGCGCTCCTATAATAAATGGACACAAATTGAAAATCTGTGGCTTGCCTCAGTACACCCAAACAATCTAGTTTGGAGTGCAAACGCGGAGGTAGACCCTGAACGTCTGTTGAGCCCTATGACACAACTTCGGCAGTTATAGCACAAGCTGGCACGCCAACATAAGCTGTCCTCCGACAGCTCGCTCCGGACCTCATTTGCCTGCAATCCAAAGGTGCCAGATAGCTTTACCCACGAATGTCCTCGCCGTGGACTACACAAAATCTTTTTCACTTTGGGGATCTGGTGGACCCTTTTGCCGACTTACAGGCCAAATTTGATCTGTCACGTCAGGAGTTCTATGGGTATCTCCTAATACACCATTATGCCTTGACTTTTGCACCACACCTGCAATTTTCTCCTCTGACCCCCTTTGAAAAACTAGTATTGGCGGGTTCTACCCAGAAGGGCTTGGTATCCGACATATACAAAATACTAAACGCATGGCCCATGGAAACGGTGGGAAAGCACACCTATATGATTAAATGGGAAAAGACTCTTGGCGAGGAGATCCCTATGGAACAATGGCGGGTGATCTTGGCTCAGGTGGCAAAAAACTTGATCGATATGCTTTACCAAATAAATACATATAAAATCCTCTACTTCTGTTAAATGACCCCAGATGTACTCCACGCCATTTATCCTACTAGCTCCGATCACTGCTGGCGCTGCCTTGGGGCTGGTCCGCCTTCTTGATAGGCCGATCCCTGCCACTCCAAAATTCTTCCTCCTGAGTTTATCACCACTGAAACTCCCAGTCACCTATAAGAAATTGACATGCCATATCCTCACAGCGGCACGGTGTCTAGTGGCACTAAATTTTTAAACGCCGCTCCCAGAGTGCCCTACATGCCAGAACCAAAGATGTGGAAATTATGGAGAAAATGACCGCTAGAATACAGAACAGACTGGAAGCCCATGATACAATCTGGTAGCTGTGGCACCGCCGGGAGGACCCTCCCTGATCAAGTAGTGGAGACAATCTGATGACTTATCACTGTCTGATGAGGTAATCACTGTCACTGTATGCTGTGCATAAACTATACTGTAAGACACTGCCCAATCTAAATGATAGTATGCCAGCTTGTGTTGTGTGCCGTTTCAGTAACCATGTAATGCACTGCATACGTTTCTGTCAAAAAATGTATAAATAAAATTGTTATTTGGAAAAAAAAAAGAAAAAAGGACTGGTGCTAGGACCTTTGTAAACACCGGGGGGGGGGGGGGGGGGGCTGTAGAAAACCCCACGAACTGAAAGTGACGTTCCTCTACTGCAAACCGCAGGAGCCTCTGATAAGATTGAAAGATAGGTACGTGTAGATACGCGTTCTTTATATCGATGGAGGCTAGAAAGTCTCCCATTTGGAGTGAGGCTCCATCTGAAAGGACTTTAACCAATATCTAATGATCTGGGATCTTAGGTCCAAGATGGGCCTTATAAAAAGGTTTAAGTAAAACCCTGTGCCCCTTTCGGGAAACCCCTGCAACTCCAGCTTGTAACTGCGGGATATAGTTGAGGTGAACCACTGGTCCTGAACTATTGTTCTCCAAATGTCCGCAAAGTGATGCAGCCTTTCAGGCATGGCCGCAATCGCGAATGACGCAAATCTTTGTGCGCCAAATAAGGCTACTGCGCCAGTGCGGTGAAGCCATGTGCGCCGTGGCTGTCAGCAAACACTGGTAAATTAGCGCCCCCCTTACGAATGCACGTCATGGCTGGCAGACAACAATGGGTGAGTATAGCTAGCAGCACTCTTGCGAATGCACATGAACCCTAGTTGTCAAACAAATAAACTGATAAGTTTCAGCGGTGCTTTTGCGAATGCACGTCATGATGACTTTTTTAAATGCATGTGCGCCCTGGTAAAACCAAGGCGAAATGGCGCAGCGTTGTGTGCCATTATCAGGTAACTTGAGGACCTTCAAGGACTGGGTACCCTTTTCATGTTTAGGGTCCACTCCCTTGGACCTGTACAGCACGCTGCAGGAATGCCTTAGCGATGTCGTGTCCAGGATTCCAGTTTGCAGGGTCCAGCGCCCGGGGGTCACGTTACAGGAAAAACCTTGTAGGATCTTGAGTCTTCTTTGGGAGGCTCAGGTACCATTTATCTAAGTCATGGGGCTTCAAACTACGGCCCCCCAGTTGTTCAGGAACTACAGTTCCTATCATGCCCAGTCATGTCTGTGAATGTCAGTCTGTTACAATGCCTCATGGAATGTGCAGTTCTACAACAGCTGGAGGGCCGTAGTTTGAGGGTCCCTGATCCAAGCTGTAAAGCCTATGTCAAATGGATCCGATCAGTCAATCCCTTGATTCATTTTGGAACCGTTTGTGGGAATAGAGACCTGGAGCTCAGCGAGATCAAACAAACGTGCCATCCACCTTGTAGACACTGGTAAAAAAACGTCCTGTATGGGAGGGGTTATAAAGGGGATCACTTCCTTGGTCTACCAGTGTCCATTCACCTGATGATGGAGTATAACCCAGCAGGTAATGAATATTAGCCTGACTTTGTGTCAATGATGTATGAAAAATAAATAAAGGCCATTTCATCTCTGAGATGCATAAAAGTCCATATTCTTCACTCAAATGTTAACATTTCCTATTGGAAACTTTTATGATAAAAGCATCAATGGTGGCATTGCTAATGGTTTGTCTGATCCACATGTATGCAAGTATGAAATTTCCTGATTTGCATACTTGTTATAAATTGGCAACCCAAAGTATTGAAACCACAGGGTTAGCATTAAAGCCAGGGAGTCAGCATTTCTTATAAGAAAATCAGCAATGACAGCATATTAATTGGTTTGATATTGCCCTCTGAATAGTCTTAAATTTCTGCCCATCAGAGTTTAGTCTTAATAACTCACAGCTTCTTGCAACAGCTGCTCCTGGCAGTAAATATGTGGACGGTTTCCTCTCTCACCCTCTACCACCACACGATATCTGGAAGACAGTCAGAAAATAAAAATATTTAGGATACCAATACTGTAAGAAGAATTTTGCTTAGTATGGTCTGTTTACTTACATATCTGGGGAGTGAACAGTTTGTACATGGCCTGCATAAAGTAGCTTGTCGTCCATTGGAATCAGAACTCGCAACCCGTCTTTTAGTTCATCCTTGTCTATGATGCAAGAGCGTGGGGCTGCAAAAATCAAAATTTAAGATGGATGTATTTACACTGGTTAGAAGAAACTTGTACTAAGATGCATATGGAGGCAACCAGTGGCTTCTAAAAAGGCTAGTTATGGTAATGCATGCTTCTTTAACCACTTAAGACCCGGACCAAAATGCAGGTAAAGGACCTTGCCCCTTTTTGCGATTCGGCACTGCGTCGTTTTAACCGACAATTGCGCGGTCGTGCGACGTGGCTCCTAAACAAAATTGGCGTAATTTTTTCCCCACAAATAGAGCTTTCTTTTGGTGGTATTTGATCACCTCTGCGGTTTTTATTTTTTGTGCTATAAACAAACGAAATGACAGTTGCAGTTTGGGAGGTAACCACAGGGGGCGCTGTGATTTTGAGTGTTCCCTGTGTGTGTGTTTACAACTGTAGGGGGGTGTGGCTGTAGGTTTGACGTCATCGATCGCGTCTCCCTATAACAGGGATGACGCGATCGATGCTGCGGCCACAGTGAAGCACGGGGAAGCCACGTTTACACACGGCTCTCCCCGTTCTTCAGCTCCAGGGACGGATCGCCGCACTGCAGAGGCGATCGGGTCCGCGAGTCCCGCGGTCCCGGAGCTTCGGACCGGGTCACGGGAGCGCGGGCGCGCTCCCGTGACCCACGGCTGGGTACTAAAACCAACGTATATATACACGTTGATGTGCCCAGCCATGCCATTCTGCCGATGTATATGTGCAGTAGGCGGCCCTTTAAGTGGTTAACAGAACAAGCATACATATAACTCCACTGCATACTGGCTCTGGGGCAGTTACCACCCTCAGCCGATTCCACAGAAGGGACTTTAAACACCTTATTCGGCATGCACAATAATCCTACCAGCTGTGACTCCTAGTAACTAACTTCCTTGGACTCCATCAGCCAAGGCTAGAGACAGAGAGGGGTTTATTTACATTTTTGTTAGGATCAATTAATCACTAGAACATTTTTTTTTTTTTGCATACATGTAAAAATCTGCAGAACATTATATATTTTTTGCAAACAGAGGACCTTTAGAATAAAAAGATAGTTGTTGAAAATTTTTATGTTGCATGATATTTGAGCAACTGTTAATTAAATGCCTATTTTTAGGAAAAAAATATAACACAAATACATTTTAGTGCAAACACAGACAATAGAATACTTTTTTTTTTGGTAAAATTTAAAAGAAGGTGTTGCATTGAGTAAACAAATATAAAAGTACTACAATTGTAAACACTTGCAATAAAGCAAAAAAAAAACGACAGTAAAAAAAATTCCATAGGTGATGCTTTTAAAAGCCTTTACAACTCATCAGTTTAGTGTTAAATTGGTTGTAAAGCCACTATGTGTTATTACTGCAATTCACTGTGGTACATTAAATTATGTGCCCAGTGTATGTGTTTTATTTTCTAAATATGCCGCTGTATATCTTATTTCATAGTGCCGCTCACGTGACTGCTCGCCACTCTCCTCTCCCAATCTGAAAACTACAGCGGGAGGGGCCGAGAATCCCCACTGAAGTCAGCCAGGAGGAGAGCAGGGGGCAGTCACGTGAGCGTATGAAATAAGATAAACATCGATAAAGGGATTTTTAAATACAGCTTACCTGTAAAATCCTTTTCTTGGAGTACATCACGGGACACAGAGCGGCATATTCATTACTATGTGGGTTATATGGAGTACCTTCAGGTGTGGACACTGGCAATCTCAAACAGGAAGTCCCCTCCCTATATAACCCCCTCCCCTAGAGGGAGTCCCTCAGTTTTGTAGCAAGCAGTATGCCTTCCAAAATGGTCACCCAAAAGAGGGGTGGGAGCTCTGTGTCCCGTGATGTACTCCAAGAAAAGGATTTTACAGGTAAGCTGTATTTAAAAATCCCTTTTTCTTTCTCGTACATCACGGGACACAGAGCGGCATATTCATTACTATGTGGGATGTCCGAAAGCAATGCTTTAACCACTTCCCGACCGCCCACCGCAGGTATACGTCGGCACTTTGAGGATGGATATCTCGGTAACGGCAGCAGCTGCTGCCACAACCGAGATATCCATCTCTTCTGTGGGCGGTCGGGTAAACGATAATGGCGGTCTCCGCGGCGGAATCGCCGCGAGATCGCCGTTATCGGTAGCGGACGAGCGTCCCCCCCCCCCTCCCGCTGCGCTCCCGCGCTCTCCGCCGCTTACCGGAGCCGTCGGTAGCGGCGGAGGCGATCGGGTGCGCTCGTCTGGTCAGCGGGGATGCGAGTGAGGGAAAAAATTTCCCTCGTCCATCCCCGTAGCTCTGCTGGGCGGAAGTGACGTCAAACGTCAGTTCCAAACAGCGTCTTAAAGAGACATTTTTTTTTAAATGTCATTTGAAAAATGACATTTAAAATTTTTTTTTTTTTTTTTTGCATTTTAGCCTAAATATGAGATCTGAGGTCTTTTTGACCCCAGATCTCATATTTAAGAGGACCTGTCATGCTTTTTTCTATTACAAGGGATGTTTACATTTCTTGTAATAGGAATAAAAGTGATAATTTTTTTTATTTTTTTTATTTTAGTGTTAAAAATTGGTAAAATTAATACAAATAAATACGAAAAAAAAAAAAAAAATTTTTAAATCGCCCCGTCCCGACGAGCTCGCGCGCAGAAGCGAACGCATACGCGAGTAGCGCCTGCATATGAAAACGGTGTTCAAACCACACAAGTGAGGTATCGCCGCGATCGTTAGAGCGAGAGCAATAATTCTAGCCCTAGACCTCCTCTGTATCTCAAAAAATGCAACCTGTAGAATTTTTTAAACATCGCCTATCGAGATTTTTAAGGGTAAAAGTTTGACGCCATGCCACGAGCGGGCGCAATTTTTAAGCGTGACATGTTGGGTATCATTTTACTCGGCGTAACATTATCTTTCACAATATGTAAAAAAATTGGGCCAAATTTATTGTTGTCTTATTTTTTTATTTAAAAAAGTGAATTTTTTCCAAAAAAAGTGCGCTTGTAAGACCGCTGCGCAAATACGGTGTAACAAAAAGTATTGCAATGACTGCCATTTTATTCTCTAGAGTGTTAGAAAAAAAAATATATATAATGTTTGGGGGTTTTAAGTAATTTTATAGCAAAAAAAAATGTTTTAGTCTCGTAAACACCGAATCTGAAAAACAGGCCCGGGGCTAAAGTGGTTAATGAGGGGAGGGAGACATCTTCCAAAGAAGGATTCAATTTAGAGGTAAACTCAAATAATAATAATAATTCCAACTTAGTCAAGAAAAAACTTTTTCTTTTTTTTTTTTTTTTTCTTTTTACAACCAAGGGTGCTTCTGATCCCGAGGATCTCAAACTGCAGCCTGTAGTACTGCCTGTCCAAAGGCAGAATCTGCATTCCTTCTCACGTCTAGTTGATAAAACTTTGTAAACGTGTGGACTGATGACCACGTCGCTGCCTTGCATATCTGAGCCATAGAGATCTGATGGTGTGCTGCCCAGGAGGCGCCCATGGCCCTGGTAGAATGGGCCTTTACCGACAAAGGAGGAGGCAACCTCTTCAAACCGTAGGCTTGAATGATTAATTGTCTAATCCATCTCGAGATGGTGGATTTTGCAGCTGCCTGCCCCTTCTTGGGGCCATCTGGTAGAACGAACAACACATCTGTTTTCCGGATCTTTTCTGTAGCTTTAAGATAGGCCTTCATGGCCCGGACAATATCCAAGGTATGCAGCAACCCCTCCTTTCTAGATGTGGGTTTTGGAAAGAAGGATGGAAGTACCAAATCCTGGTTCAAGTGAAAATTGGATATAACCTTTGGTAGAAAGGAAGGATGGGGCTTGGAGAACTGCCCTGTCCTTATGCAGAACGAGATATGGTTCCTTACACGATAAGGCTGCTAATTCTGACACTCTCCTGGCCGAAACTATGGCGACCAAGAAAACCAACTTTCTTGTCAGTAAGACTAAAGGAATCTCAGCCAACGGCTCAAAGGGTTGTTTCTGTAAAGTGGACAGGACAAGATTTAAGTCCCATGGACAAATTGGTGACTTGACAGGAGGATTAATACGCAAGACCCCCTGTAAGAAGGTCTTTACCAGCGAGTGGGTGGCCAGCGGCCTCTGAAACCACACTGACAGAGCTGAGATCTGTCCCTTGATTGTGCTTAGTGCCAGGCCTTTATCCACTCCTAGCTGGAGAAAACTTAACACCCTATCAATAGTATATTTGCGGGAATTCCATCTTTTGGATTCACACCAGCCTACGTAGTTCCTCCACACCCTGTAATAAATCACCCTGGAGACCGGCTTTCTAGCCCTAATCAGGGTAGGAATTACCTGCCTAGACAGACCTCTACCCCTGAGAATCAGGGATTCAGCCTCCAGGCCGTCAAATTTAGACGCCGTAATGTAGGGTGGAGGATCGGGCCTTGTGAGAGTAGGTCTGGTTGTAGAGGAAGAGTCCAAGGGTCTCCCACTGCCATCTTCAGGACTAGTGAGTACCAAGTCCTCCGGGGCCAAGCCGGAGCTACTAGAATGACTGGCTTGTGCTCCACTCTGATCTTGCGCAACAGGCGAGGGAGTAACTGTAGCGGAGGGAATGCATATAGAAGTTTGAATTGATGCCAAGGGCAACCCAACGCATCGGTTCCGCAGGCCATAGGATCCCTCGCTCGAGACACGAACCTGTCTAGTTTCTTGTTGAACCTGGATGCCATTATATCTACGTCTGGCATTCCCCACCTCTGGCAGATTGTCTGAAAGACTTGGGGATGCAGAGACCACTCCCCTGGCAACAGACTCTGGCGACTTAAGAAGTCTGCCTGCAGGTTGTCCACTCCGGGAATGAATATCGCTGAAATGCAGGGTACATGAACCTCTGCCCACTGAAAAATCAAGCTCACCTCCCTCTGAGCGGCCCGACTCCTGGTTCCCCCTTGGTGGTTTATGTATGCCACCGCCGTGGCATTGTCTGACTGGATTCTCACCGGGAACCCCTTTAATCTGGAGGTCCATGCCAGAAGGGCTAGGCGAGCAGCTCTGATCTCCAAGATATTGATGGGGAGCTGCCTCTGCTTTCACCCAAGTTCCCTGGCGAGAGAACCCCTCGAAGACCGCCCCCCAGCCTGCCAGGCTGGCGTCTGTGGTAACTACCTTCCAGACAACAGGGCTGAAGGATTTTCCCTTTAGAAGATTCTGGGGGTTCAACCACCAGGCCAGGCTTTGTCGGACCCTTGATGATAGCGTCAAAGGGGACTCTAAGGCATGTGCCCTCTTGCCCCAGGCTGCTAGAATGGCTGCCTGTAGGACGCGAGTGTGGATCTGAGCGTATGGTACTGCCTCGAACGTGGCCACTAGCTTGCCTAGTACTCGCATACACAGGCGAATAGTTGGTTTTTTCTTGTTTAGAACCAACTGAACCAACCCCTTGATAGCCTCGATCTTTACCAGGGGCAGGAACACCCTTTGCTGTTCTGTGTCTAACCTCATGCCGAGGTATTCCAACTGCTTTGTAGGCTGGAACGCTGACTTTCCCCGGTTTAGGACCCAGCCGAATTCTTCGAGGTACCGAACCGTGAGGTTTACTGCCTTTTGCAGACCCGGCCGTGAGTGATCTATGATTAAAAGGTCGTCCAAGTATGCTAGGACTGTGACCCCTTGGATCCTTAAATTGGCCAGAACTGGGGCTAGGATCTTCGTGAATACCCGGGGGGCCGTGGCCAGCCCGAAGGGGAGCGCCCTGAATTGGAAGTGTCGCTGCCCCACCGCGAAGCGTAAAAATCTTTGATGCGACTGAAAGATTGGTACATGAAGGTAAGCATCCTTTATGTCTATGGAGGCCAGAAAATCGTCCTTCTGAAGCGCGGCGGCTGCTGACCGGATGGATTCCATCCGGAAGGAACGAACCCTTAGGTAACCGTTTAACCTCTTTAGGTCCAAGATTGGCCTGACATCGCCGTTGGGCTTTGGTATGACAAAGAGATTGGAATAGAAACCTAGCCCTTGCTCTTGGGCTGGCACCTCTATTATTACGTCCTGGCAGAGCAGGTGATCCAAAGCTGCCAGCAATGAGGCCTTCCTTGCTGGATCCCTTGGTAGCCTTGATTCTTGAAAATGAGGCGGAGGATACCTTAGAAACTCCAGTCTGTAGCCTGTGGTTACAGATGCCCGGACCCATTTGTCGGGGATCTTGGCTTCCCAAACTTCTGAGAAGAAACGAAGCCTTCCCCCCACCCGCGAGAGTGGGGGCGCCCCTTCATAAGGCAGACTTAGGGGCTGTCTTTGTCGGCTTGCGATACCATGGCCTCTTACCCCCAGGGGCCTGTCCCTGCGATCTACTGTTAACGTTGGATCGTGCAGGCGGCCGTCGATACTGCCTGGAATTTGAGGGCCCCGAGACAGGAAAGAGCTGCCTTTTAAATGTAGGACCCCGGAATGTCTTTTTGACCGGTAAAAGGGTACTCTTGCCATTTGAAATAGTCTGAATATATTTATCCAGATCCTCTCCGAAGAGTCGTCCTCCATGGAAGGGAAACCCTGCCAGAAGCTTTTTGCATGGGGGCTCCGCCGCCCAGTTCTTCAACCATAAGAGCCTTCTCATGTGCACCAAAAATAGTGATAAACGAGAGGCCTGCTGGATGGAATCTTTTATAGCATCTACAGCAAAACACAGAGCTCTGGGAATGTCAGAAAACTCTTCTGCTTGTTGGGTAGGCATGTCCTTTAACATTTCTTTTGTCTGGTCTTTTAACGCCTGACAAACACCAATCGCAGCCACAGCTGGCTGTACCACTGCTCCTGCCGTAGCAAAGGATGCTTTTAAAAGTGTCTCTAACCTTTTATCAACCGGATCTTTAAACATATGTATGTTTTCCACCGGGCAAGTTAGTGATTTATTCACACATGAGATGGCTGCATCCACTACTGGGAGCCTCCACCTCTTGGAGAATCTTTCCTCCATGGGGTAAATGACCGCAAATCTTTTCGTTGGCAGAAAAATCCTGTCCGGCCGTACCCAATCCCGAAAGATCAATTCCTCCAAGAGAGGATGGACCGGAAAAACTGCGTTGCTTAACGGAGCTTTCAAAGAGCCCAGAGAGGATACCGGAGGAACCTGAGGCTCTGGCAATGGTAAACTAAATGCCGAGCGGACCATGTCCGTCAAAGACTGTACCCACAGTCTTTCTGTCTGGGAGTCTGAAAATGGTTCCTCAGAGGCAGATCCCTCAATCCCTGAACCCTCTTGGTTCAGGTCTAGTTGATCCTCCTGTGATTCCAATTCCTCCGGAGAGAGAATCTCAGCATCTGAGGATACACCTCTTGGTGATGGGGATCTAACCCGTTTCTTACCAGGAATAGCTCTAGCGATCAATGCTGCTATTCTCTCTTCTAGCCCCCCTAGGGATACGGCTAGCATCTCCTCTGTGATAAACACAGGGCTGGGCTGATCTGGGCCAGCCTCCGCACCAGATCCCCCTAATGGCTCATCCAAGGCGCCCTTTATGTTAATAAGTTGCGGGGAAAGTATCGGCATATCATCAGAATCAGAAGGGGAACCCCTTTGTTTTTTGGTCTTTTTTGTACCCTTTGACCCCGAACCTTTGGAAGCCATAATACAAAATCGAGGGACTCCGCCCACACAACAGACTGTAGTGGCCAGGAGTACAAAACCAGAGCTTAGGGGACAATAGATCACTAATGCCCAAAAACTGATGGGATCCCGTATGTTTTTCTCTTTTTTTTTTTTTTTTTTTAAATATATATTATATATATTTTCTTTTTTAAAACATACAGTGACCCCAAACTTAGTTTGCCAGCCTCCAACCTGCTGCAAAAAGGGGAATTTCTTGGCTTAACAAAAAAGGCATTGGAACAAAGTCCAGCATGTACTACCCCTCTTCCGCCACCGGGAGTCACTGTTCTGCCGCTCTGCGTCCTCTCCTTCTGAAATCAGCCTCAGACTGAGCACTGACAATGCCTGCTGATCTATAACAGCACAAGGCGCGCCCCTGTATGACGCCGCAGGCACGCCCCCCCGCCCTCCTGTCTGAACGGCGCGAAAAACGTCTATAAGACGTGCGCGCGCACGCGCGCGTATGCCGGAACAGGAGGAACATGGAGGAGCCGCGCTGCTAAAGACCCAGGAATGCAGAAACAGGCGGCAGATTCAAACCCCCGGCCAGGTAGGACTCTCCAAAAGGCCCCTAGGGATCCTTACTAGTCCTAGGAAGAAAGCAGCAGGTTAGCTAGCAACACATTCTTAGACAGGGGAACCTAGTGATGGGGGAAAAAAGGTGTCATCCTGTCTCTCTCAGACATAGTGAGCAAGGTTGCCCATGCAGAGCATACTTAGGCTATCCCCCCTTTTAGGTTACCCCGGAGAGCCTGCTGTCGAACCAAGTCCCGCAGGCTCCCCCTTACCTGCTCCATGCTGCAGGATGTTTGTCCAGCAAACTGATCCAATCTTCTCCCATCTCCGTGGGTAGCGTAGTAGACCTTCAGGCCCTGGGGTCCTATGAAGGTACCCACTGTCCTGGACCTATATAGCACCCTGGCAAACAGGAACTTATGGTTTTTACAAACTCCAAGTCCTGGGCCCAGGGTCCAGCCCTCCAAAGAGGAGCATTATAGGCAAAACCCCACGGTTTGGGGCCCGGGTACTGTCCACTTTGGCACTGAGGCTCCTTGGACAGATCCGGTTAGCCCGCCCTTAATCCCAAGGATGTGGAGCAAAGCTATTCCGTGACCAACACCTAAGACACTGGCGAAAAAACTGAGGGACTCCCTCTAGGGGAGGGGGTTATATAGGGAGGGGACTTCCTGTTTGAGATTGCCAGTGTCCACACCTGAAGGTACTCCATATAACCCACATAGTAATGAATATGCCGCTCTGTGTCCCGTGATGTACGAGAAAGAAATATTTTTTTACACTAGCTGGTGGGCAGGGGGAGGGGGAGAGAGGGAGAAAGGAGAGACAGTGGCATAAAAGTGGGATGTAAATGGACCACGGTATAATGGCTCGGCAACCATGATAAATGTGGTCAGTTTACAGAGGGGAGGGCAGAACCAGGCAGGCTCAACCAGGTATTTTAGATGATACAAGGGGGCAAATTACACAGCACAAGCACAGTGCTGTTATTCATGCTTTACATTAACAAGATCATTGTTTTTTTAGGGCTACAACCACTTTACCTGTCAGCCCTGGTTTTAGAATTATTGCTGTCACTTTGTTTGCGGCGATACCGCACATGTGTGGTATAATCGCAGATTACATACAAGTGTTCACCCTGTGCAGCATCTGCAATTGTATGCATGGTGGTGGGAGTGTCATGGTCTGGGGCTGCATGAGTGCTGCTGACACTGGGGAGATACAGTTCATTGAGGAAACCATGAATGCCAACATGTACTGTCACATACTGAAGCAGAGCATGATCCCCTCCCTTCGAAAACTGGGCTGCAGGACAGTATTTCAATATGATAACGACCCTAAACACATCTCCAAGATGACCACTGCTTTGTTTAAGAAACTGACGGTAAAGGTGTTGGACTGGCCAAGCACGTCTCCTGACCTAAACCCTATTGAGCATCTGTGGGGCATCCTCAAACGAAATGTGAAGGAGTGCAAGGTCTCTAACATCCATCAGCTCAGTGATGATGTCATGAAAGAGTGGAAGAGGACTCCAGTGGCAACCTTTGAAGCTTTGGTGAACTCCATGCCCAAAAAGGTTAGGGCAGTGCTGGAAAATAATGGTGGCCACACAAAATATTTACACTTTGGGAATTACAATTTGTAAATTTTCACTTAGGGGTGTGCTCACTTTTGGTGCCAACAGTTTGGACATTAATGACTGTGTTATTTAGAGGGGACGGCAAATTTAGCAAATTTACACTGTTATACAAGCTGTACACTCACTGCTTTACAAAAAGTGTAAATTTTTTCAGTGTTGTCACATGAAAAGATATAATAAAAAAATGAGATACTGTGTGTAAAATATATATATATATATATATATGTATATATATATATATATATATATATATATATATATATATATATATATATATATATATATATATATATATATATATAAACACACACACACACACTCTTATAAATATTTGTAAACAAACATCTTAAAATGTATTAAAACATGGACGGGGTCAGTAGAGCAGTGGACAGTGTCAGTAGGGCAGAGGACGGTGTCAGTACTTTATTTTTATTTTACGGAGACACGCTTGGCCAGTTCATTACCCTTTACCCTCAGCTTCTTTAGCAAGGCATGATCATGGAGGCTCCTGCCTGATCCAGAAAAAAAGGCATAGGCAGTACTATGGCAGAGGCAGTAGAGTTATTTTACTGCCTAGTATCCTACTCCTGTAGGTGGCGCTAAAAACCCTTTGGTCAAGATTTAGAAGAGCTGTGTCAGTCAATGAATGTAAGAGAAATCATTATCACTTTCAGTTTCATTCTTAGCAGAGAAGGTCAAGTAATGGATATTTCCCAGTCTCCTCTTGCCTGCCATTTCGAAGCACCCTGAGGTGGTCCTGGGCTCCCAGTAAGATTGGGAAAGCCTAAAGGGGGGGGGGGGTTAAAAGCCACCCACACTGCAAAAGTGATCACTGACTGCACAGCATACTACTGCTAATGCAGCCAGCCATCAGGTTGTTTTTAACTCTTCACTCTTTTGGTACCAAAGAGCTGAATTATTTACAGTTTTGGCCTGTTGGAACTTCAATTTAAATATAAGGAGCAACAGCACAAAAGATTGCCCTGACTGCAGATTATTTTCTAATGGGGCTCGGGAAACTATTACAGTACCTTGCAAAGGTATTCCCCCCCCCCCCCCCCTTGGCATTTTTTGTGTTTTGTTGCCTCACAACCTGGAATTAACATGGATTTGCATCATTTAATTTACAGAACATGACCACAACTTTAAATATATATATATTTTTTTTGTGAGGCAAACAAATAGGACAAAATAACACCCCCCCTAAAGTCAATACTTTGTAGGGCCACCTTTTGTGGCTATTACAGCTCCAAGTCGCTTTGGATAAGTCTCTATGAGCTTGCCACATCTTACCACTGGGATTTTTGCCCGGTCTGTAGGTTTTGGTGTGCCGCTGTCTCTTGGCAGGTTTGCTGTTGTGCCATGTTCTTTCCATTTGGTAATGATAGATTTAATGGTGCTCCTAGGGATCATCAAAGATTTGGATATTTTTTTTATAACCTAACCCTGACTTGTACTTAACAACATTGTCCCTTACTTGTTTGGCGAGTTCCTTGGTCTTCATGGCAGTGTTTGGTTAGTGGTGCCTCTTGCTTAGGTGTTGCAGCCCCTGTGGCCTTTCAAAAAGGTGTGTATATGTAATGACAGGTCATGTGACACTTAGATTGCCCAGGTGGACATCATTTCACTAATTATACATACGCACCTGCCAATTATCAGTTTTTAAATTTCTGAATAATAATCTTATGTATATATTTTTCTAATTTTACTTCACTAACTTGAACTATTGTGTTCTGATCCATCACATATAATTCAGATTAAAAAACATTGAACTAAAGGCTGTAATGTAACAAAATAGGTAAAAAGCCAAGGAGGGTGAACACTTTTGCAAGGCACTGTATTTTAATTGCTGGGCCCATGGAATTACTGTGCATCCACCCAAAGGTATTTAAAGAGTCCCTTCTTTGCCCCAGGGCTCCCAGACATGGTATAGGAGGGTTGGCTTACTTCCATATTAGCAGCCCTATATGCATACCTCAAAAGATGTCACGTAAAGGAAAATAGGATTTCTTGTACTCGTCATACAAAATTATTTCTCTGCACTAATTTAAGGATACAGCAAAGATCTGTAGATGTTGACCACTGTGTCTTACTGCCATCAACTGGAGTAGGTCACTATGTAGCTAACCCACTGTTTGAGAACAGCCTCATTTAGTACCAAGCAGATAAAAAGTGGTAAAGGTATAAATGAAAGACCAAATAGTCACTTTACAAAGTTGAGAACATTAATCCTAAAATAACTGACAAAAATAGGGGGGTGCAGAGCCTGAAGAGAATAATATTGAATTATAATCTATCGAACCCTCCTGGAGATCATCGCAAAAGTGTGTCATCTGCGATTATGTAAAGAGAATCAGTCCTAAGAAATGTCACCGTAGCATCAGGAAACGGCCTGACCACCCATACCACATCCAAATAATCTACTGCCGGGGTAAATCACGATTTACCCATCAACTGCAGGCAGCTGATCCTTCCCTCCAGCCTCTGCCGGTCTCATCTTAACAGCAGATCGGCGATTGGGAGGCAACACAGTACTGGGCAGGGGGCGGAGGGAAGCTGCCGCAGTTAACCTTTCAAGCCAACAACCAAGTGATAGGCTGCAAGGACGCCAGGCGGTTAGTAGCTCCAAAAACCTGTATTGTCAGCACAGTACCTATGAAAGTGTGCTTAAAAGCATTACGGTATACTTTATGTACAGTCAATGTTATATTATATATGTCATTATCAATATCACATAGGTTAGAATGGCTGATCTGTTTAACCTTTAGCTGCCAATGACGTACTACATGTCATGATATTGAAAAGGTTTAACCTCCCTGGCGGTATGATTCTGTCTGGAATTACGTAACAAAAACGGTATAATTATTTTGCATGAAAATTTGGCATTTTATACTGTAGGCCTGTAATTCTTAGGAATAACTCACTTAAATATGTCCAAACCAGAGTCTAGTAGACATCCCGGGTATGATAAAGTTTGAAACACAAAATCATAAAATTATAATATAATAAATAACTATAAATAATTATAACAAATGATAATGTTATTATAATAAAAATTATTCAATAATGTAATCAACTCAAAATCACTGAAATTTGCTCAGTTGCAGAATTGTCGCTGTCATTACTTTTATTTTTTTATGACGGATTTCCCCACAAATCGCTATCACTCAATTCCGCAAGTGATTATAATTTATTATCGTTGTTTTCTAGCTGCTCTAAAACCATTTTTGACATAAAGGGACACTTTTGGTTGCTATGGACAATCTACAGTTTGCAGGCACAAAAAATATGTTTTTATTATATAAAAGTGCATGTAGGACACAGGGCAGACCACTAGGGACAAGGGGTGTGTGTATTTTTTACATACAGTACTGTAATCTATAAGATTACAGTATACTGTATGTATTGTGTTTGTTTACTTTTTTGAATTTGGCGCCGGTCTCTGCCCCCGTGCGTCACAACGTCGCAGGGAACGGAGATCGGCGGCACGAATGGAATCAAATGGAGGACGCCGCTCGCTCACACAGCGCGGATGCATCGCTGGATCCAGGGACAAGGCAAGTACAGTAATACCCTGCCTGGAAAAGGTATGCCAGCGCGCGCTGCACACTCTGCACATCCACCCCGAGCGTGACTCAGGATTACCGATTTTAGCATTGAAAATCCACCCCGAGTCACGCTCGGGTTTACCGCTAAGGGGGTTAAAGAAGCCCATGGTGATTAAATATAAGAGTTATCGGGAAACATGGAATGAGTATATATATGCTCCTAACTTTAACTTCTTTATCTATCCTTCAATTCTCCCATTGACTTTGCCTGTGATACTAAACTCAAATTATTTTCTGAACTCTTGAGTCAGGTCACCCTTACGTATTCATAAATATGGCTATCCAAATGCTAAGGCTGACAATAAATGGATGAATATTTCCACGTAAGCATGGTGGATGGAGGAATCCTCCCCAATGCACTATTGTATTCTGACAGCAAGGACTACACTGGTCAGTGCTGCAGTAGATTGGCTTCATTTACTAACTGAATAAAAATGTTCTAACAGTCCAATTAGGTAGACTTCTGTCGAGTATGAATGGCCATAGATTATTCAAAATTTGGCTGGTTTCAGTCCATCTATGGCCAGCTTATAAGCATTGGTGTAGTTAGTGATAATTAGGGGTGCAACGGATCGTCACCGATCCATAATCCGAACGGGTCACCCCGTTCGGAGCGGCACACCATGCGTTCCACGGAGCGCTCCGGAGCCTCGGCCGTAGGAAAGTCCCCGGCTTAGGCCTAGCTCCGGAGCGGCGGCCACCTTGCTCCACCCCCGTGTGCTTGTCAGAGCACAGTGTGACATGCCTCCCCGCCTCAGCGCGCTCACTACAGACCCGGAACTGCCTGCAGACAGGTGGAGACAGCATCGGTGAGCTCTGCACCTGCAGGTAGGAGCTACACCCTCACCTGGGGAGCATGTCTGTACACCAGGGTGGAGGGGTGTAGATAGTGATTATGTTGGTGTAACAAGATTTTTTATTTTTTTGCAGGGCGTGGCTTGGCGCGCGATGCGGATGGAAGCAGAGTGAAAGAGCTCCGTCTACCCGTGGGTCTCGGGAGTTGAAAAAATTCGGACGAGTATGTCCTCCCAGCTTAAGTGGGGAATTCACAATCGCTCACTGCGTTCCCGGAGCACACCGAAGAAAAGGCTTACCCCCACAAACCTCAGCAAATTTTGTTATTTGTTAAGTCAGTGACGAGGACGATCTATCGCTCCCTGCTTCAGAGGACTCCTCCAAAGGTACTGACACAGCCGACAGGCCCCTAACCTATGCGGCGATGACGGACATAGCTGCGGACATTAAAATCTCCTTTATGATGGCCATTACGGACATAAAGACTGAGCTGCTCAGGCTCTCAGAGCAGATGGCCGTGAATGAGAGGGCAGGTAAGAGGAGAGATAGGGCCCTGCTCAGGCTGGGCGACATCACCACAACTCACTCCCAACATTTGATCACCATGAATAGACAAATTGAAGACCTGGACAACAGTTGGCGCAGACACAATATTAGAGTGAGGGGGTCCCAGAACCAGCGGCACCAGAGCAAGTGCGGCAAACCTTGACCGCCATTTTCAATAACCTGCTGGATAGACCGGAGCAGTCTCCGATTCAATTTGATCGTGCGCACAGGGCGCTCAGACCCAGAGCTCCGGAGGGTAACCCACCGAGGGACATTATCTGCTGCCTGCCCAATTTCTCCCTTAAATAGGAAATATTGCAAAAGGCGAGGGCCGCAGAACGGATCCAGCATGGCGGCTCCGAGATCCAGTTGTTCCAGGACATTTCCCCGATCACCTTAAAGAACAGGAGAGCCCTCAAACCACTCCTAGCTGTTCTCTGGGAGAAAGAAATTACCTACAGGTGGAAATTCCCCTTTGCTCTGCAGGCGACTTTCTTGGGGAAACAACACCTGCTCAGGGTCCCAGAGGATCTTCCGTCTTTCTATGAGGCCTTACAGATTGCTCCCGTGGATTTACCTGAATGGTACGAAGAGTTCCGTTTGCCACCCCTCATCAACAATCCCCAGCACTCACCCGGTCCAGCACCTCTATTCTCACCGTTCCAGCAGAAGAACCAGCGTACCTACCCTGGCAGACGCCATAACGGTTCTCCAGCGCCTTCAAAGAGCTCCAAAACCCTAGAGTGAAAGAAGCTCACCGTATGTGATGTGCCAGACCTTTGTTCCCTGTTGTTTGTTTTGAAGTCAGTCGGCTGGGGGATGTCATGGTGCAGTGTATGATCTAAGTTTCCCTTTGTTTGGGGTTCCGCCCTCTCCTCTTTTTTGGGGTTATTTTTTGTGGTTATTTTTTGGTTATTTTTAGTTTTTTTCTTTTTTTTGCACCGGAGCCCCTTTGCCTACATGTTCTCTGCGGTCATGCTTTGTCCCCCTTACCGCATCTGTTAGACAAATATGGTCGGAGGTTGTGAGGGAGAGGGTTGAGGAACAGGCCCCAGACCATACATTGTCCATACTCTTGAACACTGAAAGAGGATTTTCTGTAATTACACACTAGATGGCACTCTGATCTCAGTTTTGATTATACTAACTATGTTGTTTCAGTTTCCTATGCTCACGGCCTTGATTACATGACAATGATCCCAGAACGTGACTTTGCCTGGCACCTTTTCTTTTTCCTCATTATAGGTTTAAGACAATAACCGTGTTGATTATTCCTAGGATTCATGGCTCCTTCCACAGACTCCGGTTCAGAAATGCTACGTATTTTAAACGCCTGAATCCATGCACCTATTACTCGTCTCCGGTTCTGCCCTTTTATTGCGATGACGGGGTTTGCACCTTCTTCTCGTTCGGGTGAACTGTGAGTACTGTGCCGCCTAGCACAGTTGAATTATCTTGTTTTACTAGTTCCTAGGTGTCTTGTAGATACGGATCCCGGAACTTGTTTACTGTTTACAGATATTTTTCAGAGCCAGGTCCGAATAATCCTAGTTCCTTCGTTTATATGTTTATATTTGGTTTTATGACTTATGCACCTTTCCTTGTCTTGGACACACATTGACAAAGGTTGTTGTTATGATTATGCCTTAAAGTTTTATGAGGTGAGAAGTGAGCCCATACACACGTACCACGCCTTCCGATCCATGACTCCCTCATGGAGGAACGCAGTTGGTCCAATGTTCCCCCTCAAATTAAGCTCATTTATATATTTCACTCTGGAAGTTCAGGCCCAAGTTCATCATGACTCCAATACATGCAGATCTCTCCCGGCCCCGCGGTTCACCTCACCCCACGACTCTTTACCTACAGGTGATTTCTTTGTGAATATCACATTTACGGTTTGTCGCCAAGTGTTGGTGGCGGACCAGCCACTGCTGCACCTCGCACCCGCGTCTCCCACCCACCCCCTAGAGCTCATACTAGTCTTCCACACAATAATAGACTAGCATCTTCTCCGCTCTTTAGGTAGGGTTTAGAGAGTTGCTCACCTCACCCCTCTTCTTTGGTCTGTCTTTACCCGCTCCCCCCCTCCCTCTTACCTCTTCCCCCCCCTCCTTCTCTTAACTTCTCCCTACACATCCTCATCACTGATCCCCCCACCCCCCTGTCCTTGTCCGTACTCAGTTACAAGCTTTGTCACAATGGCCTATGCATTCTTAGGGAAATCACCTACTGTCATTTCGCACAACATCAACAGTTTGAATATTCCCGAAAAGAGGTCAAAACTGCTAAAAGAACTTAGGAAGACCCGCCCTTCTGTGGTTTTCCTACAGGAAACACATTTCAAGGGACAGAACATACCTAAACTAACGGATAATATGTACACCAAAGCCTACCATGCCACTAATCCCCTGGCCAAGACCAAGGGAGTCTCCATATTGCTCAAAAAAGAGGCGCCCTTTGCCCACCAGCACCAACTCTTGGACCCAGATGGCCGCTACATCCTCCTGAAGGGCACTTAGGGAGGTTCCCCGGTTACCCTGGCCAATGTTTATTTTCCAAATACAAACCACATCACCTTTTGCCGTAAAGTTATTGATGACCTGACTTGGTTTGCGGAGGGCTGTGTAATACTGGGCGGGGACTTTAACATCCCTCTCTCCCCACTGAAAGACACCTCAACAGGGTCCAATCACATCTCTTACAGGATACTGAAATGTATCAAAACCATGCTCCAATCCCTGACTCTAGTCGACTCATGGAGAGCTAAACATCCCTTGGAGAGGGATTTCACCTTTTTTTCTCCTCCCCACAAGAGGTACTCCCGCATCGACATGCTATTTATTTCCCAGAGGGACTTAGGCAACATCCTCAGAGCCGATATTGGCATTATCTCCCTCTCTGACCATTCTCCTACTGCCATTTCCCTACGATTTGACCCCCCTAAACGTGCCACCTTCAACTGGAAGCTCAATGCGTCACTCCTCACCGACCAGACAGTCAGAGATGACATACACCAGACTCGCTCGTCATACTTTGCAAATAACCAGGCAGGTGACACGAATCCCCTCAATAATTGGGAGGCACACACATGTGTGGTCAGGGGGGAATTGATGAAATGGGGTGCCAGGAAGAAAAGGGATAGAGAAAAGGAAATAACGAACTTATCGCTTCGGATTGCCAGACTAGAGACACTACACAAGCAATCACTCTCGGTAAGAGTGGAAGAGGAGTTAGTTGAGTGTAGAACGGCCCTGAAACAGATACTAGATCTAAAAATCAAAAAATCACTATTTTTTAAGAAAAATATTTTCTATGAACAAGGTGATAAAAGCGGCAATTTACTGGCCAAGGCCCTTAGAGATGCACAATCAACCCACCATGTCCATGCTATCAGGGACAAAGAGGGGATACTCCGTTATGACAATGAGAAGATAGCCAAGCTTTTCTCCAAATTCTATGATAAGCTATATAACCTTCCTGATCAGCATAGACCCCACCATGCATCTGGCACTAAAGGGGACATGATCCAGAACTTCCTCAGGGATTCTGAACTCCCCACTCTCTCTCATGAGGACGCTTCACCACTGGAAGAACCCATAAATACGACAGAAATACTGACGGCTATCAAAGATCTAAAAACGGGGAAAAGCCCGGGCCCAGACGGGTTCACTGCCCAGTATTACAAGACTTACACAAACGTTCTCTGCAAGCCACTTCTGTCCTCGTTTAACTATTTGGCAAACAATAAACACAACTCCAGCCCCTTCCTCCTGGCCCACATTACAGTAGTGCCCAAACCTGACAAAGATCTGACCAACTGTGCGAGTTTCAGGCCCATCTCGCTTTTAAACGTTGATTTGAAACTATTGGCCAAAATCCTGGCCAATAATTAAAACCCCTCCTCGCTAAAATTATCGGTCCTGAACAAGTAGGCTTCATGCCAGGGCGGGAAGCCCGTGACAATATTACGAAGGCCCTTAATCTGATTCATTTTGCTCAGGATTCTACGTCTGATGGGTTATTACTTTCTACCGACGCCGAAAAGGCGTTCGATAGAATCTCCTGGCCATATATATGCTCTCGACCTGCTCTCACATAGGGCTGGGAGGAGGCATGTTGTCCTGGATATCGGCCCTCTATGAATGCCCTCAGGCTAGAATCAAGGACAATAACATACTATCTGAACCTATAACAATTAGGAATGGGACACGCCAGGGGTGCCCCCCCCTCTCCCTGATCCTTTTTATCCTCTCCTTAGAACCACTGATAAGGACTATCAACCTTTCCACAGAGGTCCATGGGTTCCAGGTGGCTGGGAGGGAATATAAAGTAGCCGCTTACGCGGATGATTTATTGTTCTTCCTCACCAAACCCTTTTTCTCTATTCCCAACCTGCAAAAAAAATTTGATACCTTCGGTTATATCTCTAACTTCAAAATTAATAGATCAAAATCCGAAGCCTTACATTTGACACTGACTCCCAGCCAACTGGACCTTCTGAAATCCAATCACTCCTTCAACTGGGTCCCCTCCTCATTGAAATATCTGGGAGTTCATCTAACTAGTCATTTTGACAAGATGTTTCAAGCTAATTACACCCCTCTGCTTAAATCCATTACCGCTGACCTGCATAAATGGACATCCAAGAACTTTTCTTGGTTCGGCCGAGCCTCGATCCTAAAGATGACTGTTCTCCGGAGGCTTCTGTATATATTCAATGCCCTCCCCATTAGTGTGCCAGACTCTTTCTTCACTAACCTAACCTTAAAATACAGAGACGCTTTCTTTGGGCAGGTAGGAACCCCAGAATTAATATCAAACTCCTCACTCTCCCCAAGTTTAAAGGCGGAATAGGTTTGCCAGACTACAAGAAATATCATCAAGCATCCCATGTAACGAGAATAATAGACTGGCACTGCCATAGCAAGGATAAGGACTGGGTTAACCTAGAACAAGGATTGTGCTCCCACCGCTTTAGGTTTCTCCCTTGGACTCTATTCTCAAAATCAAACAAACTGATTACACACCCTCTGATCGCGAACACAGTGCAAGTTTGGCACAAGGTTGCACTTAAACACAACCTGGCGACGACACCGGGCCCCCTCACACCAATTTTTGATAACCTGGACTTCCCCCCGGGAACACAGGGTGATCTGTTGGCCGCCGACTGTATGTCAGGACCTAGAGTTAAAACAATTGAGGCATTACAATCCGAGTATGGGGATACCTTTCCGGGGTTTTGGTTTTATCTACAACTGAGAGACCTCTTGATAAACTCCAAATCTAAATCTGCTTTTTGTCACCCACTGACACCACTGGAAAAGCTGTGTAGAGATGGATCTCAGGTCCCACATGCAACCTCTCTGGCTTACTCGTGGCTGATAAGGCCTGCTAACACAGATACTAACAAACACAAAATGAGGTGGGAAAAGGACCTGGGTATCCAGATAGAAGAGGATCAGTGGGAAAAGGCCTGCATTATGGCCCACAAATGTTCTCTTAGCTCTAGACACCAAGAGATCTTGTACAAGATTCTCACCGAGTGGTACATTACACCGCAGAGGGCCAAGCAGTGGTCTGATAGTGCCTCTGATGTCTGTTGGCTTTGTGGCACTGATGTGGGTTTGTTCCTACATATTTGGTGGGAATGTGCCCCCATTGCTGAATTCTGGCAGGGGGTTATTAAGTGGATCGGGCACATCACGGAAACAACAATATCACTTGATGCGGCCGCGTGCCTGATTTACATTAATCATCTCCCGATACGTAAGTACAAACAAACCCTCACAAGACACTTACTTAATGCCGCCAAAACACTTATCCCCCTTCACTGGAAATCTACGTGGACGCCAGGGATCGGAGATTGGTTAGATAGGGTTTCCTTCATCTACAAAATAGAGGAAATCCTGGCGAAGAAAAATTAAAACAGCACTCCCTTTAATGCTTTATGGCAGCCGTGGCTCCTCTTTAAGTACTCTAGTGAATATCAAACTCTGTGTAAATGACACTTTTTGTTATGCCTAGTATTTCTTGACTGTTTCCACTGCTGTCTCAAAATTCTGCTGGGCCTTCCTTGGTCGTTGATATGAGGTCCCAGCTTACGGGTACCATTAGTCCTTGAGTCCTTCCCCCCCCCCTCCCCGTCTCCCCCCCCTTTCCCCCCCTTCTACTTTCTCCTCCTCCCCCCGTTTCTGCCCTCTCCCCCTTCATTTTGTTTCACTTCAATTGTATACTTGAACTTGTCAATTTGTTCTTTTTTTTTATGTATGCTGTCCTTCAAGTCGATATTATGACTTGCCACCATTTGACATGTTGTACTCCTTAAGTGTTCCTGTTTGAAAATAATTTTGTAACAGATTTGCCCTTTGTATGTCAAATCTTTTTTCTGCTTTTCAATAAAACTTTGATTGAGAAAAAAATAATATTTTTTTTTTGCTGATCTGAAAACGATCCGTGACATCTGATCTGAGGATCGATCCGATCCGTGTTTTTTTTGATCCGTTGCACCCCTAGTGATAATCAATACCACCACCGCTCCATGTATGTCTGCATGTCAATTATTAAATCTTTGGTTTGTCGCTCCTAGACAGATTTGTTTTCCCTAATTTAGGATCGGATTCTACTCTTCAGGCTAATGTTATTAAATCCTTTATTATTAATTTCTGAAAAATATCCCTATTATGAACTGGATACAAATCAGATTTTGTAGTTACTTTTCTAATCACTGAAAGACCCCCTCCCCTCCCTCCCCGCTTCAAAACTTCACTCCTTGTGTATAGATTTATTCTTCTAAACTTCACTTTACATATTAAAGTCTTAAAATAAATAAAAATAATGTGTGGGTGCAAAATGTAAAACCTTTTATAGTAAACCTAATTCATGATAGAGAAGGAGGAGTGAAAGAGGATAGAAGTATATATACACAAATGATTGGTAACAACTCCCACTAACCTCTTAAATGACATACTTTAAAGGGATACATATACTGTACTGTTAATAAACCACCCTCCCCTTTTCTTTCTTAGCGCTTTATATTTCTTTATATACATTTTTTGGTCTTGCCATTAGAATAGAAACTAAGAATAGCAATGATATAACAGAGGACGATGTCCTAAGCATGTATTATCATTCAATGGTCTTAGAATAATAATAATAATAATAATAATAGGTGATTTTCTGTCCTGTTTACGATCAAAGGCTTTTTTTTAGGATGCGGGGGAGAAAACAGGGGTATATCTGTGGGGCTATCGCATATAAAAATGTAGATTTGTACACTAAAGCCCCAGCAGGAGCAAATCATATTAGGGGAGGATGTGAGTGGGGTGTGTGTCACTGCTCTCAGAATCAAGTGTTTGTACACAAAGGGTCAGCGGTGTTCGGCTTCACTACTTTCATATGAAAGCATTGTGGTGGGACTATGAAACAGAAGGGCACAGGTCCTTGGGAGAAGTTTCCAGATTATGACAATGTTCTGGGGGTTTTAAATGATCTTCAGTCCATAATGCACACAATATTTCCTTAAACGAAAGGTTAATAGATGCAACAGAATACAGGGTTTTGTTTTTCTTACCAGGAGTAATTGGCCGTTCAGGATGCGAAGGCATAGGAAAATTCTCATTTTCCGAAAAACTACTGTCCTGACTTGGCTCAAAATCCTCCTCTGCTGCCATGCTCTCCATTAGTTTACTTACAGCTCCACATTTCCCATGATTCTAAAAAAAAAAAAAAAAACATCCAAAATCAGTAATAAAGAATCTACGCCCAAAGAAAAACAAGTAATATAGTGCAGCTTACCAGTCCTTGGATGTGGTGGCTGCAATTATTTTCCTTTTTTTTTCAGACTTTTTCCCTATTATATTCCTTAGGCCATCTCACCAATAAACAAACCTTTTTATACGGTTATAATGCTTGATTACTTTTATGGAGGAGCAGTGTTGTCACTCTACGACAGAATGATGTTGTAACTAAAGAACACCTAACCCTTTCCTCATCTCCAAAAGACCCCTTTCACACTGAAGCTCTGCTAAAACAGCCGCTAATGCACCGGTCGTTTTTGCAATGCTTCAGGAATGGGAGGCAGTTTTCTTTCTCGTACATCACGGGACACAGAGCGGCATATTCATTACTATATGGGTTATATGGAGTACCTTCAGGTGTGGACACTGGCAATCTCAAACAGGAAGTCCCCTCCCTATATAACCCCCTCCCCTAGAGGGAGTCCCTCAGTTTTTTCGCCAGTGTCTTAGGTGTTAGTCACGGAATAGCTTTGCTCCACATCCTTGGGATTAAGGGCGGGCTAACCGGATCTGTCCAAGGAGCCTCAGTGCCAAAGTGGACAGTACCCGGGCCCCAAACCGTGGGGTTTTGCCTATAATGCTCCTCTTTGGAGGGCTGGACCCTGGGCCCAGGACTTGGAGTTTGTAAAAACCATAAGTTCCTGTTTGCCAGGGTGCTATATAGGTCCAGGACAGTGGGTACCTTCATAGGACCCCAGGGCCTGAAGGTCTACTACGCTACCCACGGAGATGGGAGAAGATTGGATCAGTTTGCTGGACAAACATCCTGCAGCATGGAGCAGGTAAGGGGGAGCCTGCGGGACTTGGTTCGACAGCAGGCTCTCCGGGGTAACCTAAAAGGGGGGACAGCCTAAGTATGCTCTGCATGGGCAACCTTGCTCACTATGTCTAAGAGAGACAGGATGACACCTTTTTCCCCCATCACTAGGCTCCCCTGTCTAAGAATGTGTTGCTAGCTAACCTGCTGCTTTCTTCCTAGGACTAGTAAGGATCCCTAGGGGCCTTTTGGAGTCCTACCTGGCCGGGGGTTTGAATCTGCCGCCTGTTTCTGCAGTCCTGGGTCTCCAGCAGCGCGGCTCCTCCATGTTCCTCCTGTTCCGGCATGCGCGCGCGCGTGCGTGCGCACGTCTTATAGACGTTTTTTCGCGCCGTTCAGACAGGAGGGCGGGGGGGGGGGCGTGCCTGCGGCGTCATACAGGGGCGCGCCTTGTGCTGTTATAGATCAGCAGGCAATTTCAGTGCTCAGTCTGAGGCTGATTTCAGAAGGAGAGGACGCAGAGCGGCAGAACAGTGACTCCCGGTGGCGGAAGAGGGGTAGTACATGCTGGACTTTGTTCCAATGCCTTTTTTGTTAAGCCAAGAAATCCCCCTTTTTGCATACAGGTTGGAGGCTGGCAAACTAAGTTTGGGGTCACTGTATGTTTCTAAAAAAGAAAATATATATAATATATATTTAGAAAAAAAAAGAGAAAAACATACGAGATCCCATCAGTTTTTGGGCATTAGTGATCTATTGTCCCCTAAACTCTGGTTTTGTACTCCTGGCCACTACAGTCTGTTGTGTGGGCGGAGTCCCTCGATTTTGTATTATGGCTTCCAAAGGCTCGGGGTCAAAGGGTACAAAAAAGACCAAAAAACAAAGGGGTTCCCCTTCTGATTCTGATGATATGCCGATACTTTCCCCGCAACTTATTAACATAAAGGGTGCCTTGGATGAGCCATTAGGGGGATCTGGTGCGGAGGCTGGCCCAGATCAGCCCAGCCCTGTGTTTATCACAGAGGAGATGCTAGCCGTATCCCTAGGGGGGCTAGAAGAGAGAATAGCAGCATTGATCGCTAGAGCTATTCCTGGTAAGAAACGGGTTAGATCCCCATCACCAAGAGGTGTATCCTCAGATGCTGAGATTCTCTCTCCGGAGGAATTGGAATCACAGGAGGATCAACTAGACCTGAACCAAGAGGGTTCAGGGATTGAGGGATCTGCCTCTGAGGAACCATTTTCAGACTCCCAGACAGAAAGACTGTGGGTACAGTCTTTGACGGACATGGTCCGCTCGGCATTTAGTTTACCATTGCCAGAGCCTCAGGTTCCTCCGGTATCCTCTCTGGGCTCTTTGAAAGCTCCGTTAAGCAACGCAGTGTTTCCGGTCCATCCTCTCTTGGAGGAATTGATCTTTCGGGATTGGGTACGGCCGGACAGGATTTTTCTGCCACCGAAAAGATTTGCGGTCATTTACCCCATGGAGGAAAGATTCTCCAAGAGGTGGAGGCTCCCAATAGTGGATGCAGCCATCTCATGTGTGAATAAATCACTAACTTGCCCGGTGGAAAACATACATATGTTTAAAGATCCGGTTGATAAAAGGTTAGAGACACTTTTAAAAGCATCCTTTGCTACGGCAGGAGCAGTGGTACAGCCAGCTGTGGCTGCAATTGGTGTTTGTCAGGCGTTAAAAGACCAGACAAAAGAAATGTTAAAGGACATGCCTACCCAACAAGCAGAAGAGTTTTCTGACATTCCCAGAGCTCTGTGTTTTGCTGTAGATGCTATAAAAGATTCCATCCAGCAAGCCTCTCGTTTATCACTATTTTTGGTGCACATGAGAAGGCTCTTATGGTTGAAGAACTGGGCGGCGGAGCCCCCATGCAAAAAGCTTCTGGCAGGGTTTCCCTTCCATGGAGGACGACTCTTCGGAGAGGATCTGGATAAATATATTCAGACTATTTCAAATGGCAAGAGTACCCTTTTACCGGTCAAAAAGACATTCCGGGGTCCTACATTTAAAAGGCAGCTCTTTCCTGTCTCGGGGCCCTCAAATTCCAGGCAGTATCGACGGCCGCCTGCACGATCCAACGTTAACAGTAGATCGCAGGGACAGGCCCCTGGGGGTAAGAGGCCATGGTATCGCAAGCCGACAAAGACAGCCCCTAAGTCTGCCTTATGAAGGGGCGCCCCCACTCTCGCGGGTGGGGGGAAGGCTTTGTTTCTTCTCAGAGGTTTGGGAAGCCAAGATCCCCGACAAATGGATCTGGGCATCTGTAACCACAGGCTACAGACTGGAGTTTCTAAGGTATCCTCCGCCTCATTTTCAAGAATCAAGGCTACCAAGGGATCCAGCAAGGAAGGCATCATTGCTGGCAGCTTTGGATCACCTGCTCTACCAGGACGTAATAATAGAGGTGCCAGCCCAAGAGCAAGGGCTAGGTTTCTATTCCAATCTCTTTGTCATACCAAAGCCCAACGGCGATGTCAGGCCAATCTTGGACCTAAAGAGGTTAAACGGTTACCTAAAGGTTCGTTCCTTCCGGATGGAATCCATCCGGTCAGCAGCCGCTGCGCTTCAGAAAGACGATTTTCTGGCCTCCATAGACATAAAGGATGCTTACCTTCATGTACCAATCTTTCAGTCGCATCAAAGATTTTTACGCTTCGCGGTGGGGCAGCGACACTTCCAATTCAGGGCGCTCCCCTTCGGGCTGGCCACGGCCCCCCGGGTATTCACGAAGATCCTAGCCCCAGTTCTGGCCAATTTAAGGATCCAAGGGGTCACAGTCCTAGCATACTTGGACGACCTTTTAATCATAGATCACTCACGACCGGGTCTGCAAAAGGCAGTAAACCTCACGGTTCGGTACCTCGAAGAATTCAGCTGGGTCCTAAACCGGGGAAAGTCAGCGTTCCAGCCTACAAAGCAGTTGGAATACCTCGGCATGAGGTTAGACACAGAACAGCAAAGAGTGTTCCTGCCCTTGGTAAAGATCGAGGCTATCAAGGGGCTGGTTCAGTTGGTTCTAAACAAGAAAAAACCAACTATTCGCCTGTGTATGCGATTACTAGGCAAGCTAGTGGCCACGTTCGAGGCAGTACCATACGCTCAGATCCACACTCGCGTCCTACAGGCAGCCATTCTAGCAGCCTGGGGCAAGAGGGCACATGCCTTAGAGTCCCCTTTGACGCTATCATCAAGGGTCCGACAAAGCCTGGCCTGGTGGTTGAACCCCCAGAATCTTCTAAAGGGAAAATCCTTCAGCCCTGTTGTCTGGAAGGTAGTTACCACAGACGCCAGCCTGGCAGGCTGGGGGGGGCGGTCTTCGAGGGGTCCTCTCGCCAGGGAACTGGGGTGAAAGCAGAGAGGCAGCTCCCCATCAATATCTGGGAGATCAGAGCTGCTCGCCTAGCCCTTCTGGCATGGACCTCCAGATTAAAGGGGTTCCCGGTGAGAATCCAGTCAGACAATGCCACGGCGGTGGCATACATAAACCACCAAGGGGGAACCAGGAGTCGGGCCGCTCAGAGGGAGGTGAGCTTGATTTTTCAGTGGGCAGAGGTTCATGTACCCTGCATTTCGGCGATATTCATTCCCGGAGTGGACAACCTGCAGGCAGACTTCTTAAGTCGCCAGAGTCTGTCGCCAGGGGAGTGGTCTCTGCATCCCCAGGTCTTTCAGACAATCTGCCAGAGGTGGGGAATGCCAGACGTAGATATAATGGCATCCAGGTTCAACAAGAAACTAGACAGGTTCGTGTCTCGAACGAGGGATCCTATGGCCTGCGGAACCGATGCGTTGGTTTGCCCTTGGCATCAATTCAAACTTCTATATGCATTCCCTCCGCTACAGTTACTCCCTCGCCTGTTGCGCAAGATCAGAGTGGAGCACAAGCCAGTCATTTTAGTAGCTCTGGCTTGGCCCCGGAGGACTTGGTACTCACTAGTCCTGAAGATGGCAGTGGGAGACCCTTGGACTCTTCCTCTACAACCAGACCTACTCTCACAAGGCCCGATCCTCCACCCTACATTACGGCGTCTAAATTTGACGGCATGGAGGCTGAATCCCTGATTCTCAGGGGTAGAGGTCTGTCTAGGCAGGTAATCCCTACCCTGATTAGGGCTAGAAAGCCGGTCTCCAGGGTGATTTATTACAGGGTGTGGAGGAACTACGTAGGCTGGTGTGAATCCAAAAGATGGAATTCCCGCAAATATACTATTGATAGGGTGTTAAGTTTTCTCCAGCTAGGAGTGGATAAAGGCCTGGCACTAAGCACAATCAAGGGACAGATCTCAGCTCTGTCAGTGTGGTTTCAGAGGCCGCTGGCCACCCACTCGCTGGTAAAGACCTTCTTACAGGGGGTCTTGCGTATTAATCCTCCTGTCAAGTCACCACTTTGTCCATGGGACTTAAATCTTGTTCTGTCATCCCTACAGAAACAACCTCTTGAGCCGTTGGCTGAGGTACCTTGATTTTACTGACTAGAAAGTCGGTATTTCTGATCACCATAGTTTCGGCCAGGAGAGTATCGGAATTGGCAGCCTTATCTTGTAAGGAACCATATCTCATTTTGCATAAGGATAGGGCGGGGTTCCGTCCTCATACTTCCTTTCTACCAAAGGTTATATCCAGTTTCCACCTGAACCAGGATGTGGTACTTCCATCCTTCTTCCAAAACCCACCTCTAGAAAAGAGGGGTTGCTGCATACGTTGGATATTGTCAGGGCCGTAAGGGCCTATCTTAAAGCTACAGAGAAGGTTCGGAAAACAGATGTGGTGTTCGTTTTACCGGAAGGGCCCAAGATGGGTCAGGCAGCCGCTTGATCCACCATCGCAAGATGGATTAAACAATTAATTGTTCGGGCCTGCGGTTTGAAGAGGTGCCTCCTCCTTTGTCGGTAAAGGCCCATTCTACCAGGGCCAGGGGCACCTCCTGGGCAGCACATCATCAGATCTCTATGGCTCGAATATGCAAGGCAGCAACGTAGTCATCAGTCCACACGTTTACAAAATTTTATCAAGTGGACGTAAGAAGGAATGCGGATACAGCCTTTGGGCAGTCAGTACTACAGGCCGCGATTCAAGCTCCTCAGGATCTGAGGGGGCTCCCTTGATTTGATTTGAGATTTACATTTCTCGTTTAAGTTGGATTTACTAGTATCTGAGTATACCTCTAAAATTAAATCCTTCTTTGGAAGATGTCTCCCTCCCCTCATTAAAGCATTGCTTTCGGACATCCCATATAGTAATGAATATGCCGCTCTGTGTCCCGTGATGTACGAGAAAGAAAAAGGGATTTTTAAATACAGCTTACCTGTAAAATCCTTTTCTTGGAGTGCATCACGGGACACAGAGCTCCCACCCCTCTTTTGGGTGACCATTTTGGGAGGCATACTGCTTGCTACAAAACTGAGGGACTCCCTCTAGGGGAGGGGGTTATATAGGGAGGGGACTTCCTGTTTGAGATTGCCAGTGTCCACACCTGAAGGTACTCCATATAACCCATATAGTAATGAATATGCCGCTCTGTGTCCCGTGATGTACTCCAAGAAAAGGATTTTACAGGTAAGCTGTATTTAAAAATCCCTTTTTCAGGCGCTTCAGCGCCTGAAAACAACCTCGGGGTGAAATAGGTCTTACTTGCAGGAGGTATTCTATAGTTTAGAAGTGAACTGGGAAGGGCTTATTAGACTGCTTGTGATGACACTGCATAATGCACAGGAACTTGCAAGCTAACTTGATTTCTGGCACAACCAACATGTATTCAACAAACAACAAGGCATGTAATCAACAAGGCATTTAAGCATACAAAAACACATTCAATTGTATATTTAACAGAGTAAAACAATGCAAATAAAAAGTTCAATGTTGGGGTTTACAAACACTTTAATTTCAGATAAAGCAGTGTTTGCAAACCTGTCCTCCAATCCCACCAAAACCCCCAGTGGTGAGATTTGAAGACAAAAAAAAAAAAAAAAACTGAGCCGAGTTACATGAATAATGAAAGAAAAATAAGTGCAGCGCTGGTGAGCATAAATTTGCATGAAGCAATATAGACCAGTCCCATTTAAATGGGAAACATTATAATGGTGTAGTCCAAAAACACAATAACAAGAAAATATATAAAGGGTGGTGAAACCCTATATGCAAACGGTGAAGTGTAAATTACAAAGCAAGTCCTTCAAGTCAAAGCAGGCAAGTCTTCATATGGAGCACTCCTATCCACCGCTCCTGTGTTACTGGAGAATCTGATGGTGTACGTGATCCACTCGGATGGGCATACAGGATAACCAAACAGATATATGGAAAAAGATGGGTACTCTTACCACAAATGTTGGACACATATGCCGGGAGCAATGTGTCAGATGCGCTTGTAAGAGCTCCTCGGATGGACGGCTCTATGGGGGGTGATGATTCAAAAGATTGTGGATCTTTCCCAGGAATCATAGGGTCCAAGATGGAGAGTGGTTCCAAGATTTCAGATGGAGCAACACTTGTATGTATCCAAAAAAAAGAGAAAAACTCCACATAGTGTAGTTTGTTTTAAGAAAGGTAAGCCTTTATTAGGCTGATAAATGGTAAAACAATAAAAGCAAATAAAAATGCCAGTACTCTGGAAAAGATCTGGCACACGTGATCACATGTGTGTAAAAGCGCGTGGTAGTTGGGTATGAAAAAGCTATGTACCCGACATGTTTCGAGCTAATGCTCATCGACAGGGGCAAGTGTGGAGTTTTTCTCTTTTTTTTGGATACATACAAGTGTTGCTCCATCTGAAATCTTGGAACCACTCTCCATCTTGGACCCTATGATTCCTGGGAAAGATCCACAATCTTTTGAATCATCACCCCCCATAGAGCCGTCCATCCGAGGAGCTCTTACAAGCGCATCTGACACATTGCTCCCGGCATATGTGTCCAACATTTGTGGTAAGAGTACCCATCTTTTTCCATATATCTGTTTGGTTATCCTGTATGCCCATCCGAGTGGATCACGTACACCATCAGATTCTCCAGTAACACAGGAGCGGTGGATAGGAGTGCTCCATATGAAGACTTGCCTGCTTTGACTTGAAGGACTTGCTTTGTAATTTACACTTCACCGTTTGCATATAGGGTTTCACCACCCTTTATATATTTTCTTGTTATTGTGTTTTTGGACTACACCATTATAATGTTACCCATTTAAATGGGACTGGTCTATATTGCTTCATGCAAATTTATGCTCACCAGCGCTGCACTTATTTTTCTTTCATTGTTTACTCACAGGGTGTTTCACTGTTAGTGCTGGCTGCTTCTTTTTTCTTTACATTTTCAGCAGCGCAACTTTATTTTGTTTTGTTTGAGTTACATGAATAATCCTGCAGCAGCTATGCAAACCTTTGTATCTTGGTCAAATGCTAGGCCATCTGACACTTCCGGGTGTCAGGGTTTATGGAAAAAACATTTCTATTGCCCCAGCTACAATGGCCAATATGCAAGAAGGGGGAAAGGGAGGACAAGTTTTGCATTATAAGGGCTATAATTGAAATGTTTATATTAGGGCTGTTACTGATCAAAATTTTGGTGTTCGATTAATTTCATTTTTTTTATTTCAATTAAATATAACGCACATACAGATCCAACTACTTTTAGCTGATCTCCTTGCAGGCTAATTTCCAGTGCAGCTACCAACCACTGGAAAAATGGATAGCAGGAAACAAAAAACACACAAAGGCAGCGCTCGATGGGAATAGCATTAAAACTTTTATAGTCTTCAAGTAGGTAACAAAATAAATATTGCACTGGAGATAAAAGATAAAATCGATGTAGCTACATAAACTGTAAAAATGTTGTGAGCAATACCAAACGGTAGCAAAAGCAGTCATTAAAACATGTAGCTAAGTATGATACTGGTATAAAAATGTGTACAACGATACCACTGCTGAATACAGATGAGGAGAGGTTAACATCAGTCCATCGGCATGTAGATGTCCCATGAAGGGAACTATCACAACTCCCAGTGGATGACTGTAGAATCCCAGAGTGATAGAGGGAAGTGTAACAGCCCTTGCGTGTGGCAGATAGTAAGGTCCCTCCAGCATGCAGATATGAAGTCACAGCAAAGGAGCCCTTCAGATATACACGGCAAGCCCCGCCAGTGTCCGTGACGTCACCGGATCTCCGACGGAACTCCCTGAAGGCCTGGAACCCGGCGGAGAGGTGAGTACCAATCCAAAAAAAATTGATCGATCCAAAAAAATTGGATCGATCCAAAAAAATTCAAGATTAATCGATGAATTAATAGTTAATTTCCACAGCCCTAGTTTATATATAAGCATATTTGAATGCAAGTGCCCATTTGTATTATTTAAATTATTACTGCTTTTAAACAATATCTTTAGCACAATAAAAGTAATTTTGACTTGCCTGTAAATTATATATCTTGGAGTACAGTACCCAATCAACATAGTCATACAGCATGGGTTATATGCATGTACCTTCAGGTGACTGGACACTGGATTAGACACCCTTGGGGTGCCTCACCTATAACCCCACTCTGCGAATCCTAGATTTTGTAACAAGCAATGCTTGTTACAGTAAACTAAGGAAAGTAAGGAAGGGCTTGTGTCCTGTGCTGTACTCCAATATATGGAGATATATTGTTCTCAGGTGGAATGCTGAAACCACCTTTGGAAAAAAGGATGGTCTTGAGCATGATCGTTATGATTTATGAGGAAAGGCTCTTTATAGGCAAGGGCTGCCAGTTCAGAAACACATCTTACATATATGCTAGCTACCATATAAATGCAAGTTTTCTGGCAAGAACATCCAGGATTCAAAGAGTGGCTTCTGCAAGAAGAGAAAAAAAAATAAGGTTGCAGGGAATCACATGGAGTGCTGCAAGGGAGCCTGGTATGAGAAACCCCTTGAATAAGGTGTTTACAAGGGAGTTAGAAGCCAGAGACCTTACAAAGAAGATGAATTGGTTTGATACTTGCCCACCAGCAACATACCCGCACTTCCGCCACCTGATCAGCTTTGTTAGGCTCTATGATATAGTAACTCAGAAGCGATGATGTCACATCACTTCCAGGCTACCCGGATGTAAATGCCATTTGAAAAAATCAAAAGCATTTGATCTCACCCATCCCGGTATGATCAAATGCTTTTGAATTCAGAAGAGGGTTTTGGGGTCTTATATCTGTCACATGCCTATTGCTGTCACAGGGGATGTTTACATTCCTTGTGACAGCCATAAAAGTCCCCCCTTGCGCAAAGGTAAACTCACATGCCAGTCCCGCAAGCACGCGAACAGCAGTCTTCCCACACGCGGGTATCACCTATGAATGGTAAAATGTATGTTTGTTGCTATTGTACAGGTGTGTGCAATTTTAAAGCGAGACATGCTTGGGAGCTTGGGATCTATTTATAGTGTAACATCATCTTTTATATTTTACCAAAAATTGGGTTATACATTGTTTTTTTGCATTAAAATTATAAATAATAAATGTTTTTTTGTCCCCACAAAAGTAGTGTTTGAAAAACCGCAGCGCAAATACAGTGTGACATAAAAAATTGCAAAACCACTATTTTATAAAACAAAAGTGTCAGAAAAAGGCCTGGAGGTCAAGTGGTTAAAGGGTGCTCACAGCTAAGTTCTGGTAAAGACCTGTTTTCAGGAAGCTCAGAACACAAGGCATGAAGTAATCTGTGGGACTGAATTAGCTGCATTCACACCAGACCAAATAAGATTTCCAGGTTTGATACTCTTTAAGCAAGGTAGGAATCAGAAGCTCAGTAAACCTTACATGCAGGGCAGGACTTAGGGTGGTGGGGGCCCCTGGGCTTGAGTGTTGAAGGGGCCCCCTGGAGCGAGGGGGGATCATAGTTGTTGAGCGGAGGGGGGGGGTGCGCATTAAAGCTGTTGAGCAGGGGGGTATTGAAGTTGTTGAGCAGGGGTTGACTCATCTGTGCACGGAATGTGTCGGCTCTCTTCCCTTCAGCAGACATCCCCAAACCGCTCCGGTTCCTCCTGGGGGGAGGTTTTGCAGTTGTTCAGCGGGGGGGGGGGGGGGGAATTGCCTCTCACCTGTGCCGACAGCCAGGGCCACAGACTGTCATTAGCCCGGCTGTCGGCTTTCTTCCCTTCAGCAGCCACAGTCCTCCACACACCGCTCCGGTTCCTCCCGCTTCTGTGCTGCCTCCTTTTGCAGTGTGGGAAAATTAACCCTTTCGCGGGACTGCGGGAAGAAGCGGAAAGTCCCGCAGATTTTGTGCGTGGTGGGAGGTATGCGCAGGGCCGCCATCAGGAATTTTGGGGCCCCTTTCACAGCTTAAGGCATGGGCCCCCTGGGGGGGGGGTGCTGCCGCCTGAAATTGAGAAGCAGGGGGGGCCTTTACAAAAAAAAGATAATAATAATAATAATAAATAAATATATATATATATAAAAAATGTTTTTAATATATATATATATATATATATATATATTATTATTATTATTATTATTATTAATAATAAATGGGCCCAGAGGTCTCCAGGGCCCCCAGATGGCAACCCCCCCCCCTTTTTTTTTTATAAATGTTTATTTTTTTATTTTTGTTTATATTTTTTTATTAAAAGGCCGAGAGGTCCCCAGGGCCCCCCTTTTTATATAAAAAAACATATTTTTTTTATATAAAGAATGATAATAAAAAAAGTGGGGGTTGCTGTCTGGGGCCCTGGGGGCCTCCGGGGACCTCCAGACCAAAAAAATACATAAAAAAGGGGGGCCCTGGGGACCTCTGGGCCTTTTAATAAAAAAATAAAAAAATATAAACAAAAATAAAAAAATAAACATTTATAAAAAAAAAGGGGGGGGGTTGCCATCTGGGGGCCCTGGAGACCTCTGGGCCCATTTATTATTTAATAATAATAATAATAATATATATAAATATATATATATAAATATATTTAAAAAAAAAGTAGGGGTTGCTGTCCGGGGCCTTGGGGACCTCCGGATCCCAGGGGGCCCCCTATTTGGAGCTTGAGCCCAGTCAAGCCCAATAGTAAGACCGGCCCTGCTTACATCCTTTAAGACATGGATTTCAATAGCCATGCTGTTAAAGCCATAGACTGAGAAGGATGGAATAGAGAACTCTGAGCTAGCAGATCTGGGCAGTTGTGAATGGGCCAGGGGTTGTCTGCTGGAAGTCTGAGTATGTGTTGATCTGTGTGCTGGGTTCTTCTGGGCCAGTTTAGTACAATAAGAATCACAGATTTTCTCTCTTGCTCTACTTTGTGGAGCAGGTGAGGCAGAATTCACACTGGAGGGAAGGCAAAAATTAGCCTGAGCTAGGACCAGAAGATTATCAGGGTACCTGAGGCCAGGGCGGAAGGATCCCTGGCTCTAGCAACAAACAGAGGTAGCTTGTTGTTGAATTTAGAGGCTAGCATGTCCACGTCTGGAATCCCCCATGTTTGACATAACGAATTCAACACACCTGAATGAAGATACCATTCTCCTTGGTCCAAGTGGTAAGGGCGTCCGATATGATCCACCTGCCAATTGTCTATTCCTGGGATGTGGACTACAAAATAGCCGGACAGTGAGCTTCTGCCCACGAGAAAATCAGATTTGCTTCTTTCAAGGCAGCCAGACTCCTTGTTCCCCCTTGATTGTTGATAGAGTGCATTGAAAAAATTCCTTCTCCTTGAAATGTTCCACATTGTGTCATGTTACAACTAAAAATGTAAATGTATAATTGTGAAGTAGAAAAAAAATGATAAATGGCTTTCCATTTTTTTATTTGGAAAACCATTTATAATTTTCCTGGTATACTGTTTCAACGCTTAAATAAGATGTGACCATTTCTAAAGTTTAGTCAATATCTATACAGGAAGGGGCTGCGTCTGTTTACCTAGACAGAGGTCTACTGTGCCTGAGCCCAGGTTCATACTGATATGGGTTAGAAATCATGCAAGTTCAGCTAAACTCGCACAATTTCAAACCGGCAATGCTGTCTGAGTTCGGGGGTGATTTGCAGACATCTGTGCGGGTTCATGCACAGATGTCTATTCAAATCGCCCCCGAAGTCGCCAAAAGTAGTACAGGACCTACTTTTGAAAAATGGTGCTGCGCTGAAAAGTCGGCGCTGCACTGATTCGGACAGTGCCATTGGTGGCAATAGCCACCGATTTGAACCTTGGCTAATAATAGGATCTGAGATTGTACACTGCTTTGAAAACGAAGGAAGCAGGCAATGATGGAGATGTATGAAGAAAAAACTTAAGAAAGAGAATGAGGTACATAAAAGTTATTTTATAAGTCTAGGTTCACATCTATGCGGTTTATTTGTTTTTTTAGGCACATTTTGCAGCGCATTTTTGCATACAGTTTTCATGCATTTTGCAGTTCCCTTTCCCCCCCCCTTAAAAACACTGTATATAGCTGGTAGCTAAGGAGCCAGACAGGAAGCTGGCCGCCACGTTCTTAACAACCGATCAGTCATCAACTGTCAGTTGGATGCCCTGCTGACAGCATTATGTTAAAAAAAAAAAAACACAATGGTGTGGGCCCACCTCCCAAATCTATACCAGTCTAGATCCTTATGTGAGCATGCAGCCCAGTAGGACAGGCCACATGCCTTCAACACGAACGTTGTTTTTTTTTTTTCTGTGTGACACTTTTTTGTTGAATGTTCTGATGATTCATCAGCTAATTTCGCTATTAGTTGATGAATCATCGGGTGTTAAGGACGCGGTGGCCGACTTCCCAGCCCGCTCCTAAACAACCAGCTATATCCTGTGTTTTTACAGGGAAAACAAAAAAAAAAAAGCATCAAAAACACAACACTTGCATTTGTGGTGCTACTCTATTAAAGCCTATTACACGCAAAAAACAATCTACTGCAGGAAAAAGTACCAAACTCTTACCAAAAACGCACCGGTTGAAACACACATACATGTGAACGTGTACCATGTTAAATGGACTGTAGTACGTTTCTGCAAAATGCAAAACGCACCAAAAAGCGCATATCTATGAACGTAGGGTATAATACAGTATTATCAAGTTGAACTTATGCTGCCGTGCGACTATCTATAGACCTCTACCAATACACATACTCCATTATGTGCTTGTCTTCTGTGTTACTTTGCTTGATTGTTTCTGTTGCTTATCTCTCATCAATAAGACTGCCACCACTTTTTGAGAAAAGTTATCAGCTTTCAGTGATCACTCCTGTTAACAACATTGGTAACAAGTTCCATTTTTATCAGTAACCCTTCTTATTGATGTGTTATTACAGCAAACTCTAAACATTTTAAGAGTTTCTATTTTTATTTTTTGGAGATGACTTATTCTATATACAGTATTTATTCTTATTCTATATTGGAGTTAAAAGTTTATCTAGTTCCATCAAAATAAAAAAACATTTAGGAAAAGATGCTTATATTGAACTATGGACATCAGTGTATTCTCTTCACACTCTTACCTCTTCCTTTAAACTTTTAGACTTCCCCTTTAATCTGTTCTTTCGGCTGCAGCTCACGGGAAGTAAACTGTCAGGCACAGAGCTACCCAAGTCCGAGGAAGACAGACTGCATGAGAGCGATTCCTTTACTCTTTTCTTCTAAAGAAACACAAAGTTGGAAGTTAGCATTTCTTATACAAAAGTAAACATAACATATTTTTGGGTTAGATTATTACAGTGTGATCTAGATCTAAGAAAAGGGTCACACAGGACTCATTTATGCTGAAATTTAAAGCCGAAAGCAAATTTATTTTATCATTTCGTCATAAGAAGCAATCTCTATTCTGATCCAGATCTCACTGAATTGCCTGTCTCAACTCTGTCACGATTTTCCCTTTTAGCCAAACAAGAGGCTGTGTGTCATATGACATGACACTTATCAAAGAATCACATGGCAGTTACCCATTAGACACACTCATAACAAAAAGTGACAAAGTGGAATTTAGTAAGAATGTAAAGATTTATCACTTTTGCCTAGCAGCAAAGGGTTCTCGCTGGTTCGAATCACAACCACATTACCTGCCTGGAGTTTGCATGTTCTCCGTGCCTGCGTTGGTTTCCTTTGGGTACTTTGGTTTCCTCCCACCCTTCAAAGAAATGCTGGTAGGTTAATTGCAAAATGTCTAAATTGGCCCAGTGTTACCAACCGCCTGTATTTTTACGGGCAGCTCGTAAAAACAAGGCACTTTACTTCTGCCTGTAAATGCCAGTAGCAGGTGAAAAGTGGCAGTAAAAATGGCCGTGATCGGCTCGGGTCAGAACTGCACATGCGTAGTTCCGAAGATCCCAGAGAAGATCCGATCCTGAACTGACCCTGCATTTGGCCGGAGCAGGCAGGCATTGTGTTCGGCTGCTGGGAGGGGGGGTCTAACAAAGGCGCTGCGCCTGGTATTTGCTACCACGAGGCGGGCCCTGCCAGCGATGAAGACGTCATCCTCATGGCGCACTTCCCCAGGAGCCGGGCAGATGGAGGAGCCTTCAGTGGATAGTGCAGTGGGCTGGCATGTAACTATGGAACGGGAGATGGACTTGGAATCCCCCCCCCGCCCCCGGGCCTGGACAAGGCCCTGGCCAGCAGTACAAGCACACCTGTGACCCTGGGGAGTGCACAAGGTCAGTCAGAGACAGTCCATATCTGTGGAGATGTGAAGATAAGAACAGTTCTCTCATACTTGGTCCGTTTGGTCCAAGTTTCGACATTCATTCGAGTTTCTAAATTGGGTTAAGGGAAATTCTACCACTGTTTAGCTATGTGAAAGTGAGTATAATTGTTATTGCTTACATAATTCCCATCCCCCTTTTTTTCTCTTTCTTGGAATGTTGGATTGCTTATACTATAATCAAAACATCCAATCTGTTTTATAGGCTAATATGGAGCACTTTTTTTTTAATCATCTCTTGTGCCATATCCATATCTTCTAACCATCTGCTGAGCAATGTCCATATCCTCTAACCATTTCCTGTGCCATATTCGTATCCTCTAACCCAGTGTTTTTCAACTCCAGTCCTCAAGGCACACCAACAGGTCAAGTTTTCAGGATTTCCCTCAGATGAAATGGCTGTGGTGATTACTAAGGCAGTGAAAGTGATCAAATCACCTATGCAAAATAATGGAAAGCCTGAAAACATGACCTGTTGGTGTGCCTTGAGGACTGGAGTTGAAAAACACTGCTCTAACCTTCGTCTGTGCCATGTCTGTATCCTCTATCCATCTCCTGTCGTTTATCATGTCTGCAGTCTGAGTGGGAGTTTGGAGAGGAGTCAAGAGTGGCAGTGCCACCAGATTAGGGATCACGTGAGGAGCCAGACATGTTTAGACTGTGGAGAAGAGACTACAGGATAAAACCAGAGCCACCAACCTGGAGCCATTTGACTGAGCCAGGCAGGGTGCACCTGAAAGGAGATCAGTGACAAAGCCACCAAGTCAGTCAGGGGGGGGGGGGGTCACTGATGTAAGGGAGAAGTGAATGAAATATTATTATGGGGGCCCCGATATAAAATGTTCCCTGTTATATCAGTAACCCCCCCCCCCCCACTTTACCTTAGTGTATTCACTCTGTGGAAGGTGGTCACCAGAGTCCTCTCCCCCTCCATCAGAGTTTCTGATGTTCCCCTTTACATCAGAGTCTGCAGGATTCCCCCTTACAGAGAGCTCTGCAGACCCGGATGTAAGTGGGAACTCTGATGTAAAGGGGAACGCAGAGGGCCCCCCCTCTTTTACATCAGAGTTTACCTTTAGATCATGATCTGTGGCATCGTCCTTACATCAAACTATGTGCTGGCTGTGTTATATTAACCTGACCTTTATGTAAATGGAGAAATTTATTCTTTTTTACTTTGGTTTAACGTAAACACATTGCTAATATCACTAACTATATGTTTATAGTTTAAATATTTACAGTTTATCACCGAAAATGACAATTTTAAGTACTTTTTTGCAGCGTGAGTCAGTAAAAAATGTGTCCGTCAGTAAATTTCTTGATTTTGTGGCAGCAAAAAAAAAATTGGTGCCGTTTGTAAATTTTGGCATCCTGCCAGTAAATTTCACTTCGGGGGGTTGGATGAAGAGATGTTAAAATCGGGTTGAAGTCTGGGCCACTCAAGGACATTCACAGAGATGTCCTGTAGTCACTCCTTTGTTATCTTGGCTGTGTGCTTCGGGTCTTTGCCCTGTTGAAAGAAGACCTTCACCCCAGTCTGAGGTCCAGAGCGCTCTGGAGCAGGTTTTCATCAAGGGTGTCTCTGTACATTGCTGCATTCATCTTTCCATTGATCCAGACTAGTCTTGAAGTTCCTGGCACTGAAAAACATCCCCACAGCATGATGCTGGCACCACCATGCTTCACTGTAGGGATGATATTGGCCAGGTGATGAGTGGTGCCTGGCTTCCTCCAGAGAGGACGTTTGCCATTCAGGCCAAAGAGTTCAATCTTTGTTTAAATTATACTAGAGAATTTAGTTTCTCATGGTCCGAGAGTCCTTCAGGTGCCTTTTGACAAACTCCAGGTTGGCTGTCATATGCCTTTTACTGAGGAGTGGCTTATGTCTGGCCACTCTACCATATAGGTCTGATTGGTGGAGTGCTGCAGAGATGGCTATTTTTCTGGAAGGTCCTCCCCTGTCCGCAGAAAAACCCTGGAGCTTTGTCAGAGTGACCATCGGGTTCTTGGTCACCTCGCTGACTACCTACGGCCATTCTCCCCCGATCGCTCAGTTTGGCAGGGCGGCACGCTCTAGGAAGAGTCCTGGTGGTTCCAAACTCCTTTCATTTACGGATAATGGAGGCCACTGTGCTCATTGGGACCCTCAATACTGCAGAGATTTTTCTGTACCCTTCCCCAGATCTGTGCCTCATATACAATCCTGTCTTGGAGGTCTACAGACAGTTCTCCTTTGACTTCATGGCTTGGTTTGTGCTGACATGCACAGTAAGAGTCGGTTCACACTGGGGCGACTTGGGATCAGACTTGAAGTCGTCTCAAGTCGTCCCAAGTCGCGCTGTCCAGAAAAGCAATGTAAGTGAATGGGAGCGGTGTTAATACACACTACTTATGTCGCTCCGACTTCAGAAGAGGTTCCTGTACTACTTCAATCAGACTTCTAGGCGATTTGTACCCATTGATTTCAATGGAAGTCGCTTCCAAGTCTGATCACTGTTTTAATTGAAGCTACTTTCAAGCAAGATAACATACATTTCTCAGGCAAACCCCTCCCTCCCCTTCCCTCTCCCAGAGCTGATTGTTGTTTTATTGGCCACTGGAATGTCTCCTGACCTGAAAAGGACTTCAAGTCGTGTTGTAAATCGCCCCAGATCGCCCTGTGGTTCATGCTCAAGTAGTGTTGAAGTTGCTTCTGAAAGTTGTGCTGGAAGTCGTGTCGCCCCAGTGTGAACCGACTCTTAGAGTCGGTTCACACTAGGGCGACACGACTTCCAGCGCGACTTTCAGAGGCGACTCCGACACGACTTAAGCATGAACCACAGGGCGATTTGGGGCGATTTACAACACGACTTGAAGTCTCTCCAGGGCAGGAGACATTCCAGTGGCCAATAAAACAACAATCAGCTCTGGGGGAGGGAGGGGTTTGCCTGAGAAATGTATGTTATCTTATCTGGAAAGTAGCTTCAGTTAAGACAGTGATCAGACTTGGAGGCGACTTCCATTGAAATCAATGGGTACAAGTCGCCTAGAAGTCGGATTGAAGTCGTACAGGAACCTTTTCTAAAGTCGGAGCGACTTAAGTAATGTGTATTAACACCGCTCACATTCACTTACATTTTTTTCTCTACAGCGCGACTTGGGACGACTTGAGACGACCTCAAGTCGGATCCCAAGTCGCCCCAGTGTGAACCGACTCTTAACTGTGAGACCTTTCCAAATGTCCAATGAACCAAATTTACCACAGGTGGACTCCATTCAAGTTAAAGAAACATCTTAAAGATAAGTGGAAAGAGGATGCACCTAAGCTCAATTTTGAATGTCACGGCAAAGGTTGTGAATACTTGTATACAGGGCCACCATCAGGGGGGTACAGCCAGGGCCGTTTGAAGGAATTTGGGGGCCCCAAGCAAAATGGGAATGGAGGCCCCCCATCCCCCTCTCCCCCCGCACGCAAAGCCTACAGGAACCACAGCATAGCTATACAGTTTAAGTTCACCCACACTTTATATAAATAGAAAAGGTTTACAGTGCAAAATTGTTCCTAATACATCTGTTCTTCTTTGCTAGTAAACTTATAGTAGACAGATGGTTGTCTTCCTGCCCCCCTACTATGGCATAATGGTGAGATGCAGTTAACACTATATTGGAGAGAGAGAAACTTACCTACCAGCATAGGGGCTCTTCAAAAATAATCCAAAAAGTTGGGTTTCCTTGTCATCCTCCTAGGGCCAGATTCAGGTAGATGAGAGTATCTTTCCTCTGGAGTAACGCTTCTCATTTACGTTACTCTGAAGACCCTTTCAGCGCAAGTCCTGTAATTCACATAGCAGTTGCGCTTAAACTTGCGCCAGAGTAACGATAATGCGCTGGCGTAACCCGACGCAAGTGGAAGTGGGTGTGATCATATGTAAATGATGGGCGGAGCCCAGCGCAGAGGCTTACGTTCAGCGCATCATCCACGGAGCATGCGCAGTGAGTGCGGCTCCACTCGCCCCCTTGTGCGCATGCTCACAACTTCCGTCGGCACCACTTCCTGGGAAACGTCAGCGCAATGCGTTCCGCTGGGCGCTTAAAAGCGCTGGCGGAAACGCCATTCCGGCGCAAAAGTAGTTCCATTTCCCCCCACCCCAGGGAAGATACTTTTGCCCTGTAATGGCTGCTCCCGCTACCCCCAAATAGAGGAGGAACCTAAACTATAATGCCCAGGAGGTCTCTGTGATAATCTCGGCTATGGAGACGTTTAATGATTTCCTCCATGGGAAAAAAAGCAGGAAGACCAGCCGGGAAAGGAAGCAGGGTATCCTGGCCACCATTGCTGCCAGGGTCAATGTGCTAGGGTACTCCACCCGGACTGCAGGCGACATTCAAAAAAAAAATCAATGACCTGCGGCGCAAGGTGAGGGGCAAGGTGTCCACCATTAGGAGCCATGAGAGGGGCACAGGTGGTGGTCCACCATGTCCTGTCACCCTGACCGCGGAGGAGGAGGTGGTTGCCCGCTGCCTGGACAGGGAGCAGTTGGAGGGGGTTCCTGGCTATGACTCCGTAGAGGAAGGCTCCAGGACAGGTAAGTGATTTTTACCCCCTTTTTGGTGTGTTGCATGTGGGGGGGGGGGTGGGTACATGTGCCAAGTGTGTGGGACCACCAACATGTGTCTGCTTTGTGTCATCCACAGATGACGGAGCTGGGCCATCATCTCGTGCCGGCCAGTCCACCCCAACCTCCCAACGGGATGCTGATGACGAGGCCCTGGGTGCTGGAGACACCGAGGTGGAGGAGGAGAGTACCCACACCACTTCAGCAGAGGTGGTTGTGGAGGAGCCTGTCCCTGAACAGGAGTTTATTTTAATGTTGGAGGAGTCCTCCTCCTCTGCAGGGCCCTCTGTGATCCCCTCCCCATCCTAGGTAGCCCCTCAAGGGCGACTCCATCCCCACGGGGACAACCTTCTTCTGCCCCCAGGAAGACCACCCGGAAGACCAGGGGGGTGTGTGATCTGGTCGAGGACCAGGTGCTGTTGGACCACGCCAAGCAGACCCAGCAGATGGGGGAGATTGCTGGCCACCTGGACCGGGTCGCTGACAGCCTGGGCTCCATGTCACAGCTGCCCAGTCGTGTGCAGGGCGTTGTGACCAGCCTGGGGGAGGTGCAGGCTGATATCCGGCACTTGACAGCAGCTGTCCGAGACAACACAGCTGCCATCCGGGAAGAGGGGAGGCAGCGGCAACGTGACCAGCGGCATCAGATCACCCGCCAGCTGAGGATGCAGGCCCAGACAAACCTGTATCTGAGCCGTATCACTGTGGCATTGGAGGGCAGGCAGCCAACAGCTCCCAGGAGTGGCCCACCCGGGGATCAGCCTCCTCCTGATGCCCCCCCACCCCCACCACCACCCACTCCCTCCAGGCAGATGAGGAGCCCGAGAGTGCCCCCAAGGAGGAGCCCCCGTCATCCCAGATGAGGGTTTTTTGTTTTTTTGGTTGTTATATATTTATGTTTATACTCAGGATATGAGTTTTTGTTTATTTTTTAATATTATTGTTTATACTCAGGATATGAGTTGTTGTTTATTTTTGAATATTTTTGTTTATACTCAGGACATGAGTTTGTTTTTTTTTTGGTTCTCAGGTTATGAGATATTTTTTTTTAATTTTGTACTGCACACGGTCAGGAGTGCAGGGGACAGTGTGAATGGTGTGTGAATGTGAGAGGGTGGCACTCCTGAAAGTAAGGGGTGTCACCCTCGGCCGTGGTGGTGAAGTTAACCCCACGGCTGAATGAATGACGTGTGAAAGGTGTGTGAATGGACAGTGACATCATTGGGGCCTTGACGCTGGCGTTGCTGCTCCCAACTCCTACATGCTGGACTTGGGCTAATCCAATGCGATGTGCATGTGGTGTGTGTGATCCAGTGGTGTACACGCGTGCACTGTCTGTGTGATTAATGTATTGGTTTAGTGTCCAAAGATGCCTACGGCGAGGACCCTCCTGACTGCTCTTCCATCAGCAGACTGGTTCTCCTCTGGCAGGTGGGGACTGTGTGGGTCGGGGGTCAGGTCATCACGTATGTCAATCTGCAGGCCTTTTCTCATAGCAAAGTTGTGCAGAATACAACATGCAGCGATGATCTGACACACAAAGGTAGGGGAATACAATAGGGTCCCCCCGGACTTATCCAGGCAGCGGAAACGGGACTTCAGGAGCCCAAATGTTTGCTCCACCACTCCACGTGTTTTGATGTGTGCTTCATTGTATTTTCTCTCTCCTCTGGTTTGGGGGTTCCGGAAAGGAGTCATTAGATGGGGTCCCAGTGCATATGCAGAGTCACCTGTAAGGTAAAAGACAGGAGGATGTTAGTCATGCATGTGCGACTTCTGTTGTGCATCACGGGAGGGGATAGTCATGCCTGACTCCCTTGTCACTCACCAACCAGCCAGCTGTCCCCATACATGTTCTGCTCGAATTCTGTAGGGATGGGGCTCTGACGGTATATGAAGCTGTCATGGCTGGACCCGGGGTGTTTGGCACGGACGTGCCATATGAGGCGTTGGGCATCAGCTATCACCTGTACGTTGATGGAATGCCAATGCTTCCGATTGCGGTATATGTGCTCTGTGGCACTGGGAGGCTGTAGTGCCACATGTGTGCAATCAATGGCCCCGATGGTGCGTGGGAATCTGGCAATGTTGTAGAAATCTGTCATTGCCTTCAGCCGCAGCTCCTCAGTGGTGGGTCTGATGAACTGGTTGGACATGCGTCTGAGGATTGCAGGGACAACCTGGTGCACACATCTGCTTATGGAGGACTGTGACATCCCAGCCACCACTCCACTTGTACGCTGGAATGATCCACTTGCAAGGAAATGAAGTGTTGCCAGGACCTTCACCAGTGGCTGCACTGCTTGTGAGCGGTGTGTTGGGCTGGTGATGTCATCCTGCAGGGTTGTGGTTAGTTCAAGTATTACATCAGGGCTGAATCTGAAGAGGCGATACACCTCCTCATCCCCCATGCCAAAGAGGTTCATACGAGTGCGGTATATCCTCTCACGTGCCCGCCTCCTCCGTAGCGAGGGACCCAGTACTAGTCTTAGGACCACAATTGCCCCTGGCATGTTGGCACACAGAGGTGTTGTCCTTGCAAGTGTTGTTGTTCAGCAAGCTCCTATCGTCGGTAACGCTGCTGTAGCTGCTCTCCTGCTGACCTGTGGCCGTCTGGAGTAAAGATAAAGCAGCCTTTTGTAGAAATAACTTTGCGCCGGACGGACGAGATACGCGCGGCGCATGTAGCCAGCGTATGGTGCTAATCCGTTCGTGAATTGGGAAAAATACCTCATTTGCATATTTGCAGGGGAAATCAATGGGCGCGACTGATGCGCCCAGCGAAAATAAGCGCTGACGATACTCTGGCGTCGGAACGTTCCGCCGGTCGCAAATGGCCCGTTATTGGGCGCATCTAGTTTGGTGGGTACGGGCACATAGAAACGACGGCGCATCATCACAGTTACGCGGCGCATATCGAAATACTCCAGCGCAAGTGTTCCTGAATCTGGCCCCTTGTTGACATCTCCAGCTGTCTCTTCTCTGGACCAGTAGCAGGAGTCAGGACCCATATAGTCCTCTACAACACATACATCTGTGCGCACAGGTTTGTTATACATATGGAACCGTTTATTTATTTTTGCTCTCCTCATTAGATATTGTTAGATATACTGTGTCCACTGTACAAGATGTGTATCCCTTATCCATTATATGCCCAGCCATATGGGTGCTTTAACCACTTAAGACCCGGACCAATACGCTGGTAAATGACCCAAGGTGTTTTTGCGATTCGGCACTGCGTCGCTTTAACAGACAATTGCGCGGCCGTGCGACGTGGCTCCCAAACAAAATTTGCGTCCTTTTCTTCCCACAAATAGAGCTTTCTTTTGGTGGTATTTGATCACCTCTGTGATTTTTATTTTTTGCGCTATATACAAAAATAGAGCGACATTTTTGAAAAAAAAACACTATTTTTTACTTTTTGTTAAAAAAAAATCAAATAAACTAAATTTTAGTCAAACATTTAGGCCAAAATTTATTTAGCCACATGTCTTTAGTAAAAAAAAAAAATCGCAATAAAAAAAATAGCTACCTAGCGGGAACAGCGACACTAATACAGCGATCAGAAAAATGATCGCTTAGTGACGCTGGCAATAGGGAGTGAAAGGGTTAACTAGGGCGGTGATCAGGGGGTTAAAACTTTATTAGGGGGGGTGGGGGGGCTATCCTGAACCTAACACTAACTGTTTTTTACAGTGCATGTCACACTGACACTAAATGCAGTGATTAAATCACTGCATTCAGTGACACTGTGACAGGGGGGTGGGGGGGGCGATCACAAGGGGTTAATATGCCTATGTGAGTGTGTGTCAGTGTTGTGTTGGTGCACACTTACTTGTGATGTCTTCTCTCATCAGCAGCGCTGGGAAACAGCGCTGCGATGAGAGAATACATCATTTCCTCCTTCCTGTGTAAACACAGGAGGAGGAAGTGACAGGCTGGGAGCGCGCTCCCATTGGCTGGGAGCGATCGCGGGGGGGCGGATATCACGGACATCCGCCCGCAGATCCCGGATCGCTCCCAGAGGTAGGGAGACCCCCGCACGCCGCGGAGGGGGTCCCGATGAGACCCCCGAACCGCACTCAGGCGGGGACGTAAATTTACGCCCTTGTGCCGGTACGTGCCATTCTGTGGCCGTATATGTGCGTGCGGGGGTCCTTAAGTGGTTATGACCTCATTGTTTACTGTCACAATGCTTCCATGTTGGAACAACCAAAATAGCAGGGTTACGTACACACCAACATGGAAGCATTGTGGCAGTAAACAATGACCTCTTAAAGCATGAGAGCGTACAGGTGTCAGGGGGGCTGAGAGCGTACAGGTGTGAGAGGGGGCTGAGAGCGTACAAAAAAAAAAAAAAACCCTGCTTCTACAAGAGTTTTGCCTTTAGAAGGACCTCAATGTTATACGTTTAGATGCATATTTTAAGGTCAGTGTTTAGAGATAAAAAAAAAAAACCTTCTGGTTTGCGTTTGAGATGGGTTTTTTTGGCAGAAAAAATGCTAAACGCTTTCAAACACCTGTACAAAAACCCAGTGTGCATGGACCCTAACTATTATTGGGGCCAAATCTATGTTCTTTTTTCAACACAGTGATAAGAAAATTCAAAGGAACACAATAAAAAATATTTTTCGTACGAAACATTTTCTAACAGAATAGGGGTTTTTTATTCAGGAAAGCCCATCCTAAAATAAAATGCTAAAAGCAGACAAAATGTTTAACTACTTTTAAAACAGCATTAAAGGGTCACTAAAGGATTTGTTTTTGCTAAATAGCTTCCTTTACCCTAATGCAGTCCTGGTTTCATGTCCTCATCGTTTTCGTTTTTGCTGTAATCCTTCTCTGTTCTGCACACTCCTGGTTGTCTGTTTCCTTATGAAAAAAGTACTGGGAGCTTCTCTCTGTGGTCTCTAATCAAGAAGGTGCGATTACTGTGTGTCTAAAACCCTTCAGAACCCCTCAGAACCAATCAGTTTAATTTTAAAAACAAACACTGCCCTGTATTGGCTCTGTGTCTCTGTCCTTCATAAAAACAAAACTGAAGGCACATTACATGATTGATTTTTATCTATTTTTAATCATTTTTAAAAGGAATCAGTTAACTATTATGTCTCTATAACCCGTAAACAGTAATTTCAGCAAAAAAAATAAAAAATCCTTTAAGTCAATGTACTGGGAACATTTATACAAATGTTTGAAAATGCTAGTGTATGGCCAGTTTTGGAGATTGATTCTGACCTCATTCTGACCCAGTATTTGCATGCAAAGCGTCTGTGACTCACTGCACCAGAATTCACTGGTTTAGTGGGGCAGATCTTACCCCATACACCAGGGGTGCCCAACCTTTTGAAGAGCGAGGGCCACTTAAGCAACATGGTAACCGTTCGTGGGCCACAATGTGCGGAGCGGGTGGATGGCATGTCCGTGTCTGCTCTACATATGCAGAGCGGACACAGATGCAGCCAACAATATTTTTTTATCGGATCGTATTGGAGGTAGAACACAATTCACACGAAATGTAACCTTTAAATTCTTGTTCGATGGTGACCGTTAGCGCACGATCGAAGAGAGACGAATTCCAGAACAGGTCAAAAACTATACTATGGATGACTTAAGAGCCTTAAGGGACCTGATGCTACTCCTTGAGGACAGTGAACCCTCTAACCTTGAACCTGTGCCCTTTGTACCCCAGGCTTAAATGAAGCCCAATCTTACAAACCCTTTCTATGATCTCATTAACTGCCAGCTGGGTCTGTTGGTCAGACACCTGACGGTCTATCTAGGGACTTGTATACCATCTACACATTTTCGTCCATGTCATTATCAGCCTGAAATATACATGCACATTTATATATATTTTTTACGTTTATTTTATTGTATTTTATTCATCTGATTGATATATATAGATATGTACACATTTTGATTATGCAATACTTTTTATATATATATATATATATATATATATATATTTTTTTTGTATATATCTAGGCTATATACTCTGTATATACCATCTATACTCGGTATTATACTGATTGGACCAAAATCAGGTATTTCAATGTGTTGATACTCTGCGACATTGTGTTGAAAATCCTCACTCAATTTATTCCATTTAATGTTTGCAATCTGTCTTCCTATGCTGACCACCCCCTGTTCTTGTCTTCACCCGCCCTACTTTTTCTTCCCCCCCCCCCCTTTTTTCCTTCCTATGCAATAGGTCCTGTAATTATTAGTCTAATGGCTATAAATATATATTTACTAAGATTGCTATTTATAGCAAAATTATGTTAGTTTAAATATGTTTTTTTCACTTTCATTTGGATTACTGTGCTATACACGACTGGATTGCGGTGGAACCCCTGGGTTATTACTAGACTCCATTTTCCATAGCTAGGCAGTCTGTGGAGTGCTAATATCCAACCATACATTGCTCCCTCTTTCATACAGTGTGGCCGCATAGGATATTGCAGCTCCGGCTGCAATATCATCACTCACCACAAGATGGAGTCCTTCTCCCTCTTTGGTGGTGTTCCCCCTGTGAAGCCAGCCCAGGCCTCACATGGGGTTAATGTTCGGCCAGTCCTGATGATGTCATGCGGCTCACCTGAGCTGTATGTCCACATGGATGGGACAAGGCCTATTTAAACCCAGGAAGGCACAGCACAGTTTGCTACAGCCTTGCTGGGAGACCTGTGGATACCTTAACCAGCTATTATTGCTACCTTAGGTAAGTTTACAACATTCTTAGCTACAGCAGCAACCTTTATTAACTTTCTTGCCCTCTTAGGCAGACAGCTTATTTTTGCCTTGTATCCACTCTGTCCTTTAGGTTATCCCTGCTGTTAAGCATTGCCAGCTCCTTCTTAGTGCCATTCATATGTCTATGTACATCCCTGTATGGTTAAATGATTTTACTCTAATGACATCCTAAACTCTTTTTGACCTCTGGGAGGTAAGACTCATACTATGATGATTTTTCTGCTCTATTTACATATCTAGAAATTAACCTTTTCATCATCTCGTACTACCTGTTTACTCCTTGTCCATATAGTTATTTTCTTGTGAACCTCTTCTGTGGAGCCTTGCCCCCTGGGGACATTCTACTCATGGAAGCCGATAACAATAAGTATTTGGAAGAAGGGGAGGAATCGCGCTAAACGTGAGACAATGCCTAGTAATGGCACAGTATGTTACCAAATAAAAAATATTCATGAAAGTTATATGTAGTTGAAACACAAAACCAAAATTAATATTTTTAAAGTCCACAAATAGAAAATATATATGTGAAAAAAAAGGATTTTTAATAAACAGCTTACCTGTAAAATCCTTTTCTTGAAGTACATCACGGGACACAGAGCGCATAGCCATTACACTTGGGTTATATGGTTACCTTCAGGTGATGGACACTGGTGTAATCCATTTTACAGGAAGTTTCCTCCCTATATAACCCCCTCCCACTGGGAGTGCTTCAGTTTTGTAGCAAGCAATTCCTCCGAGGTTACACAATGTTCCCCAAAAGAGGGGTGGGAGCTCTGTGTCCCGTGATGTACTTCAAGAAAAGGATTTTACAGGTAAGCTGTTTATTAAAAATCCTTTTTTCTTTATCGTACATCACGGGACACAGAGCGCATAGCCATTACACTTGGGATGTCCTAAAGCAATGCTCTATGAAGGGAGGGAGACCGTAAGGCCAAGAATAGCCAAACAAAAAATTATCAGGAAGTAAAGTAGCTCCACCAACAGAGAAAAGGGGGCGTGAACCGGACCAGAGGATTCTATACTGCTGCCCGTAGGACCGCCTGCCCAAATGCTGCGTCCGTACCCTTTGCAACGTCCAACTTATAACATTTTGTAAACGTATGTACGGAAGACCAGGTTGCCGCCTTGCAAACCTGTGCCATAGAGATCTGATGGTGTGCCGCCCAGGAGGCACTCATGGCCCTCGTAAAATGGGCTTTAACTGATAAGGGAGGTGGAACGCGCTTCAGACCATAGGCCTGAAAAATCAGCTGCTTAATCCACCTAGCCAAGGAAGACTTGGCAGCCGGCTGACCCTTCTTGGGGCCATCCGGAAGAACAAAAAGCACATCTGTTTTCCGAATCTTCTCTGTAGCCTTGAGATAGACCCTCATGGCTCGAACCACGTCCAAAAAATGAAGCAGTCTTTACTCTCTGGACTGGGGAGTAGGAAAGAAGGATGGTAGGACTAGGTCCTGATTCAAGTGAAAACTGGATATGACCTTAGGAAGGAAAGAAGGTTGAGGCCGCAGAACCACTCTGTCCTTATGCAGTATAAGGTATGGCTCCCTGCATGACAAGGCTGCCAGCTCGGAAACCCTTCTGGCCGAAGCCATAGCCACCAAGAAAACCAACTTTCGGGTTAGTAGCACAAGAGGGATTTCTGTCAGAGGTTCAAACGGCTGCCTTTGTAAAGCTGACAAGACCAGATTTCAATTCCAGGGGCAGAGGGGAGCTTTAATAGGGGGATTCACATGCAAGACCCCCTGCAAGCAGGTTTTCATAAGCGAATGGGTGGCCAAGGGTCTTTGAAACCATATCGATAAAGCCGACACCTGCCCCTTTATAGTACTAAGAGCCAACCCTTTGTCAACGCCAACCTGGAGGAATCGCAAGATCCTGTCAATAAAAAACTTTTGAGGATGCCATTTTTGAGACTCGCACCACTCCACATAGGTTCTCCAGACTCTGTAATAAATATTTCTAGAGACTGGTTTCCTAGCCTCAATCAACGTAGATATGACCTGAGCTGAGAGGCCTCTGCCCTTAAGAATTAGGGATTCAGCCGCTAAGCCGTCAAATTTAGCTGGGTGGCAGATTGGGCCCTGAGACAGCAGATCTGGGCGCAGGGGGAGCGGCCACGGCGCCCCGACTGACATCCTCACGATGAGTGCGTACCAAGCCCTCCTGGGCCAGGCGGGGGCCACCAGGATCACAGGCCTGCGCTCCACCCTGATCCTCCGTAGAAGGCGGGGAATCATCTGCAGTGGAGGGAACGCATACAGGAGAGAAAACTGGTGCCAGGGGCAAACCAACGCATCGGTCCCGTAGGCCGAGGGATCCCTGGCTCAGGATATGAATTTGTCCAACTTTTTGTTGGATCTCGTTGCCATAATGTCCACATCTGGAACTCCGAATCTTTGGCAAATCTCTTGGAATACCTGGGGTGAAGAGACCACTCCCCCGGGAGCAACTGTTGACGACTCAAAAAATCTGCTTGAGAATTGTCTATCCCTGGGATGAACACCGCCGAGATGCAGGGTACATGGGCTTCGGACCATGAGAAAATCAGGTTTACCTCCCTTTGGGCCGCTAGGCTCCTCGTGCCCCCCTGGTGGTTTATGTATGCCACCGCAGTGGCATTGTCGGACTGTATCCTTACTGGCAGACCCTGAAGGGGAAGAGTCCAGGCGACCAGGGCCAGCCGAGCAGCTCTGATCTCTAGGATATTGATGGGAAGCAGTTTTTCTGCCTCCGACCACTGCCCTTGCTGGGTCTGTCCTTCTAGAACTGCCCCCCAACCTGACAGGCTGGCATCCGTGGCTACTATCCTCCACGTGATGGGGCAAAAGGATTTCCCCTTTGACAAATTTTGAGGGACCAGCCACCAGAACAGGCTGTGCCGGACTCCTGGGGAGAGAACTAACGGACGATCTAACGCCTGAATGGACTTGTTCCAAGCAGAGAGAATGGCTGCCTGGAGATATCTGGTATGGATCTGGGCGTAGGGCACTGCCTCGAAGGCGGCCACCATCTTCCCCAGCAGTCGCATACATAGGCGAATAGTCGGCCTCTTCTTGCCTAAGACCACTTGAACTGCTTGAGTTATTGATCTGACCTTTGCTTGAGGTAAAAATATCCTCTGGCAGTCTGTATCTAGCCGAAGGCCTAGATATTCCAACTGCTTTGTGGGTTGCAATATTGATTTTTCTTGGTTCACAATCCACCCGAATTCCTCTAGATGCCGAACTGTGCGAACTACTGCATGATTGAGGCTGGAAGCTGATCTGTCGATAACCAGAAGATCGTCCAGGTATGCCAGGACCAAAATGCCTTCTGTCCTTAGGACGGCTAGCACCGGGGCTAACACCTTTGTGAATACCCGCGGAGCTGTTGCCAACCCGAAAGGGAGGGCTACGAACTGGTAATGACGGTGATCTATCATAAAACGAAGAAACTTGTGATGTGCCGGGTAGATCGGCACGTGCAGATACGCATCCTTTATGTCTATAGATGCTAGAAAGTCGTCTTGATGTAGGCTGGCTGCCACCGAACGTATGGACTCCATACGAAAGATCTGAATCTTTAGAAAGCGATTTAGGCGTTTGAGGTCTAAGATAGGCCTGACGTCGCCATTGGGCTTTGGTATTATGAAAAGGTTGGAGTAGAATCCCAGACCCCATTCCTGGGTTGGTACTTCTACAATTACTCCTTGGAGCAAGAGACGATCCAATGCTTTTACAAGAGAGGCCCTCTTTAATGGGTCGCTTGGAAGACTTGACCCCTGAAAATGAGGAGGGGGGACTTCCCGAAACTCTAGCTTGTAGCCCGTGGCTACCACGGACAGTACCCAAGAGTCGGGAATTCTGGCCTCCCACACTTCGGAGAAAAACCAAAGCCTTCCCCCCACCCACGAGAGTGGGGGCGCCCCTTCATGAATCCGACTTGATGACTGGTTTAACCGGCTTGTGAGACCATGGCCTCTTGCCTGCCGTGGCTTGTCCTTGTGGGCGGCTATTAAATGCTGAACGCCCGGGAGGCCGTCGATACTGACGGGAAGTTGAAGGGGCCGAGCCTGCGAAGGCCTGTCGCTTAAACGCGGGCCCACTCGATCTTTTCTTGACAGGCAAGAAAGAACTTTTACCACTTGATATGGTCTGGATATATTTATCTAGGTCTTCACCGAATAGTCTCCCACCATGAAAGGGAAATCCTGCTAAAAGCCTTTTGCAGGGTGCCTCTGCTGACCAGTTGTTCAGCCAAAGGCGACGCATATGAACCAATAGCAGAGATAAACGGGACGCCTGCTGAATGGAGTCCTTAATAGCATCTACTGCAAAGCAGAGAGCCCTTGGGAGGTCAGCCAATTCACGAGCTTGCTGAGCCGGAAGGCCCCTAATATTTGTTTAGTCTGATCATTTAAAGCCTGACAAACGCCAATGGCTGCCACCGCTGGCTGAACCACGGCACCTACTGTGGTAAAAGAAGCCTTCAGCCTTCAAGCCTTTTTGTCGACTGGATCTTTAAACATCTGGACATTTTCAACCGGACAGGTCAGGGATTTATTCACGCAGGAAATGGCTGCGTCCACAGTAGGGAGTGCCCATTTCTTTGCAAATTCCTCTTCCATAGGATAGAAAATAGTGAACCTTTTAGGAGGGATAAAAATCCTATCAGGTCGAGCCCAATCCTAAAAAAAAATCACGCTCTCCAGAAGGGGGTGAACCGGAAAAGAAGCACAACTCAACGGTGCCTTCAAGGAACCTAAAGAGGATACCGCGGGGGCTAATTGTTCTGACACTGGAAGTTTAAAAGCAGTGCGAACCATATCTGTCAGAGACTGGATCCACAGGCTCTCCGCTTGAGAAGCCGAAAAAATTTCATCTACAGTGGAACCCTCAATGTCTGAACCGTCGGGACTCGGGTCCGCTTGATCCCCCTGTGGGTCCAATTCCTCCGAAGAGAGGACCTCTGCATCTGAAAACACCAATCTAGGTGACGGGGATCTAGCCCGCTTGCCACCTGGCAAAGAGCGGGCAATTAAAGCAGTTAACCTTTCCTCTAGCCCACCCAGGGTGGTCGCTAGCATTTCTTCCGTAACATACACGGGAATGGGTTGATTGGGGGCCGCCTCTGCCCCTAGCACCCTCAATGGCTCCTGCAACATGCTGTTCGGTGGTCTATCTGGTGAGGGTGGGACCGCTGGAACCTGGCCCAAATCCTCTGACCCCGATGGAGACCCCTTTAGTTTTTTGGTACCTTTTGCAGCCTTAGCTGGTCCTGATCCCTTGGGAGCCATTGCACAACCTTGAGACACCCCTAAAGCCAACACCCAACTGTTGTAGCTAGAAGTGAACCATTAATAAGAACAGGCTATGGTAAAAAAATTTCCAAAATTCCATACGCCCGAGAAGGCGGCAATATCGAGGAAGTCCTGTGAGTATTGCCACACCAATGCCCGTTAGCTGGAGCCCAAGGTTGCACCGACTCAGATACTGCCAGATCTAAGGCTGAGTCCCTTTAAGAAAAAAACCCTCTTTTTTTTTTTTTCTTTCTGGTATGGAGCTAAGTCCAGACCTGAAGATCCACAAACCCCCACTGGGTGTCACTGTATAGCCAGAAATGGCTCAGCTGCGCACTCTGTGTCCTCAGCCTCCTCTGCTCTCAGGAGGGAATGACCAGCCAGGAAATGCTTTGCTGCTTTAACTGAGACCTTACGCTGCTGGCCCGCCCCCCCCCCCACGCACGCCGACGCTGTAAAAGGCGGCGTGCACGCGCACGCTCCCCCCCACGCTGAAACCAACATGGAGGAAGCAGAAAGCAGAGGAGAAGCCTGGACCAGCGCTAGCAACCCAACAGACACCAGGCAAGACACTAATCTTATTGTAGTGCACACATAGAGGAAGCTGTCCCCATAGGCTTCCTAAGAAACAGGAGTTTTGCCAGCATTTCCTCCTTATAGCACGTGGGGCTGCAGTATCATGCTAACAGGCAGATCTGGGGGGAGTAGCAAATACATATCTTTAAAAGCATACATATACCTACATGTTATCTGGGTAAACATTAGTACATCCCATCCTGCCTCAAAAGACATAGTGGAGATAGTGGCTGATGCACAAGCATACCATTAGCCGACCCAGAACCCCCAGGGGGATACCTACTGTCGAACCAAGTCCCGCAGGCTCCCTCTTACCTGCTCCACGCCGCAGGGTATTGCAAAATGCAAGAGGCCCAATCTTCCCCCATCTCCGTGGGTATTGTCTTGGACCTTCAGGGACCGGGGTCCTGTATTAAGGAACCCACACACCTGGACCTATATAGCATCCTGGCATTAGTAGCGTTTAGTTCTTGGAAGAGACTAAGGCACTGGAGCCCAGAATCCAGCCCTCCAAGGAGAGGCATTATAGGCAAAACCCCACGCAAGCAGGGCCCGGGTACCGTACACCTTGGCTTTGAAGCACTTCGGACGGATCCGGCTAGCTATCCTGGGTCCCGAGACCTCCGAGGGACAGCTAGACGTGACCAACACCTAAGACACTGGCGAAAAAACTGAAGCACTCCCAGTGGGAGGGGGTTATATAGGGAGGAAACTTCCTGTGAAATTGATTACACCAGTGTCCATCACCTGAAGGTACCCATATAACCCAAGTGTAATGGCTATGCGCTCTGTGTCCCGTGATGTACGATAAAGAAAAACTTGTGAGTCAATCGTGAAAAAAAAGGGGGCTAAGTTTTTTGTAATAGTCAGAGGTCCATCTGTGAAGCCAATGATGCTGAATTTTTCAAAAGAAATACAGGAAGATCAATGTCCCTTTACCAATCGCGATTATCTTGCACTTGTAGGTTTCAATGTGAAGTCACAATACCGGAAAAAAGAGAAACAAAAAACTTGCATAGTGTAATACCGTTGAGAATTGTGAAAAATATCCACCCGTGAGGGATAGCTGTATGGTAGACAGGGGGCAGTGACAACCCTCCACCACAGTACACACTGACCCTTGCCAGATAATATGACCCTCTTGAGGTCGGTAACAGCCTTAAGAATAGTGTATTCAAACTTTGCCTTACATCATCATATACAGATAGGATGGATCCTCAGTGAAAAAAGACAAAAAAAAACTTTTCATAGTATAGACTGCATGAATACAGATCACAATCACCCGTGGAAAAAAAACAACAATCAAAACTGTGAGGAAGGGAGAGTGCTGGTCCCACCACCGAACGAACACACTGACCCTTACCAGACAGTAGGATCCCCTCTGGGATCAATATAGGCAGCAAAAGAGTGGATGAACTGCTCTCGCCTTATAACATGTCAACACTTCAGAAACCAATCCTCGATGGGTCACAGTGAATAGCATGGAATCGAAAAAAACTCCCTTAGTTGACCTCAATTACCATGAAGGTCATGCCCGCATGTGTTATTAAGACCACGAGGAAACCTCCACCACAATTTTGGGCCTTTGTGAGCAGAGGAGATTCCTGTCCTGTGGCTCCTTAGTGGCTTCACATGGACTATCAATAGGAGAGCTCTCTGTATCTTTGGATATCAGGGGAAAGGCATAGTCCCTTTGCCATCCCTTCTGCTGGAAGACCCAAAACTCAAGAGCTAGCGCACTACCACCCACTTTATTGTCAATCAATAATGGCCCTCCCTGGAGCAAATATTACTTGATTCCAGAGTGGATGACTTAGGCTTTTGATGGAAACCACAACTTGCTCACATTCTGAGAACCCTTCCCTAGGCATGAGCCTTTACATGTCCCCTAACAGCATTGAGAGTGAATGTCTGCAACAAGAACTCGCTAGTCTTGCTAAAGCACTCACTGATCAATTCCCACCACTCGATCATACCCCTACATACTTTACCATGTGGGAAAGATACCTGCAAATAGAACTGGTGGCAAAACAAAGGGATACAATTATATTGCATATAAACTCATACAAAACAAGATACTATCTTGGGGGTAACCTAAAGAGGATAAAAGAGAAAAGGGGTTACTGTTGGTAGGGATGGGCCACACACTGTTATTAGAAAAATTATTTTATTTAATGCCACTACAAATAAGTTAAAATTAGCAGAGAATGCTGAATCAGCAGATAGACAAAACGTGGACCTGATTATACCGACAATGAATATATGAATATGCAATCTTTCTTAGAATGAATAAACAACCAACTTGCTCTTGCCCCCCCCTCCCCCTTTATGACAACGAGCATCTCTTATTTAGCTCCTTTATATGAGGGTGTGAAGTCATCCAGACTCCACTCTCATACTGAATGGATAAAGAATATTTATATTGTTATTTTTATTGATATTAATTTGAAATTATTTTTTGTTCAAATTCTCAATTACACACAATTCATCTTAGACCTCTACCTTTATTTCCCCCAAATGCATCCCAATAGATATGTCCAGCATATCATGTATATGTTATATGTCAAGTGTGTGTTCAAGTCTATGTCCTGTTTGTGAATTAATCATAGATTGGCCAACAAGGAAAAAAGCACTGATTCGAGATCTATATATATATATATATATAATAAGGGCATATTACTGACCTAACCTCTATATAACTCATATTAAAATTGGCTGCATCATATCTGTGATGTGATGCTTTCTGTGACGCGCCTCAGAGGGATTCGACAGAATACATGGTGGAAACATACGATCCATTTTTAACACTCCCATTTAAAAAGAAGATCTCTAATATGGAGAAGTGGGTGTGCACTGATGGAACATAAGGAGCAGTGCACGGGCCCCTCTTCCAACGTCCAGACGAAGCTACGCGACCACGCTTGTGAAATGTGCCTGACGTCAAAGCCTCCGGACGTCACTCCTCCTACTCCCGGAACAAGTGGGAATGAGGGTACGGCGTAGCACGCCTAGGTCTGTTATGACATGAAACTACAACCACATTTCCATATACGGTCATTCCGTTGGGGACCACAGCAGTTGCGACAGTAGTGACATCCGGACTGTTAGTATATTTGTTACATGTTTGTCATTGTCCTTTATGTATTTTTTTTTTTGTTAGCACACAGTAATATCTACTGGTGCATGTTGTCGGTATAATCAGGTCCAGGTTTTGTCTTAATCAGGTCCAGGTTTTGTCTATCTGCTGATTCAGCATTCTCTGCTAATTTTAACTTATTTGTAGTGGCATTAAATAAAATCATTTTTCTAATAACAGTGTGTGGCCCATCCCTACCAACAGTAACCCCTTTTATCTTGGGATACCTTCCTCTTTAGGTTACCCCCAAGATAGTATCTTGTTTTGTATGCATATTATTGGTTACGGTAGGGACATCTTATGCGAGGAGTGACGACTCACATTAGCCCTTACTCATTATTAGCAGCATTACTGCACATTAGATACTAACCCAATCCTTTTATGCTTTACTTTTGGATCTTCTTTTGATCCGTCTCAGTGTACTCAGTGCAGTAATCAACGGACCTCATACCAGACTACATTTTTGACCTCCCCGGGGGCCTCCCAGAACCCGTGTCACATCATAGTAGAATAGGCAGCCATAGCTTTCAAGACATATGAGCACACACTTCTAATCTTAATTAATCTTTGACATTATACACCTTCAGTCACAAACCATCCTTTGATGGCGTTTACCTTAGGTGAGGACATTGACCTAGAAATCAGGGAAGCATTTGAAAAGGACGTCTCCCAACTCCTAAACAGAGAAGAAGAAATCATTAATGGCTTTAAAGCGGAGCTCCACCCAGGAAAACAACATTTTCCCATGTTTAAAAAAATAAAATAAAAAAACCCTGAAAAAAAAAAAAAACTCACCCGAAATACCTGTTGCTATGCGGAAGTCCGTAATCTGCCTCACCTGCACCGCGGTCCGATTTCTTCTTCTCCTTCTCCTTGTGAATGGGGCGCGCTGCTTTCTGGGAACTGTGTGTGTTCTCAGAGAGCAGCGCGCCCATTCACAAGCCAGTGTGAGACTCACGCAGGCGCAGTAGGAAATGGGCAGTGAAGCCTTACGGCTTCACTGCCTGTTTCCCATAGTGTGGATGGCGGCGCGGGACCCGGAGCGATCGTGGGACCGGCATCAGGGGGCCCATCAGCGCAGGCAAGTAGGACAAGGTAAGTGTCCTTATTTAAAGTCAGCAGCTACACTGTTAGTAGCTGCTGACTTTAAAAAAAAAAAAAAATCGCGGCTGGAGCTCCGCTTTAAGGACCACAAAAAAATGCTAACCAAACATCTGACTAGGAAATGGGACGTTTCCTTTCTAGAAACATATATACAACACAAAATAGTGCCAAGAGGCCTTAGAGACAAAACAGTTCCAGTAGAACATCTTCAAAATGAACGTTTCCTTCCTAAATGGAAGGAACTGTGCATTAACCACGGAATAGCCGTAATGACCCTAATAGTGGAGGAGGAGAAAATACAACTTACTGAACTAAGTGGTCAGATAGAGGAAAGCGCCAAAGCCTTAGATTAAAAGAGGAGACAGAATTCATAAAACAAAACGACTACCTCAAAAAAGAAATGGAAAGAGCGCAAAAAAAATCTAAAAACTGTTAAAGGGGTGGTTCCCCTAAAAAGAAACTTTTAACATTGCCTGTCTCTTCTTAATAACATGTAGAATCGGCTGGTAGTTTAAAAAAAAAACCGTCCGTACATACCATTTTCGGCATGTAGTCTCACCGCCGCTTCCGGGCATGATGTTTGGGGACAGGCATCCGATCGACGCATACAGCGCGTCACGAGATGCCGAAAGAAGCCGAACGTTGGTGCGGCTCTATACGGCGCATGCGCACCAACGTTGGGCTTCTTTCGGCATCTCGTGATGCGCTATATGCGTCGATCGGATGCCTGTCAATCAAGTAGGCACGTCCATCCCCGGCCGCCAGACCCGGAAGCGACGGTGAGACTACATGCCGAAAATGGTATGTACGGACGGTTTTTTTTTAAACTACCAGCCGATTCTACATGTTATTAAGAAGAGACAGGCAATGTTAAAAGTTTCTTTTTAGGGGAACCTCCCCTTTAAACAATCAAAATATAGAAGAGATATACTTGACTTCGAAAGCAGTCAGGTTTTTGATATCACTACAGTATAAGCCAAGGAAGAAGTAACTCCTCTAGGAGAGGGTCTAGATCATACTCTAGAAACAGACGAGAGACATCTCCAAACAACCAAGAGGAGAAAGATATACCTCGGACGGTGACTTTTATGGAGAAAGAGGGGCTGAGGGATTGTGTGACTCAGGCCCCTTCTCAGGAAATTCCACAATCCCAAAAATACAAGAAGTCAGAAATAATAAGTCTTGAAGCTATAACCCCACACAGCGACAACAAAGTTATCAACCTATCATGTTTTCCGCTTAAAACCCAACACATATCACTCCTACAAAAGGGCATGTCCCTTTCCCCTGTAAACAACATGGAGGAATTCACTGTATATAAAGATATAGTGTTGTTCCTTCGTAAAGTATTTTTTAGAACACTATACCAGGAGGGGGAGACTACGGAGCCCCCTGCTGACATAGATGTCCAACAGGCATTAGCAATACTAGATTCTCTCTTTGAAGAAAATGAGCCACTTGAAGACAGAAACCCTATAAAAGGCAAGCTAAAATGATCATCAAATCTAACAAAATGCCTTCTCTTAACAAGAACAAGTGGTTCAATATTTTCCTAGAGATGGTCCAGAAGGATTTGGAGGAAATTCCATGGAACCACAAAAGCCCTGATAATCTCTCTCTAAACGAACGACAGGCCTTGAAAGAGCTCAGGGAAGCCAAAAATCTTATTATCAAAAGAACCGACAAGGGCGGGAATGTGGTCCTTATGGATGATGACAACTATGAGGCGGAAGCCAAGCGTCTCCTAGATGATCATGACACTTATTTGAAAGTAGAAAGGGATCCTTTCCCAAAAGTGGTAAAAACTTTGAATAACATCCTTGATGATGCAGTAGAGACAGGTCTATTAACGAGACGTGAATTTGAACATCTTCTTGTCAAAGACTATAACGTCCCTACGTTCTACTGCATCCCCAAGGTGCATAAATCACTAGAAAGACCTCCAGGGAGGCCCATTGTGTCAGCAATACATGGACCACTGGACAGGATAGGAAGCTATTTAGACCTTCTATTAAAGGAAATGGTCTATAAACTTCAATCCTATGTACAAGACACACACCATGTTCTTTCTAAAATAGCCCATATAACAGTAGAGGGTGAAATATGGCTGATAGGCATAGCCGTAGAATGCCTTCACAGGTCAATTCCACATGCCTGTGGAATCAAAGCAGCTAAGACCTTTCTCGAACAACATTACCCTCATATGGGACACCAGAATGATTTCCTAATTGACCTACTCCAATTTGCTCTTATTAATAACTTCTTTCAATTCTCCTCCCAATTTTACCAACAAATCAAAGGCACCTCTATGGGTGCGGCCTGGGCTCCGGCCTATGCATGCCTAAATTTGGGACTTTGGGAGGAGGAAGATGCGTTTCATCAACCTCAATATCTCAGCCATGTACATTCGTCATCTGGGAGGGCGACATAGGCCTATTCCATGATTTCATTCATCAGTTAAATGAGAATGATTGGAACATACACCTAACCTATACTTTTGACAGGACATCAATCTTTCTAGACCTTAAGATAGGACTGAAAGAAGGAAGAATAACCACTTGCACTTTCCGCAAGGAAACAGCAGCCAATACCCTCCTGCAGACTGACAGTCACCACCCCTCCTGGCAAAAAAACGGTATTCCTATCGGTGAATTCATGAGAATTAAGCGAAATTGTTCTGAGCCATCTACTCTGAACATAGAAAGCAAGGAACTCTATCAGAGATTCCGAGAAAGAGGCTACTCGCACAAACAAATTAAATTTGCTAAACGAAAAGCGGCTCAACGCAGCAGAGATAGCCTACTTCTCGTGAATACCGACAAAACTAGCAAAAACAAGAAGGACCCAAACCCAGTGAGGCTAATCACCACCTATGGCCCTCAAAAGGGATAATGTAAGAAAAGTGCTTGAAAAGCACTGGGGCGTCCTCACAGGTAACAAAATGCTAGCAAACATTGTCGGAACATGCCCAGAAATGGTAGCCCATAGAGCCAAAAATCTTGGTGATACTTTGGTTCAATCAGAGTTCACTAGACAACCTAATACATCATGGTTATCGGAATATCCCCGGAGCACAGGAATGTTCCCAGGTTCAAAATGTCAGATATGTCCTTTTGTGGATAGGACAAACTTTTAAGGACACAAAAGGACTAAAAGAATTTGAAATTAAAGGAATAATTAACTGTGCGACGGAAAAAATCATCTACATGCTCACTTGCACTTGCCCTAAAATATACATAGGGAAAACAAAAAGGCAACTCAGGATTAGGATAGGAGAACATCTCAGAGATATCAAAAGAGAAGAGAATGAGGAGGAAAGAAGGAAACGTGACAGAGACCCAGATAAATACCACAAAAGTCCTGTAGCAAGACATTTCTTAGAACGCCATGGTGGTAAACCAGATGGCCTTAAGGTAAAAGGCATCTATGCACTTAGACTACCGGCCAGACGAGGGGACTTTGACAAAATCCTATACCAAAAGGAAAAATGGTGGATATACACCCTAAAATCTTTATTACCCCTAGGTATGAACACCGAGATGAATATGCAATCTTTCTTAGAATGAATAAACAACCAACTTGCTCTTGCCCCCCCCCTCCCTCTTTATGACAATGAGCATCTCTTATTTAGCTCCTTTATATGAGGGTGTGAAGTCATCAAGATTCCACTCTCATACTGAATGAATAAAGAATATTTATATTGTTATTTTTATCGATATTAATTTAGAATTATTTTTTGTTCAAATTCTCAATTACACACAATTCATCTTAGACCTCTACCTTAATTTCCCCCAAATGCATCCCAATAGATCTGTCCAGCATATCATGTATATGTCAAGTGTGTGTTCAAGTCTATGTCCTGTTTGTGAATTAATCATAGATTGGCCAACAAGGAAAAAAGCAATGATTCGAGACATATATATATAATAAGGGCATATTACTGACCTTACCTCTATTTAACTCATATTAAAATTGGCTGCATCATATCTGTGATGTGATGCTTTCTGTGACGCGCCTCAGAGGGATTCGACAGAATACATGGTGGAAACATACGATCCATTTTTAACACTCCTATTTAAAAAGAAAATCTTTAATATGGAGAAGTGGGCGTGCACTGATGGAACATAAGGAGCAGTGCACGGGCCCCTCTTCCAACGTCCAGACGAAGCTACGCGACCACTCTTGCGAAACGCATTGACGTCACAGGCCTCCGACGTCACTCCTCCTACTCCCAGGAACAAGTGGGAATGACGGTACAGCGTAGCACGCCTGGGTCTGTTATGACATGAAACGACAAGCACATCCCCACATCGGAACTTGATGAGATCCATACATCTACACATTGAATATCGGATGTCGGATATCGGACGTCTCTTCACCGATCGTTTTTACGCGGGAGAGCGAGATTGAACATCATCCCAAACATCAGGTAGATTCAATCCTTTACATAGAGGATACCCAGCTATTATCCCCCATATCAAGGCAATAACAATGGAGATGAACTGTCATACCAATAATAGGTATTACACCTGCATGCATGTTTAATAATAGACTCCTGTTTCACATCGCCTTGAACGGAAATTCCTGGGAAAGGAGACTGCTATCTTTAGCTGCTTATATCAGGTGCAGTAACAGTTTGTAGCCATGCACAATATCATACAGACCCATCAGACAACCTGCTAATTATCAACTGCAATACTGTCATATATACGATTCATTACATGGTCATATGAACTATACATCACAATTTAGGGCACAATACCTATGTCAGAGTTGGACAATAGCTTAGAGCATAATTCGCCCCGACAGGCGGGCTCAATCATATTGACCACATTCCATCTCTCTCTCATATGATCTACTGCCTTTCAATTTTCTTATACAGTTTTGTTTCCCTCCTCCCGCGGGATCACAACTGCTGTCTTGTCCCCAAATCATTCCCCTTTGGCACCTTCATTATTTAAATCATATACGGTCATTCCGTTGGGGACCACAGCAGTTGCGACAGTAGTGACGTCCGGACTGTTAGTATATTTGTTACATGTTTGTCATTGTCCTTTATGTATTTTTTTTTTGTTGTTGTTAGCACACAGTAATATCTACTGGTGCATGTTGTCGGTATAATCAGGTCCACGTTTTGTCTATCTGCTGATTCAGCATTCTCTGCTAATTTTAACTTATTTGTAGGGGCATTAAATAAAATAATTTTTCTAATAACAGTGTGTGGCCTATCCCTACCAACAGTAACCCCTTTTATCTTGGGATACCTTCCTCTTTAGGTTGCCCCCAAGATAGTATCTTGTTTTGTATGCATATTATTGGTTACGGTAGGGACCTCTTATGTGAGGAGTGACGACTCACATTAGCCCTTACTCATTATTAGCAGCATTACTGCACATTAGACACTAACCCAATCCTTTTATGCATATAAACTCCATCGGTACTAGGTACCAAGAAAATGGCTTTAAACTCCACTCTCCAACTCTGTTAAAATAAGTCCAACATCATATGCTCCCAGTCTTTTGCGACATCTTTTGGTCATACAATCTTCTAAAATCATTCTGGACCAAAGTTTGGCGGATAACACAAAAAAATCAATGACCGCTTAGTAAGTTTGAACCTGGCCTCTCTCTCTCTTTTTTTTTTGTTATAGCGGCACGTCAGGGCTCTCATTACGCTCTGTAACTGGCTCGATTACAACAGGCGCACTGTGGATTGGGGTAGAATGAAAAGATGGTCTGTGCGTCTAACTCTAATCACCCCTGGAATTGAACACTCCTCCCCCTCATGTCACTTTCTAGATGGCTTCCTACTACTTTCATTCCCTCTCCTTTCTGTCCACTTTAGTTTGTTGAGATATGCACCAGTACACTTAGACCTCTAGAGAACGGGGTGTGAGTGGAGGTGTACTGCCCTTCCCACCCAAGAATATTTAAGACAAATCTGAGTTTCTGCAGTCAAATGTGTCCTGGAAACATAAGATGGTTGGTTGGATGGATTGTTGTCAAACCGCTAGATATCATCATACGTTTAAGAAGGGAGCTTTGACCTCTGATGATCCATGAAATTACAGGAATCTCAGCCATAGGGGAAAATTGGAGGAGGACAATACAATCATGTACAAGCAAAAATGCTGTTTTCTATTTTCCTTGCATGTCCCTCCCAGATGTACAGCAACTGCACTTCCAAGTGCACTTGGAGTGCAAAGTGGATTTGCCTTTCGTAAATCAACCCCTTTTGTCTATGGTATGATGATACAAATCATCTTGGAACACAAGGGCACAGGAACGTCTGATATAGCTGGTTGAACCGCGATTGGGCAAACTTGTAGGGAAATTCTTCCATCGACTCTTCCCCCAGAAAAGGGCTGTTCGCCCAAGCTGGAAATAAAACTACATAGCGGTGCCAACTCTTGCAGTGGTAGGCCCAAGCTTGTCTACCCTCTGACGAACCCTGCAGTGTAGAACAGGCAAGTAAAAAAAAAAATAAGGCCGTCAACAGGACAGGCCACCATATCTCAAAGTTAGACGGAAAAAATAAATAAAAAATAATATTTTCCTTTCTTTTTGCATAGACAAGGCACATTTGTTGTTCCACCATAAATAGCTAAAGATTTGAAATACCACATCACATCTCCAGCAGAACAAAACATTTTAAACAGCAAATTGAAGAAGAAATTTCCATAAAGAGCCTATTGAGAGCTCTAAGCGAACGAGGACCAGGTGCCTGAAATTGTAAGTGCAGGCCAAGTTTCAATTAGCCTCTTCATCCTTGTGCAGTGTTTTTTTTTCTTCCTCAGAGAGGAGGTGAACGCCCCCGCCCCCCTTTCCTTGTGACAGAGAGTAGTGATATGATGCTTTGCGCACAGCATGTCATAGTTGTTAAACCCATAACACAAGTTTAGGAGCATGCTACACACAGGGTACAGGGTTTAGGAGCGCATAGTACAGGGTTAAGGTGCGCATTGTGTACAGAGTGCAGAATTTAGATGTAACACACAGTGCGCAAGGTTCAGGCGGGCATTACTCACAGAGTGCAGGGTTCACAAGAGTATTACACACAGGGTGCATGGTTCAGGAGTGTGCAACAGTGCATTACACACAGAATGCAAGTTTCAGGTGTGTGCTATATACAGATTGGAGGGTTTAGGGGTGTGCTATGTACAGCGTTCAGGATGGCACAATGTACAGAATGCAGGGTTCAGCGGTATACCAAAAATGCATTTCTGCATGCCCAATCAATGCTCACCTCTGCACCCTTCTTCCACAGCTTTTCTCTGCAACCCCCTCAACCATCTTTTGCAGCTCTGACCTCTACACTCTCACATTTCCATACACAATGCCACCTCCTCACCACCAGCACTGTCCTTATCTGCTCACTTCTCAGCAGCCACCTTGCCTTTTGTCACAATGTGCACTCATTTGCAGCTTTGCTTCTCCCCAGAGGCCAGCTGCAGCGAGGTCATCCAGTGGTTGCCGACATCTGTGGGCACCAGGGTGCAGCTCAGCATGGGAATGTTCTGTGGGAGCTGCAGGGAGAGGTGTTTTGTCACTTGTTAAAATAACTTTTCCGCAGGATGTCAAAACCTTGCAAGAAGATCTTAACTAATAAATGGGGTCGACAACTACATGGCAAATTAGGTTTAATGTCGAAAAATAATGCATTTGAATAGCAAAAATATGAATGCAATCTACTCACTAGTGGGTAAACTTCTGGGGGAATCTAAAATGGAAAAGGACCTAGGGGTCCTAGTAGATGATAGGCTCAGCAATAGCATGCAATGCCAAGCTGCTGCTAACAAAGCAAACCGAATGTTGGCATGCATTAAAAAGGCATCAATTGGGGGATAAAGCGATAATTGTCCCACTCTACAAGACTCTGGTCCAGCCGCACCTCGAGTATGCCGTCTAGTTCTGGGCACCAGTCCTCAGCAACGATGTACTGGAAATGAAGCGAGTACAAAGAAGGGCAACAAAGCTAATAAAGGGTCTGGAGGATATTAGCTATGAAGAAAGGTTGCGAGCGCTGAACTTATTCTCTCTGGAGAAGAGACGCTTGAGATGGGATATGATTTCAATTTACAAATACCATACTGGTGACCCCACAATAGGGATAAAGCATTTTCGCAGAACGGAGTTTAATAAGACACATGGCCACTCACTAAAATTAGAAGAAAAGAGGTTTAACCGTAAAATGCAGAGAGAGTTCTTTACTGTAAGAGCGGCAAGGATGTGGAATTCCTTCGACAGGCGGTGGTTTAAGCGGGGGGGGGGGGGTGGGTTAAGTGAATCGATTGTTTAAAAAAACTATTAGATAAGCACCTGAACAACCGCAACATACATGGATATACACTGTGCACTGACCTATAATCACACACACAGGTTGGACTTGTGTCTTTTTTCAACCTCACTTATGTAACACGGAAACCTGGCTTCTGTGTTTAAAGCGACAGTAAATAGTGGTAAACACAGGGCCACTGCTGGAGATTCTGGGATTCTGTTCCGCCATGTTATGGCTTGAAAAAACAAAACACCACTGTCCTTGTGACTTCTTTGTCTGCTGTGCTGCTTAAAGTGGAAGTCCAGTCAAAAATGAAAAATGTTCTATTAATTCTAGGTAAAATATCTCTGAGGCAGCTACAGTGCCTTGCGAAAGTATTTGGCCCCCTTGAACTTTGCGACCTTTTGCCACATTTCAGGCTTCAAACAAAGATATAAAACTGTAATTTTTTGTGAAGAATTAACAAGTGGGACACAATCATGAAGTGGAACGAAATGTATTGGATATTTCAAACTTTAAAAAAAAAAAAACTGAAAAATTGGGCGTGCAAAATTATTCAGCCCCCTTAAGTTAATACTTCTTAGCGCCACCTTTTGCTGCGATTACAGCTGTAAGTCGCTTGGGGTATGTCTCTATCAGTTTTTCACATCGAGAGACTGACATTTTTGGCCATTCCTCCTTGCAAAACAGCTCGAGCTCAGTGAGGTTGGATTGAGAGGATTTGTGAACAGCAGTTTTCAGTTCTTTCCACAGATTTTCGATTGCATTCAGGTCTGGACTTTGACTTGGCCATTCTAACACCTGGATATGTTTATTTGTGAACCATTCCATTGTAGATTTTGCTTTATGTTTTGGATCATTGTCTTGTTGGAAGACAAATTTCCGTCCCAGTCTCAGGTCTTTTGCAGACTCCATCAGGTTTTCTTCCAGAATGGTCCTGTATTTGGCTCCATCCATCTTCCCATCAATTTTAACCATCTTCCCTGTCCCTGCTGAAGAAAAGCAGGCCCAAACCATGATGCCGCCACCACCATGTTTGACAGTGGGGATGGTGTGTTCAGGATGATGAGCTGTGTTGCTTTTACGCCAAACATAACGTTTTGCATTGTTGCCAAAAAGTTCGATTTTGGCTTTATCTGACCAGAGCACCTTCTTCCACATGTTTGATGTGTCTCCCAGGTGGCTTGTGGCAAACTTTAAACAACACTTTTTATGGATATCTTTAAGAAATGGCTTTCTTCTTGCCACTCTTCCATAAAAGGCCAGATTTGTGCAATATACGACTGAATTTTGTCCACCTCAGCTGTAGAACTCTGCAGTTCATCCAGAGTGATCATGGGCCTCTTGGCTGCATCTCTGATCAGTCTTCTCCTTGTATGAGCTGAAAGTTTAGAGGGACGGCCAGGTCTTCGTAGATTTGCAGTGGTCTGATACTCCTTCCATTTCAAATTATCGCTTGCACAGTGCTCCTTGGGATGTTTAAAGCTTGGGAAATCTTTTTGTATCCAAATCCGGCTTTAAACTTCTCCACAACAGTATCTCGGACCTGCCTGGTGTGTTCCTTGTTCTACATCAAGGGTCTCCAAACTATGGCCCTCTAGCTGTTCAGGAACTACAATTCCCATCATGCCTAGTAATGTTTGCGAATGGCAGATTTTTACAATGCCTCATGGGAAGTGTAGTTCTGCAAAAGCTGGAGGGCTGTAGTTTGGAGATCCCTGTTCTACATGATGCTCTCTGCGCTTTAAACGGACCTCTGAGACTATCACAGTGCAGGTGCATTTATACAGAGACTTGATTACACACAGATGGATTCTATTTATCATCATTAATCATTTAGGTCAACATTGGATTATTCAGAGATCCTCACTGAACTTCTGGAGAGAGTTTCCTGCACTGAAAGTAAAGGGGCTGAATAATTTTGCACACCCAATTTTTCAGTTTTTTATTTGTTAAAAAAGTTTGAAATATCCAATAAATTTCGTTCCACTTCATGATTGTGTCCCACTTGTTGTTGTTTGTTCACAAAAAATTAGTTTTATATCTTTATGTTTGAAGCCTGAAATGTGGCAAAAGGTCGCAAAGTTCAAGGGGGCCGAATACTTTTGCAAGGCACTGTACATATGAATAAGTTAGCTATAAAATACTGCAAATTGTCACGCAACTTTGGACACAAAATTGCAAGACAAGTCACAGCCCATTGACTTCAATGGCAAACGCACCCTTCTATGCGACTTTGAAAAGGTGCCTGCACTACTTTGATGAGACTTTGATCCAGAGGGTAAAGTTGGATTAAAGCTGCACTCAAAGTCGCACTCTAAATCGCACAGCATGCACTAATGGAAACGTAGCCTAAGGCTGGAGAGTGACTTTGGAGTGTGACTTTGATCCAACTTTACACTCTCTAGATCAAAGTCACATCAAAGCATTGCAGGTACCTTTTCAAAGTTGCCGATTTTCAAAGGAGCATAGATGGGAACGGGTGCAATTAAAATCAATGGGCTGTGACTTATCATGCGGCTTTATGAGTCCAAAGTCGCATGACAATTCATACTAGTGGAACCTTAGACTATGTTTTAGCTATTGCAACCACTAAGTTGCACAATTTAGAATGCGACTGAGTGCAGCTTTGATCCAACTTTACACTCTCTGGATCAAAGTTGCATCAAAATTTGCATAAAAACATTGCAGGTACCTTTTCAAAGTCGCATAGATGGGAACGGGAGCCATTACAATCAATGGGCTGTGACTTGTCATGCGACTTTAGACACAGTCACATGAAAAGTCACATTACCACCACAAAGTTGCACGATTTAAAGTGCGACTTTGATGCGACCGAGTGCAGCTTTGATCCACTTTACTCTCTCTGGATGAAAGCTGCATCAAAGCATTGCAGGTACCTTTTCAAAGTTGCCGATGATCAAAGTCACATAGATGGGAACAGGTGGCCCCCCCTGTGTCCAGCTCCTTTCTCCTGTGCAAAGCTATACTCCACCCCCCCCCTGTAGATAGGGCTTTTTATTTCTTATTTTTCTCATAAATTAGGATGTGCAATGACAGAACACAGGGCGGGAACCTATGATCAGCTCCTCCCGTCCTGTATACACCCACTGGAAACACAGGAACAATGTCCCTCCCATGAAGCGATGTCATTAGCTTTCAGGAACCACACCCACTGGCTGATTTTAGCCTACAATGGTCACTGCCAGCCCATTAGAGGCTGGCATAGCACACTATGTACTTAGTTTTAAAAAAAACGAGCAGTCTAAATAGCGAATTTAAGCTGTCTTCAGGCCAGGTGATTCGCGGCCACTTTACAGCTATTAGACAGAGCTTCTGCGGAGGAGACGATGAGCCACGTGATCTTCTTGGCTGACGTCAAAGGAAGAACATGGTCCCTCCTGCAGAAGACCTTCATCGAAGCTGTAAAAGCGGCCGCGAGTCATGTGATGGGTCTAAAGACCAAAATTCGGTATTTAGACTGCTCGTTTTTTTTAAACTTAAGTCTTAGATAAATGGGTTAACAAACCCTTTAAGGTCAGGAGACACTGATGTCCACTCCAGAACCTTCACCATTTTCAGCTTTAATGACTGGAGGGCCAACTTGACCTTGTGCTTGGTGTCATTGTCATGTTGAAAAGTTCAAGTGCATTCCTTCCTCCGCCCCCCCCCCCCCACTGCCTCTCCCAGCACTTCCATCCACATCCTCATTCTAACCTTATTCACTTGTGTCCACACCCCTTCTTTTCATTATCACGGCTTGCATACTGGCCCACACCCCTGGCCTGGTTCTATATATATTTTCTTCACTCCCTTATTACATTAACTTCTCACTTTTTATATTTTTTATATTCGAAGCAGTAGGTCCATCCTTATACGCATCCCCCGATTACCTCTCGGGATACCCTGCGGTATTGCCCAAGCCCACCCGCTTTGGTGGGCAATGTAGGTGAGCAGCTGAATTCCTTCTCCCCATGTATTATTTTACTATCTCTTTGTAGTTGTTCAATGTATAATTGTTGATGTTTTGTCATTTTATATTTTTGTTTATAGACATGCTTCTGATGAAGTGGCCATAGCCGTGAAACCGGTCAAGTCGATTGTCTTTTAACCTCACTTGTGTTTTATTTTACTCAGTACTTAATAAAATGCCCTTTCAAATTTTATTTGCTTGTTTGTATATGTTGCATCTTGATTATCAGTACCGGAATAGTCCAACCCTGGCCCCACCCCCTTCTTTGGTTCTTTAGGTTGGGGACCTTAGAATCAATTTATTTATACTTCAAATCTGGATGATGGTACGCCCCTTATATATTTCCTACTATATTGTACTTTCAGAGGTTGCTTTTCAAGTCCATCCCATGTTTAGCTTTGGTGGAGAAGAATGCACATCAGTATTTTCCGATAAGATGCTTCATTAATCTTGCCATTAATTTTGAAAATATTCCCGTGCCTAGAGCTCACATAACACGCAAAACTATGCTTCACAGTGGCGATAGTATTCTTGTCGCTATAGGTCTTGTTGACCCTTCTCCAAACATAGCGCTTAAGGTGGTGACAATAAAACTATTTTAATCTAGTCACGCCAGATTGATGTGCCAAAAACTGTGCACTGTGTCAAGGTGTTGTTGGGCATATTGTACTTGTTTTTTTTTTTCGTGGCATTGGCGAAGGAAAGGCTTCTTTCTGCAAACTCACCCATGCAGCTCATTTTTGTTCAAGTATTGTCTTATTATGCTCCTTGAAACGACACCAACTTTTTCCATTCCTCCTGAGGTTACCTGTGGGTTTTTCTTTGTATCCCAAACAATTCTTCTGGTAGTTCTGGCTGCAATGTTTCTTGGTCTACCTGACCTTGGCCTGAATTTTCCACTTCTTAATAAGTGATTGAACAGTATTGACTGGCATATTCAAGGCTTTGGATAACTTTATATATGCTTTTCCATCTTTATAAAGTTCTATTACTTTGTAATGCAGGTCTTTTGACAATACTTTTCTGCACCCCATGGCTCAGTATCTAGCCTGCTCAGTGCATCCATGAGAAAGCTAACAAACTTGTTGACTCATTTATACAGACACAAATTGCAATTTAAAAAGCCACATATATTGGAAATGAACCTTTAAATGCCTGTGTGTCACCTTGTGTGTCTGTACCAAGGCCAAATAGTCCAGGGTATATAAACATTTGATCAAGGACATTTGGGTGATTTCTGTTAATATTAAGATTTTAAAAGGAGCCAACCAACTATGGGATAGTAAATGGCTTCATATGATCACTAAGCTTAAATAAAAGAATTTTTTTTGTCATGATTAGTCATATTTTTAATAATAATGCCACACTCGTGATTTATGCCAGGGTGTGAAAACAAGCCCAACTGTAGCTCTGCTATCCTGTCTGGACCCTATGCTATATAAACACCAAAGCGCTGCTTTGTTTTTTCAATGCGACTATAACCCTCATGTATTTGCAGTCCTCTAATGTGTCTCTTAAGGCCTGGTTTTCTGAAATGTTCCATCTGATCAGCCCTCTCAGTCCTACCGATAACTCAATCCAGTCAAAGCATCAACAAAAACAGTGATGCAGAGTGTGACTGTCCCACACACATCCCCCTCTCTCACACGGTCTCCTTACTTCGTACCAGTTTTTTTCCCCATTTCCAGAAAGCGCCACATGCAGAGCTTAATGCAGATACCACTTACTAAGATATCAGTGTAAGAGGGAGACACTAGAGGTTGTACCATTGCTGAAGAGTGCCATGAAGCTAATGGCTCCAGTTCCTAAACATGGCTCTGGATCTGTAAAACACTCTATGGCCAACAAACCAGTACACTAACTACTCTGGGAGGGCCACAATCAAAGTCCACAATCAATTCAAGGGTCACATTTTAGGCAGCCCTAAAGTCCAGAATGGTGCACGGAGAGTCTTCATTACAGTGCTGATTATTAGTCAATCCAGATAGTTGATGTGTAGAAACTAGCTCAAACAGCTTAAAGCAATTTTAAACCAAAAATGTTATACATTACAGCTTAAAGGGGTTGTAAAGGTTCGCCTTTTATTTTCTAAATAGGTTTCTTTAAGCTAGTGCATTGTTGGTTCACTTACCTTTTCCTTCAATTTCCCTTCTAAATGTTTTTTTTCTTTGTTTGAATTTTTCACTTCCTGCTTCTCCTCAGTAAGCTTTCCACCATCATCCAAGCGGTGGAAAGTCATTTAGAACAGCTTACTGTACACCTTACTGAGGAGGAATAGGTAGTGAGAAATTCAGACAAAGAAAACAAAGAAAAAATAACATTTGGAAGGGAAATTGAAGAAAAAAGTAAGTGAACCAACAATGTACGAGCTTAAAGTTACCTATTTAGAAAATAAAAAACAAACCTTTACAACCCTTTAACAATCATTAGATGTGGTGGCTGCATTAGTGTTGTTTTTTAGGCTTTTCCTCCTCTGTTTTCACCTGGTGATCTGGGTAATAACACATCTCCTGCATTAGAGTGCCACACTCTGGATGAAGGAGCACAAGGGGCACCTTTGGACATCAGCACTGTTAATCTGGGAGTAGAAGAGTGTTATACGGACTAGTAAGTTTAGATACAATGACAAATTAAAGCCAAACTTAAGCTCACATTTTTTATAAGCAGTTTCAACAGCAGTGATTTTCCTTTTGAGATATAGGTCTTAAACAAAAGCTGATAATTCTAAGCACCCCTGTCAGTGGTAAATGGTTTGTCTCAACCCCGTAACCAAAAGATCTGCAGAACAGCTTGTCTAAGAATTAGTAAGATGCGCTAGAATAATTGTTTGCTTTTGGGTTTAAGACTGCTTTAGTAAAAGTGTTGAAGAGAAAAGCATTCATAAATTACAAAAATATATGATTGAAAGAGAAAAAAATAAAAACCTATTTTTTTTTTTTTTTTAAATGTAGAATGTTCTTCAGCTGAGGAAAAAGCGTCCAACCTCCTAAGACACTAGCAAAAACTGAGGCATGACCACTGATTTTAGTGAGCTGTGTTCACTTCCTGAAGGCAGATGTCTACACATCCCTCAATGGACAATTACTTTTATACTGTATATTGCACTCAAAACAGGTCTACCATGCCTACCTTTTCTTTTTGTTCTTTCCCCTTCTTAGAGCTTGTCACTTTGCTATAGCGGATAGCTTTAGGCACAGAGTTAGTCATTGTATTCACATCAGAAAGCATAGATGGACAACTGACAGACCCATGTAAAAATATCCGTTCACTTCGGCGGCGGCTCCAAAGGTCATCATCGCTAGCCTCAGCCCGGAGTTCCTGGCTGTGATCTTTTGTGAATTTAAATTTTTTATATTTGCGTGCCTTGTTCATCATCTTTCCTTTCTCAGAAAGGTTAAGACTAGATTTATCTTCTGATGAAACTATTGATATTGTAGAATTTGCTACATTTGAGTTGGCAAATTTTAAAGTAGCTGAGGGCTTTGTTTCAATTTTCATCTCACACTCTGAATCTGTATCTTCAAATTCTGTGCCTGTAAAGAACAATTAAGAAATATTAACCTAGGTTCACAAGTAAAAGTCAATACTGAAGATCATACAACTGCTGCAAAGAGTGTAAAAAAAAACAAAAAAAACAGACACAATCCATGTTACCATTTAATTTTAGCAAAGCTACCTGCCTTCCATCCCTTATATGTGGCATGCTCCCGACAGCTGGCTAAAGATTTATAACTTTTTTTTGGTGAGTTCACAGTACAAATTCAATGCTAGGGGCTAGAAGGGGTGCTGTACTGTGAGCGCAGCCAATGAAAAATACTATCATCGACCCCTCTGCAAATCAGCTTCATTCTGTCTCAAATTTGACATATATTTATTTCTCCTCACTTCCCTTATCGTGAACATTAACCCCTTTACCTCCTCCGACTGTATGTGACCTGTACACATTGACCCCTTCACCTCTTGGTGTATGATCTAAAAAAAAGTGGTCGTAAACCTCAGACATGAAATATGAACAAAGCATATCCATCTATAGTGTGTACTTGTCTCATTTAGGAGCAATAATTGTCACCTTTGTCAGCTACTATGTTCCTCTATCTGCATAAATCAATTCTGACAAGTTTTTCTCACACCAAGAGACAAATGGTGACAGGGGATGGACCTCTAGCTGATTGACAGCCTCAGCTCTGTTACTATGTGAAGGGGGTGTGTCCCTTCCCTCCAGTCAGCGGAGATCTCTCCTCTCTGGGCTCTGCAGAGTGTAACTTCAGCTCCCCACCCCCCTATTTTGAACTCTGACAAGCTTATACATTCAGCACTTTGAATGGATGTAGAGAAGACTGCAGATAAAACAAATCCTTATACAGAAATTGTACCTGTTTATCTGTGTGCATCACTTGAGACCAGTCAAAGGGTATATGCAAGGGTTTACAATCGCTTTAATGTATTAGTGCACCAAGTTCCATGTTTTGGCCCCCATCAACTGCTGCATTTTTATTCTTTTCCAAAAAATAAATAAAAATTATCAGATTGTTTGGGTTGTCTACTTTCCTGTCCTGGCATTTTTATTTGCTATGTTTCAGTGCAGTTAATTTGTAATTATGGTTATTAAATATGACCAAAAGGTAAAGCATACCTGATGTCAATTTTTTTTTTTTTTTACGTTTTGGATAGAGGGGGAAGTGTTGAATTCCCTGAAATGTTTTACTTGTTCATAATATATATATTTTTTAATTGAATTTTAATTTTTCAAAAGTAAGAGCATTAGGTGTAACATTATAAAAAGTACACAGTATCGTGACCACAGTTAAAGTACAAAGTTTAAAGGCGGACGTACAAGAAGCACAGGATTCACTATTAGTAAGGTATACAAAGCATGTGTACAAGCCATCAGATTTGGTGGTGGAATCAAGTGTATAAATGTTCAAATTTAGAAAGGCATTCACCCCAAGTGCATAAGAGTTTGAGTGTAGAGAGGGTTAAAAAAAGTAGAAGAGGTTAAAAAAAAAAAGGAAGGTTAGGGGAAGAGGTACAGGTTTGAGGGGTGGGGAGGAGTAAGGAGAAGGTCAAACCAGGGTACTTGTGTATAAGTAGCACTTTGCATGGGTTAAGTCATCACAGACCCAATAGTCTGCAGTAAAACATTCTCAGGAGGCAAGGTCTCAGGAGGGTTTTACGCAGGAGCTGGACGAAAGTGTGTGAAGTTTATATATTTGCTGTCAACATTGGACCACCAGGTAAGACAACCAAATATGGAAGGATGATCCAATTTCAGGGCAACCTGAAAATAAGTATTGTTGTGCTACTCAACCTTGACCTTATGCAGATTTAGGTGTGCCCTCCATATGTCATTCCATCCTCCCCCTGCCCCCGACCCAAAAAAGGGGTCAGTGAGCAGGGTAGGGTGCCAATCTCCCCTAAAAATTGGGGAGCAGCCTGCAGTAGCTATAAACATTTAACAGTCAACTGTTGGGTAAAACAAACAAAGAGAGGATGGACTCCGCAGGGACCTGTCAACATATATCAGACTTTTCCCGGGAGACAGCACGAAGACAGTGGTGGCCCTCTCTCTCCTCACCAACCCATTAAATCCCTATTCAATACAACCATCTAAGATGATGTAGTAGCTCTGCCCCCAAGAATTCTGTTTTGCACAAGCCGCAATGGTGCCAAACCTGGGATATCCAGCCAGGGATCCCAAACATTCTCAAACTTCCCCGGACAACCCCGATGCTTATACGTGAGCTGTTACCTAATAAGAGAGTCATTTACAGACGTAATCCACCCTGTGTGCGTGGGGGCCGTTGCAGACAACCATTTCCTGGCAATAAGTTTCCTTGCCAGAAACAAGACCCTGAGAATAGCAAGGAAAGTGTGTGGTGTGTATAGTTCTTCATCTAACCACCCCAGCAAACAGAGTTTAGGATCAATAGGTAATTGAAGGTTCCATATGCTATTGATAGTGGACATCACCGCAGCCCAATAGCACTGCAGCTTCGTGCACCTCCACAGCATATGTACAAGTGTCCCGTTGTCCACCAGACAACAAGGGCAGAGCGGGTCATCCCTTCTGCGCCAATTGTTTAACTTTTCAGGTGTGTGGTATGTACGGTGAATAATAAAAAGCTGGGTGAGCTTCTGAGCCGAGGAGAACATTGCCCAATATTGCGTCCCACTCCTCATCAGAAATATGCCCTATGTCGTCTCCCCAGCCAGCTCTACACCTCAAAGCCATCGCCTTAGAGACGTGACCAAGAAGAAGCTATATAAGGACAACATTTGTCCTTTCCTGGAGGACGCCATAGTTAACTGCATAAGCACTTTTTTTCCACCTTTAATGTGACCTATAAACTGTACAACTTAGTTGAACAAACTGAAATCTTTTAGGTGGAGGGAAGTAAAAATAATATCAGATAATCAGATTGCGAGGGCATCACCTGGCCACAGACCTGTTAACCACTTAAGCCCAGAGCCTGTTTTTCAGATTCGGTGTTTACGAGACTAAATCATTTTTTTTGCTATAAAATTACTTAAAACCCCCAAACATTATATATATATATATATTTTTCTAACACCCTAGAGAATAAAATGGCAGTCATTGCAATACTTTTTGTCACACCGTATTTGCGCAGCGGTCTTACAAGCGCACTTTTTTTGGAAAAAAATTACTTTTTTAAATTAAAAAATAAGACAACAATAAATTTGGCCCAATTTTTTTACATATTGTGAAAGATAATGTTACGCCGAGTAAAATGATACCCAACATGCAACGCTTAAAAATTGCGTCCGCTCGTGGCATGGCGTCAAACTTTTACCCTTAAAAATCTCGATAGGCGATGTTTAAAAAATTCTACAGGTTGCATTTTTTGAGTTACAGAGGAGGGCTAGGGCTAGAATTATTGCTCTTGCTCTAACGATCGCAGCGATACCTCACTTGTGTGGTTTAAACACAGTTTTCATATGCGGACGCTACTCGCGTATGCGTTTGCTTCTGCGTGCGAGCTCGTCGGGACGGGGCGCTTTAAAAACATATTTTTTTGTTTTCGGATTTATTTTAATTTATTTTACAATTTTTAACACGGAAATAAAAAAATAAAAAAATTATCACTTTTATTCCTATTACAAGGAATGTAAACATCCCTTGTAATATAAAAAAGCATGACAGGCCCTCTTAAATATGAGATCTGGGGTCAATAAGACCTCACATCTCATATTTAGGCTTAAGTGCAAAAAAAAAAAGTGAAACTGTAATTTTTTCAAATGACAAAAAAAAAATGTTTATTTAAGACGCTGGGCGGGACTGACATTTTGACATCACTTCCGCCCAGCAGAGCTATGGGGACGGGTGGGTGCCATGTTTGCCTCATTTGCATCCCCACACAGCAGCCGAGCGGACCCGATCGCCTCCTGGCGCGGGAGAGCGGCGGGGCCTGCCGCGGAGACCACCGTTATCGTTGACAGGACCGCCCACTGAAGAGATGAATTACTCGGTTTTGGCAGCGTATAACGACGGTGGGCGGTCGGTAACTAGTTAAGATCACCCCACATAATTTCAATCGGATTCAGGCCTGGGCCATTCCAAAACTTGAAGTTTCTTCTGGTGAAGCCATTCCTTCCGCTCCTCTCACTGCTCAAAAGATGCTGCTAGCAGGACTTTTAGAGTGGTCCTGCTAGCGCATCGTTTAGTGTGAAAGCCCATGGACTGCGTTTCTAGAGCAGAAGTTTGTGGTTGCCCAGATCTGTCACTATAGGGATTGGTCCAAGGGTGGTTACAGGTCCTGAGACATACAGGGGTTGGACAGGTAAAAAAAAATAAAAAATCATTACCCAATATGATGTTGGACTGCCTTTGGCATTCAAGACTGTCTGACTTCTTCTGGGTATTGACAAATACCGGTTTTGGATGATGCATAATGGATTCCGATACCACTCTTCATGCAAAAATCATTCCAGTTTTTGCAGAGATGTCAGAGATAACATATTCTCCAATATTGACCATATTGGCGAATATTGGCGAACCTATGTTATTGAAGTCAGGTGACTATGCGCCCTGGGAAGGTGTAAAACTTTGTCTGCATGCTTGTCAAACTATGATTTGACAACCCCAGCTATGTGTATCGGAGCATTACTGTTTTGGTAAATGGCACAGTCTCTGGGAAATAATGCCTGCACCATAGGTACATGCACATGATTGCCCAAAATTTGTACACAGTCACTGGCAGTGACTCCACCTTTCAAGGTGATGATGGGGCCTGCAGAATACCAATTGGGCTTCCCAAACCATGATTTTGCCACCACCATGCTTTACTGTTGGCAGAAGACAGTCTTGGTCGTAAGCTTGGGATGGTGTTAGCCACATGTAAACATGTCCGGTGGTTGGGAACAGAGTCCACGATGTATGGGTGTTGAACCACTCTGAGCATTAATATTGGTCACTATTGGCAATGTTTTGTTAATGAGTTCCCTCGGCACAGTTTTTGGGGAAACAAACTTTAAAAGACTGATTGAGCTCTGAGCTCTGCTGTCACTTTTGCAGCAGCTGTTTTCTTATTCCGGGTCACAATCCCGTGCAATGTCCTTTTGTCTTTTAGGCCAGTTGACCATGTCGAGCGAGCTTACACTCATCAGACAACGTTTTCCCGGAAACTCAGAAAACGGGGGTAGAAGGGGAAGGGCTATGTGGTAAGAATTTATAGGTGGTGCAGGTGCCTCAAGGCACCAACACAAATCATGATTACAGTAGACATTAGTATTGGAGGGCACAGGGTAAAAAACAGCTATAGAGTGAGGTAGGCATATAATGCATTCATAAAGTATTCAGACTCCCCTTCACATTTTCAATTTTGTTATGTTGCAGCCTGACACTACAGTTGTTTAAATTATTTTATCACCTCAAGCTACACTCAGTACCCCATAATGAAAGTGAAAACATGTTTGCAAATGTATGAAAAAATTAAATATCACATTGCAATAAATATTCAGACCCTTTGCAACAACACCGATTTCTCTTGGTCGTTGCTCAGATGTTTCTACACCTTGATCGGAGTCCACCTGTGGTAATTTATATTAGACATGATTTGCAAAGGCACATATCTGGGGAAGGCTACAAAACATGTTCTGCTTCACTGAAGGTCCCCAAGAGCACAGTGGCCGCCATTATTCTCAAATAGACGTTTGGCAAACAGGGGTGCTTCCATGAGCTGGTCGCACAGCCAAATAAGCAATCGGAGAAGAGCCTTAGTAAGAGATGACCAAGAACCCAATGGTCACTCTGACTGAGCTCCAGAGATCCCGTTTGGAGGGGAGACAGAGTTCAAGAAGGACAATCTTTGATGCTGCTCTTCTCTGATCTGAGCTTTATGGCAGTGGCTAGACAGAAGCCTCTCCTCTGTGCAAAACACATGAAAGCCTGCTTGGAGTTTGGAAGACTGGTCAGAGTTGAGGGAAAGCTGAAGGGAGCAAAGTACAGAGAGATCCTCAACGAAAACCTGTTCCACAGCGTTTGAGACCTCAGAGTGGGCTGAAGGTTCATCTTACAACAGGACAACAATCCTAAGCACACAGCCAAGACAACACACGAGTGGCTTAGGGCCAATTCAGTAAATGTCCAAGATTGGCCCAGCCAGAGCCACACATCCAATTGAACATCTCTGGAGAGACCTGAAAATGGATGTCAACTGCCAGTCCCCATCCAACCTGACTGAGTTTGAGAGGATTTGCAAAGAAGAAGAGACTTGCGGCTGCAATTGCTGCTAAAGGTGCCTGAACAAAGTACTGAGTAAAGGGTCTGAATACTTAAGCACATGTGATATTTCAGTTTTTTCAATTACTTTACAGACATTTCTAGAATTCTGTTTCACTTTGTAATTATGGGTACTGTACATAAAAAAAAATGAATTTAAACAGCTGTAGTATCAGGCTGCAACATAACAAAATAGAAAAAAGGAAAGGGGTCTGAAAACTTTATGAATGCACTGTATGGGAAGGGGTCACACAGAAGTCCTGGGAATAATGGGGCTATTAGGTCAGTTTAAGCCAGTATGTACAAGTAGGTATAAGGGTCTGGTGTGCTTGCTGTGGGGGCACTGAACAGGAGGGAGGGGCTAGGATCACAGAAGAGGGACCCCAGAAGAGGAGAACCCAGGCTGTTTATTATTTTTTATAGGGAAAAAAACGAGCCTTTACAATCACTTTAAGGCTTGGGAAGCCAAGCAAATTCATAGTGCCAATTACCGAGATAAGAAGCAAAGCACACATGTGGGGAGAATCTGCACTGTCAAAGGGGATGGATGGGAAAAAAGGAGGGGGGGGGGGGGTAAGCAAAATGAATAAAAAAAAACCTCTGCGGTCCAGATTTAGGTTTTCGGATAAGCACCCTGTGTATTCGCTCAAATTCAAGACATTTAATAAAAATAGCTGGGGCTAATTTATGGATTAGCACAGTTATCATGGATTGTAGATTAATTTGCACTTCTGTGTCATTACCAAAAAGTCGGCACCTATTTTCGAGGTCTTCCAGCTTGAAGTGCAGGGTACCATTTTTATCTCGAAAGGCCTCTAGTTATTTTTGTGGTTCTCCAGGAAAGTGGTGGTGTCTTCCATTCTAGTCTCCAAATCCTCTGTTCTTTGGCCAAGCGCTCTTATTTCTTTAGGGAGGCATTTTATAATTTGTTTAGAAGTGCGTTAGATTGTCTTATGGAGCATCTTGTCAATCTGCTGCAGGATATCTTAGTAGTCTGGCATCTCTTTATGTTGTGATAAGGAGCTAGAGTGGCTTTCTCCCTCGTCTTTCCCTCTAAGAAGCAGCATGGACAGTCTGGCGAGGGAAAGGTTCAATGCAGGCTGCACCAACTTGAATGCAGGGCAAGATAGAGCTTCCTTGATAGAAGCGGCTCTGGAGATTTCTTTTCACTTGAGGGAGCCATGGTGAGTCTCCCAAGTTTGCAGAAGAAAGGCAACTGAGCATGAACCAAATAAGGCATCCTGGTTTGAAGATATCAGCCAAACTTAGGCACAGGAGATGCGGAGCTCACCTAATACACTTACGCCATCAGCGCTTCACACATGTGCGAATGTCTCACAAAATTTAAAATGATAACATAGGTAAATCTGAGCACTGCAAAAAAATATATGAAGCTTTGCTGGGCAATACACAGTGAGGCTACAATGTGTAGTTGAAGCTGTTCCTCAAAAGTAGCGAGTTCACAATTGACATATAAAAGATGATGGTTCATTACTGCAAGGTAAAATTTGGTTATATCAGATTCACAAAAACATTTGCCTGCATCAACGTGGCAAAGAACAATGCTGCTATGGATTGCCAATGGAATTGTTTTGACAATATATCAAGTACTTTGACATCAATTATATATTCCCTTTTTTTTTATGACATTTATATAGCGCCTTTTTTCCCTGGGGATTCAAAGTGCTTAATCTGCCACTGGGGTAGATAAGGAGGCAGCCATCTTGAGTTTACTAAATACAATATCATTCTAGGGCCAATTTTAAACAGTACCCAATTGACATACCAGCATATTAGGAGTGTGGAAGCAATCCAGAGTACCTGAAGTAAACCTACACAAGCAAGCACACAAGCAAGAACATGTAATCCCAATGCATATAGTGTCATGAAGAGGGTTTAAAACCAGGGACCCCAGTTCTGCAAGGCAGAATTTTATCACAAAGCCACTGTGCTGTCCTTCAACATAGGTACAGTACACATATTTCAAAGCTAGTTTATATCATCACTGCTGATCAAAACCACAAATTATATTTAACGTGGAATTGTAAATGCTTTAAAAAAAAAAAAAAAGGTTTATAAAATACCTGCTCTGTGCAATAAAATTACGATCCTAAGCCTCCTCTTCTCAAGTCCCCTACATGGGTTAGTTAGCATAGCTGTTAGGAGGGGGGGGGGGGGGGGGAACAGTTTTAACGCTAGTTAAGTGTAAGTTGAAAATCCACTTTAAGGCTTCATTTTAAAGCCACAGGCAATATTGAAAATCGCACACATTTTAGAACACCAATGGGAACTTTACACTTGTTTCCAACCTCAGTCCTCAAGTACTCCAACAGGTAATTTCTTCATGATTTTCTTCACCCTTCAATGTCAATGGCTTGGTATTTATGACAACTATTTTATCTGAAGGAAATTCCCAAAACACAGTCTGTGAGGAATACTTGAGGACTAAGGTAAGGATCCACTGTACTAGTGTTTATTACAGCTGCAACTTTTTATTCAACTCACCAATAAAACTTTGTTTTTCCTCATCATGGTTTTGTCTCTCTTCCAACTGAATATTTGCTAGTGGTGGCAGCGGGCTGGGCTCAACACTGGCAGCAAATCGTGCAAGAAGACCCAGTCCATTATCTTCCATGAGTGGACTATATAAATTCTCTTCATCATAATCGAACTCCTCCTCCTCCTCTTCTTCTTCTGAACTGAAATCTAACAATTAAAAAACAAAACAAAAAAAAGGAAAAAAAAACTATTACAAATTGGCATATTACAAACATTGTATTCTAATAGTGTCTTTGGACTTTAAATTCATTAATGCATAAACATACTGGCCAACACATGTAGCACAGCATGGGTTTCCAATTCTTAATATAATTATGACACTTCAAATGCCAACACCACCCAAAACTGATATTTCAGATTTGCATTGTTAAAAAAGCAAGTAAAATGCTTTGACCATCACCAAGCCAAAATGGTGTTATGCCTGCCAAACCCAATGTATTCTCTATTAATATAGCATATATAAATAATTGGGATACTCAGCAGTAGTGGCATGTTGAGAATTCCCTTTTGGGAAGAGAAAACTCCTGCAGGAAAAATATTGCCTCTGTGATACCTAAAGTGCATTTCAACCCACTGGTGGCCACCCAAAAAGCCAAATTGAAATATCCGTTTCAGGTGTAGTTGGCCAACATCAATCTCTGACGTGAAAAAAACTGCCAAAGTAATGAAAGCAAAATCATATTTACTTTAGCCCTATTGTATTTAAACATAATGGAATGTAAAACTGCAACAGATTGATATCGCAGAAAAATAAAATAATTGTTTGAAGGAAAAATCTACAGGCCATGTTTAAAGTACCTTTAGTACCATAAAACGTGCAGCGTGTTAAAGAAGAAAATGTTGTTCATGCACAAAATCAAAATGAACAGAATGTGGCACTTTTAGGCTCCATGCACACTAGCGTTTTTTAAAGCTTCTAGAAGCAATTTTGATAAAAAAAAATTTCTCTAAGAAGCCAATAGTGTTATCCTATGTGTCGCACTATTTTATGCTAGAAGCAATTTTCAAACTTCAGCTTAAAGAAGCAGAGAAAACATTTTTTAGTAGAGAATTTGAGCATTTTTTCCAGCAGAAAAAAAACGCTAAATGCTCCTAAACATGGCGATCTGCTTTGTTTTTTCTTTATGTAATGTAAAAACACTGATAAAACACTAACATTTTAAACACTTCTAAAAGCTACTACAAGCTGGCACAAAATCACCACCATCAGCATTTTTTAAGCTTATAAAAAACGCTAGTGTGCATGGAGCCCAATAGCTGAGGACACAAATGACCAGTGCCTCTAAAAACTGTGGAGCCCTGATTTTATGCCCGGAGGTTATGTGGAGCCCTGAAAAACTAACTGCTGCCATCTACAGATCAGGAATGCAATGGAGTAATATTCTCTTTTCATTTAGTTTTGAACTAAAAGGAAAGTAATAGAAACTAAAACAAAGTGAAAGTGAAAATGAAAGTGATTGTAAATGCTTTAAAAACAAAACAAAAATCTTTATAATTACCTGCTCTGTGCAATAAAATTGCAAAGAGCGATCCTAAGCCTCCTTGTCTCAAGTTCCCTGACGCCCCCACAGAAAGCAGCTTTCTATGGGGGAACTCATGCAGGCTAACTCCTGAGCCTCACTGCCTGCATCTGATGACTCAGACAGCGGGACATGGCCCCACACCCTTGTCACTGGCCTTAACAGCAGCAGGAGCCAATGGCTCCCAATGCCTCAGCAAAGCCCAAGAGACCAGGAATGAAGGGGAGAAAAAAGCTGAAAATGTGTACAGCACTGGATTGAATGAGGGCTCAGGTAAGTGAAGGGGGTCGGGGGGATGGTTGAGGGGCGATACTGATGCCTAAATTTTTTTTTACCTTAATGCAAGGAATACATTAATGGTAAAAAAAATGTTTAGGCTTTATAACCACTTTAACCACTTGCCCACCAAGCCTGTTTTTCAGATTCGGTGTTTACGAGACTAAAACAGCTTTTTTTGCTAGAAAATTACTTAAACCCCCCAAACATTATATATTTTTTTTTCTAACACCCTAGAGAATGGCAGTCATTGCAATTCACTTTTTTGGATAAAAAAAATAAGACAACAATACATTTGGCCCAATTTTTTTATATATTGTGAAAGATAATGTTACGCCGAGTAAAATGATACACGAGTAAAATGATACCCAACATGTCACGCTTAAAAATTGCGCCCGCTCGTGGCATGGCGTCAAACTTTTACCCTTAAAAATCTCGATAGGCGACGTTTAAAAAATTCTACAGGTTGCATTTTTTGAGTTACAGAGGAGGTCTAGGGCTAGAATTATTACTCTCGCTCTAACGATTGCGGTGATAACTCACTTGTGTGGTTTGAACACCGTTTTCATATGCGGGCGCTACTCGCGTATGCGTTCGCTTCTGTGTGCGAGCTCGTCGGGATGGGGCTTTTTAAAAAAAAAAATTTTGTTTTCCTATTTATTTTAAATTAGTTTATAATTTTATACACCGAAATAAAAAAAATAAAAAATTATCACTTTTTTTTCTATTACAAGGAATGTAAACATCCCTTGTAATAGAAAAAAGCATGACAGGTCCTCTTAAATATGAGATCTGGGGTCAAAAAGACCTCAGATCTCATATTTAGGCTTAAATGCAAAGAAAAAAAAAAAAAAAAAAAAAGTAAAATGTCATTTTTTCAAATAACATTAAAAAAAAACGTCTCTTAAAGACGCTGGGCGGGACTGAAATTTTGACGTCACTTCCGCCCAGCAGAGCTCTGGGGAGGGGTGGGGATGATTTTTCCTTTAGTCGTATCCCCGCTGAGGAGCCGAACGGGCCCTCTCCCGCCACCGATAACGGCGATCTCGCAGCGAATCCGCCGCGGAGACCGCCGTTATCATTAACAGAACCGCCCATAGAAGAGATGGATATCTCGGTTGTGGCAGCAGCTGCTGCCGTTACCGAGATATCCATCTTTCAAAACATGACGTCTTTTTACTATGAGGCCGAGGGCAAGTGGTTAAACACTGAAACAGAGAAACTGAGAAATAAAGGGAAGCTAAACAACCAACCCAGGGCGTTCTATAACAACTGGAATTGTAATCTGCATATACCTTACGCCCATGGTGCCATTTAGTAGACCATCATAGGTATACTGTTAAAGATGTTGTAAATACACTAAAGAATTCTTGTCTATTCAACCCTTTTATTACCAGATGCAATATTCCTGTCCAAATTTAGCAGCATCAACATGTGTTGGTTAACATAAAAGATAAGTTCACCATTGGTAACATGGTACACGTTATACACGTATAGGGTGTAACATGTAATGTGTTAGCAAAAAGCACCTGCCTGCCGCCCCTCCGATCCACCCACTGACAGTTTGGGGTGGGGAATTTTCTCCCCACCTGCTGGCACAATTTAAAAGGGGAGGGCTATGCAGAATAAAAAAAAAAAAAAGTGAACTTTATATATTAATATAATATAAAAAAAAAGTGAACTTTATATATTAATATTATATAATATATAATAAATATTAACAAATCCTTCTATGGTGTGTACTTGTCTCAATCCAGAGCACTAAGTGTCATTACCGTCTGCTGCCTTTTTCCTCTGTCATCAGCATGAGCCAATTTTGACAACTTTTCCTGCCACCAAAAGATATAAAGGTGACAGGGGAGGGAGCTCCAGTACAGTCTGATTGGCAGCCTCAGCTCTGTTCTTGTGAAGTGGGTGTGTCTCTTTCCTCCAATCCGCTCTCCTCTGAGTAAAGCCTCGAACACACGATCCAACTGTTGGCCAACCGAGCGTCTGATTTTTGTCCAAAGGGCGTGTGCCTGGATCTTGTCTTGCATACTAACTGTACACAATTGTTGGCCAACAAACACGAAAGTAGTGACGTACTAAGAGGAATTTCAGCTCTTGAGCACCACCCTTTGGGCCCCTTCTGCTAATTTTGTGTTTGGCTAGCATCGATTCCGAGCATGAGTGTTTGTACTTTCGACTTTTGTGTGATGGACATGTATGCGGATGATACGAAAATCAGTCAACAGACCGTTGTCCACTGATAATTTACTAGCCTGCCATCCAACATTTGTTGGCTGAAAGTTGTACAATTGTCAGAAGGAGCGTACCAACGGTCAGATTTTAGATTAACAGTCTGTCAACAGACATTACCCTGCCAACAATCGGATCATGTGTACGAGGCTTAACTTCAGCTCCCCACTACCTGCTTTTTGAAAGCTCAGACAAGCTGAAGAAATTCTAGACTTTGAATGGCTGTAGAGAATAGAAGACTCCAGATAAACAGGAATAAGGTATGTAGGAGGATTTGTTTCATCTCTGTGTAATAACTGAGCCTAGTCACTTCACTGGATATATGTAAGGGTTTACCACCACTTTAACAATAACTAACTAATCTGCATATCTAAATAATTTCTATAAATATCTGTATTGGTAACTGAAGTTTTAAAAACACTGCTTTAATAAAAAATATTATTTGCATACTGTAACTGTATCTCACAGTTTAAAGTGGTATTAAATCCAAACACAAATGTAAAAATGGCAGATTAAAAGGGTCCTTTGTGTTGGATGCATTAGTGTTTTTTTCCCACACTTATTTTCACCTAGTGATCCAGCCAATAACACTAAAGCCTAGAATACACTAGTAGTATTTTGTTTGTTCAACCCAGCATGTCTGGAAAAAAAAATGACAGCTAAAGAGGATTCGATGTACTAACCATGCACTGTTAGTACAGCTACCTCCCCTGCTGTGCTATTGTGTTCTGACAGGGGGATGCCCTTTTTTTCAGTCATGCACTATTGACATAAGCCAGCCGAGCACTTGGCTTTTGTTTGACCGGCTGCAGTACTCATGGGCCAAAAGACAGCCAGTTTCTATTGAACTGGTCAATGCCGCCCGACATTCAGCCTTGTGTGAAAAAAAGAGTGATGAGCCAATCCCCTACACGCTAAACGTGAGAAATGATAAGTATATAGCCATATACACACCACTGTGTCAAACAATATGTGTACTAATACAGTGCAACTAGCAGTGTGGAAAACAAGAACTATAATAGAGCCAGTTAAATGATGATGGTAGTGACAACTACCAAATTGTGCCAATAACAGATGATGTGCCAACACAGAAAACAAAACAAAATCCAAACAGTTAATAAAGTCCAAACAATGCTGCCAAATACGTGCTCAAAATAATTTCCAAACATATAGTGCTTCAAATGCAGGTCTTCTTTAACCAGTGGGATCACAGAGCGCTTACCTCTACCATGAAGGATTTAGGGAAAGAGTTACTACAGACGAGCTTCTGGAACAAATGATGTCTTAGGGACTGTATCCCCCCAATGGTCCTGATGACAGTGTTGGTCTTCGGCAAAATGGATCCTCTGATGAAGTCTCTTGACGTGACGCAATGTGTAAGGAGCACGTGACCGGAAGCGATGTGGAGCCCGCCCGTCCGGGGTTTCATTGTATATCCACGTTTGTTTTGTATTAATAAATACGCCCGTTTTAAATGTACTTCACTATGAGAGCATATTTTTTGTCTTTGCCCTTGGTTTGAGCCTCCATTTTGCCGAAGACCAACACTGTCATCAGAACCATTGGGGGGATACAGTCCCTAAGACATCATCTGTTCAGGAAGCTCATCTGTAGTAACTCTATGCCCAAGTCCTTCATGGTGGAGGTAAGCGCTCTGTGAGCCCACTGGTTAAAGAAGACCTGCATTTGAAGCACTATATGTTCGGAGATTATTTTGAGAACGCATTTGGCAGCATTGATTGGACTTTATTCACTGTTTGGATTTTGTTTTCTGTGTTGACACATCATCTGTTATTAGCACAATTTGGTAGTTGTCACTACCATCATCATTTAACTGGCTCTATTATAGTTATTGTCTTCCATACTGCTAGTTGCACTGTATTGGTACACACATTGTTTCACACAGTGGTGTGTATATGTCTATATACATATATATTCTCACGTTTAGCGCATAGGGGATTGCGCTCATCCCCCCTTCTTTTTCACTCCAATTTTAAAGTGTTTTGTACAATTTTAGATTTGAGCAGCAGTCCTACTAGATTACACAATTATTTTGGTATAGATCCTTGATTATTCATTTTGGCTAGCGCAGAAGATTTTTTTCATTTTAATTCAGCCTTGTGTAGTAGGCCTTACTGCCTTTGGGTGGAGCAACTAAGGTCACCGTTAGAGAGCAGTCAGCCTTTGAAAAGGGTAATGTTAGATGCACTAGAAGATTTAGATAGACTTTAATAAACAAATGAATAAACCTAAACTTCAGTCAACACTTTTTAAATGGCTACAATAGTTTATTTTCCTATTTAGGATAAAGGTTTTACATAAGTCAACAAAAGCTGACAATTGTAAGCACTCCTCTCAGTTACAGGAAGTGAACAAAATAACAGACAAAAATGGCTTAATCAACAGGTGAAAATAGAGGAAACACATCTAAGAACTGGTAAACTGCAATATACTACAATTGTGCTTTTGGGATTTTAAGACTCTTGCAAATGGGCAGGCTAAAATGTTCTATTTTTTTAAAAACACTTGCACGTTATACTTGCATGTTCCATATCACTGCCACGAGTGCTGCAGTGCACAGCCACTCATAATAACAACAGGCTGTACGCTGCACCTGGGTAGAGGAAATACGGCTGCAGTTACGCTGAATGGGTTTCAGCCATCCCTTGTGCAAGAGCCTTAATACTGTTACCTATTAACAAATACATGACACAGCAGATAAATACTGTAGCCAGAAGAAATGTCAGTGATCATTAGCAGGCTGAAAGCTTTCATTTTTGTCAATGGAGCCTTTAGCCTGCATGTGATAACTAGGTTAGAGCTGGCACGGTAATTGTATGACTGGGAACCTTTTGTTCCTAATCAGGGACCCTAGCTGTCACTGACAGATTAAGGGCAACAGCAATGTGAAACATCAGCTGCTGGTTTGGGAGAGCGTATTTTAAACACATCCTCAGCATGGAGCACAGTGCCGGAAAATGTTAATATACAAATTGTGTGTGTGTGTATTGGTTAAAATATTTTTCACAATGTTAATCAAACATTTTTACCTTTGGTTACAACAGAAAAGTATTCACCAACAAACAAAACCACCTCAAACCTTCACAAGTTATGTAGTCATTATCACTAATCACAATGATTTTAAAACATGTTATGTTATATATGAAATATATAGTGTTTTATTTATTTTTTGCTTATTTTAATCAGGAATAAACTATAACCGTAGCAGTTTTTATTTTTTTAAGTCAGGGCAATATGCCACATTTCACATTAATATACTGTATTTTTTTTAGCCAGCAGATGAAACTTTAGTTTTTTTTTTTTTTATCTCTTATGCAGGCCATACACTGTTCCAATCTCAGTCTGCTCAGAAAGCCGGCAGAGATTCAAACCGTGTATAGGCTGACTGAATGATTATAGCTAGCGGATGCTATAGCTGCTAGCAATAATCTCTGTCTTCCTCCAGCAGGGACAGCTTCCCCTGCCTTCCTGGCAGGAGAAAATGGCACAGCAGGAAGGATTCCCACAACGCTGTCTGTGTTGATGGGGGACTCTAGCAAATTTTGTTCCTGTAACCAAATTATGTGTATGGCTGGTCTTATTGCCCAGAGGTGGCTTAGCAATCTGTTGTGAACAACCTATTGTTTGCAAAGATCAGAAGATCAAGCTGCAAATTACAGAAATAACTGAATGTCTCATTGCGGCAACTCTTCCCTTATCAGACAGCACAGTCAGACAGATAGCTGGGTATTCTGCTAGTACTGTGTTGGTCTTTTTTAGATAACCCAATAGTGCTCTGGGAGATGGTACTAAAATCATGTGCACGCATATACTTAAAAATGGCCATACAGGACCCAATTACCCATCCACACACTTGATGTAGATGGGACAATCCTCCCCCCAGTATCATTGTATTGACAGCAGGGAGACGTATCTACTGTTACAATACACAGATCAGCATTGCAGACTAAAGCCTGCAGTGATAATCAAAAATAAAAATACCAACAGGGCAGTTGATCAACTTCTATTCAACCACAGTGGCCACACAGATGAAAAAACGGTCGGTCCCTGCTTAACAGGGACAAATTTGTATCCATGTATGGCCAGCTTTTACTGTGATGTAATAAGTTGTGACCTAAAATACAAATATATATACTCACAGGACGAATATATATGTGTGTATGAATATATGTGTAATATATATACAGTGGGGATCGAAAGTTTGGGCACCCCAGGTAAAAATTTGTATTAATGTGCATACCGAAGCCAAGGAAAGATGGAAAAATATCCAAAAGGCATAAAATTACAGATTAGACATTCTTATAATATGTCAAAAAAAGTTAGATTTTATTTCCATCATTTACACTTTAAAAATTACAGAAAACAAAAAAATGGCGTCTGCCAAAGTTTGGGCACCCTGCAGAGTTAATATCTTGTACTGCCCCCCTTTGGCAAGTATCACAGCTTGTAAACGCTTTTTGTAGTCAGCCAAGAGTCTTTCAATTCTTGTTTGAGGTATCTTTGCCCATTCTTCCTTACAAAAGTCTTCCAGTTCATTGAGATTTCTGGGCTGTCTGTCACGCACTGCTCTTTTAAGGTCTATTCATAAATTTTCCATTATGTTGAGGTCAGGAGATTGTAAAGGCCATGGCAAAACCTTCAGTTTACACTTCTTGATGTAATCCCCCGTGGATTTTGAGGTGTGTTTAGGATTATTATCCATTTGTAGAAGCCATTCTCTCTTTAACTTCAGCTTTTTCACAGATAGCATCAAGTTACTATCCAAAATTTGCTGAAATTTTATTGAATCCATTTTTCCTTCTACTCGTAAATTGTTCCCTGTGTCACTGGCTGCAATACAACCCCAAAGCATGATTGATTCACCCCCATGCTTAACAGTTGAACAGAGGTTCTTTTCATTAAATTCTGTGCCCTTTCTTCTCCAAACGTACCTTTGCTCTTTCCTGGCCAAAAAGTTCTATTTTAACCTCATCGGTCAACAGAGCTTGTTTTCAAAATGCATCAGGCTTGTCTATATCTTCATTTGCAAAGATCAAACGCTGATTTTTGTGGTGAAGACGTAGAAGAGGTTTTCTTCTGATGACTCTTCCATGAAGACCATATTTGTACAAGTATCTCTTTATAGTGGAATAGTGTACCACAACTCCAGTGTCTGCCAGATCTGTCTGGAGTGATCGTGCAGTCAAACTTGGGTTTTAAATGGCTTTTCTCACAATCCTGTGAGCTGTTCTGTCTGATATATTTCTCGGTCTTCCATATCTTGCTTTAACTTCCACTGTTCCTGATGACTGCCATTTCTTAATTACATTCCGAACAGAGGATATTGACATCTGAAATTGCTTTGCTATCTTCTTATAGCCTTCTCCAGCTTTGTGAGCGTCAACTATTTTCAGTTTCAGTTATCTAGACAACTGCTTAGAAGAACCCATGGTACTGATTGTTGGGGCAAGGTCAGATGAGTCTGGGCATTTAAAACCTTTGAGATTGACATCACCTGGTCTTCCCAGATGATGATTGAGAACAATCCATGACACTGGCAGATCTCAGCTTTGCAAAGGGGGCAGTGCATGCTATAAATTCTGCAGGGTGCCCAAACTTTTGCAGACCTAATTTTTTTGTTTTCTGTCATTTTGAAAGTCTAAATGATGGAAATAAAATCTAACTTTTTTTGACATATTATAAGAATGTCTAATCTGTAATTTGATGCCTTTTGGAGATTTTTCCATCTTTCCTTGGCTTCGTTATGGACATTACCTGGGGTGCCCAAACTTTCGATCCCCACTTTATATATATATATATATATATATATATATATATATATATATATATATATATATATATATATATATATATACATATACATACATACACACACACACACATATATACCCAGATAGGAGGTCCAGATTGAATACATACAGATTCCTTTAGGTTAATGTTGAAGAAAGCAAGAAGAAAAAAATAAATAAAAAAGACCTGTAGGTGTGTAGGACAATACAAAGACTAACAAACACAAATACTGCATATATTGCGAAGATTTTACTTTGGACATGGACAAATATTTTACATTCCATTAAGCTGCAAGCTAGTCAATATCATCATATTCTACTTTGCAGTAATTTTAAAAGAATTTCCACTTTCAACAGTCAAATCTGTTTTCAGCTTCTGAAGCTACAAGGATGGCCAGTGTGTGTGCATGTTGTCAGGTTTGCCTTTGTTGAATGTGGAAAGTCCAGACTTTTTGATTTTGGAAGCCCAATTAGTATTAACTCACAACAACTTTTCTAGAGAGTAGTATACTTAAATGTCCACATGTGAGGTAGTAATTAACAAATAGTTTTTCAGGATTATTAATGGTATCCAAACAGATGAGAGCTTGCAGAGGGGAAAAAAGACAAACAAAGTTAGATCATGCTTTCTCAAGAATAACATTAGCACAGTAAACAGAATTTTTACAAGCAGTGAAATGCTATGTGTTAAACAGTGAAATTATTAAAATGTTATTAAGTTACCAAAGATTGACACACAAGATGAATTGTGAAGCATTCTAGCAAGGGGAGAGAAAATATGCAGACAATGAGCATGATACAGACCCATTAAAGTTTGTAAGTACAAATTCTGTCACAATGTCAGGCATAGCTTACAAAGCAGGCTAGATGAAGGCAGACCATAGACAGCATAAAGGGTCCCTTCAGTCTCGCATTCGTACCCTTCATCGTATTAATAAAAAAAAATAAAAAAATGTACCTATAAATAGGAAACCCTAAGATGTACTGTATCTAATATTGCAAATTCAAAAAACTAAGCATGCAATTTTCGATAATGGAAATGCTGGGCTGCCAGTTAACTGCCAGTCACATTTGCAAAAGTACATGTGGGAGCAATGCCATTCATTAATAAAGTATAATTTTAACTTGATTCTACAATCTCTACCCTTATCTATTTTTTAACTCAAGAGAGCAGCACCAACGCTTAAGCATTTAAAAATGGTGCTATTATATGGAGTAAATAAAATACTCAAAAATACACAAAACAATAATTTAAAGAGAATATGACACGCTTTGAATTTGTGCAAAGTGCACATAGCGTCACTCCTTTTTATATTTGCAAGCAAGTTATCCCTGATTGTCCTAACATTTTAATATTAAGTGAAAATTAGACTTGTCAAATAGGTCCTCTAAATAAGGACAATTGTCACAAGCATTGATTGTGGAGAATACCATAAACTCATCCAATAAATAACCCTTTAAAATCCAGGATTTTATAAATAAATTTCTCCTGAGGCAAGCAGTTAACCGAGAAATTTTTAAATGAAACTTGATGATTATCAATAAGGTTTGCTATATTTTCTTTTTTCCATTTATATTTCATTTGTATTCTTTTGTAAAAAAAAAATCAACAGAATACTGCTTCCTGCTGTGTTTTATATTGCTTGGTAGCATTAGCTATTTAATCTTAAAGTCCAAGGGCTAAATGACTCTGTTAAAGAAACATAAGATCAGATGTCAGACTGGAAATTTTACTAATAAAAATATTGATGTTCAGAAGTTACCTACTTTACAGACAGGGTTCTGATGGCTTGCAATCTGACCCGCGCTGTACGGTGTCTGCCCTATTCCAGCCATTCACTTTGCTTCCTTAGAGCAGCGTAAGAGCAAATGCAAGAAAACCGATACAGACATTCAAAGCATCATGGGTAAGGGTCGGGGGTGAAGGAATGCTCAAGCAGCTGCAAGGAAAAAGCAAGCATTCTAGAAAAGTTTGGTTAATTACTGCACATTTTTTTTAGTATTACAGCAAGTCTTTGCAAAGCCCTTTACTCAACATCCCTCAGAAAAATAAAGAGTGTGAAGTATACATTTTACCTTTAATTATCATTAGTTATTCATTTCAATTAATTGCAAATTAACTATAATTTACAGTATAACATCTTTTATTTTATGAGAACTTGCAATTTTATCAACCCAAGGCTCAAATACAATTACAAAGAGCCTTAGTAATACTTACAATTAAAATGTGTGTGTGTGTGTGTATATATATATATATATACACACACACACACACACACACACACACACATAATATATATATATATATATATATATATATATATATATATATATATAAAAATAAAAAGACAAATCAGACACACATATACAATCAAAATGAATGTGTATTATATAATATATATATTATATCTAAAATTACACACACACACAAGATAGATTATATAGAGAAAGATAAATCTAGACAGATATACACACACAGCACATTTATCTTAAATGAGGGATAGTTGAACAATGAACACTGCAAGACTTAATCACTAATATGGTAATCCTTGGAGTGATGCAAAAGGCACAAGATAAGGAGAAGCAGAATGGATAGAAGCCAGACCTATATTAACAATTTAGAATGCATCACAGGAGACACAAAGTACACCATTTTTGTTAAAAATTTAATTTTTTTTTTAATTTAATAAAACTTTTACTATACAACAAATCACACCCATGTGTTATTTTAGTACAAAACATTTTCAGATGCATGTTTCATGCCACGCATTATATATATATATATATATATGTCTATTAAAAACAAAAAAAACAAAAAGCAATAGGGAAGACTGATGGAAGACTGAACAGCTCGCACAAAGAGCCAAAATAGGAAAAGGTTAAAAATAAATAAAAGTAAAGCAGTTAAAGCAGCACGACAGACAGACAGCCATCCAAAGACAACTGTGATAGCAGAAGTTTCTTGGATTCATTAGGAGCTAAAATGTTTGCTTTGTGAAACTAATAACCTTGGTCAAATGAGTCCTCCGTTGAATCACTGAATGAGAACCCAGCCTCGCGATCCATTAACAGCAAATGAAACTGCTTATTTCTGCTGACTGACTTATGTTTGCCAGTTCTATAGAATGAAGAAATCCTTTCCGGGGATGGTGAACGTTCAAAACTCTTCATTTTGCGGGACAGCATACTGCACATACTGTATGGTTGTGGCCTGGACTGGGAGGACCACTCATTCCTTAAAATATTTTCATCTTCATCTGTATCCGTATCTGTAAACATAATGCCGATTTAAAAAAAATATACAAATCTTCTTAGGTTTTATGATGCAAATAAAGCAAATTATGCTGCCTGCCTTTATAATGTAACAAACCGTGAATATATATAAAACAAAAATTAAAATTAGTGACAAAAATGCTGTACAAATCAATAAAGATGCATAAATCAATACATTAATAATCCATCCAACAAAGTGAAAAACTGTAAAATGTGCAAAAATAATCCCTTCAGATTGTTAACTTGACAAATATTCTGACAAATTCATTGAGAAAGTGCAGATTTGACTAGGGCCGGAGACTGGCAATTGGAATTTTTTTTTTTTTTTTTTTAAGTAGGTGCAGCATTTTTTTGAACCATACAATTTACCTTCTTTTTTTTTTAAATATATTATTATTTATTTGTTTTTTTTTGGGTACAGCAATTTAACAGATACACAGCCCTAATCACAAAATTAGCAAGTAACAAATTATCATAATTACAAAACCACACAGTCAAAATATTCTTATTAGAAGACAGTGAAGTAATATCTGTATCCTTGTGTAGCCCCTTGTACCTTCCCCCTTGAACCACCCCTCCCCTCCCTCCCTCCCTCCCGCGGAAACGTATTCTTCTTGTGTTGCTTTATCAGAAAGGTTTTGGCTTACAATGGCGTATTCGATGCTGACTCGGGTACTTGGCTAGGGGAGGCTTCCAGTGGATTGAGAAGTGAGTTGGGGTCTTCCCGTAGAACTGCTATAGGGGGGTAGCTAAGCAGAAGGTCTCTGGCCATTTTGGCCAGTAGGGGTTGGTTCCTAATGGTCCGGTCTGGGTGTGATTGTTAGTTCTCCCTACGGGGGATCTCCCACTGCTCTTAGCCATGGTCCCCATAGTTTCGCAAATTTCCAGTAATTCCCCTGCCTAGTGAAACACACTCTTTCACTGGAAATTGTTTGATTTATAGTCGCCGTCCAGTTTTCTATGGACGGGGGAGCGGGGGCCTGCCATTTTTGGGCAATTATTTTGCGAGCCTGAAAAAGGCATCTTAATACCGCTTCCCGGCTAACTGGCAGGACTCGAGTGTCCTCCATGCAACCTAATAGGCAAGTCAAAGCTTCTGGTTCGAGAGAGGATCCAAAAGCCTTGTTAATCATTGCAATTATCTCTGCCCAATAGCAATAAAGCTTAGGACATTTCCAGACCATATGTATAAGATCTCCTTTGCCTTTGCATCTTGGACATTCATTATTTTGCCTCCATCCTAATTTAAACATCTTTTGGGGAGTGTAATATACTCTGTACAGTAAGAACAGGTGGGACAATCTTTGCGATGGAGCCAACGACACCAATACTCCTTGTTGCAATATCTTGTCCCTTCTTTAAACCAGCAACCGAATACACCTTCTAGATGTAATCATCCCAATCAAACAAGCATTGCAGCATTAAAGGTAGGTGTTACACATGTTTATTGAAGGGCAAATCCACTGACCAGTACTTCAGCCATAATATTTTGTGCATGTGTTCGAATAAGATCCAAGATGCAAAAGTTGCTGTATAGTCTTAATGCTTCCACTGGGAAGCCAAGTGTGTGGGAAAATTCTCCAGGTTTTTGTTCAATTCGGTATCTCTATTCGATCCCTTTTTTCTCTCATCATGCAATGAGCCCAGACCTCAAGGCTAGGATAACACGCCTGAATAAAGCCTCTAGACGTTTGTCCGAGGCATCCTTAAATACTGGGACCTCATGCACTGGGAAAGTGAGGGTCTTATTGAGATAAGAGACTGCAGAATCTATGGCTCTACCAAAGGTATACTTCATTTTTTGTTGAACACACTCCCCAAGGGGTGTTGCAGAGTAAGCCTTTTTGGCAGAACAAATTCCATAATTTAAACCTTGTAAACTTTGGAATAGAGGACTTGGGAAGCAGTAATTCCAAGTTTGTCTAGACAACTTCCATGAGAAAACTCACAAAGGCCTTTTGGGTCTGAGAAATACTGATCCTGGTTCTCTTGAAAATGGACTACTCGGATCAATATTTTTCTGCATCCCGTTCTACCAGAACATACTCTTCTTCCTGTACCTCATCCTCCACTTGTTTCTTTTCCATTAAGAGGTGCAAGAAGAGGGGGGGGGGGACGCTTCTGTTTGTTGCCAAGACGGTCAAAGCTGGCAAGTATTCTGGAAAGCTGCTGTACTCCCTTGTCACAAAAGAAACTAGAAAAGGGTGCCCAGGAAGTCACACAAATACCAGATAGGTAAAGGGAATCAGAACTGCATGGAACATACTGTCCCCAAAGGGTACATTTTATGGGGGCTGCGTCAAGTTTCCATCCTACCTGAAAAAGGTATTTGGGACTCCTCACTCCCTACATCCCTTCTCTGCCATAAATGAAAGGCAGCCTGCAACACACATATAGGAAACTCTTGCTGGAAATATTGGTCCAATTCAGGTCAAGAGGGCACTGAGATAACAATCATCACTGCGCTGGTTACCCCAGGAGATGTCCCCTTAAATCTCCCAGTGGCCCCCCTTTTCCCACCCACAAGAGTAATGGTGTGGCGTGGTCTCAATGCTTGCTCTGACTTACAAGGGGAGACTGTGCTGCAACTTGTAGTCCCTCAAAAAATGCTATGCTTTGACCTATAGTCCCACAGTGTGCTGCAGTGACCTGTAATCCCACAAGTATACTCTGACTTGAGAAACCACACTAGGGAGTGTATAGAGCATTCCCCTGTTCTTTGTTATTGCACATGTGCAGTAAAGATGGTTGCTACCAGGACACTCTGGCCAACTTGTGATGTTGCAGCCCTACTGTGTATGTGTGTGGCCCAGCATGTATTCAAGTGAATGCAGGGGTCAGAGAAATACTGATTCCTGCATTTGCTGTTTAGAGCCTCCCAGACCATCCCTAAGCTCCACTAAAGAAATGTAACACTTTGGGCAGCCCAGGAAGCTACAGTACTAGCACTAAATAAGTCAGAAATGCTGCAGGACCTCCTAGAGTCCAATCTTCATTTATCACAGCGGGTTTTGTGTCTAGAGGCCTTCAAAAACTTGACTCCCAGCAGGGGATTACTGCCCTGGACCTGTATAGGATCCTAACAGCCTACAAGGCAAGAGATCATTGCACTGAGGCCTTAGTCAAGGTAGAGGGAATTATGACCAGTTACAAATACCAGTCAATATTGGCACAAAACCTTCAGGCTTCTGCTAGAAAGCTGAACATAAAGAGGAACTTCATCTTTCAGCATAACAACCCAAAACATTCATCCAAATCAACAAAGGAATGGCTTCAGCAGAAGAATAATGTTTTGGAATGGTCCAGCCGCCCAGACCTGAATCCGATTGAAAAACTGTGGGGTGATCTGATAAGAACTGTGCACAGGAGATGCCCTTGCAATCTGTTTTTGCAAAGAAGAGGGGGGGGGATATTGCCAAGTCAAGATGTGCCATGCTGATAGACTCATATCCCAAAGAGACTGAGTGGTGTAATAAAATAAAAAGATGCTTCTACAAAGTATTAGTTTAAGGGTGTGCACACTTATGCAGCCATTTTTTTTTAAAACATTTTTTACATCCCTCCACCTAAAACATTTCAGTTTGTTGTACCGAGTTGTACAGATTATAGGTCACATTAAAAGGTGGAGTTCTGAAATATAAATCATCATTCTTTTGCTAGAAAATTATGCAGAACCCCCAAACATTATATATGTTGTTTTAGCAGACACCCTAGGGAATAAAACGACAGTCATTACAACATTTTAACTTGCACGGTATTTGCGCAATAATTTTTCAAACGCTTTTTTTGGGGAAAAAAATTGTTTCATGAATTAAAAAATAACAAACAGTAAAGTTAGCCCAATTTTTTTGTAAAATATGAAAGATTATGTTACACCGAGTAAATAGATACCTAACATGTCACACTTTAAAATTGCGCACACTCATGGAATGGCGCCAAACTTCGGTACTTAAAAATCTCCATAGGCGACGCTTTGAAATTGTTTACAGGTTACCAGTTTAGATTTACAGAGAAGGTCTAGTGCAAGAATTGCTGAAGGCACTCTAACGCACGTGGCGATACCTCATGTGTGGTTTGAACGGCGTTTACATATGTGGGCGGGACTTATGTGTGAGTTTTCTTCTGCGCGCGAGCTACCGGGGAACCGGGGCATTTAATTTTTTTTTTTAAAGTGTAAAAAAATTAATAACACTTTTATTCCTATTACAAGGAATGTAAACATCCCTTGTAATAGAAAAAGTGTGTGACAGGTCCTCTTTATGGAGAGATGTGGGGTCAATAAGACCCCGCATCTCTCCTCCAGGCTGGAAAGCATGAGATTGTGAAAAAATTTCACCGATCTCATGATTAGTATTGCTTACTAGCCGCAATTGCGGCTTTGTTTACTTCCGGGTACCAGGCGTGAAATCACATGGCGCCGGGCCTCCAACGGTCACAGATGGTCACCATTCATTTCTATGCTTACTAGCCTGCGCCGGACGATTCTTTCTCCGGGCCCCCGATGGCACGGGAGAGCCCGGAGAAGCACTGGATGGCGGCGGAGGGGGATGTCCCCTCCCGCCACTTATAAGAACGAACCGCCGCTATGATCGTTCTTATGGTGCACAGAATCACTGGCACTATAGAATGATATCTGAATGATGCCTCTAGCTGCCCGCATCATTCAGATATCACCACACAAAGCCCAGGACATCATTTGACTATGACTGGGTATTGAGGTGGTTAAGGTGTGCAATATGGCATTGTCCAGTTTTTAGCTATAGTGTTATACCCTGTTTTTATAAATATCGTATTGATATTTGATTCACTGTCTTTATAGGTTCACGGTCCCCTTTAAGGTAGGTGGGCTACTGTTGATATTGAAAATGAGCAGTACCATAATTCTTTGGGGCCTTGCCCCCTGTTCATTCCTATATAAGGGTGCGCTCCACAGTGGGTAACAAATTTAATAAAAAAAAGGAAACTATGAAACGCATAACCATGCCCCTTCCTGCAGCTCCTTGATGACGTCACTTCCGCTTTGTTCCACGCTGGCCCTGCTACATCCAGGCACAATCCCCCATGGTCTTTAAGCATGGCGAGAAGCAGAAACATCAGTCCAGCTGGATAACTGGACTTGTGCCCGTCATCAGACCACAGATAAATTAGACAAGCCTGTCTTATTTTTTACATATGAGTCGCCCACTGACCTTTTAATAAACGTGTGTTTTGATACTGCACTTAGTTGGCGCCCCTTTGTGCTCCATTTCCAGATTGATATAGTTTGCTTCAATCAATGGGGCTGCTGCCACTTATGAAAGCCATGGACTATTATGGACTTTAATGCATACAGACTTTTCAGCTCTGTGTACTGGGGTAGTACACACCTCCTCCTCCACTATTTACAATAGTATGATTATTAGTGTAATAACTGGGCAGCTAATATCCTAATAATATTAACAAATTTATGCCTGTGGAAAGGATACCTTTATTTACAACAATTTCATCTGAAAGGCTATATTTGAGTTTCCTAGATTAATTACAGCACTTCCTTTTAAGCCTTATACAGCTATGTCTGCTAACCTTGTTCAAAAATACTGGGCAAGACTTTCTATGGTGGTCAACGCTTGCTATAATGACTGTGCAGGATAATGCCATGTTAAAATTTAGCTGAGGTATCCATGTCCATCTATGTGTTTTACTATTTATTTACCAGTTACAGTTTATTCCTTAGTTAGCCAGTGTTCTTACAGTCTGTGCTGGTTTGTTAAAACCTATGCAAATTAGCATCTACAACCCTAAAGTTTCAAAATGACACTCGAAACATTGATGCTATTGGTTGGTTTAATTATAAACCAAAATATATTGATGCAGTTAACTATTCATGAAGAGCCAACAGGTGAGCCAACTTATTCGTAGGCACCCCAAACAACAATAGTTCTAAATGATGATCCCTACACTATGTAGAATAATTCAAAATACCTTCTTTTGAATTAGTCCTTGAAAGTTGAAAACTGCACATTTGCTTGAAGTCTGAGGATGAAATATTCTTTAGGTTTCTTACATCTCTCAGTTTCCTTCCGTTATGATCTGTAAACTTAAAGCAGGATTTTTCTTTGTTTGGTTTTCTTAGTGAGAGGGCTGTGTCCAATGTGCTAAAGAGATGGTCCTGGATGCTAGATTTCCTTTTATTTTTAAAAATGCTTTGAGCCTGGCATGAGAAAAAATATAGAGAATGTGCTAAATGTAAAATACATAAATATATTTGAATAGTATTCTACACATTTACAAAAAAAATGTATGGTGGGATTTATACTGAATTGCCATCAAATACCAATTCCTCACTGTCTCTTCTATACAGAAATAAATTCTACATATTTATCACTTATATACCTGCAAACACTCCCTCTTCCAGCATAACTAGTGGCTTAACAGCAGCAGGTGGGAACTGTTCAACCTAGGTGTCTGCAGTAAGGAGGCTGTAAGTGCAGGCTTTACTGGATGGATTGATCTACAGCTTGATGGTGCATGTCAAGTAATTGGGAAAGCAGGGGAACCTTTTCTCTATAAAGTGATAAAATTACACCATTGATCTATTAAGCCGAGTTCCCAGTGACCAAAAATGCAAGGGAACACTTGTCCAATTACACTAATGTAAAAAAAAAAGTATACATTTTTCACTCTTTTGGGTTTCTTCTCTCCCCATCTTTGTTATTCATTATATATTAAATATAAATATGCCATGCCCTGGGTAAATATGCTGGGTATGCCAAGAGGTGCGATTCTGAACAACTACGTCTAAGTCTTACGTTGAATAACTATTTATGGCTGGTGCTGTATTAGTCACTAGATGGATTGGAGAGAATATATGGCCAGGTTTTCAGACACTATTAGCTTTCTTTATCAGGCTAACCAACGAACGTAGTAGCTTAAAAGTTTGCAGCATTGGGGAGGGGCTCTGGGGTGGAAGCTGGGTTGTTGATATGGCCATATTTCTCTCTCATCTGCCAACTTGCCATATCTGGGCCTTGGTTTTCTGACCCTTGCTACTGGGAATGATTTGATTACTTTTTGTAATGTCCTTGTGCTGTCTCTTGATGTCCTTGAACACATACTTTATCGTTATGCCTTTAATCAATAATCCATAGTCCTATGTTTGCAAAGTTTCTGTTGCAATCATTTTTAATGAATGCAAAAAAACCGAAATGTTTACAATGTTTTCTCTATATGATTTCCTTTACTGTTCGCTATCAAAAGAATTAGGTTCATTTACATTTGATGTTTTAACCCCAAAAAGCACCACTCTGAACTGGAGCTAAAGAAATGATCAACACCTATCAATGAGACCAACAATCAAAGCAATAAACATCTTTAAGAACATGAATAATACACATGCATGCTTTACAAGCACCTTAAAAAATGACAGTTTTTCAGCTAAAACACGTTGGAAATATCTGTAACGATAAAGTATTTTAGAATGAAAAATCAAGTTTCTTCTTATATTTGTTTTATGCATAGTTTACACCAGTCTATGCCCATTGAAAAAGTAAACTGTAGGTTAATAAAGGCATAATGAAAGTAACAATAAAAGTGTTATGTAAAACGTGAGCTCTATAAAAATTGAGCAAGTCTGTATTTTTCTCACCAATTTCCTCAAAGAACCCCTGTTTTTGTGCTGCATTAACCCCCTTTGCAAGATAACTCTTCGTGAAGAGTAAATTGTTGCCATCTCCAGTACTTTCAACCACCACTATCTGCAAGTCTAACTCCATTGCTTCAAGCTTGTCATATTCAACTTACTGGATTTTCTGATGGCTCCCTCTTTCAGCACTTACTGTACACTGGCCCTTTCCTTTTTTTTTTCTCACAGAGAAAGTCAGCCACTGCAAAAGAGAGAGACACTGCAAAAGAAGAGGGGTGAGAAGCAAGCGCTGAAATAAGGAAATAAGCATACAGAAGGGAGAGAAACTGAACTATACAGATAAATCCAAAAAAGGGAAATCAGGAGCACAGACTGGTGGGTGAAAGCTTTGAGGTGACAATTATAGCCAGTGCAGCAGTTATCTAATCTGGAAGGTACCTGCTCTACACAATGACTGAACAATAGAGGAAACTTTAGAGTGAACAAAATGATGCAGAAATCACACCAGAAGCAGGGCAAACTTACACATTTTATTTTTTTAAAGCTTGAAACCTATTCAGAACACAAGGAAATTGCAGGAGAAAAACACTGGTGGGTGGGGAACAACATAAGCGAGTAGCATACACCACTGACAAAGGGAAAAAGATAACTATTAGTAAAGAATAGGAGCTATGATCATGGTCACCGAAACATAAAAAAAAAAAAGACGCAAAAGCTAAAAAGTCTCCCACACCATGGGCAAGCGCTTTTATAGGGAATGGTGGAATTGAACATTGTGGGCCAGATTCTCGTACAATAGCGTTTTTTCTGCGTAGCGAAGCGTAACCCATTTACACTACGCCTCCGCACTTTTTATGGGCAAGTGCTGTATTCTCAAAGCACTTGCTCTGTAATTTGCGGCGGCGTAGCGTAAATGGGACGGCGTAAGGCCGCGCAATTCAAATAGGGAAGGAGGGGGGCGTGATGTATTTAAATGAAGCACGCCCCCGCGCCAAACGAACTGCGCATGCGCCGGCCCTAAACGTAGCCCGCTGCGCAAGCTCCATAGTACGCCGCAAATACATTGATTTCGACGGCAACGTAATTAACGTACAGGCCTATTTGCGACGAGTTACGCAAACGACGTAAACAACGGAAAAACACGACGCTGTCCCAACGTCCATACTTAAGATGGCTTACGCCGGACCTATGCAAGGTTAGGCCTCATATAGCAGGGGTAACCTTACACGTACGCAAACTATGTCGACGGCGCGCAACTTCATTCGGGAATCGGCGTATCATGCTCATTTGCATATTCAACGCCGAAATCGACGGGAACGCCACCTAGCGGCCAGCTTAACATTACAACTTAGATCCGACAGTGTAAGTGACTTACGCAAGTCGGATCTAAGCAAAATCTATGCGTAACTGATTCTAAGAACAGAAATACAGACGGAGATACACCGTCGTATCTCAGCTGAGAATCTGGCCCTGTGTGTCAAAAAGAGACACTTGATGTCATCAGGCATCTTCCTGAGTTTCCAGGAATTGTCCAGTGGATACCCCCTGGTACTGAGCTGGTTCCCTGGTTTCCTAGTGTGTGGTTTTTGGACACATCTAATGCCCAAAACCACCCATTCCCTGCAGCTACTTCAGGCATGTAGAGGCGAGACATGCATTCCTTTTTTGCTTATGTGTTCCTAGAGCTGTATTCATCTGACTAAATATAAACAAATGCGCAATATATCATGGATTTGAATGAATTATTTGTGCATTTATGATTGAATTTTTTTTTTTTAATAACGGTTTTTGATACGGATTATGTTTTTACATTAGAGCAACTAATTTTTTTTCTGCCCCTTTGAGGGCGTAGCTCTTTCTGACACACAGTTTTCAATTCCACCATTCCCTATAAAAGCGCTTGCCCATGGTGTGCGAGACTAGCCTAGCTCTGAGGAAGGGGGTGCGCCCCAGAAACGCGTTACCTGTTCCCCGTGTTCTGTGCATGTCCATGCACTGTGTTTATATGGCCTTTTGTCCGTTGCATTTTGTGAGTACCCCACTTTTACACTAAAATTTCTTATTAAATTATCTCTGGTAATGCATTAGGTGTGTGCCTTCTATTTCTGTTTTTCTTGTAGTTCCATTCACGCAGGTGTGTAAACATGAGCTGCTTGCATATCTAACACAAAATCCAAAGATCTGAATCTTAGAACACATGTACACACATGTGTAAATGTGAACATTAAGTCTACAAGTTGTAAAATAAAGTATCATAAAAACATTGTACACATATGAGCTTTACGCATTTAAACGCATCTATACGCAAGTATTTTAATGAACATTAAGCAGGAACTTTTCTTCTAGAAAACGTGTAGTAACATCAGTAAAATATCAACCACTGAGGGGCATCCCTGAAGCAGGAGTAATATCCACCGCTCCAGAGATGATATCCCCTTGGTAAACTGTGCAATGTACACATTATTGCCAGAATAAATATTATTGTTTATATAATTCCTGTTAATCAATTCTAAATCTATATATCTGTTGTGTTATAATGCAATATTTTTGTTGTGTATCTCTTCCCATATCTGGAAAGATTTTTCTTCATTCATTCTCATTTGATTGAATGTGTCTCACTAATATGCCACACTATTATCTCCATCAGCGACTACATGGATCGTGCATGCAGGCACATGTGGACCACCCCGCACTCCTAGCATATTGGGTGCCCAGGGGTGACTACCAGACGCTATACCAGCTCTGAACCATAGCGGAGGCTATGATGCTGTATTCACCCGATTGCACTGTGCTCCCGTGCCGCGCTGATCGGATCATCAGCATATCCACCACTCCTGCAATCCGCCTACGGGGCGTGTCATCACGCCCCGTCAAACCCATAGAGGCGTGATTTCAGCGCAGCCCCGACGGAGGTTTCCCTGGACACCTCCGACGACGCACACACCCCGCCCAATACCAGACTCTGACGTGTGCTACGTCAGACATCTGTGGGACTATATAAGAGTCTAATCAGCACACACAATTTGCTCAGGCCATCAGGGGAAGACCGTGCGCTTACCACTTGGGACACAGGTACATATTCCTTCTCTTTTAACGCATCCATCTCTACCTATTAACTCACATCGCATCTATATGCGAGTGATATATACCCCCATATCATGTATTGTTATATTTATTTACATATTTTTTCTCTCCCTTTATCTGCACTAGTCTGTGCACGATATTTCAGCTGTCACGTTCCATTCCTTGCAATGCAAACACCTGATATATATCTTCTCTATAGGAAACGCTAACAGAGGTACTTCCAAATTTAACCTGTAAATATCTATCCTCACTTAGTCCCAATATGCTCCTTTTTAGATTTTCTTTTTTCTTTTTTTTACTTTACCCATTACCATTTATAATTTTTATACCAATTTCCTTATTTTTATCTATAACCCTTTTTTATTCTTCATATATTTTTTATATATTTTTTCATTTCTTCTTTTTCCGTTTCTCCTATTTTTCTTTCCCCCCCCCCCCCCCCCCCGTTATTTATATTTTTTATTTTATTTTTTAATTATTTATATTCATTTTTTATTTTTTTATATTTTTTAATATATATATTTTTTATATTTTTTCATTTTTGCAGTTTTTTTCACTTTAATAAAAAAAAAAATATTTTTCACTTTTTTCTTTTGTTGACTATTTTCTCATTAACTATATACATTCTCCAGATCATGATTGTGCCCTAACTCGTCACCAGCAATTAACATATTGCAGTACGCGACACTTGCTCATCAGCTCTCCCCTTCAATCCTCATATATATTAACTCCTTCAGTTTTATGTAAGTTCATTTACAGCTAACTATATCATCATTTTTCTTCATATCTACTTTCTTATTTCCCCCACTGCATTTGCTATCACAACAATTGTAGTTAATTAATAGATTTTCCTTTCTACCATTAGTCCTAAAATATAAACCAAATATGGTCAATACTAATTAACTAATCAGTATATAGAACTTTGTTTAACCACTTAAGACCCGGACCAATACGCTGGTAAATGACCCAAGGTGTTTTTGCGATTCGGCACTGCGTCGCTTTAACAGACAATTGCGCGGTCGTGCGACGTGGCTCCCAAACAAAATTTGCGTCCTTTTCTTCCCACAAATAGAGCTTTCTTTTGGTGGTATTTGATCACCTCTGCGATTTTTATTTTTTGCGCTATATACAAAAATAGAGCGACATTTTTGAAAAAAAAAACACTATTTTTTACTTTTTGTTAAAAAAAAAATCAAATAAACTACATTTTAGTCAAACATTTAGGCCAAAATTTATTTAGCCACATGTCTTTAGTAAAAAAAAAAAATCGCAATAAAAAAAAATAGCTACCTAGCGGGAACAGCGGCACTAATACAGCGATCAGAAAAATGATCGCTTAGTGACGCTGGCAATAGGGAGTGAAAGGGTTAACTAGGGCGGTGATCAGGGGGTTAAAACTTTATTAGGGGGGGTGGGGGGGCTATCCTGAACCTAACACTAACTGTTTTTTACACTGCCTGTCACACTGACACTAAATGCAGTGATTAAATCACTGCATTCAGTGACACTGTGACAGGGGGGTGGGGGGGGGGGGGCGATCACAAGGGGTTAATATGCCTATGTGAGTGTGTGTCAGTGTTGTGTTGGTGCACACTTACTTGTGATGTCTTCTCTCATCAGCAGCGCTGGGAAACAGCGCTGCGATGAGAGAATACATCATTTCCTCCTTCCTGTGTAAACACAGGAGGAGGAAGTGACAGGCTGGGAGCGCGATCGCGGGGGGGGCGGATATCACGGACATCCGCCCGCAGATCCCGGATCGCTCCCAGAGGTAGGGGGACCCCCGCACGCCGCGGAGGGGGTCCCGATGGGACCCCCGAACCGCACTCAGGCGGGGACGTAAATTTACGCCCTTGTGCCTGTACGAGCCATTCTGTGGCCGTATATGTGCGTGCGGGGGTCCTTAAGTGGTTAATACAATACGTATATAGCATATAACATTATACCCTAGTTGACCACTAGTAACTATACAGTTCTTGACAAAATTAAGCATGAACTAATTTGTATGTCCGTATTTCAATTTAACATTTTAATACTATATTCTGCTATTAAACTCAAATTTAGTCCCGCCCATCATACTAAATCATATTCTTTTTCTCCTCGTGTCTTCATATCTTCCCTTCACTTTCCCCCTGTCTCTGATCGGCGATCCGATCTCAACAGTTATTATAATCTCAATGCATACTCATATATTCCCCACTAGGAGTGCTCGGCTCCACATGTCCAACCTGTAGGATTCAGTCGCTAATTGCGAATACATCTCGCAACAGTGTTGGAACAACCTGTGGCCAGTGAGACACGGTCATCTTTGAGGTAACTATACACCTTGTGTGCAAACATGATTGAAAAATGATAGACATCAATTAATCAATTTTTTCTTCTTAATTTTTTCTTTTCAATTTGTGATTATTTTCGGTATACATATTCTCTTTAACCAGAATATTCATTGTATCTACGTTTATGACATTAATCACATACTGTTTAAATACCATAATATCTCATTATATCCCTATTTACTTACTCATCGATTGAGATTTATATACATACACGTCCCTGAGGAAGCCCGAGGGCGAAACATGTTGGACCTACTGTATATAATAATATAAGAATCTACCAATGGTGATATTCAATCTATTATATGACCATGTGTTTTTTTAACCCCTTGTATGTATTTAATAATATGTAATATTATTTATACTTTTATATATAAATTGTGTTTGTTTGATGGTTTCTGTGGTCTCAGAGCTATTAATATTATCCCTAAATATATCCAAGTGCATTCGTACAGTCCCACGCCCCATCCTGTAATTGGGATTACATACCTATTTCTCTACCAGGGACGGTAATGCTACTAGGCTAATCTGACTAACATAGAAGTGCAGGCTCTATAGCTACCCTTTTTCTATAACATCAATAAAATGTTTACGTTCGGTGTAAATGAAGCCATAGTACAATGTGGTCATTCATAAATCTAGCAGCATTACTCATCTACAATATATTAGCACAAATTAAAAATAAATATATTTTTGTTCCAATTAAACCTAATATTTCCTAAGAAGTATATGGGTTTCATTATTTTTGGCTTAATCTTAAATCCTAACCCTAGGTTTACTATAACTTTAAATATTTTATTTGGGCCAAGCTGGCCAAAACAATTTTGAATATGCCTACTGGGAGCGATGAACGGTATTTAAATAACCGTGCAGAATACATCGCTGTTATCGGTAGCGGGACAGGGGCTTCCCATCTGGTTTCTGAAACAAGGTTGAGTCAGGCTGAGCACTGCTTAGCAATTCACAGGCAGTTTCCATTTTATTTACGAATACAAGACCTCCTGTGATTGGCCCATTCATTTGAAAGGCCAAGCAGCACGCAATTTGAATTGATTTTGTTCTTGGAATGGGGCGAGAAGTCCTAGCCCTGCTGCCAAAACATGGCTCTGTATATTGTATGGAGTTGATGCTACATACAGTGCATACAGCGCTCCCAGTAGGAGCATTAGATAGTAAAGGAAACCAATTGTTTGTGCCAGGAAGGCCCAAAGTTTTGCCTTTATTTACACTTTGAAACTGAAGCAATGACCTGTGCGAGGGCTAGAGTCCACCATTGAGTGAGATCCTAAATATTCACTCCCCTTCTCCTGAACATGACGGATGTCAGATCCAGGCTTGTATGCATGCTCAGAAGATGTTTTCATATATGTTACGGTGTGATTTCACAATGAGTGACCGAGCAGCCAGACAAGCCAGCAGCAGCACTTAAGTGACTAGGTTAGGAGAAATCACTGACAGTGCTGTTTTTTGTGTACCAAATTGTGGCAGATCGCTTGAGTTGTAACGACCCCCTCAAACCAGGTGTGGGCCATTCCTGGCTGAGACTTGGAGCAACAAAAAGTGCAGCAGAGGTAAGGAAGAAAAACGTTGCCATGGTGAAGGTACTCATTACTTTTTTATTTGGCTATCCCACACTCCTCTTTTAAATACATTTTCCCAAACGTCGACGTACCAGGTCTAAGAGAAAAAAGTTCAGCAAACAACCTACGTTGCTCAGTTAATCTGAAAAAAGATAACCATTTCTTAAAGATAATTATTTTTAAACACCTTTACTTACCTCATACATGTAACCCTGTACTCTCTCGTTCTCCTCCGGACTATGTAGTCTGCCTTTTAGATCTCCAGTTCCATTTTTTATTTCATCAATTTCTGAAACATTCAACAATGATCTTCGGAAAAAGCTGCCAGTCTTGGAGCTTTCTGAAAGTAAAACATGTTTCTCTAACCTGTATATAAGGAAAAACAAAAGAGAAATTTAAAATGAGACTATGCATCATAAAAACTTACAAAAAAGAAAATTTTGATGTTTTAAACGATCATTTACACATTGTAAAACCCAATTAGTAAAATTATTAAAATTACTGTATTTGCTTTTTCATACAAGTTATAATTATTCCTAATAATGTGTGTGCTATGGGAAGGAGGGCAAACCAGAGAAATATTTTACTATAAGGTACTCACAAGTCTGTGGCTAGGGCAGAAGGATAAGAACATTAAAGTTTATCTAAAGCCAAAACTGTTTTAGTATTAGGAGCCAGTTCAAACCATGCCTGCCCATGAATCACACAGGAACAAAAAAGAAAACGAGAAAAAAAAAAAGCTACATAGCAGAAGTCCTCTTCATCCTCTTATCTAAAAACATGTCTGTTCAACAACACAAACTGTAATTAAAACCCCAATACAGGGAAGAGTAAAAGGTGTATGCAAGCAATAAAGGCCAGGTGGACATGCATATCCAGTCTGGGCACTGAACAACCACTCTACAAGTATGCATACTTGTACTGCACATTTCTGCCTACAAGGAAGGTGAAAGCACTCGAACAATGGCTTTGCCATTTACCATCATTGTGGCTTTTCTACAGTCATCCAGGAAAGATTATCTTAGCCAATCAATTATTCAGCCACATGGGCTCAGCCACGGCACACTGGGGAGGAGTTACAAACATACAGTTGTTTCCAGGACACATTATTTAATATGTCTACACACATTAATCCATCAGATTTATTATCCTGTAGAAATCACCATTTAAAAATAAAAATTCCATATGCAAGTGAATCCATGAAAACCCATGCACAGTCATAAATATGTATTTCTAAACATCTAAAAGGGTGTATTACCTTGCTATGGCAAAATTCACACCTACACATCTAGCTACATCTAGATGCATTCAAGTTTAGTGTTTTTTACACAAACAAGATTTTTGGGCATCCCAGTGTCATTTAGCCTGGTTTTCTGCAGCTACAGTGTCTTTAACCACTTGCCGACCAGCCGCCGCCGTTCTACAGCGGCAGGTCGGCTCTCCTGGGCGAGACCCCGTCAAACTACGTTGGCACTTTCGATGGCCACTAGGCGGCCCGCGCCCCCTGCTCGCCCCGAGTCCCGCACACGTGCCCGGCGGGTACGATCGCTGCCGGGCCCCCGCGATTGCTCGTTACAGAGCAGGGAACGAGAGCTATGTGTGTAAACACATAGCTCTCGTTCCTGTCAGCGGGGGAAACGCTGATTTTCTGTTCATACAATGTATGAACAGAAGATCAGTGATTTCCCCTAGTGAGTCCACCCCCCCATACAGTTAGAACACACCCAGGAACACACTTAACCCCTTTCCTGCCCCCTTCACTGCCAATGGCATTTTTATAGTAATAGAATGCATTTTTATAGCATTGATCGCTAAAAAAATGCCAATGGTCCCAAAAATGTGTCAAAAGTGTCCGAAGTGTCCGCCATAAGGTCGCAGTACTAAAAAAAAACGCTGATCGCTGCCATTACTAGTAAAAAAAATAATAATAATAAAAATGCCATAAAACTACCCCCTATTTTGTAAACGCTATTACTTTTGCGCAAACCAATCAATAAATGCTAATTGCGATTTTTTTTACAAAAAAAATGTAGAAGAATACGTATCGGCCTAAACTGAGGAAAAAAAAATGTTATATATATTTTTGGGGGATATTTATTACAGAAAAAAGTAAAAAATATTGCATTTTTTTCAAAATAGTCACTCTATTTTTGTTTATAGCGCAAAAAATAAAAACCGCAGAGATGATCAAATACCACCAAAAGAAAGCTCTATTTGTGGGAAAAAAAGGACGCCAATTTTGTTTGGGAGCCACCTCGCACGACGCAGTGCCGAATCACAAAAAATGCTCTGGTCTTTGGACAGCAATATGGTCCGGGGCTAAAGTGGTTAATAAGTATTCATACCCTTTGAAATTTTCCACATTTTGTCATGTGACAATCAAAAATGCGATAAACCAACACAAAGTCGCACATAATTGAGTGAGTGAATAACTTGTATAGCACAACAATTGCGAACTGAATCGCCTCGAGGCGCTTGGCATCCATGTTCCTTCTATTTGACCTTCAGAATAGGTGGATCTTGAGGTTTTTTTCTGAAGGTCATGTGATCAATTTTCGTTTTGGATGTTAGTTGGTAGTGCGTTCCACAGTCAAGGTCCTTGGAATGCAAATCGACCTTCTCCTTTGGTCTCGTAGCGGGCTTTGTAGTAATTTTTGGTTAATTCATCGAAGCACTCGATTGGGGTTTTGTCGTTTTATTTTCTCACATAAGTATTGGGGAGTGCTTCCGTGTACACATTTGTGCGTTAGGCATAGGGACTCGTAGGAGTCGTAGAAGTTGGTGAGATCCATTAACTACTGATCCTATTTGTGCATCCATTGTCATGTCGGAGTCAAAAATGACTCAGAGACTTTTGACTTTGGTGCTTGGGGTAACTGTTTGTCCTAGGATGGGTGGTGGTGTCCCAGGGAGTTCTGGCCAGTTTCTTATGGATTGCATGGAGTTGAAGGAGTTCTGTTTTTGCTCCATTTAGTTTGAGGTGACTATCCGTCATCCAATTGTCTGAGTGAGGCATTTTTCCAATACGGGGTATTGGTTCTTTCTGTTGCTGATATGAAAATAAAGTCGAGTGATAGAGAAGGTCTTGATTACCAATTATTTTTAGGAGTGGGAGGAGGAGGAAGAGGAAGGAAAATGATAAATGGTTTACTTTTTTTTTTACAAATAATATCTGAAACATGTGGTGTGCATTTGTATTTAGCCACGAGTCAATCGTTTGTAGAACCACCTTTCACTGCAAGTCTTTTGGGGTATGTCTCTACCAGCTTTGCACATTTAAAGAGTGACATTTTTGCCCATTCTTCTTTGCAAAATAGCTCAAGCTCTGTCAGATTGGATGGAGAGCATCCGAACAGTAATTTTCAAGTCTTGCCACAGATTCTCAATTGGATTAAGGTCTGGACTTTGACTGGGACATTCTAACACATGAATATGCTTTGATCTAAACAATTCCATTGTTGCTCTGGTTGTATGTTTTAGGTCGTTGTTCAGCTGGAATGTGAACCTCCACCCCAGTCTCAAGTCTTTTGCAGACCCCAATAAGTTTTCTGCTAAGATTGCCTTTTTTTGGCTCCATCTATCTTTTCAACAACTCTGACCAGCTTCCCTGTCCCTGCTGATGAAAAGCATCCCCACAACATGATGCTGCCACCACCATGTTTCACTTGGGGACAGTGTGTTCAGGGGACTTGCAGTGTTAGTTTTCCACCACACATAGTGTTTTGCTTTGGTCTCATCTGAACAGAGCACTCTCTTCCACGTTTGCTCTGTCCTCCACATGGCTTCTTGCAAACAGGACATCTTATGGCTTTTCTTTTTGCCACTCTTCCATAAAGGCCAGATCTGTGGAGTGCACGACTAATAGTTGTTCTGTTGACAGATTTTCCCACCTAAACTGTGAATCTCTGCTGCAATCCAGAGTTACCACTGGCCTCTTGGCTGCTTCTCTGATTAATGCTCTCCTTGCCTGGCCTGTCAGTTTAGGTGCAGGGCCATGTCTTGGTAGGTTTGCAGTTGCCATTTTCAGATGATAGATTGAACAGTGCACCGTGAGATGTTCAAAGCTTGGGATATTTTTTTTATAACCTAACCCTGCTTTAAAATATTAAAAGAGAAAAGTGAGAACACGCTTGATATAATAGCATCTATATAGGTCTACGCATTTCATGGATAACTTCCACTCAAAAATCGATGTCTATAAAATTATAAAATTATAAAATTACAATGGTCTATCCACAAGAGAGAGCAGAAAGGAGGGCGCACCGACCTAGTTTGATACCGTATAACAGAGTTTTTATTAAATCAATTAAAATCAATGGTTATACTCACAAAAGAGTTGTAAAAACACGCTTTGACAGACAGTACAGCAATTGTACACAGGGCCGCTTATAGAAACCACCCCGTGCACAAATTTCCAAACAAAATCCCCCTCCTAGCACAACCCCTTCTAAATTACCCCCCTGCCCCCCCCCCCAGTCTCTCCTCCCAGCACATATGCCCCCATTCTTCCTCCTCACACATATCGCCCTCCCCAAATCACCATTACATTTGCCAACACAGCCATGAAGAGGTGTGCTGTGTTTTGCTCTCCCCTCCTGTCAGAAGAGTGCTGGTCTTTATAGTACATGAGACCGGATCGCTTTTACTGTAGATTGCATTGCACTGTACACACACACAGCGCCCCTATCTCCCCAAAGGCTGCTCATTGCACACCTCCCAGCAGCAACAAATGTGGATAGGGGGCGGTGTGTGTACCAGGGGCGGATCCAGAGTCTAGTTTCGGTAGGGGCACTCCCGGAAAATAAGGTGTTGCTTACAGAACCGTATTTAACATATTTAACGTATCATACAGTCTCCTAACCTTGTTTACAACAGTGACACTGTTTTAAAGTGTTACATGCATCTGATCACAATGCCGGTATCATATTTATTTCTACTGAGACACACAACCACTTTATCCCAATATGACATGCTGGTGCATTCTGGGACCCGCACGCATGACATATTGGGATAAAGCGGCTGTGTGTCTCAGTAGAAATAAATGGGATGCCGGCATTTGGATGCATGTAACACTTTAAACATCCCCAAGCCAGTAAAAGACAGCTCTGCATGCTAGACGCATGTCTGCAGCATGCCCTGTGTGAATGAAGCCTAAGGGCCCTTTCACACTAGCGGACGAACGGTCCGCTCATTACAAGTCCGTTTACGGACTTGTAATGGGTCCCTATGGGAGCGGATCCGTTAGCGGATGATGCGTCCGCTAACGTCCGCTCGATCCGCATCCGTTTTTGCGGACGGAAGAATGTCCTATTTTTCTTCCGTCCGGCCAAACGGATCGGATGCAAACGGACAGACGGTCCGTTTCCATCCGACTCCCCATAGGGGAGAGCGGAGGAGAGACGGGGCGGTCCCTGCACAGTGTGCGGGGACCGCCCCGTCCGCCCGACAGCTCAGCGGAGACCCCCCGCTGAGCTGACGGACACACGGAGCGGACCGAAAATTGGACCGCTCCGTGTGTAAGGACCCTAAAGATGAATTTTTCTGTCATTCTATATAATCATCATTATCATGATAATCACACAATACAGGTGCTGTGGCTCAATGCACCTGTACTGTGTGATGATCATAATGATAATGATTGGTAATTGTAATATGGCACATGGTGGGGGTTAATGTACTCTCTGACCAGTGATAAATAATTAACCCCTTTGTGCTGCATTAGTGGCAATGTTTAAAAAACCCCTTCATGCTGTAGCATAAAAGGGGTTAATTAACACTTATGGTGCCAATGACTGTCATTAATGCAGCACACAAAGGGGTTTATTGCCACAGGTCAATAATACTTAGGTGAGTACATTAACCCCCTCCAGGCTCCATGTGCTATATTACAATTTGCATTGTAAATTATTTAACCCCCCTCCCCCAAAGCATTAACCACTTCACATATCTAAGACGGAGGTGTTAAATATACAGCATTGTTATGCAAATGAGCTACGTGATTACTCACTTGCAGACACTGAGCTCTGGCTACAGGTCCTGACTCTTGCCAGCATCTTCTCTTCAATCCCACGCTCTCAGCCTTCCGAATCATGACATCAGACCAGCCGGGACTTGGAAGCTCCTGTCGGGTGGAGAGTGAAGCACCGTTCTGCTGCTACTCTGCAGGTGTGTAGCAGCGGTCTTGGTGTCACCGCAATCCCCACCCCTATAGTGACACTACTGGGCCCCTCTAAATGAACTGATGGGGCCCAGGGAATATATCTTAGGCCACCTGGAAGCCGCGGGGAAGCAGAAAAATAGTCCCTTCAGATGATGCCTCGTAACGTGAATCTGCAATTGGCAATTGCCCCGTTGCCACCCCCCTGGATCCGCCCCTGGTGTGTACAGTGCCATGCGATCTACAGTAAGAGTGATCCGGTCTCATGTACTGTAAAGACCAGCGCTCTTCTGACAGGAGGGGAGAAAAAAACACAGCACACCTCCCGCCAGCACTTCTGTCACCGCTCCAGGCTCCAAGCTGCAGTCTCCTCGTTTCAGCTGTGAGTGCGGGCGGAGAAAGCAGCTCAGCAGTGGCTGGGGGGGGCATAACAACCCACTCCGGCATCCCCTAAATCCAGCCCTGTCTCTCTCACCTAGCAGCTGAAAGCCGCGGGAGAGAGATGGAGAGAAACCGGCTTTGAGTTGCTGGGTGTGAGACGCTGTCATTCTCTGCTCCACCGATACTCCTGCTGTCCGGGCCCCCTACAGGAGGGCTGGTGGTCCCCCCCTATCAGCGGCCCTGAATGTACAGCAACACCGGAAGACCACAGCGACTACTCAGATCGGATATATCTGACAGGTGGTATGGCTGATGCGTTTCAGGGGCGTGCCCCTTTCCTCAGAGCCTTGGTGGTCTGTAGTTGCTCCCTCATAGTAGAGAATGCAGGTTTTTATGCATGTGCTGAACCGCCCAGACCACAGGCCTACCCACCCACACAGAAACCACTCCCCTTTAGCCACGCCCATCACATACAGTGTGGCCAGGTTTTCCCACAGGAGCCAACCTCAATGCTTGGTGCTGGGGGGGGAGTACAGGACCGGGAAGTGACATGATACATGCTACTAGTATGCACACATATGTATAACAAGGTCTCTCTCTTGCCCTCTCACCTTCTTTGTCGGGAAGTTGTAGTCCTTTGCAAAATTACAGCCAGGCCTCGCATCAAGGAACATCATTCCTTACCCCATAGGCGTGCGTGTCAGCAGGAAATGGATGCGCTCCAGCCCTCTGATGGGCCGGGCGTCGCTTCCGCTTGTGCGCATGCGCATATGGCACTACCCATTGCAATGGCCTTTCGTTCCCCATAGACGTGCGTTGATACGCATGTCATCCTTTGCAGGAAGTGAATGCATTCCAGCCCTCACCACTGATGGGCCAGAACGTCACTTCCGCTCATACGCAATTGTAGCCAAGCACAGCGCATAGGGTACAGTGCCTGTCCTCATCCCAAAGACAAAGAGCGGGTGTATACACATTTCACCCGCTCATTTTACTAGGCACAATAAGCACATTGCTTCCCAAGGATTGGGAAGCATGACTTAATATAAACCGGCCATTAACACTCTAGGTATTGCAAAAGAGCCATATCTATATTGCCAACCAATGGGTTAGCACTAAATACTCCCTCTAGTTTTTAGAATTGGGGAATTGTCTGTCAAGATCTGGGAACCCCAGCCCTATGGTCTCTAAGCATTCTCAACACATGCCCATACATGCAAAAAACTCCAGACAAATACACTAAAAATACATGTGTAAATACAAATACATATATATGTGGTTTCTAATGGTAATCGGTGATGAGGATAAAAAGGCGCACTGTCTCAAAACAGATCAACCAAGCGCTCTTGGAATAGTGAGCCAACAAGACCTAAAACAACTATATGTTACCACTCTCAGTGGTCAGCTGCTACCTAAAAACACCCAATTGGTATCACAAAATATTAGCACAGGGTAAATGGAAAAAGTAAAAGCAATGCTTAAAACAGAATAACATCCACCAGGCAGCGCTAGTCTATATGTCTATTGCAAAACATATAAAAAAAAAAATCAATGTCCTGGTTAATAAATGTCCATGTTATAGATATGTATATGGATTTCTACAAGAGAAAAGAAAGTAGTAAAACTTATCAGAAAGTCCATTCAATCCCAACAAGATGAAGAATAAATCTTGCTGTTGCCAGAAGATCCACCACCACTCGTGTATTGAGAGAGTAGGGGGGGGGTGTGGATAGCAGCCCCCTCTTAAGAAAACCTCTTACCGGAAATCAAGTAGACAAACGCCTTAAGAAAACCGGATCCTAGCTGATCTCAATGTGTGTCAGACTGGAGGTTTTGGCTGCCGAGGGGGCTCTAGAAACCTAATCAACGTTTTCCAAAATGCTTTGTCTATAGGCTTGCTGAACAGGATGCTCTTTAGACATTTGCAAGCTGTGTTACACCATGGACATTTACCTCATATTTACCTCATAAACAGGTCAACCTGTTTATGAGGTAAATGTCCATGGTGTAACACAGCTTCCAAATCCGGTTTTCTTAACCACTAGAGGTCCGCGCTATTGACAGAATACGTCAACAGCGCGGACCTGAGGCGCCGGGGTCACGTCTTTGGACGTGATGTATTTGTAATTCCCCGCAAAACAGTCCCGTCGCATCACCGAGGATTCGATGTGTGTACCTGGCGGCCGCGATGTCCGTCAGGTACACGCGATCGGCGGTGACAGAGCAGGGACTTGGAGCTGTGTGTGTAAACACAGAGCTCCACGTCCTGTCAGGGAAAGGAGACAGATGCTGTTTCCCTTGTACATAGGGACACAGCATCAGTCACCTCCCCCAGTCACCCCCCTCCCCCCACACAGTTAGAACACACCCAGGCAATACATTTAACCCCTTCCTCACCCCCTAGTGTTAACCCCTTCAATGCCAGTCACATTTATACAGTAATTAGTGCATATTTATAGCACTGGTCGCTGTATAAATGTGAATGGCGCCAAAAATGTGTCAAAAGTGTCCGATGTGTCCGCCGCAATATCGCAGTCCCAATAAAAATTGCAGATCGCCGCCATTACTAGTAAAAAAAAAATATATATAAAAAAAATCATAATTCTGTCCCCTATTTTGTAGGCGCTATAACTTTTGCGCAAAGCAGTCACTTATTGTGATTTTTTTTTTTTTTTTACAAAAATACGTAGAATATGTATCGGCCTTGACTGAGAAAAAAAAATATTTAAAAAAAAAAAAAAATTGGAATATTTATTATAGCAACAAGTAAAAAATATATATATATATTTTTAAATTGTCGCTCTTTTTTTGTTTATAACGCAAAAAATAAAAACCGCACGGGCGATCAAATACCACCAAAAGAAAGCTCTATTTGTGGGGAAAAAAAGGACGCGAATTTTGTTTGGGAGCCACGTCGCACGATCGCGCAATTGTCAGTTAAAGCGACGCAGTGCCGGAAGCTGAAATTTCGCCTGGGCACGAAGGGGGTTTATGTGCCCAGTAAGCAAGTGGTTAAGGCGTTTGTCTATTTGATTTCTGGTAAGAGGTTTTCTTAAGAGGGGGCTGCTATCCACACCCCCCCTCCTCTCTCAATACACGAGTGGTGGTGGATCTTCTGGCAACAGCAAGATTTATTCTTCATCTTGGGATTGAATGGACTTTCTGATACGTTTTACTACTTTCTTTTCTCTTGTAGAAATCCATATACATATCTATAACATGGACATTTATTAACCAGGACATTGATTTTTTATTTTTTTTATATGTTTTGCAATAGACATATAGACTAGCGCTGCCTGGTGGATGTTAATCTGTTTTAAGCATTGCTTTTACTTTTTCCATTTACCCTGTGCAAATTATATATATATATATATATATATAGAGAGAGAGAGAGAGAGAGAGAGAGAGAGAGATACACACACACACACACACACATATATATATATATATATATATATATATATATATATATGTATGTATACACATAAAAATTACAGGGGGACATGGTTACAGTGTCGGGGGGGTCTGATAGAGTTAAAAATCTTCCTCCTTCCTCCTCAGGTCCCCGGGATTCCCTCTTCACTCCCCGATTGACCACCTCTGAGCCGGTGAATCGGAGAGTGTGAATTCTGACTCAGATCGCAGATTCATAAACTGGCTGTTACTGTATAAGTCTTTGAGGATTCTCTGTGTGCAGAGATAATCGGCGGGAGAACAAGTTCAAACGCTTCTCCCCCCGATTATCTCCGTTTCATAAACTGTTTATGGGCGGTGATCAGCGGTGACCCTTGGGATGTGACCCGGATTCCTAAGATCTAATTAATCCCTGTGCAAATTCTTCTTCTCTCTTTCAGCTCTCCTTTCTCCCCTCCCCCCTTCAATCATCGAATGACTCACACGAAGTCCGTGGAATTTGCCTGGAACACCTCCCAGGCCGCCCCGGTCCTTGGCCTCTGACCTCCGTCAGCGCCGCATCACTTCAGATAGGAGACTCCCTCCCCCACCAACCTCATGGCTAAGGTCCTATCTTTGAACGTATACGGCCTAAATTCTGATAAGAAGAGGCATCTGGCACTAAGGAAGTTCAGACAGTCCGGGGCGAACGTAGTTTTTGTCCAGGAAACACACTTTGACAGCAAGGGGTCCTTTGCGTTCCCCTCTAAACAATTCCCACAGATCTACTCCTCGTCGGGTCCCCGCAAGCGGGCTGGGTTCGCAATACTTATCAAACATGGGTCCCCGTTCACTTGCTCCAGCCATTATAGCGACCCCCAGGGTAATTTTGTTATCCTCCGAGGTCTATGGCAGACACGGGAGGTCACTTTTTGCGCGCTATACGCCCTGAATGTCCAGCAACATAGATTCCTAACTAGGCTGTTTACTTGCCTCTTTCGTTTGGACCATGGGCTACTGGTGGTAGGGGGCAACTGCGGCCCCCGGGCATTGTCAGCTCGGGCCCTCAGGGACTCAAAGCTCTTCCGCCAAATCTCTAGACCGGCCGCCCCAGTGATGCTTCCGCCCGGACCGCCAGGGCGCCAATAGTGGTAGCAGTTGGTTTGCTGGGACCGCGATGTTCCGCGGGGTTCCCTAGCAACCAGTGACGGTTGAAATCAATCGGTAGGGGCGGGATGTGACGTCACGTGCGCGCCCGCCCCCCATGCTGCTCGCAGTCCCCTGATTTGAGGGCAGCTCTCCTTGCGAGTGTGCTGTTCTTGCGGTTCCCGCTGTTCGGCAGGTGGCTTTTTTTTCCTAATAGGCCGGTGTTCGTGGTTCTACATTCAAGGTATGTGGGCATGGCAACATATATTGTGCACGCTGCTGGGCATATTTTTTTTAAAGGTCACGCTGATGGACACGTTTCTTCTGTTAAGGCACACTCTGATGGGCACATTTTAATTTAAGGGACACTCTGATGCACACATTATAATTCAAGGGGCACTCTGATGGACACATTTTATTTTAAGGGGCACGCTGATGGGTATATTTTTAATGTGCGCACTGATGGGCATATTTTGTTAAGGGGCACACTGATGGGCATATTTTGTTAAGGGGCACACTGATAGACACATTTTGTTGTGCCCATCAGAGCTTCCCTAACATAAAATGTGCCTATCAGGCGTGCTCATTAAAAATATACCCATTAGGGTGCCCCTTAAAATAAAATGTGTCCATCAGAGTACCCCTAAAATTAAAATCTGTGCATCAGAGTGCCCCTTAAATTAAAATGTGCCCATCAGAGTGCCCCTTAACTACAGAGGTGCCCATCAGCGTGACCCTTATTTTATGTTAATGTAAACGCTGATGGGCACATTTTATGTTAAGAGGGACTCTGATGGGCACATCTGCTGTAAGGAGGCACTCTGACGGGAATACTTGATGCAAAGGGGTGCTGTGATGGGGACACCTGATGTAAAGGGGCGGTGTGATGGGGACACCTGATGTAAGGGGGCGCTGTGATGGGGACATCTGATTTAAAAAAGCACTGTGATGGGGACACCTGATGTAATTGGGCACTGTGATGGGGACACCTGATGTAAAGAGGTGCTGTGTTGGGGACACCTGATGTAAAGAGGTGCTGTGTTGGGGACACCTGATGTAAAGAGGCGCTGTGTTGGTGACACCTGATGGATGGGGACACCTGATGTAAAAGTGCGCTGTGATGGGGACACCTGATGTAAAGGGGCACTGTGATGGGGACACCTGATGTAAGGGGGAACTGTGATGGGAAATGCCTGAAGTAATTGGGCACTGTGATGGGGACACCTGATGTAAAGAGGTGCTGTGTTGGGGACACCTGATGTAAAGGGGCACTGTGATGGGGACACCTGATGTAAAGGGGCACTGTGATGGGGACACCTGATGTAAAGGGGCACTGTGATGGGGACACTTGATGTAAAGGGGCACTGTGATGGGGACACCTGATGTAAAGGGGCACTGTGATGGGGACACCTGATGTAAAGGGGCACTGTGATGGGGACACCTGATGTAAAGGGGCACTGTGATGGGGACACCTGATGTAAAGGGGCACTGTGATGGGGACACCTGATGTGAAGGAGCAATGTGATGGGGACACCTGATGTGAAGGAGCAATGTGATGGGGACACCCGATGTGAAGGAGCAATGTGATGGGGACACCTGATGTAAAGGGGCACTGTGATGGGGACACCTGATGTAAAGGGGCACTGTGATGGGGACACCTGATGTGAAGGAGCAATGTGATGGGGACACCTGATGTGAAGGAGCAATGTGATGGGGACACCTGATGTGAAGGAGCAATGTGATGGGGACACCTGATGAATAAACCTAATTTAAAGTGCACACTGATGGGCACACCTGATGTAAGGAGGCACACGTATGGTGACACCTAATGTTGGGTGACACTCTGATGAGGACACGCTATGTAAGTGAGCACTGATGGGGGAACATTATATAATGGGGCAAATGATATAAGGAGGCACACTGATAGGAGTAACCAGCTGTAAGGGGGCCTTCCATTGCAGAAACCTGATGTAAGTGGGCACTCTGACAAGAATACCTGATGTAAGGGAGTACTTTTTTGTGGGTAGTCTGATGGGGCACCCAATGTAATGAATTACTCTGATTGCAATTAATGTAAGGGGAAACACTAATACCCCTTTTACATTTACAGAGTATTATCAAAGTGTGTGGTAGAAACTGTAGCAAAAGCACCAGAGAGCATGGGTTGTGCCAAGAAAAGTAAGGTAGATGCTGAAAACCAAGTCTTCAAAGATGAATGGACAGACCAATATATGTTCATTCTTCCCATGGGAAGTTTAAAGCCAGTGAGTCTCATTTGTTGCGAAACCATGGCGTTAATAAAAAGTAGCAATGTGAAGCGTCACTACGAAACAAAACACAGTTCGTTTGCGCAAACATATCCACAGCATTCCGAGGTGAGGGCACGTAAAATAACGGAACTGAAAGCCCAGTTTGACAGATCCCAGTATGACAGGTCCTCTGACATTCATTTACAGCCCAGCAGCGTGCAAATGAATGTTCACTTAAAGTAGCGTGGATTTTGGGGCAACACAAAAGACCATTTACCGATGGTAAATTTGTAAAGGAGTGTTTGAATGCTGTTGCTGAAACTCTACTCAAAGATAAACAAAAAGATGATCTGTGTGGAAAAATCAACCAGATCCCACTGTCAGCGTCAACAGCAACAAAAAAGACGGAAATATTAACAGAGGATGTATTGGGACAACTTGAGGCAGCTATTCAGAGTGCAGCATTTCTTTAGCCATTGATGAATCCACAGACATAACTGATAATGCCCAGCTTTCGGTGTATGTAAGAGAAACAAAAGAACTCTGTGAGGACCTGTTAGGTGTAACACCACTTGAGACACACACAAGAGGACAAGACATATATGAGGCCATTAAAGAAATTTTGAGAAAGAGGAAGATCGATCTGAAAAAAGTGGTCTCAGTTACCACAGATGGTGCCCCTGCCATGGTAGGAAAGGAGAGCGGAGCTGTGGCGCGACTGAAAGAAGACAACCCTGACCTTATTTCTTACCACTGCATCATCCACCAGACTGTCCTGTGTGCCATTCTATCAGACCGGTTTGCAGAAATCATGGACACAATGATGAAACTCATCAACCTCCTCAGGGCATCCTCATCCCATCAACATCGCTTACTAAGAGAGTTTCTTAAAGAAGTTGAGGCGAATGCAAATGACCTTTTACTTCACAACAATGTAAGATGGCTGAGTAAAGGCAATGTATTGGAATGCTTTTGGTCCATTCAAACAGAAGTAGTGAAAACTGTCTTGCTTTCTGACTTTTGAGTTGCACTAAGAAAGCCTCTTAGTGCAACTCAAAAGTCAGAAAGCAAGACAGTTTTCACTGTTTTTAGAAGATGAGGGCACAGTGGATAATATCGCTTTCCTAGTGGACATAACATCACACCTTAATTAACTCAATTTAAAGCTCCAGGGCAAGAACAATTCCATCTGTGATTTGATGACCGCTGTCCGCTCCTTCCAGAGAAAACTGGATTTGTTCAAGGACGATCTGCAAGGAGAGTGTTTGCATTTCACAAAGGTGAAAGAACAGATTGAAGGAAAGAGAGATGTTTCTCCTTTTGTTGAGTTCATAAATAAACTCATTGGAAACTTCAGTAAAAGGTTTGATAGCTTTAGTCTTGGACAGCAGATCCTCCTGTTCATCCACAATCCATTTCTCATTAAAGATGTCAGAGTGTTTTCAAAGGAGGTGACACAGACCTTCAAGTGGGCACACGAGGGATCTCTACAAACAGAAATGATCGACCTGCAAACAAATGTTGCACTAAGAGAGCACTTTGGAGGAACTGATCCTGCCAACTTCTAGCTACAGACTGTTCCTGAGACTGGTTTCCCTTGTCTAACAAAGGTACCACTACACACTTTGACCATGTTTGGTTCTACGTACAGCTGTGAGTCAGCTTTCTCCACTATGAACATAATTAAAACAAAGTATCGTTCCAGGCTTACCAATGAGCACCTTCATATGTGCATGAGAATGGCAGTGACTCCGTTTAAGCCAAGATTTAAACTACTGGCAGGACAAGCAAAAGCCCATTTTTCTCACTAGACGGGAGGTTTTTGCATGGTAAAAAAATTGAAATAAAACTGGTGATAATTTGTGCACTTTTTCAAATTGACACCTTTAGTTGAGTCAAAAGGTGTCTATTACTTTTACTTGAAAAATTGAGGTGTTTTTATGTTTAAATAGTTAAAGAGTTTTTGATTTATTTCCATATTGTTTTTGTTAAAAATAGTTGTTTGTTTTCTATACAAAGACTAGAGCAAATGTAAAGCTATCCTAGTTCCAACTGTCCACATGTTTAATGCTGTAACTGAAACTTGACAATAAAGATTGTTGAAATGCTAAGGAAATTGTACGTTTCTCATATTTTGATAGACATACAGTGACTACAATCTTTTTGAGTCATAGCACAGACTTGAGATTCGGACTTTGGCTCAAAGAAAATTTGGGTGACCAGACCTCCTTGAACTTTAATTCAGTACCCCTGCTCTAGACGATATGCCCTCTGATGCCTAGAGGGCCCTCCACCCAGGTGATCGGCAGTACACTTTTTACTCGGCCCCTCATAAAGCCCACTCCCGCATTGACTACTTCTTCACTAAAAACCCTACACTTCGGGTGGTACGTGAGGCGCAGATACTCCCGATATCGTGGTCAGATCATGCCCCGATCATGCTTACACTAGACCTAGGCTCCCCCGCTCATAGGCCCTACAACACCTATCGTCCAAAACAGAACTCACCTCCACCCTACAACTCTACCTTTGTAGAAAACAACACCGCCGACATCTCCACTTCTACGCTCTGGGAGGCCCATAAGGCAGTCCTTTGAGGTAGATGTATAGCATTATCCGCGGCCTTAAAAAAAAGACGCATCGGCCACTAAACAGCGAACTAAAAGGGAACTTGAGATCCTGGAACGCCAACTGCAAATTTCCCCCTCCGTCGCCCTCCTAAAGAAAATGACAAACCTCCGAGCAACCCTGAGGGACCTGGCCCTAGGCCGAGTGGAAAAAGCCCTCATTAGACTACGACAAATCTATTACAACAAGGGCAATAAGACCCACTCCCTTTTAGCGAAGAAACTGCGCGATACTCCCCTTGCGACGACACCTCATCAAGTTAAGGACGGCTCGGGCTGCCTACAATCCCACCCCAGAGACGTAGCCCGCACGTTTGCAGAATTTTACACAAACCTTTACAACAATCCTGACATTCCCAGTGATCCTCTTTCCCCGGACATTTCCCTTAGCATGGAACAATACCTGGAACAAAGCGGCGTTTCTAGGCTCCAACCCTCTGACCTAACTTCCCTAAATATGCAGATTACTGAAGAGGAGATAGAGCAGACCATCAAATCTTTACCCTCTCGCAAGTCCCCGGGTCCAGATGGCCTGCCTTATGAATATTTTAAAGCTTTTCTGTCCCTCCTGCTTCCCCACAGGTGCAAACTCTTTAATACCTTCCAATGGGTGGCCGTCAACATCACGCAGCCGGCTAGCTAGAGGGATGGTGCAGCCACCCGAGCATAATTTTGGTACTGTCCATCAGCAATAGTACCATGCAAATAGTTCCTCTCGTAAGTCCTGTTTTCGGTGGGCTATGACACAAGACAGGTCTAGTGGGGGTTCGGGCAGACGTCCCGGTGTGCATCATCGCCGAAGGGGCTAGGGAAGGAATCCCGGTGCGAATCCCCAGCCAAAGCAAAACCAGCCCAAACGTCCACAGACAAATCCACAGGGTACTAGTAGGCTGGAACATGATCGGCTACCACGCATGTGTGTCAAATATAGACACTCCCCTAGAAAAAAAGGACTACAAGGAGGAACAATTTACACTGTACTATTGCTAATGCACAATACCAAAATTATGCGGCTGTGCCCTTCCTCTAATTAGTCACCTGCGTGATGTTGGCAGCCATCCATTGGCTAGAATGGAGCATATATACTCCTTTGAGCTGGACCAGTAACTTCTTGTAAGTGTTTTTTTTTTTTTTTTTTTTTATGGCGATTGTGTACCATTTGAACCACATGGGTTGACAAGGATTTTTAGGTAGTATTGTGGCTGTCTGCTTGTTTTTCTTTATACACATTTTTATGTATTTAAAAAAAAATCTTTCACTTTTGGTTTTCTTTTCTTTTGTTTAGCTGTATACTCAATATAGGCTTACCATCACTATATCACCATATCCTTATCTATTTTGGGAACACTTAGTTCACACATCACAGCACCTATTTGTTGACCATGTAACATTTTTACGTAGAACTACACATATATTTTGTTGTATTTTTGATGATATATGATGATGTGGTCTACATCACTCTTCAATATACACATGGGGGATTACTCCCCAGGGATACTGGCCTTTTTGTTGGTGTTCCACCATTGTGCCTTGGGGTTCACCGACGATGCATCTACCTTACCCAGCCTCCACCTCTGAGCCTCTAACCCAAACTCATAGTTTTCTGTAAGTGTGAATATGTAATCTATGGTTATTGTTCCATCTATATAATAATTTGTTCCTCTTCCTCTCTTGTGAATAGACCCATTGTAATTTTATAATATTTTTATAGAACTTGATTTCGCATTTTCTCCTTAAGAGTGGAAGTTATCAGAGGAAAACGCATCGAGCTAGATATCTGTTATCAACATTTTTAGCGAACATTTTTTACTGGCCTGTACCAAAGTGTGGTTTTGTTATATATTGTGTGAACATGGATCCTAGAGTCTGGTGTTTTTAGAATGTCAATATCATGAATTACATGACATTATGTAATTATGTGGTGTGTGTATATATATATATATATATATATATATATATATATATATATGAAATAAACCATAACTATTTGAACTATGTCGTTCGTGTTCTGATATAATGGGCATACATTGTACTCGCCAGACATTCCTTGTTCTTGTTGCCCCTCCAGTAGCATTCACATAAAGTCCCAAAACCCTCTCTTTATGCCATTAACTCTGCTTTAAACTTCCCTACAACTTTATCCCTGACCTGTCCGATGTGTTGCTTGGCCTTCGTATGATGCTGTTTGTTCACTAGGTTCTCCAACAAACCTCTGGGGGCTTCACAGAACAACTGTATTTATACTGAGATTCAATTGCACACAGGTGGACTCTAATAATTAGGCGACTTCTGAAGGCAATTGGTTACATTAGATTTTAGTTAGGGGTATCAGAGTAAAGGGGGCTGAATACAATAGCTTGCCACACTTTTCAGATATTTGTAAAACATTTTGAAAACCATTTATCAATTTCCTTCCCCTTCACAATTATGTGCCACTTTGTAATGGTCTATTCACATAAACTCCCAATAAAATACATTTAAGTTTTTGGTACTTTTTTAAGGCACTGTAAGAAAATGTAAAACAACATTTGTATGCAGAAAGAAAAAGGAAGTATAAAAGTTTGCTTATATTTTTTCAGATCAATTCCTTTTGCATAAACAAAGGAGACCAATGTGCATGAGGCATAACTTATACTAACAGGGAACCACTGCTCTAGTAGCACTGCAGATTCTACACTACACCTCTGTGCTATTTTGTACTACAGCCATACCTTCTATTGCTGCTGTTTTTCATTCTCTCTTCTTTATAAAACAAAGGATTGATTCCATGCTTTCTTTTCTTGGGCCTGCCTGGGCCTCTCTTTGACATGGTCTTACTCCTTTCATCAGTCTTGTCCCTGCAAAGAAACCCAAGTTTACCTTAAATGGCAATCACAAATAGTGATTTGAATAATTTGTCTTATGGCAATATGGCATGTGTAAACAAAAAGAAACCCTCATGATGGGACTTTAGTGGCAACAAGTAGATTGCACAATAAAATTGTGACTTGAAGTAGATTCAAATTTTACAAAGTCTTTATTGGTACAAATCAAAAAACGTTACAAAAAATATTAAAATTTCTAACAAAATATATCTCATTGCAAGATACTCAGACTTCCAATTGAAATCACCAATGATGTGATTCAGATGATGAACATTCAACGCATTTTGACAATACTATCTTCTTCAGGGATGCATAACCTTCTTTGACCACGCAGCTTTTCATATGTATTGATCTCTAGACCCTGGATGGTGCAATAAAAGGATTTTTATAACAGCTTACCTGTAAAATCCTTTTCTTGGAGTACATCACGGGACACAGAGCAGCATAGTATTAACTATGTGGGTTATAGAGCCTACCTTCAGGTGATGGACACTGGCAATCAAGACAGGAAGTTCCCTCCCTATATAACCCCTCCCTTACTGGGAGTACCTCAGTTTTGTAGCAAGCAATACAGGTCCCCCTGTCCCCAAGAAGAGGGGGGGGGGTGCTCTGTGTCCCATGATGTACTCCAAGAAAAGGATTTTACAGGTAAGCTGTTATAAAAATCCCTTTTTCTTTATCGTACATCACGGGACACAGAGCAGCATAGTAATAACTATGTGGGATGTCCCATAGCAATGCCTACTGAGGGGAGGGAAACTAGAAAAAAATCGAAGTACTAATATAGGTACCCCCGGGCTCCTGGGATCTAAACTGCAGCCTGCAGGACCGCTTGCCCGAAGGCTAGGTCCGAGCCCCGTGTAACATCTAACTGATAGAACCTTGTAAAGGTATGGACCGACGACCAGGTCGCCGCCCTACAGACTTGAGCCATGGGGGTCTGATGGTGCACCGCCCAAGAGGCGTCCACTGCCCTGGTGGAATGAGCCTTTATAGACTCTGGGGGGTCCTTCCCCCTTAATCCGTAGGTGTAAAAGATGGTCTGCCGGACCCACCTGGCAATAGTGGCCCTAGAAGCCGGCTGGCCTTTTCTAGGTCCATCTGGTAAAACAAATAAGACGTCCGTCTTACGGATCTGGGCAGTAGCCCTCAGATAGATTCTGATCGCTCTTACCACATCTAAAGAATGTAGCAATCTCTTCTTGCCAGAAGCCGGATTAGGGAAAAAGGAGGGAAGGATGACATCCTGGTTTAAATGGAAACTCGATACCACCTTCGGGAGGAAGGATGGATGAGGACGTAAGACAACTCTGTCCTTGTGGATGACTAAATATGGTTCTCGACAAGAGAAAGCAGCTAACTCAGAGACTCTTCTGGCCAAGCATATGGCCACCAAGAACACTAGCTTCCTAGTAAGTAGAACCAAGGGGATTTCCCTCAAAAGTTCAAAGGGCTGTCTCTGCAAAACCGAGAGGACCAGGTTTAGGTCCCAAGGACACAAGGGAAATTTAACTGGGGGATTAACCCGCAAGATTCCTTGTAGAAAAGTTTTGACCTTTCCTACAAGGAAAGGGTGGCTAACGGCCTCTGAAAGGACACGGATAGAGCCGAAATCTGCCCCCTAATGGTGCTGATGGCTAACTTCATGTTCACCCCTAACTGAAGGAATTCCAGAATCCTACCGACCACGAACTTGCGAGGGTGACATTTTTTGGTTTCACACCAGGCCACGTAGGCCTTCCATACCCTGTAATAGATCAATCTTGACACAGGCTTACTGGCATTAATCAAAGTGGGTATCACCGACTTAGGGATTCCTCTTCTCTTCAAAATGTAGGATTCAGCCGCCAAGCCGTTAAACTTGACGGTAAAGAAGGGTGGCACATCGGGCCCTGAGTTAGCAGGTCTGGCCGAAGAGGAAGGGCCATGGGTCCCCTACCAACATCCTTACGATAAGGGTATACCACGACCTTCGGGGCCACGCTGGGGCTATCAGAATAACTGGCTTGCCCTCCATCCAGATCCTGCGGAGGAGCAGAAGTCGAACCGGCGGGAAGGCGTAGATCAAAGAGAAGCGGGTCCAAGGACACACTAGTGCGTCTGTCTGGCACGCTAACGGGTCTCTCGATCGGAATACAAACCTGTCCAGCCTTGTATTGAATCTGGACGCTATCAGATCTACATCTGGCATCCCTCCATTTGCTGCAAATATCCTGGAACACCTGGTGATGGAGGCACCATTCCCCTGGTGAGATCTGCCGGCGGCTGAGATAATCCGCTCGCCAATTCTCTATGCCAGGGATGAAAACTGCTGAAATGCAGAGTATGTGCCTCTCTGCCCAAGTGAGGACCTGATCGACCTCCTTCTGGGCCGCCCGGCTCCGAGTGCCTCCCTGATGGTTTATATATGCAACGGCAGTGGAATTGTCCGATTGCACTCTGACTGGACAACCGCGTAGCTCTGCTGTCCAGGCCCTCAGGGCTAGCCGGATGGCTCGAATCTCCAACTGGTTGATGGGCAAGAATGTTTCAGAAACTGACCACGTTCCCTGCTGGGATAGGTTGCCCATTACCGCTCCTCAGCCTGTCAGGCTGGCGTCCTATGTCACTATTTCCCATATGACTGGGCTGAAGGATCTCCCTTTTTGGAGATTTTGGGGCGATAGCCACCAGCATAGACTCTGTCTGACTAGGGGAGAAAGAGACATGGGGTGATCCAATGTTTGAGTCTGCTTGTTCCAAGCAGCCAGGATGGCCGCCTGCAGCCTTCTTGAATGGAACTGTGCGTAAGGCACCGCCTCGAATGTGGCTACCAGTTTCCCTAACAGCCGCATACAGAGGCGAACGGACGGTCTTCTTTTGCTCAGGACGATCCGAATCAATGCCCATAGATAGTAGATCTTGGGTCGAGGCAAGAAAATCTTCTGGCTTTCTGTATCGAACAGCAAGCCAAGATACTCCAATCATCTTGTTGGTCGCAAGACCGATTTGTCTTCATTTATAACCCAGCCAAGCGACTGGAGATAATGAACTGATATGCAAATTGCTCTCTTTAATTTGAGAGCTGAGCAATCTATTAACAGAAGGTCGTCTAAATACGCTATCACCGAGATTCCCCGAATTCTCAAGTTGGCCACCAAGGGGGCCAGGATCTTTGTAAAAACCCTGGGAGCCGTGGCCAACCCGAAGGGCAGGGCTACGAACTGGAAATGCTGGTGACCCACCGCAAAGCGTAGGTACTTGTGATGGCCTGGAAATATCGGGACGTGCAGGTATGCATCCTTTATGTCGATGGATGTCAGGAAATCTTTGCCTTGTACTGCCGCCGACACAGAACGGACCAAGTCCATACGGAAGGACCGGATGTTTAAGAACCGGTTTAGGCCCTTCAGGTCCAAAATTGGCCTGACGTCGCCATTTGGCTTTGGGATAACGAAAAGATTTGAGTAGTAACTCAGTCCCTGTTCTGGAACTGGTACCTCCACGATCACCCCTTGATGTTGAAGGTGATCCAAGGCCGTTAGAAGAGACCTTCTCTTTCCTAGGTCTTTTGGTATGTTTGAGACCAGAAAACGGGGAGGGGGGAATCCCCGAAACTCCAGGTGGTAGCCTGAGGAAACTGTGGAAAGAACCCATTTGTCGAGGACTTCTTCCTTCCAGGCTTCTGAAAAACCCTGGAGCCTTCCCCCCACCCGAGAGAGTGGGGGCGCCCCTTCAGAGGGACGCTTTAGGGGCTGGTTTGCCTGTTTCTGCTACTTGAAACCTGACCCTGTGGTCTGTCCCCTGAGCCCGGTCTACCAGAAGGCCGTCGATAATGCCGAGAGGTAGACGCCGCCGGGGCCGGAGAGGGGGGTCGCTTAAAAGTGGGGCCCTTGATCCTCTTTTTTACCGGTAACAAAGTACTCTTACCGCTAGAGATTTTCTGAATGTATTTGTCAAGATCGTCACCAAATAACCTTTCACCATGAAAAGGAAACCCCGCTAGGAGTTTCTTGCAGGGGGTCTCAGCTGGCCAATTTTTCAGCCATATAAGTCTTCTCATATGGACCAACGCCATGGAAAGACGGGAAGCCTGCTGGATGGAATCCATAAGGCCCTAGGCAAATCGGCTAAATCTTGAGCCTGCTGAGGAGGGAGATCCCTTAGGATCTGTTTTGTCTGGTCTTTCAAGGCCTGACAAACCCCTATGGCCGCTATAGCCGGCTGAATGACTGCCCCTGCTGTGGTAAGGGATGCCTTTAACAATCGCTTATCAGCCGGGTCCTTAAACATTTGGACATTATCCACAGGGCAGGTGAGATTTTTATTGACACATGACACTGCGGAGACCGCCCATTTCTTTGTGAACTTCTCCTCCATGGGATAGAGGACATAAAATCTCTTTGGGGTTACAAAGAGTTTGTCCGGGTGAACCCAATCCTGATACATCAGATCCTCCAAGAGAGGATGTATCGGAAACACTGAACCTGATTGTGGAACCTTTAAGGAACCCAAAGAAGAGACTGTGCTGACAGACGGCAGAGGCCGGGGCAGCTTAAAAGCTGAATGCACCATGTCTGTCAAGGACTGGACCCAAAGCCTCTCCGCCTGAGTGGCAGAGAAAGGCTCCTCTAAGGTGGATTCTTCCGAATCAGCTGTCTCTGGCTCAATTAATGCAGTCAATCTCTTCTCCAATCCCCCCAAGGTGGAGGCCAACACCTCCTCTGTAACATAGATAGGGGGTGCCTGGGCTAGGCTGGCAATAGCTCCTAAAGAACCCAATGGCTCAACCGGAGGGCCCAACTCTGGTGTCTCAGGGGAATAGGGTGTCAAAGAGGCTTGTCCCTGATCCTCAGATCCCGATAGGGAGCCCTTTTGCTTCTTTGCATTTTTGGCGGTCTTTGCTGTCCCAGACCCCTTAGGAGCCATGTCCCTGTCTGGAGGCTGCTTATCAGGACACCCACCAGTCAGACAAGAAAAAGATCACTCTAAGGATAATCCCTGAGTCCTCCTTGTTTGGACAGTTACCAAATCACTGTTGCTGGGCTACCAGACCAATCCAATACACCCTACTGAGGAACCGAGTGTTCGGGGTTAAGGGGAGTCTTCGCTGAAGGAGACTGCTCTCTGCTGAGTCCACACCACCAAAGGTTCTCAGAGCTACAGGAGTAAGCTTCCGCTCTGTGTCCCACCTGCAGACTGACACAACTGAGCTTTTAAACTCACTGGTTGTCTGCATCCGGGTGGGCGTCACAAGGTATCCCGCCCCTCCCCCCAAAAGCGCACACGCGCGCCACAACACACAAGGCCCCCGCGCGCACAGAGACGCGCACGCACACACGCAAGCGCACGCACACACGCTGAACTGAGGCCAGCGAGGAGGAAGGGGGTGACTGCCCCAGGCAGGAAAAAACAATCCGGGACTCAGCAATTTAACCCAGGCTGAAAGAAGAGAACCGACAGGTAACAGTTTTAACTTAACAATCAACCATGCAAGTAGAAATGTAGGATTGACCAGGGGATAACCATATGGGGAATAGCAGCCATTCTGGCTAGTATAGACATAGTGGTCAACATTGCCTCTGCGATCAGCATAACAGGCCACCCATAGACCCCAAATAAACTGGAGGACCTACTGTCGGACCAAGTCCCGCAGGCCCCCCACTTACCTCTCCACGCTGCAGGGTATTGCCTAAGCAAGAGGCCCAATCTTCACCCCTCACCGTGGGTATTGCCAAAAGACCTTCAGGGACCGGGGTCCATCAGTAGGAACACCACTCCCCTGGACCTATAGAGCACCCTGACATCAGAAGCACTTAGCCATGGAATAGACCAGAGCTCTGGAGCCCAGAGTCCAGCCCTCAATTAGAGAGGCATTATAGGCCAAACCTCGTTCTTCCACCGAGGCCCGGGTACCGTCCACTTTGGCTATGAAGCACTTTGAACGGATCTGGAATTCAAGCCTGCTTTAGTCCAGATAGGACCACCTAAGCAAGAGCTTTGCGAACGTGACCAACACCTAAGACACTGGCGAAAAAACTGAGGTACTCCCAAGTAAGGGAGGGGTTATATAGGGAGGGAACTTCCTGTCTTGATTGCCAGTGTCCATCACCTGAAGGTAGGCTCTATAACCCACATAGTTATTACTATGCTGCTCTGTGTCCCGTAATGTACGATAAAGAAATAATATTTATGCCACATTAAGCAACATTCTCCAACCTCTGACTACCATGCAAAAAAAAGACATTTCCAAACTGTCAGCACTGCTTAGTTACTTCAGATTACCACATACACAACTCTCTGGTGTGATTTGTTCGACCCCAGTTATTCACTGGTTGGGTGCGGGTTCCGCTATTTCCCGGTGATGCATGAAGAACTATATGCAGTAACGTTTCTAACTTTAGGCATTTATTCAAGATATACTTATTACCTCAAGAAAGTAACTTATTTTGTTCATTGGTTATGCATCCCTGAAGAAGATGGTATTGTCGAAACGCATTGATGTTCACCATACGAATCACATCATTGGTGATTTAAAAATGGAAGTCTGCGTATCTTGCAATCATATTTTGTTAGAACTTATTTCTAAAGAAGTATTGTAACATTTGTACTAATAAAGAATTTGTAATATTTTAATCTACTTCAAGTCACAATTTCATTGTGCAATCTACTTGTTACCGCTAGAGTCCCGTCATGAGGATTTATTTTTGTATACACATGTAATTTAGGGATGTTGGCCACTAGGGTTGCACTAATACCACCTTTTTAAGACCGAGTACAAGTACTGATACTTCATTTAAGTACTCGCGGATACCGATTACCATACATTTTTTTTAATGTCATGTGACAGTGGCACTAATATGCAGCACTGGTGGGTGGTGCTGATGAAGCGTGGACTGTGTCAGTAGTTTTTTTTTTTTTACAAGTTATTTATTTTTACAGTGCCTTTTTGGGGGGGGGGGGTTCAGAGTTTTTTTCACTTTATTTTTACAATTTAACCATTTAAAAAAAAAGTTTATTTTTTTTATTTTTTTTAACGAGCCCTGTTGGGGGGCTTTGGTGAGATATTAGGGGTATAAACAGATCCCTGAAATCTTGCCTTTGAGATGGGACTAATGGCCGAGGACACAGATTCCCCCAGTCCCTTTGTCAGCAGCCTCACCTGCATTGAAGATGAATGGAGAGGAGACAGAGGCTCCTGTTCATTCATAACCTGAGACATAGTAAATACAGTGCTCAGTTATGAATGGCCAGAGTCACCGATCTATTTACCGGCTCCTTCTTCTGTTCTCTCTTCTGACAAGGGGGGGACTGAAGGAACACAGAGGAGAACATTGAGGGGGGGGGCACAGAGGGGGACTGGAGGAGGACATGAGGGGGAGCACAGAGGGGGACAGAGAAACAAATGGAGGGGAGCACAGAGGGGGACCGGAAGAGCACTGAAGAGGACTAGAGCAGACTCTGGAGCAAGCGGAGGACCCAGAGAGCCGCAGGAAGACACAGGGGACAGTTGGGAAGATCAGTGCGGGCAGTTACAAGCACCAATCACCCTTTATACCTTTTATTAAAGCAGCTGAAAGCCACAGGAGGGAGAGGAAGAGAAGTGTCTGTCAGCTGCTTTATGAAAATATATACATGGAGATCAGTACTTGTAACTGTCCGCACCGATCATCTGTGAGGCTGCCTGGCCCCCCTGCTATGCTGAGGACACAGGTATCGGCTCAAGTATCAGAGTATGAAAATGCTTGTTACTAGTATCGGTGCAACCCTATTGGCAACCATTCAGCTACTAGTCCCATTTCATATAGCAATATCATGGCACACAATCTTAACCTTAAGTACATACAGATTAATCACTTGCTTACTGGGCCAATTCTGATACTTCTCTCATATGTAAAAAATAGATTTTTAATACAGCTTACCTGTAAAATCTTTTTCTTGGAGTACATCACGGGACACAGAGCAGCATATTCATTACTATACGGGTTATATGGAGTACCTTCAGGTGATGGACACTGGCAATCTCAAACAGGAAGTCCCCTCCCTATATAACCCCCTCCCATAGAGGAAGTACCTCAGTTTTGCAGCAAGCAGTATGCCTCCCAAAAACGTTCCCCAAAAGAGGGGTGGGAGCTCTGTGTCCCGTGATGTACTCAAGAAAAAGATTTTACAGGTAAGCTGTATTAAAAATCTCTTTTTCTTTCTCGTACATCACGGGGCACAGAGCAGCATATTCATTACTATACGGGATGTCCGAAAGCAGTGCTTTAATGAGGGGAGGGAGACATCTTCCAAAAAAAGGATTTAATTTAGAGGTATACTCAAATAATAATAAATCCAACTTGGTCAAGAAACGTAAATCTGAAATATAAATCAAGGGAGCCCCCTCAGATCCTGAGGAGCTTGAATCGCGGCCTGCAGTACTGCCTGCCCAAAGGCTGTATCTGCACTCCTTCTTACATCCAATTGATAAAATTTTTGTAAACGTGTGGACTGACGACCACCTTGCTGCCTTGCATATTTGAGCCATAGAGATCTGATGATGTGCTGCCCAGGAGGTGCCCATGGCCCTGGTAGAATGGGCCTTTACCGACAAAGGAGGAGGCAACCTCTTCAAACCGCAGGCCTGAATGATTAATTTGTTTAATCCATCTTGCGATGGTGGATCTAGCAGCTGCCTGACCCCTCTTGGGCCCCTCCGGTAAAACGAACACCACATCTGTTTTCCGAACCTTCTCTGTAGCTTTAAGATAGGCCTTTATGGCCCTGACAATATCCAACGTATGCAGCAACCCCTCCTTTCTAGAGGTGGGTTTTTGAAAGGGATGGAAGTACCACATCCTGGTTCAGATGAAAAACTGGATATAACCTTTGGTAGAAAGGAAGGATGAGGACAGAGAACCGCCCTATCCTTATGTAAAATTAGATATGGTTCCTTACAAGATAAGGCTGCCAATTCCGATACTCTCCTGGCCGAAATTATGGCGATCAGAAATACCGACTTTCTAGTCAGTAAAACCAAAGGTACCTCAGCCAACGGCTCAAAGGGTTGTTTCTGTAGAGTTGACAGAACAAGATTTAAGTCCCATGGACAAAGTGGTGATTTGACCGGAGGATTAACACGTAAGACTCCCTGTATGAAGGTCTTAACCAGCGAGTGGGCGGCCAGCGGCCTCTGAAACCACACTGATGAGGCTGAAATCTGTCCCTAGATCGTGCTTAATGCCAGGCCTTTATCCACTCCTAGCTGGAGAAAACTTAATACTCTATCAATGGTATACTTGCGGGAAAACCATCTCTTAGACTCACACCAGCCTACGTAGGCCCTCCAAACCCTGTAACAAATTACCCTGGAGGCTGGCTTTCTAGCCTTAATGAGGGTAGGAATTACCTGCCTAGACAGACCTCTACCCCTGAGAATCAGGGATTCAGCCGCCAGGCCGTCAAATTTAGACGCCGTAATGCAGGGTGGAGGATCGGGCCTTGTGAGAGTAGGTCTGGCCGTAGAGGAAGAGTCCAAGGGTCTCCCACTGCCAATTTCAGGACTAGTGAGTACCATGCCCTCCGGTACCAAGCTGGGGCTACCAGGATAACCGGCCTGTGCTATGATCCTGCGCAACAGGCGGGGTAGTAACTGCAGCGGGGGAAATGCATATCGAAGGTATGATTGATGCCAAGGGCAAACCAACGCATCGGTTCCGCAGGCCATAGGGTCCCTCGTTCGAGACATGAACCTGTCTAGCTTCTTGTTGAATCCTGATGCCATGACGTCCACGTCTGGCACTCCCCACTTCTGGCAGATTGTCTGAAAGACCTGTGGATGCAGAGACCACTCCCCCGGCGACAGGGTTTGGCGACTTAGGAAGTCTGCCTGCAGGTTGTCCACCCCGGGAATGAATATCGCCGATATGCAGGGTACATAAACCTCTGCCCACCGAAAAACCAAGCTCATCTCTCTCTGAGTGGCTTGACTCTTGGTTCCCCCTTGGTGGTTCACATATATGCCACCGCTGTGGCATTGTCTGAATGAATTCTCACCGAGGACCACTGTAATCTGGATGTCTATGCCAGGAGGGCTAGCCGAGCCGCTCTGATCTCCCAGACATTGATGGGCAGCTGCCTCTCCGCCTCTGCCCAAGTTCCTTGGCGAGTGAACCCGTTCAAGACCGCTCTCCAGCCTTCCAGACCAGTGGGCAGAAAGACTCCCCTTCAGAAGGTTCTGAGGGTTTAACCACCAGCATAGACTCTGCCGGACCTTTGATGACGGCGTCAAAGGAAACTCCAAGGCCTGTGCTCCCTTGCTCCAAGCTGCTAGAATTGCTGTCTGTAGGACGCGAGTGTGGAAGCGTACGGTACCGCCTCGAACATGGCCATTAGTTTGCCTAGTAATCGCATACATAGGCGAATAGTTGGTTCTCCTTTGCTTAGAACCAACTGAATCAATTCCTTGATAGCCTCGACCTTTACCAGGGGCAGGAACACCTCTTGCTGTTCTGTGTCTAATCTCATGCCGAGATATTCCAACTGTTTTGTAGGTTGAAATGCTGATTTTTTTTTCCCGGTTTAGGACCCAGCTGAACCTCTCGAGGTACAGAACCATGAGGGCTACTGCGCATTCCACCCAAGGAAGCGAGTGATCTATGATTAAGAGGTCGTCCAGGAATGCTAGGACCGAGACCCCTTGGATCCTTAGATTGACTAGAATTGGAGCTAGGACCTTCGTGAATACCCGGGGGGCCGTAGCCAGCCCGAAGGGGAGCGCCACAAATTGGAAGTGACGCTGCATCACTGCTAAGCGTAAAAAATCTTTGATGTGGCTGAAAGATTGGTACATGAAGGTAAACATCCTTATGTCTATAGAAGCCAGAAAGTCGTCCTTCTGGAGTGTGGTGGCTGCTGACCGAACGGATTCCATCCGGAAAGAGCGAACCCTTAGGTAAGCATTTAAACCTTTTAGGTCCAAAATTGGTCTGACATCGCCGATGGGCTTTGGTATGACAAACAGATTGGAATAGAACCTAGCCCCTGTTCTTGGGCTGGTACCTCTACCATTATGCCCTGGTAAAGCAGATGATCCAATGCCGCCCGCATTGAGGCCTTCCTCTTCTGAAACCACACTTGTGGAGGAAACTTTAGAAAATTCTAATCTGTAGCCTGTGGCCACAGATGACCGGACCCCCTCTGTCGGGGATCGATACCATGGCCTCTTGCCCCCAGAGGCCTGTCCTTGCGATCTATTGTTAAAAGTTTGATCGCGCAGGAGGCCGCCGATACTGCCTGGAATTTGAGGGCCCCGGAACAGGGGGGAGCTGCCTTTTAAACGCAGGACCCCGGAACTTCTTTTGACTGGTAAAAGGGTACTTTTGCCACTTGAAATAGTCTGAATGTATTTATCCAGATCTATCCATGGAAGGGAAAACCTGCCAGTAGTCTTTTGCATGGGGCTCGGCCGCCCAGTTCTTCAACCATAAGAGCTTTCTCATATGCACTAAAAATAGTGACAAACGAGACGCCTGCTGGATGGAGTCTTTTATAGCCTCTACCGCAAAGCACAGAGCTCTGGGAATATCCGATAACTCCTCTGCCTGTTGGGCAGGGATGTCTTTAAGCATCTGTTTTGTCTGGTCCTTTAACGCCTGACAAACTCGAATTGCAGCCACTGCTGGCTGTACCACTGCTCCTGCCGTAGCAAAGGATGCCTGTAAAAGTGTCTCTAAACGTTTATCGACCGGGACCTTAAACATTTGTATGTTTTCCACCGGGCCAGTTAATGATTTATTCACACATGAGATGGCTGCGTCCACAGTTGGGAGCGCCCATTTCTTAGAAAAATTTCTCTTCCATAGGGTAAATAACAGAAAACCTTCCAGGCGGTCTCCCATCCAGGTACTAACCAGGCCCGACCCTGCTTAGCCTCCGAGATCAGACGTGATCGGGCGCTTTCAAGGTGATGTGGCCGTAGGCTGATGTGGCCGTAGGCTTTAGGCGGCAGAAAAAAATTCTGTCCGGTCGTACCCAATCCTGGAAAAACCAATTCCTCTAACAGAGGATGGACCGGAAAAGCTGCGTTGCTTAAAGGCGCTTTAAAAGAACCCAAAGAGGATACCGCAGGAACCTAAGGCTCTGGAAATGGCAAATTAAATGCCGAGCGGACCATGTCTGTCAAAGACTGGACCCACAGATTCTCCGTTTGGGAGGCTGAAAACGGTTCCTCAGCGGTAGATCCTTCCTCTAGGTTCTGGTCCAACCGATCCTCCTGAAATTCTAATTCCTCCGGAGAGAGAATCTCAGCATCCGAGGATACACCTTTTGGCGATGGTGATCTAGTCCGCTTCTTGCCAGAAATAGAGCCAGCGATCATAGCTGCTAACTTTTTTCTCTAGCCCCCCTAGGGTGATGGCTAGCATCTCCTCTGTGATAACACAGGGTTGGGCCGATCTGGGCTAGCCTCAGCACCAGACCCCCTCAATGGCTTATCCAAGGCGACCCCTATAGGAATAACCTGTGGGGAAAGTATTGGCATATCATCAGAACCAGAGGAGGAACCCCTTTGTCTTTTTTTTTTTTTTTTTTTTGTGTTTGATCCTGAACCTTTGGAAGCCATAATACAAAACCGAGGGACTCCGCCTACAACAACAGACTGTTATAGCCAGGAGTACAAAAAAAAATAAGGTTTAGGGGACAATAGGATCACTAATGCCCAAAAACCGGTGGGGCTCAGTATGTTTTCCCTTTATAATATTATTGTTTTTCACAACATACAGCCCCACCCCCAACATGTTTGCCAGCATTCAGCCTGTTGCCAAGGGGATTTTTGGCTTAACAAAAAGCATTGGAGCTGACTCCAGCATGTACTACCCCTTTCTCGCCACCGGGAGTCACTGTGCTGCCAGCTCTGCGTCCTCTCTCTTCCAGCTCAGCTTTGAACTGAGCTAAGATCGCGCCTGCTGTGTATAACAGCAATTGAAGGCACGCCCACTCTACACTGCAGTCACGCTCCCCGCCCCCCCCCTTTCCGAACGGCGCAAAAAAATTTCTATATGCGTGCGCGCGACTGTCGGGGGAGGAGACGCACTCTGGAGCCCAGGAATGCAGGCTGGAGGACGCATCAAGCGGCAGATTTGAATCCCGGCTAGGTAAGGCTTAAACAGGCCCCTAAGGAGTCCCTTTAGCCTAGAGACAGATCTCTTATTTTTTTTTTTTTTTTAAAAGACCTTCAACCAGCGAGCAGCAGGTAGCTAGCAAGCATACATAGATAGGTAGGGGGATCGAGTGATGGGGGGGAACATTTCAGGCCATCCTGTCCATCAGACATAGTGACCATGGTGCCCATGCAGAGCATACTCAGGCTACCCCCCTTAAGATCTCCCCTGGAGAGCCTGCTGTCGAACCAAGTCCCGCAGGCTCCCCTCTTACCTGCTCCATGCCGCAGGACGTTTGCATAGCAAAACGATCCAATCTTCTCCCATCTCCGTGGGTAGCGTAGTAGACCTTCAGGCACTGGGGTCCTGGAAGGAACCGACTGTCCTGGACCTATACAGCACCCTGGCAAACAGGATCTTTTGGTTTAGAAAAAACTCCAAGTCCTGGGCCCAGGGTCCAGCCCTCTAGAGAGGAGCATTATAGGCAAAACCCCACGGTTTGGGGCCCGGGTACTGTCCACTTTGGCACTGAGGCTCCTTGGACAGATCCGGTTAGCCCGCCTTAACCCCAAGGATGTGGAGGCAAAGCTATTCCGTGACCAACACCTAAGACACTGGCGAAAAAACTGAGGTACTTCCTCTATGGGAGGGGGTTATATAGGGAGGGGACTTCCTGTTTGAGATTGCCAGTGTCCACACCTGAAGGTACTCCATATAACCCGTATAGTAATGAATATGCTGCTCTGTGTCCCGTGATGTACGAGAAAGAAAATCTGTGTTTTTCTTTTTAATTGTGCTAGAAAATTACACCCTCAAACATTATATACATAATGATTAGAGGAACCCCTCCCACCACTTCTAAAAGTGATCCAGCAGCTAATCAGCTCAGATGGCTTTTAGTGGTTAGAGAATTTCCGGATGAAAAAAAAACAGCATAGCCGTTATTGCTCTAGCCATAACCCTGGTATTCCACTTCAAAATGAGGACGTCTTGACTATGACCTGGTTGTGAAGTGGTAATTTACATTCTTTTACAAAATAAATCATAAATATACAGGTATTTCTGGGCATTTCATTTAACAGTTAATATTTTAATTGTGTAGATGGGGAATGCATAAAATAAATCTGGGAGGTATACCATGCAAAAAAAAAGGGAAATCTAAGGGTACAATAAACCCAAGGTATTTGGGAAATGTAGTGGATGAACCACTGTGCCAAAAACACGGGTTATAAGAGGTAAAAAGCAAGTGGAGAAGAAAGTACAGGGTGCAAGTGAAGGACAAGAATGTAGAGGGGCGAGTAAAGAAAATTAAAAGACAAGGCAGCACTATGATTTCAGGGGTCCCGGGGGGGTTGAAGGCAGCAGAGATGGAAAACAATTCTGGGTAAGGGGTGATTTTGTAATATGGATGCTTGTGCGATATGGTCCTTACACCTTGCAAGAAAAATATTAATTTTGTGAGGAATGGTAACCTGATTTTAGTTACATTAACCACTTGCCTTTGGCCTCATTGTAAAAAGACGTCACGTTTTAAAAGATGGATATCTCGGTAACGGCAGCAGCTGCTGCCACAACCGAGATATCCATCTCTTCTGTGGGCGGTTCTGTTAATGATAACGGCGGTCTCCGCAGTGGATTCGCCGCAAGATCGCCGTTATCGGTGGCGGGAGAGGGGCCCCCCCTCCCGCCGCTCTCCCGTGCCCTCCGCCGCTTACCGTTGCCGTCGGTAGCGGCGGAGGCGATCGGGTCCGTTCGGCTCCTCAGCGGGGATACGAGTGAGGGAAAAATCGCCCCCACCCGTCCCCAGAGCTCTGCTGGGCGGAAGTGACGTCAAAACGTCAGTCCCGCCCAGCGTCTTAAAGAGACATTTTTTTTTTATGTTATTTGAAAAAATGACATTTTAAATTTTTTTTTTTTTTTTTTTGCATTTAAGCCTAAATATGAGATCTGAGGTCTTTTTGAGCCCAGATCTCATATTTAAGAGGACCTGTCATGCTTTTTTCTATTACAAGGGATGTTTACATTCCTTGTAATAGGAATAAAAGTGATAATTTTTTTATTTTTATTTATTTCGGTGTATAAAATTATAAACTAATTTAAAATAAATAAGAAAACAAAAAAATTTTTTTTTAAAAACGCCCCATCCCGACAAGCTCGCGCACAGAAGCGAACGCATACGCGAGTAGCCCTCACAAGTTCAAACCACACAAGTGAGGTATCGCCACGATCGTTAGAGCGAGAGCAATAATTCTAGCCCTAGACCTCCTCTGTATCTTAAAAAATGCAACCTGTAGAATTTTTTAAACGTCGCCTATCGAGATTTTTAAGGGTAAAAGTTTGACGCCATGCCACGAGCGGGCGTAATTTTTAAGCGTGTCATGTTGGGTATAATTTTACTCGGCGTAACATTATCTTTCACAATATATAAAAAAATTGGGCCAAATTTATTGTTGTCTTATTTTTTTATTCAAAAAAGTGATTTTTTTCCAAAAAAAGTGCGCTTGTAAGACCGCTGCGCAAATACGGTGTGACAAAAAGTATTGCAATGACTGCCATTTTATTCTCTAGGGTGTTAGAAAAAAAATATATATAATGTTTGGGGGGTTTAAGTAATTTTCTAGCAAAAAAAACTGTTTTAGTCTCGTAAACACCGAATCTGAAAAACAGGCTTGGTGGGCAAGTGGTTAATAGCACCAAGTCAAAAGACAATAAGAAAAAATATTGTGGGGCGTGGCCTGGACATGGCTGAGTGAGGCTGCTTTACATCTGAGCTCCCGGCCTGATCCCCCAATTTTGAGCCAAAAAACACCTTTAGACCGGCATGAACCCCACCAAACGCTACGGGACTAGAGCTGCATCCAAGGGAACCCCGGCGGGGAAGGTTTCAGGCGAAATCCAAAAATACTTTAAGGCCTTACAGGACTCCCCGGTCCTGGGACCGCTGGTGACACGAGGCCCCACGCGGGAAGCAGCTGAGGACCCGCACTCACCCCTATCGGACCCCAGCGGACCGAGGGACGGCATCGGGTGTGCCCAGGGACCCCCAGAAGACCCATACGGGGAAGAAATGGCGGCCCTACAAGCTCCGAAGCCGGCCGGCCTAGACCCAGACATTAAGGCCCTACTCCAGGCCTTGCCTACTAGATTGGATATAGAGACCTTAATACTAAAGCTGGAGGAGACGCACCGAAGGGACATTCAGGAGGTGAGAGGAGAGGTCTCCACGCTTACCGACCGGGTGGCTTCGGGAGAGGAGTCAGTGTCCTCCCTGGCAGACCGCGTGGCAGCTCTGGAGCAGTCCCGGGACCAGCACCGCGAGGCGGCTATCACACTGCAGCTCCACCTGGAGGACGTCGAGGACAGAAGCCGCCGCAACAATTTGCGGGTCCGTGGGGTACCCGAATCCATAGACGCGGAGGATGTGAGTGCAAGGGTGACCGGAATCTTCCGCAAGGTGTTGGGTGACCCGGGGGCCTTGATCATCCTGGATAGAGCGCACAGGGCGCTCGGGCCTAGGCCGACGGATCAGGACAGGCCGCGCGACATCGTTTGCCGATTGCACCGCTACAGCCAGAAGGAAGATATCCTCCGCAGAGCCTGGGACCTAGGAGATATTGAGGTGGACGGGGCGCAGGCTCGCATTATGCCCGACCTTTCCAGGGCAACCCTCCGGCATAGGGCGCTGTTGCGCCCTCTCCTGGATCTCGCCAGGCAAACGGGGCATACGTACCGCTGGGGATACCCACTGGCGGTTACCTTCCGGAAGGAGGCGGAGGCCTTTACCCTCCGCTGCACCTCAGATCTCCCGGCCCTCTTCCGTTTTATGGACACGGAGCCCATCCCAGTCCCGGACTGGCTGCAATTTTTTCCCCGCCCGACCGGAAGATCGGGTGCACCGGCCTACAGAGGACCCGGGATCCCGCGCCCGCAGAGAGGCAGACGGCGCCGCAACTCAGCACGGATGGGAGCGGCACAGGAGTAAGCCGTAGACCGCATGCCCAGAACACCCACCCCCGCTGACCCATCACCCCGGATACAGGTGAGCCCCCCCTCGGTCTTGTGTGCTGCCCCCCCTGTGGATTGCCTTCCTGGGATGACCGGTGGTGGTGGTCCGCTCTGTGGGGTCCCGGCGGAGAGATCTCCTCCCCCCCTCCCCCTCACTGATCCTCTCTATGGCCGCCCCGCTTGCGGGTCATTGCCTTTGGGGAAGCGCTTTTCGGGCCCCCCCCCCCCCCCGGATCCACTGGGGTGCTGCTCTCTTCCCCCGGGGATGCTCGGCTGAGCGAATCCACCCGGACGGGGTTGGAGCCCTCGCCGCTGGACATGCCCCCCCCCACTCGCGGGATGTATCCCCTTGCGAATGCATCCGGACACTCTACAGGACCTGCAGACGCTGAGCCTGCGGCTACTTCCCCCTCCCTACATGCGGAGGACCTGATATGGCGTACGGACCTTTTGGACATGGACCTCAGGTTTGTCAGGGCCCCTTATGAGGGGGGACACGGGACTTGATGTTGGTGCGGGGCCCGGGCGGCTTCTGGGGAGGTTTTGATGGGGGTACATGGGGCGGGACCCCCCCCCCCCCCGGGGCACATACATCCCAGATACAGTGGCTGCTGCTACTGCACGGGGGACTGGGGGTCAGCTACCGAAGAGGCCCTGATCGGCCTTGCACTTTTATGGGGTACACCTGGGGTCAATTAAGTGGTTGGTCATTAATCATCTTAGTGGGGGTGGGGGACTGGGTATGCTTGACCGATAGGCCCTTAGACTTAGGGGGATGTTGCTCATAACCAGAGTCTGGTCACACCCCCGGGTCTCTAAATTGCTGTCTCTGCACTGAATATGCCTTACTGTGATGTATGCATTTATATTGCACTTTTTTACTACTAGTTCTACTGTTGTTGTTGTTTATAATGTTTTAAGTCGGTTCAAGTTGTGTTTTGTCATTATATACAGGTGTTGGCGGGGGAGAGGGTCGGGAGCTTGTTTCCGGAACCTGTCTAGTACATCTCCCCCAATTAGGACTGCGCTCGATACCTGGGGATACCCCGGAGAGTGCTTATAGCTGATTTCAGCTGTTTTAGTAGAAGCTCCTCGGAGTCCCCACCTGGGGTCTGCCCTTTGAGCTCCTTTCTCCTCTTTTCACCTCTGTCTGTTCTCCCCACCCCCCCCCCCTTTTTCCTTTTTTTTTTTTTTCCTTCCTCTCTCGCCCTCCTACCCCTTCTTCCCCCCCGATACCTCCCCCATTCCACCACCCCGTACTACGGGAGTAGACCCGGTATCCTCCGTGAGGACATACCCGCCTACCCCCCCCCCCCCCACGCTGCGCGAGCATGGATGTGATAACGGTGACGTCATTTAATGTTAAGGGCCTAAACACTCCCGAAAAGAGGCGCATGCTGACGCAAGACATGCGGCGCCTGGGAGCGGACGTTGTGCTCCTTCAGGAGACGCACTTTAAGAAATCAACCTTACCGCTCCTGACAAATAGATTCTACCCCATAACACACCATTCTCAGTACACAGAGGCTAAGAGTAGGGGAGTCTCTGTCCTGATCTCTGCGAGGGTGCCGTGGACACCATTAGGGGTCCAGACAGATGAAGGGGGACGCTTCCTCTTCCTGAAGGGCAGGATAGGCGATAAGACGGTGACATTCGCCAACCTCTACGCCCCCAATGCTCAACAGGACGTTTTCCTGCGGAAAACCCTGACACAGCTCCAACAGTTTGCGGAAGGACACCTAATATTGGGGGGTGACCTGAACGTATCCCTAATCCCGACAGAAGACACGTCCACTGGGAAGGCATCCCTGACCCGTGATATGCGGAGGCGTATCGACGCTGCCCTACGGTCACTGCAACTGATAGACGCCTGGCGCCTTACGCACCCGGGAGAAAGGGACTATACCTTTTTCTCCAAGCCCCATCAAACATACTCAAGGATTGATTATTTCCTTTTACCACACGGTCAGTTAGATGCGATTCAGAACATTGACATTGGCTCAATTACGTGGTCTGATCACGCCCCAATCACCCTGAAGTACTCCATCTCCGATTTAAACGGGGGTCAGAGACCGCTGTGGCGGCTTAATGAAGGCCTATTACAAAATAAGGAGGTTATGACTGACGTTACCACAGAATTGGGACACTACTTTGCCACTAATAGCTCCCCAGACAGCGACGTGGGCGTGGTGTGGGAGGCCCATAAGGCGGTGATTCGAGGGGTACTCATCAAACACGGCTCGAGGCTGAAGAAGGAACGCTCGGCACAATTAGACTTGCTCCTAACTAGGCTGCAAGCACTAGAGACCACACATAAAATGACTCCGAGCTGGCAGGTTGGAGCGGAACTGGATGTACTCCGCTCCAAGATCACGGACCTCCTCCATTTTAAGGCCAAAGCGGCGCTTCAGACCTGCCGTCGCTTCACCTACGAATCGGGCAACAAATGCGGCAGGTTGCTGGCTAACACACTACGCTCACGTCGACTGGCCTCATATATCCCACATGTCCTATCCCCGGGAGGGCAGAAACACTCCACTCCACAGCAGATCTCTCGTGTATTCAGACAGTTCTATAGCTCCCTTTACAACCTAGCCAAACCCCCTAACCCAAAGGAATCATTACAAGACTATATCTCCACATCCCAGATGCCATCACTGCCCACTGGGATCAGAGACAGCTTAGAGGACCCCATTACACTTCCAGAGATTCAACTGGCACTGAAGAGCGCCAAATCGGGGAAAGCCCCAGGCCCAGATGGCCTTACCATAGGGTATTACAAGGTTTTACTACCGTTACTGGGTCAACACATGGTGAGGTTGTTTAACGAGATAGGTTTGGGGGAATCCTTTCATGCTACCACGCTGCAAGCCCAAATATCGGTAATTCTGAAAGAGGGTAAGGACCCGGCTAGCTGCGGGAGTTATCGTCCCATATCCCTCCTCAACACGGACCTGAAATTATTCACCAAGATCCTGGCATCCAGACTTCAGGAACATCTCCCGAGTCTGATACACTTAGACCAGGTAGGCTTTGTCCCCATGAGAGAGGCCCGAGACAACACTTTCAAGGCACTTAACCTCCTGCACATAGTTTCAACCAGTAAAACACCCAGTTTATTTGTAGGGACAGACGCCGAAAAGGCGTTTGACAGGGTGGACTGGCAGTTTATGAGGGCTACCCTGGAACACATAGGTTTGGGAGATAAAATGAAGAACTGGGTGACTGCGGTATACAATGGACCAACGGCACAGGTGAGAGCCAATGGGGTACTATCAGATCTATTCCCAATAACTAACGGGACGAGACAGGGTTGCCCCCTGTCACCTCTCCTATTTGCACTGTCACTGGAGCCTTTCCTGTGCCATGTTCGCCTAAACTCTGCCATCAAAGGCGTCAGTACTGCAAAGGCGCAATACAAAGTCTCTGCATATGCAGATGATCTGCTCTTTACCCTTACTGACCCCGAAACCTCGTTCCCGGCCCTTTTCCGGGAATTTGCTACATATGGTAAGCTTTCCAATTTAAAAATCAACTTGGCAAAGTCAGAGGCTATGGGCGTGGGGATCCCACAGAGACAGCTTGCCCAACTCAAGTCTGGGTTTAACCTGAAGTGGACGGAAGTTGCACTGAAGTATCTAGGGACGTACATCCCCCCCTCGCTCTCACACCTCTATCAACTGAACTTCCCCCCCCTCCTAACAGAGGTTCGGAAACTACTGACTCAGTGGACTGGGGGGCTGCACTCCTGGGTGGGTAGGTGCAACATCTTAAAGATGACGATCTTGCCAACATTTTTATACCTACTACAGGCCTTACCAATCCGTATACCAGGGGACTACTTTAAGCAGGTACACTCCACGTTCATCCACTTCCTATGGGCAGGGAAAAGGTCGAGACTAAGCAGAACAGTCCTCTCCCTCCCTAAACTACAGGGGGGACTGGCCCTACCGGACATTAAGACTTACTACCATTCAGCTCACCTTGTGAGGCTGATCGATTGGTGCCGCCACGGACATAATAAATTATGGACGCAAATTGAGCAGAGCCAGGTCAAAACCCCCTTACACCGTGCTCCATGGTGCTCGGCTTCGCTCCCGCCGGAGACCATGCGCCACCCAGTTGTGGGGAACACAATTAAGATATGTGCAGATCTTTTTGCACGGCTCTCCCTGATCTCCAGAGACTCCCCCCTTAGACCTATTATTGGACACCCGCTCTTCGGACCCGGCCTACAGGACCGGAGGTTTCTTGACCTTGGGAGAGCTGGTCTCCTACAGGCCTCCCACTTTAGCGCGGGGGGAAGGTGGAAAACCGCAGCGGAATTGACAGATCCGGACGGCGCCTATCGCCTTGACTTCCTGAGAGCGAACCAGCTGAGCCATTTTTTGACTAGCATCCCAGCCCCCCCGGTTGGACAGGTACCGATGACAGAGTTGGAGGAACTGTGCGAGGAGACGGATGTGCTCCCTCACGCTCTCTCCCGGCTATATGCCATGCTGATCACTCCCCCTGGGGACTACCAGATCCCGGCCCTGACGAAGTGGGAAAGGGATCTGAACACGCGATTTTCGCCCACTCAAAAACAGACCATAGTTCGGTTTGCTCACAGATCATCTCTGTGTGCAAGAACTCAGGAGACGAACTACAAGATCCTGACCCCTTGGTACAGGACCCCAGCCCTCCTACATAGCCTATTTCCCAACACCCCCGACATCTGCTGGAGATGCCAGCAGGATAAGGGCACCCTATTACATGTGTTTTGGTCCTGCCCGCGGATCAGGGGCTTCTGGGGAGAGGTACGCCGGATTACTCAAAAATTTACAGGACACAGTGCCGGATGACCCGGCCTACTTCCTCCTGCATGCAACCAACATTCCACCAGGCGCCTACAAGAAATCAGTGGTGCGCCATCTTTTGGACGCAGCCAGGGCCTGCGTGCCTCTCCGGTGGAAGTCCCCTCACCCGCCAACTATCGCCCTCTGGCTGAATAAAGTAGACGAGATCAGTCGAATGGAAGACTTAATCCTCTCTAGTCAACAGCGCCAGGAGGTATACTCTGAGACATGGCAGCTATACAACCTTTTTAAGTACTCAGACGAAGGTCAGACTCTCAGAGAGACCGACTGACTGACATCGGACCAACCGTAGGTGTAGCATCTGCTCTTTAGACAACCTGAGTGTCCGGGAACGGACTAGACACACCCTACGCCCCTAGGGGCGCTTTACACTGAACCTGCTCGCGCAACCTCCCCCCCCCCCTCCCCCTGCCCATCTTTCACTGTCCCCCTTTTCACTCCCCTCTATTCTACTCTCTCACTAATGCTCTCTTTTACTTACTGGAAACGGAAAATGGTTCCGGAGGCTAGTCTGACCGGGCTCCGCCATCGGAGTACAAGCTGTTTGCGCTTAATCCTGAGGATTATATCCTTAACGGAGCTCAGCTATACTTTTCATTGTTCTGCAATAATGTGTATTTGATTATGGATCCACATGTATATATGTACCGGTTTGCAAAATTCACTGTCTTTATTGTTATTAACTGTATGTTTGCGGTCCGTGAGGACTGGCCTTTTTGAGGATGATAAATAAAAAATTAAAAAAAAAAAAAATAAAAAATATTGTGGAGGAAAGACATCAGATATGTCCTGTACCACTAGATAAATTAATATCAGTCTTCTTGTGCTGGATACAGTTTGAGCATCTGAGCAAGATATGCAGAATTTTCTGGCATTGTTCCATTGTGGAAGACATTGAAGACTATCTATGTTATTTTTTGATACAATTATTTAATCATTTATAGTATTATTAGAGCGCTACACTTATATACTATATATCTTTTTGCTTTTTTCCAATTGGCTGTGTTAGCAGCTAGATTCTCTTTTTGGCAGTGCAGGGTTATTTATAGCAATTCTTTTTTACATTGTAAGGTTTCAAAATCAAAACAAATCCATAAGAGAGATAGCAGCAATATGAGAAGTGGCCAAATCAACCGTTTGGTACATTCTGAAGAAAGAAGAACGCACAGGTGAGCTCAGCAACATAAAAAGGCCTGAACGTCCATGGTAAAGAAAAACCCATTCACAACATCCAGACAAGTGAAGGACACTCTTCAGCAGGTGGGCGTATAATTGTCTACAATCAAGAGAAGACTTCACAAGAGCAAATACAAAGGCTTCACCACAAGGTGCAAACCAATCATAAGGCTGAAGAATAGAAAAGCCAGATTAGACTTTGCCAAAAAAAAACATCTAAAAAAAAAAGACCAGTTCTGGAAAAAAAGGATTTTTAATAAACAGCTTGCCTGTAAAATCCTTTTCTTGAAGTACATCACGGGACACAGAGCGCATAGCCATTACACTTGGGTTATATGGGTACCTTCAGGTGTGGACACTGGTGTAATCAATTTCACAGGAAGTTTCCTCCCTATATAACCCCCTCCCACTGGGAGTGCTTCAGTTTTGTAGCAAGCAATTCTCCCGAGGTTACACAATGTTCCCCAAAAGAGGGGTGGGAGCTCTGTGTCCCGTCATGTACTTCAAGAAAAGGATTTTACAGGCAAGCTGTTTATTAAAAATCCTTTTTTCTTTATCGTACATCACGGGACACAGAGCGCATAGCCATTACACTTGGGATGTCCTAAAGCAATGCTCTATGAAGGGAGGGAGACCGTAAGGCCAAGAATAGCCAAATAAAAACATTGTCAGGAGAAAACATGGCTCCACCAACAGAAAAACAAGGGGGCGTGAACCGGGCCAGAGGATTCTATACTGCTGCCCGTAGGACCGCCTGCCCAAAAGCTGCGTCCGTACCCTTTGCAACGTCCAACTTATAAAATTTAGTAAACGTATGTACGGAAGACCAGGTTGCCGCCTGGCAAACCTGTGCCATAGAGATCTGATGGTGTGCCGCCCAGGAGGCACTCATGGCCCTCGTAGAATGGGCTTTAACTGATAAGGGAGGTGGAACGCATTTCAGACCATATGCCTGAAAAATCAGCTGCTTAATCCACCTAGCCAAGGAAGACTTGGCACACGGCTGACCCTTCTTGGGGCCACCCGGAAGAACAAAAAGCACATCTGTTTTCCGAATCTTCTCTGTAGCCTTGAGATAGACCCTCATGGCTCGAACCACGTCCAAAGTATGAAGCCGTCTTTCCTCTCTGGACTGGGGAGTAGGAAAGAAGGATGGTAGGACTAGGTCCTGATTCAAGTGAAAACTGGATATGACCTTAGGAAGGAAAGAAGGTTGAGGCCGCAGAACCACTCTGTCCTTATGCAGAATAAGGTATGGCTCCCTGCATGACAAGGCTGCCAGCTCGGAAACCCTTCTGGCTGAAGCCATAGCCACCAAGAAAACCAACTTTCTGGTTAGTAGCACAAGAGGGATTTCTGTCAGAGGTTCAAACAGCTGCCTTTGTAAAGCGGACAAGACCAGATTTAAATTCCAGGGGCAGAGGGGAGCTCTAATAGGGGGATTCACATGCAAGACCCCCTGCAAGAAGGTTTTCATAAGCGAATGGGTGGCCAAGGGTCTTTGAAACCATATTGATAAAGCCGACACCTGCCCCTTTAGAGTACTAAGAGCCAACCCTTTGTCAACGCCAACCTGGAGGAATCGCAAGATCCTGTCAATAAAAAAACTTTCGAGGATGCCATTTTTGAGACTCGCACCACTCCACATATGTTCTCCAGACTCTGTAATAAATATTTCTGGAGACCGGTTTCCTAGCCTGAATCAACTTAGATATGACCTGATCTGAGAGGCCTCTGCCCTTAAGAATTAGGGATTCAGCTGCCAAGCCGTCAAATTTAGCTGCTGTGAAGCAGGATGGCAGATTGGGCCCTGAGACAGCAGATCTGGGCGCAGGGGGAGCGGCCCCGGCGCCCCGACTGACATCTTCACGATGAGTGCGTACCAAGCCCTCCTGGGCCAGGCTGGGGCCACCAGGATCCCAGGCCTGCGCTCCACCCGGATCCTCCGTAGAAGGCGGGGAATCATCTGCAGTGGAGGGAACGCATACAGAAGAGAAAACTGGTGCCAAGGGCAAACCAACGCATCGGTCCCGTAGGCCGAGGGATCCCTGGCTCGGGATATGAATTTGTCCAATTTTTTGTTGGATCTCGTTGCCATAATGTCCACATCTGGGACTCCGAATCTTTGGCAAATCTCTTGGAATACCTGGGGGTGAAGAGACCATTCCCCCGGGAGCAACTGTTGACGACTCAAAAAATCTGCTTGAGAATTGTCTATCCCCGGGATGAACACCGCCGAGATGCAGGGTACATGGGCTTCGGCCCATGAGAAAATCAGGTTTACTTCTCTTTGGGCTGCTGGGCTCTTCGTGCCCCCCTGGTGGTTTATGTATGCCACCGCAGTGGCGTTGTCGGACTGTATCCTTACTGGCAGACCCTGAAGGGGGAGAGTCCAGGCGATCAGGGCCAGTCTAGCAGCTCTGATCTCCAAGATATTGATGGGAAGCAGTTTTTCTGCCTCCGACCACAGCCCTTGCTGGGTCTGTTCTTCTAGAACTGCCCCCCAACCTAACAGGCTGGCATCCGTGGATACTATCTTCCACGTGATGGGGCAAAAGGATTTCCCTTTTGACAAATTTTGAGAGACCAGCCACCAAGACAGGCTGTTCCAAGCAGAGAAAATGGCTGCCTGAAGATATCTGGTATGGATCTGGGCGTAGGGCACAGCCTCGAAGGCGGCCACCATCTTCCCCAGCAGTCGCATACATAGGCGAATAGTCGGCCTCTTCTTGCCTAAGATCACTTGAACTGCTTGATCTGATCTTTGCTTGAGGTAAACTTATCCTCTGGCAGTCTGTATCTAGCCGAAGGCCTAGATATTCCAACTGCTTTGTGGGTTTCAATACCGATTTTTCTAGGTTTACAATCCACCCGAATTCCTCTAGATGCTGAACTGTGCGACCTACTGCCTGATTGAGGTTGGAAGCTGAGCTGTCGATAACCAGAAGATCGTCCAAGTATGCCAAGACTAAAATGCCTTCTGTCCTTAGGACGGCTAGCACCGGGGCTAACACATTTGTGAATACCCGCGGAGCTGTTGCCAACCCGAAAGGGAGGACTACGAACTGGTAATGGCGGTGATCTATCATACAACGAAGAAACCTGTGATGTGCCGGGTAGATCGGCACGTGCAGATACGCATCTTTTATGTCTATAGATGCTAGAAAGTCGTCTTGATGTAGGCTGGCTGCCACCGAACGTATGGACTCCATACGAAAGGTCTGAATGTTTAGAAAGCGATTTAGGCGTTTGAGGTCCAAGATAGGCCTGACGTCGCCATTGGGCTTTGGTATTATGAAAAGGTTGGAGTAGAATCCCAGACTCCATTCCTGGGTTGGTACTTCTACAATTACTCCTTGGAGCCAGAGACGATCCAATGCTTTTACAAGAGAGGCCCTCTTTAATGGGTCGCTTGGAAGACTTGACCCCTGAAGATGAGGAGGGGGGACTTCCCGAAACTCTAGCTTGTAGTCCGTGGTTACCACGGATCTTACCCAAGAGTCGGGAATTCTGGCCTTTCACACTTCGGAGAAAAACCGAAGCCTTCCCCCCACCCAAGAGAGTGGGGGCGCCCCTTCATGAATTTGACTTGAGGACTGGTTTAACCGGCTTGCGAGGCCATGGCCTCTTGCCTGTCGTGGCTTGTCCTTGTGGGCGGCTATTAAATGCTGAACGCCCGGGAGGCCGTCGATACTGACGGGAAGTTGAAGGGGCCGAGCCTGTGAAGGCCTGTCGCTTAAATGCGGGCCCACACGATCTTTTCTTGATAGGCAAGAAAGAACTTTTACCACTTGATATGGTCTGGATATATTTATCTAGGTCTTCACCGAATAGTCTCCCACCATGAAAGGGAAATCCTGCTAAAAGCTTTTTGCAGGGTGCCTCTGCTGACCAGTTTTTTAGCCACAAAAGGTGACGCATATGAACCAACAGCAGAGATAAACGGGACGCCTGTTGAACGGAGTCCTTAATAGCATTTACTGCAAAGCAGAGAGCTCTTGGGAGGTCAGCCAATTCACGGGCTTGCTGAGCCGGTATGTCCCTTAATATCGGTTTAGTCTGATCCTTTAAAGCCTGACAAACGCCAATGGCTGCCACTGCTGGCTGAACCACGGCACCTACTGTGGTAAAAGAAGCCTTCAGTAGGGTCTCCAATTTTTTGTCGACTGGATCTTTAAACACCTGGACATTTTCCACCGGACAGGTCAGGAATTTATTTACGCAGGAAATGGCTGCGTCCACGGTAGGGAGTGCCCATTTCTTTGCAAATTCTTCTTCCATAGGATAGAGAATGGTGACCCTTTTAGGAGGGATAAAAATCCTATCAGGTCGAGCCCAATCCTGAAAAATCACGCTCTCCAGAAGGGGATGAACCGGGAAAGACGCACCACTCAATGGTGCCTTCAAGGAACCTAAAGAGGATACCGCGGGGGCTAATTGTTCTGACACTGGAAGTTTAAAAGCAGTGCGAACCATATCCGTCAGAGACTGGATCCACAGACTCTCTGCTTGAGAAGCCGAAAAAAAATTCATCTATAGTGGAATCTTCAATGTCTGACCCGTCAGGACTCAGGTCCGCTTGATCCCCCTGTGGGTCCAATTCCTCCGAAGAGAGGACCTCTGCATCCGAACACACCGTTCTAGGTGACGGGGATCTAGCCCGTTTGCCACCCGGCAAAGAGCGGGCAATTAAAGCAGTTAACCTTTTCTCTAGCCCACCCAGGGTGGATTCTAGCATTTCTTCCGTAACATAACCGGGAATGGGTTGATTGGGGGCCGCCTCTGCCCCTAGCACCCTCAATGGCTCCTGCATGATGCTGTTCGATGGTCTATCTGGTGAGGGTGGGACCACTGGAGCCTGGCCCAAATCCTCTGACCCCGTTGGAGACCCCTTTACTTTTTTGGCACCTTTTGCAGCCTTAGCTGGTCCTGATCCCTTGGGAGCCATTGCACAACCTTGAGACACCCCTACAGCCAACACCCAACTGTTGTAGCTAGAAGTGAAACATTAATAAGGACAGGCTATGGTAAAAAAAAAAAATTTTTTTTTTTTTAATTTTCATACGCCTGAGAAGGTGGCAATACCGAGGAGAGTCCTGTGAGTATTGCCACACCAATGCCCGTTAGCTGGAGTCCAAGGTTGCACCGACTCAGATACTGCCAGATCTAAGGCTGAGTCCCTTTAAGAAAAAAATATTTTTTCTTTTTTTTTTTTTCCTGGTCAGTGTGGACTAAGTCCAGACCTGAAGATCCACAAACCACCACTGGGTGTCACTGTTAGCCAGAAATGGCTCAGCTGCGCGCTCTGTGTCCTCACTCTCCACTGCTCTCAGGAGGGAATGACCAGCCAGGAAATGCTTTTTTTTTTTTTTGCTTTATCTGAGACCTGATGCTGCTGGCCCGCCCCCCCACGCTGAAACCAACATGGAGGAAGCAGAGAGCAGAGGAGAAGCCTGGACCAGCGCTAGTAACACAGACACCCGGTAAGCCACTAATCTTTGTAGTGCACACATAGAGGAAGCTGTCCCCCTAGGCTTCCTAGGAAACAGGAGTTTTGTCAGCACTTCCTCTCTATACACGTGGGGCTGCAGTATCATGCTAATAGGCAAATCTGGGGGGAGTAGCAAAATACATATCTTTAAAAGCATATATATATCTACATGTTATCTGGGTAAACATTAGTACATCCCATCCTGCCTCAAAAGACATAGTGGAGATAGTGGCTGATGCACAAGCATACCATTAGCCAACCCAGAACCCCCAGGGGGATACCTACTGTCGAACCAAGTCCCGCAGGTTCCCTCTTACCTGCTCCACGCCGCAGGGTATTGCAAAATGCAAGAGGCCCAGCCTTCCCCCATCTCCGTGGGTATTGTCTTGGACCTTCAGGGACCGGGGTCCTGTGTTAAGGAACCCACACCCCTGGGCCTATATAGCATCCTGGCATCAGTAGCGTTTAGTTCTTGGAAGAGACTAAGGCACTGGAGCCCATAATCCAGCCCTCCAAGGAGAGGCATTATAGGCAAAACCCCACTCCAGCAGGGCCCGGGTACCGTACACCTTGGCTTTGAAGCACTTCGGACGGATCCGGCTAGCTATCCTGGGTCCCGAGACCTCCGAGGGACAGCTAGACGTGACCAACACCTAAGACACTGGCGAAAAAACTGAAGCACTCCCAGTGGGAGGGGGTTATATAGGGAGGAAACTTCCTGTGAAATTGATTACACCAGTGTCCACACCTGAAGGTACCCATATAACCCAAGTGTAATGGCTATGCACTCTGTGTCCCGTGATGTACGATAAAGAAAGTATTCTTTGGACGGATGAAACTAAGATTAATCTGTACCAGAATGACGGGAAGAAACAAGTATGGAGAAGGCTTGGAATACCTCATGATCTAAAAGCACACATCATCTGTAAAACATGGTGGAGGCAGTGTGATGGCATGGATATGTAGGGCTTCCAGTGGCACTTTGTTATTGGCATTTATTGATGATGTTACATAGTTAGGTTGAAAGACACAAGTTAATCAAGTTCAAACCCAAAAAAATAAAATACAATCCTATATACACAATCCTATACCCACAGTTGATCCAGAAGGCGAACAACCCCAGCAAAGCATGATCCAATTTGCTATAGTGGGGGAAAAAATTCCTTCCTGATCCCCCGAGAGGCAATCGGATTTTCCCTGGATCAACTTTACCTATAAATGTTAGTACCCAATTATATTATGTACATTTTGGAAATAATCCAGGCCTTTTTTAAAGCAATGAACTGAGCTGGCCAGAACCACCTCTGGAGGGAGTCTATTCCACATTTTCACAGCTTTATACTGTGAAGAAACCTTTTCGTATTTGGAGAAAAAAAACACAGTTTTTTCCACTAGACGTAAAGCGTGCCCCCTGTCCTCTGTGATGACCTTAAAGTGAATAACTCAACACCAAGTTCATTATATGGACCACTTATATATTTGATCATATCCCCCATTATCTCCTCTTCTCAAGAAGGAATAGATTCAGTTACTCTAATTCTTTCATATAGATGTGACAGAAGACAGATGCAGCCGGATGAATTCTGCAGTGTTTAGTGATATACTATCAGCCCAGATTCAGCCAAATGCAGATAAGTTGATTGGACGGTGCTTCACAGTACAGATGGACAATGATCCAAAACACACTGCAAAAGCAACCCAGGGGCTTTTGAAGGAAAAGAAGTGGAATATTCTGCAATGACCAAGTCCATCACCTGATCTCAACCCAATTGAGCATGCATTTCACTGAAGGCAAAACTAAAGGCAGAAAAACCCACAAACAAAGAACAACTGAAGACAGCTGCAGTTGGAGCCTGGCAAAGCACCAACAAAGAGGAAACCCAGTCTTTGGTAATGTCCAATGCTGGGACAAGGTCATTTGGTGCCCAGGGCGAAGATGGCAAACTGCACCCCCCAGGTGTAAATAAAGAGACACAGCGGATCAGCAGATCGCAGCCATGAATCATTAGCTGGAATCTGACAGTCGCCTGCTGTGTCAAATCACAGGAGAGTAGGTGGGTGGGGTCATGCACCCAAAACCTTAAAACAGGCAGTGTCATACGCCTGTAGCTGCCACCCCATAGCAGTATATGTACTGTGATATGTCGGCAAGTGGCTAATTACCAATGGTATTTGTAATATGCATCAAAGCAAAAAACTGTGCTATTATAAAATAAACACAAACATCTAAAATCTGCTGCAAACTCTACTGTGAGATAAAGCACAGTCCCAAATCATAAATTTATAAACAGAGTTGTGCTAATATTGAGTCCTGTGACAGTCACCTCCACCACAGATAAAGTGCTTGCTTGCCAGATTGCATGGACCTCCAATCAGGGAGAGTAAACTCAGCCAGGGATTTTAACCGTCCCAGAAACCCCTTATGGCAAGTGGACCCATATCACAGATGGTCCCCAAAATCTAAAAGGTTTGCTCACCATACTGTAAAAATCTTTAAAAGCTTTATTTAAGGTACACAATATTGCACTTACAGCAAAAACATGTAATCTCATTGCGATCAAAACAAGCTGGCTGGCTAATCGCAGCTACTCGTTGCTCCATCGTCTGACATTACCATGCTTCTCGAATCCCAGAACGATGAGTAGCTGCGATTAGTCAGCCGACTTGTTTTGATCCTAATGCGATTACATGCGATAGGAGGTCCATGCAATCAGGTAAGCAAGCACTTTATCTATGGTGGAGTTGACAGGTGGTGCCTGTTTTAATCATTCAACCATGTGAGTTGCTAAATGTTGTACCTTTATTAAATGTAACCATAATGCTACACTTAGGAGGCTCCTCTCTTCTATTTTATACTCAGTTGTGACATTACGCTACTTGTATATCAAGAAATCACTTGTTTGTCAAGGCAAAATGTATAAAGAAATATTTTTTTGCTTGTTTTGTCAGACCAAGTTACTCTCATCAATCAAAGGTTTTACTGTAACAGTTACAAAGGTCTCAACGTCAGATGTGCGTACTGACAGGGCCGGCGCTAGGCATAGGCAAGTCAGGCGGCTGCCTAGAGCGCCAGGGTAGGGGGACTGGCAAAATCCGGTACCCCAGCCATTCGCTGGGGATTCGAATCATCAAAATACCTCCTGGACCGGAATTTTAGAAAAAAACTTCCCTTTGGCGCCAGCCGCCAGGCTGGGGGGGGAGGGTTGCGCCTGTGAAGACATCACCTTCACAACGCTATTCCCAGCCTGCAGCGCTGTAGAAGCGGCAGTGAGATGAGGGGAGAGAGCTGGGACAGCAGCTGGCCGGAAGTGCTGCTTGACGATTGATGGTGGAAGTTGCTGTTGAACTGGCCAGGGCGGGTGAGATGGAAGCCCTACATGCAAGCCGCATGCTTGCTATGATGTCCGATCGCCCCCCCCCCCCTCCTCCTCCTGGTCGCTCGGGGTCGGGATCTGTAGTGAGATAAGAAGAGACTGGCAGCAGCGCCGTTCTCCTTCAGTAAAGACTTAACCCCCGCTGGCTCAGGTACACAATACAAGCACAAGCAGGACGCTCAGTGCTGCAGCATGCACCCTGTCACAAGAAATTAAAAAATGTACTCTAGTCTCTGCTGTCAAGTTTACATTGCACTGTATACAGAGGGGGAACTGGTTTGTGTGTGTGGGGGCAGATATGTATGTATGTATGTATGTATGTGTGTGTGGGGGGGGTACAGAGTGGGAACGTGTGGGGGGGGGGGGGCAGATTGTGTGTGTGGGGGGTACAGATGGGAACAGAGTGGGAAGTGTGGGGGGGGCAGATTGTGTGTGTGGGGGGTACAGAGTGGGAACATGTGGGGGGGGGGCAGATTGTGTGTGTGTGGGGGTACAGAGTGGGAACGTGTGGGGGGGCAGATTGTGTGTGTGGGGGGTACAGAGTGGGAACATGTGGGGGGGGGGGGCAGATTGTGTGTGTGTGTGGGGGGTACAGAGTGGGAACGTGTGGGGGGGGGCAGATTGTGTGTGTGGGGGGGTACAGAGTGGGAACGTGTGGGGGGGCAGATTGTGTGTGTGTGTGTGTGGGGGGGGGGGGGGTACAGAGTGGGAACTGGTGTTGTCGGAGAGAGATGTGTGTGGGGTGGTACAGAGTGGGTCCTGGTGTGTGTGGGGGGGTACAGAGTGGGGACTGGGGGGTACAGAGTGGGAACGTGTGGGGGGGGGCAGATTGTGTGTGTGTGTGGGGGGGACAGGTGTATATGTGTGGGGGTACAGAGTGGGAACATGTGGGGGGGGGGGCAGATTGTGTGTGTGTGTGGGGGGGTACAGAGTGGGAACGTGTGGGGGGGGGCAGATTGTGTGTGTGGGGGGGTACAGAGTGGGAACGTGTGGGGGGGCAGATTGTGTGTGTGTGTGTGTGTGGGGGGGGGGGTACAGAGTGGGAACTGGTGTTGTCGGAGAGAGATGTGTGTGGGGTGGTACAGAGTGGGTCCTGGTGTGTGTGGGGGGGTACAGAGTGGGGACTGGGGGGTACAGAGTGGGAACGTGTGTGGGGGGGGGCAGATTGTGTGTGTGTGTGGGGGGGACAGGTGTATATGTGTGGGGGTACAGAGTGGGACCTGGTGTGTGTGGGGGGGTACAGAGTGGGGACTGGGGGGTACAGAGTGGAAAACGTGTGGGGGGGGGCAGATTGTGTGTGTGTGGGGGGGGGTACAGAGTGGGAACGTGTGGGGGGGTAGATTGTGTGTGGCGGGGTACAGAGTGGGAACGTGTGGGGGGGGATATTGTGTGTGTGGGGGGGGTACAGAGTGGAAACGTGTGGGGGGGGCAGATTGTGTGTGTGTGTGGGGGTACAGAGTGGGAACATGTGGGGGGGCAGATTGTGTGTGGGGGGGGGGGGGTACAGAGTGGGAACTGGTGTTGTCGGAGAGAGATGTGTGTGGGGGGATACAGAGTGGGAACTGGTGTGTGGGGGGGGGCAGATGTGCAGGGGGGTACAGAGTGGGAACTGGTGTGGGGGGGGTACCGGTTGTGCAGGGGGGTACAGAGTGGGAAATGGTGTGGGGGGACAGATGTGCAGGGGGGTACAGAGTGGGAACTGGTGTGGGGGAGACAGGTGTGTGTGTGTAGGGGGGTACAGAGTGGGAACTGGTGTGGGGGAGACAGGTGTGTGTGTGTAGGGGGGTACAGAGTGGGAACTGGTGTTTGTGGGGGGGCAGATGTGCAGCAGGGTACGGAGGGGGAACAGATGTGTGTGTGTTGGAGGGGGGGTTACAAAGAGGAACTGATTGTGTGGGGGAAGGAACAGATGTGCAGGGGGTACATATAGGAACTGATGTGTGTGTGTGTGGGGGGGGGGGGGGGTTTAAGGGGAACAAAGGTGGGGGGATGCAGAGGGGAACATGTGTTCAGGATGATACAGTGATGAGGTGTAAAGGTGGTAGAATTTGGTTAATCTTAGACCTAAAAATACAGGAATTGGGGTGAATTGAGGTGTGGAGGTTCAAATACCAGTTTTGTATAAAAATAAATGCAGATCTTTTTGCAGGTCAAAAAAATTGCATTTTTTTTTTTACTAGGAACCTAGCATTGTTAGTTTATTTGTTGCTCGTACAGGCAGTCAGTTACACAGTTGGGCTCCCTGTATACTGCTCTAGCCTGTGGACCACGGCTGGCGTGAGGAAGCGAGCCGTTGCCATCCTTCTAGTTGTCTTTTGGCTGGGTCCAGAGGCACATGTGCAAGCATGTGGACCACGGCCGAAGAAATAAGTGAAGAGGCACCACAAAAATGTCAGTGAGGGGCGGAGCGAATGGTGGGGGGGGGGGGGGGGCGTCAAAATGAGGCTTCGCCTAGGGTGTCGAAAATCCTTGCACCAGCCCTGCGTACTGATATATTTAGTATTTCAGATTTAGTCATAATATTTTTAAAGTTAGATATAAATTGAAATTCACGTATTAATGTCAGCAAATTTGGTAGCGTGATCCTCAATTTCAACATTTATTAAAATTCTGTAAAAAGCATATTTAAAAATATCAAGGAGTGGGAACAACCAAAACATACATTTTTCTCAAACAGTGGAAAACTTACTCTGAGTCTCTCTTTCTCTGCAGCTTTGCCAATTCCCTTTGCTTTTCTTTGTATTGCCTTTGTAACTCTGCAAGCCTTACTCTACAGTCCACTTCTACAGAGTCCATAATCTCAATTGCAGACGTGAGGGAAAAATGCTGCACATAATAAAGATGAATGCTGATTGGTTAGAGATGACCATTTCACACATTATTCATTTTTATTAATCAACAATACAAAGATGACAAACTAACAAATTTTGTGAAAAAAACGCCATAGAATTATTCAAAGATTGCTTGCTAAGATTGTAGTGAATATTTTACTCACTGGGTTTTTTTCTTGCTTCCAGCTATATTTTTTATTATGAGATAGTTCACGGGGTAATTTGATAGATTCAGGTCTCAATCCATCCAGGGCTGAGGAAGAAAGCACCTCCATCAACATTTGGGTACTGGCAGCCAACAGGCTTTCAAGGGATGGTCTTGCATGATAGCTTTGCATATCTGACAAAGAAAAAAAAGAATACATGCACATTTGTTTAGCACATTCTGGGAACAAAGTTAGTTTGTATAAGCATGTTCACATGCCTATTTAAGCAGAAAGAAAGAAAAGAGTTTTGACTTATCTGTGAATTCCATATCTTGGGAGTACAGTACAGGACACGGCTGAACATTCATAGACCTGGCAGTCTTCAGTTTTGTAGCCAGCAATGCAGAGTATCCAGAAATAGAAAATAGGGTGGCCTCTGTCCTATACGCCAAGGTATGAAATTTACAGGCAAGTAAAAATTCCTCTAATGCCAATCCTACCTTACAGGACACAGGCTGAATATTACAAACCTTGAGACATACCCAGGCAAAGAATGAGAAGGGTGGGCAACAGCTAGACAAACAGAACTGTGGCAACAGGCATAACACGAAGGGTCAACAGACCCCAATTCAGAGTGCTGCTACAAGAACCTTGCAGCTGAAAGCTGCAACAGCAGATGATTGGATATCAACTTAAAAACAAAAGGAGTATAAACAGAGGACTATCAGGTAGCTATACAAACCTGGGCTACAGAAGCTTGGTGTTGGAATGCCAAGGAAACATCCACCAACCTAGGGGTGTTAACATGTAGGAGTAGTTTTGTCATTTAAAGTGTAAGCTCTGGCGGTTTTTAAAGTCAGAATTTTTTTAATTAAAATACTAAACAGATTTATATCATTGCACAGAGCAGCCCTGAATGTCCTCTTCTGGGGTTCCTCACTGGAGCTCAATGCTTTTCCTTTTCTGTGTCTGATCCCATAGCAAGCTGCTTGCTATGGGGGCAGATGTGCATTCTTGCTTCCGAGCCATGACTCGGCTCCTCACAAGATTTGACTGACAGCACCGGGAACCAATGTCTCCCGCTGCTGCCTGTGTGATGAGAGGAACACAAACCAGTGCCACTGCAGACACCCACAGCGTTTTGTGGAGCAAAAGAGATAGAACTTGTGCTGGAGGGAAGGCATACATTAGCTTGAATTGAGACCAAGCGATTATTAAGGCATCTAAACCCAGTGTGAGATCTTTGGTCCTAGACAAAAACATATGTATCTTGTTGTTGAATCTTGAGGGTATTAACATCTGGGGTCTCCCATCTCTGACATATCAAGTGGAAGATGTCGGTGTGATGGGCTTATTCACCTTGATCCAGGTGTTGATAGCTGAAGTTAATCAAGCAAGCAAAGGGCCACATCACCTTATTTTAAACCCAAACTTTTCTTTTAACTAGTTATTTAACCTCGAATTCTGCAATCAACTCTTCACTGCCTTCTGTTACAATAGAAGCAGTGCATCCGGATTAGTGCAACCTCAGTAAAACTTTGGGAGCTGTACACCCAGACTACATGCAGTCTGTACTGTTGCTTCAGACACTGGATCTTGCATGGGTGCTCATTTCAGCACTTTGCACAACATGTGCAGTAAGCTGTGGGGGGTGCTGTAAAGGTCCAGAGCTGTGGTTCATCCCTATGGAACCTAGACCCAGCTGACCCCTTTGGGGGTTATGCTCTCAGTGGTACTTGAGGCCTGAAGTCTATACAGGCACCAGCTTCATGGGCAGGTAATGCGGTGTCATCTGTATCTTCAACAGTTACTGTTAAACCCAGGGCTGTGTTTGGAATGTATTCATTTTACAGAGTAAAACTTTGCACTTAAACTCAACTACTCAGTTTAGTCTTAGATGGATGACCAGGTTTTACTTATACTACAGGTTGCACATTTTACTGCTATGTCCGCCCAGAGCTCTTACTTAGGCGCTGTCTCCCGCCATTTTGCCATGGGACTGTCTGCACCCAGGTTGCTGCATTTTTCTTTCCAGACACACTTACTCTATTATTCCGCACCCTACTCTGCGAGTACCTCACAGAGAAAAACCTTCACTCATATCTAAGGCAGAAAACAGGCAAAAGAGAGTCAAAGCAAAAACTCTAAAGGCCACAGAGTGAAGATGCTTACCTTGCAGCCAAGCTGGATTCTATGTTAACACTGGTCTCTTTGACTCTACTTATACTTCAGGCATGCAGCAGGCAGCCGACCTGATAAAAGCTGATTTTTCTGCAACTGTCAGGCCGCATACACACGACCGAGGAACTCGTCGGGCGAAACACATAGTTTTCCTCGTCGAGTTCCTTCTTAGGCTTGTCGAGGAACTCGACAAGCTTGCTTTGCGTACACACTGTCAAAACCAAATCTCCTCGTTCTCAAACGCGGTGACTTCAACACATACTACCGCAGGGTAAGTTCGATTCCACTGGCACAACCCTTGGGGCTGCTTTTGCTAATCTCATGTTACTGAAAAGTTTGGTAAGAGACATTTTCACTTTTAGTCTGTTACAGAGTGACAAATGTGCTATCTCCATTACAAACGCTAGTTTTACAGAAGGTGCGCGGGTTTCTTAGCATACACACGCTCGAGTTTCTCGCCGGAAACCAGCCCGACGGGAAACTCGACAGTTTCCTCGATGGAAAACGTACACACGACCGGTTTTCTCGGCAAAACACGTCTCCCAACACGTTTCTTCCTGGATTCTGCCGAGGAAACCGGTCGTGTGTACGCGGCCTCACAATATTCGGACGACTAATGCAGGGGTCGACGATATCCGGGCGCCAGGTCGCAATTGCAACAAAAAATTGTGACCTGGCGCCCGCCGGTAATTGAGGCCGTGAAGCTGCAATCGCGCGGTAGAGGAGGTGGGGGCACACGGAGGCACAGGATCCTGTGTCTCCGTGCGCCCCCACCTCCCCTGCCGCGCGATCTCCGTGGGCCCATGACGGCCGGTAATTGAGGCCGCGGCTTTGTGGCCTTGTGAAGTCCCAAGCTCTTCCTTCTGTGAGCTGGCTCCATCTGGTGGTGGCCGTTGGCATTACAAGTTAAACAGCAATTCTAATGTCATTTTTGACTGCCATCTCTTCCCTCTAATTGAAAACCCCAAGCTTTATATATATTTTTTTATTCTAACACCCTAGAGAATAAAATGGCGATCGTTGCAATACTTTCTGTCATGCCGTATTTGCGCAACGGTCTTTTTTGGGAAAAACTTACACTTTTTTAAATTAAAAAATAAGACAATTTTTTTTTAATATTGTGAAAGATAATGTTACGCCGAGTAAATTGATACCCAACATGTCACGCTTCAAAATTGCCTCCGCTCGTGGAATGCCGACAAACTTTTACCCTTTAAAATCTCCATAGGCGACGTTTAAAAAAATCTACAGGTTGCATGTTTTGAGTTACAGAGGAGGTCTAGGGCTAGAATTATTTCTCTCGCTCCAACGATCACAGCGATACCTCACATGTGTGGTTTGAATACCGTTTACATATGCGGACGCTACTCACGTATGTGTTCGCTTCTGCGCGCAAGCTCGTCTGGACGGGGCGCATTTTCTGGCTCTTTACTTTTTTAGCTGGCTCCTGGATTCCAAGAAAATTTGTCAAACCCTGGACTAATGGCTTGAATACGATTGCTTTGTATCACATCCAAATGTTAGGCTCCATCTCTGACTGAGTGGGTTTTTAAGAGGCCCAGCCCAGAAGAGGCAGACATAGAAGGGGGTTAAAAGGACCTAGAGGCAGTGTTAGAGGATGCTGCAGAAGATTCATCACCCCCAGACTCGTACATCTGAAGCTGCAGCTTCGCGCAATATGCATAAAAATGTTGATATGCTGACAACTGTGCACAAAAGCCTTGGCACGGTCATACTTTAATCTCCTGCATCTCGCCATGCCTTTTTGGGTACATAAAGACCTGCTAAATCTAAAAATACATTCCCCATGAACCAACTGGACATGGGCAAATTACGAATCATAAAAAAAATGAAGTAGTCCTGTTCTGACAGTTAATCCGGCAGTCTTAAATATCTCACTGTTCTGATTAAAGATGTTCCTTTTTTGCAATTGTGATTTTTTTTAATATTTAACTGGTTGCTCATTTCTGTTTTGTGCCCTTATTATAGTGCTGTTCTACAAAGTTTTTTTTCAAACATTATACAGAGAGGAAGTTTTGGACCCTATTACCACCTCTCTTTTCTCTTAAAAGCTCAGCTCTTGCTGCAAATTTTCTGTCAAACCGCAGCTATATGCATTAAGGTGAAAAAAACCTTGCAGTGTCCGGCTCCCCAGCCCCCCACCCCCCCCCCCCCGTTTTACTTACCCAAGCCCCGAATTTCGGTGGGCGCATCCCCGCCGTCCTTCTCTCCATGGAGTCCTGGCTTTGATTGGATAGATTGATAGCAGCGCATCCATTGGCTTCTGCTGCTGTCACTCAAATCCAATGGGGCCGAGTCATACACTCTGCGTCTATGAACATCGAGTGTATGATTCAGGAGCGTGCCCGCAAGCTAACCCCCTCGGGAGAGCGCTTTCCCAGAGGGGGTTATCCAAAATCGAGGAGCCGCAAGAGCCACGGTGGGACCCCAGAACAGGTGGATCGAGGCCACCTTTGTGCAAAACAAACTGCACAGTGGAGGTACGACAAGTTTGTTATTTAACCACTTAAGGACCGCCTCCTGCAGATATACATTGTCAGAATGGCACGGCTGGGCACAAGCACGTACCTATACGTCCTCTTTAAGTGCCCAGCCGTGGGTCGCAGTGCACGCCCACGACCCGGTTCGAAGCTCAGTGACAGCGGGACCCGCAGACCCGACCCCCCACGGAGTCCCGCGATCGGAGCTGAAGAACGGAAAGAGCTGTGTGTAAGCTTCCCCGTTCTTCACAGTGGCAGCTTCATTGATCGTGTGTTCCCTAATATAGGGAAACATGATCAATGACGTCACACGTCCAGTCCCGCCCCCCTACAGTTAGAAAAACATATGAGGTCACACAACTCATACAGCGCCCCCTAGTGGTTAACTCCCAAACTGCAATTGTCCTTTTCACAGTAAACAATGCATTTGTATAGCATTTTTTTGCTGTGAAAATGACAAAGATCCCAAAAATGTGTCAAAATTGTCCGATGTGTCCCCCATAATGTCGCAGTCATGAAAAAAATTGCTGAACGCCGCCATTAGTAGTAAAAAAAAAAAATGCTATAAAACTATCTCATATTTTGTAAACGCTATAAATTTTGCGCAAACCAATCGATAAACGCTTATTGCGTTTTTTTTTTTACCAAAAATAGGTAGAAGAATACGTATCGGCCTACACTGAGGGAAAAAAATGTTTTTTATATCCTTTTGGGGGATATTTACTATAGCGAAAAGTAAAAAATATTGAATTTTTTTCAAAATTGTCGCTCTATTTTTGTTTATAGCGCAAAAAATGAAAACCGCAGAGGTGATCAAATAACACCAAAAGAAAGCTCTGTTTGTGGTAAAAAAAGGACGCCAATTCTGTTTGGGAGCCACATCGCACGACCGCGCAATTGTCCGTTAAATTGTCTGTTAAAGCAACGCAGTGCCGAATCGCAAAAACTGGCCAGGTCCTTGCATAAAGGTCTGGGTCTTAAGTGGTTAAAGAAAAAGAAACGCAAACCTTTAGTATCACTTTAAAGCTAAAATCTAGGCAGATATATAACACAAATTAACACAGCTCTGTATTAATAAAGGCAATTTTAATGCAAGCAGTGGTATGCGAGACGAAGAAGCAGCACAAGGAGCCAATCAGTTTATATGTCGACAATAAATATGCCAACAGAAAGAATTAGTTTCCAGAGATGAGCTCACTAGTATAAATAAGTACTGTGTAAGATATTGTTGGATTAAAGGCTAAATTCACACTTGGCACAATTTTACACCTGTATTTAAGGTGTAACATGTAACGTGCAAATTCCCCTCCACCACCCCCACTGTGACAGTGTTTAGGGGTAATCTTTGGGAAGCACATATAATCACGTGAGAATGTGTGAAAAGACAAGTTCCTGCATGGTTTACGGTTTTCAATCCGTTTTTTCTCTTTGCCCTTTTTTTATTTATTTATTTGAAAATGAAGTCAATCTGCTGTACTGGGTCAGGCTGTTTGTCCTGTATTCCTTTATTTTGCTGGGATATATGTTCTGTGAACTCATGTAAGTACTGTTCTAATTTACCCTAATACAACCGACATTCCATCTTGTAATTGTACATTTGCCTTTTTTTGTGCATACTTTCAATAAGACCAGTTTAAAAAATAATGTAAATGTGTGAAAACTTTAATGTTCCTTTGGGTAGAGGTGCACTTTAAATTTCAACTCCTGGAAAACTGCTAAAAGCAGATGAAACTCATACGCAATATTCAAAAATAAAAACAGAAACAGAGAGGGAAAGGTAAAAAGTAAAAGGAAGGAAAAATAAGAAGTTTGGGGGAAAAGAGGGAAGAAAAGGACACAAAAGAGAAAGCACTCACATTGGCCACATCCTTATATACTGGTAAGGGAAAAAAGCAATAACTACAGGTAGATATTGATGGTCGGACTCTGAGGCTAGGCGGAAGTTTAAAAAAGAAACTTTATTACATAGAGTATTACATAAATATAAAGAAAAAAATACATAATGATAAAATATAACCACAAAAATAGCAGCCAAAACTAGAAAAATCCTTAGAAGTCGCCTAGCTTTGGCGACTTCTAAGGATTTTTCTAGTATTGGCTGCTATTTTTGTGGTTATATTTTTTCATTATGTATTTTTTTCTTTATATTTATGTAATACTCTATGTAATAAAGTTTATTTTTTAAACTTACTTCCGCCTAGCCTCAAAGTCCGACCATCAATATCTACCTGTAGTTATTGTTTTTTTCCCTTACTCATACGTAATAGCCACAGTTCTGTCCATCCAGTCCTGATATTTAAAAGGGGTGTAAAGGTACAATTTTTTTCCCCTAAATAGCTTCCTTTACCTTAGTGCAGTCCTCCTTCACTTACCTCATCCTTCGATTTTGCTTTTAAATGTCCTTATTTCTTCTGAGAAATCCTCACTTCCTGTTCTTCTGTCTTTAACTCCACACAGTAATGCAAGGCTTTCTCCCTGGTGTGGAGTGTCATGCTCGCCCCCTCCCTTGGATAACAGGAGAGTCAGGACGTGCACTAACACACAGCTCCTTTCTCTATCAGCAACATAGAGAGCATCCTGACCAGGGCTTGAGTCATGCATTTTTTCACAGCAGGAACGCTGTTCTCTTTGCAGGACTAGAGCCGCCCGAGCCGATAAGAGTCCAGCCTGGCCAGTATGAGGTATGCGACACCCTCCTCCTCCTCCTCTCTCAGCACCCAGTACAACTACATGCAGCTCCGCGCTACTTCCAGGTTTCCTCACACCGTGGTCAGCTCTAGGTATGGTGGTGGAGCAGGAGGCTGCAGGGAGGAATCTGCTGGTGGTGGTGCTGCGGGACCTGGCTGACCCAGAGGGACACCCAAGATGAGAGAACGGGAGGCTGAGCCGTGAAGAGGTGGAGGGAGAGCTGTGCGAGGCAGTGCTGCAGCTGCTGGGAGGAAGGTGAAGCTGGTGCACAGAGAGCTGTGTGTGTGATGTGGGGTGAGCTGAGTGCAGCTGTGCATTATATGTTACTGGTCACACTGCTCCCCCACCTGACAAACTTCTCCCCCCGACACACTGCTCCCCAACAAACTGTTCCCCCACCTGACACACTGCCCCCCCCCCCCAAGAAACTGCTCCCCTGCCTGTGTCTAACCCCCCTACCACCCCTGCCTGTGTCTAACCCCCCTCTACCACCCCTGACTGTGTCTAACCCCCCCTACCACCCCTGCCTGTGTCTAACCCCCCCCCCCCCCCCCTACCACCCCTGCCTGTGTCTAACCCCCCCTACCACCCCTGCCTGTGTCTAACCCCCCTGCCTGTGTCTAACCACCCCTACCACCCCTGCCCGTGTCTAGCCCCTCTACCACCCCTGCCCGTGTCTAGCCCCTCTACCACCCCTGCCCGTGTCTAGCCCCTCTACCACCCCTGCCCGTGTCTAGCCCCCCTACCACCCCTGCCCGTGTCTAGCCCCCCTACCACCCCTGCCCGTGTCTAGCCCCCCTACCACCCTGCCCGTGTCTAGCCCCCTACCACCCCTGCCCGTGTCTAGCCCCCCTACCACCCCTGCCCGTGTCTAAGCCCCCCTACCACCCCTGCCCGTGTCTAGCCCCCCTACCACCCCTGCCCGTGTCTAGCCCCCCTACCACCCTTGCCCGTGTCTAACCCCCCCTACCACACCCCTGCCCGTGTCTAACCCCCCCTACCACACCCTGCCCGTGTCTAACCCCCCCTACCACCCCTGCCCGTGTCTAACCCCCCCTACCACCCCTGCCCGTGTCTAACCCCCCCTACCACCCCTGCCTGTGTCTAACCCCCCCCCTACCACCCCTGCCAGCGTCTAACCCCCCTACTGTGTCACCCCTGCCCGTGTCTAACCCCCCTACCACCCCTGGCTGTGTCTAACCCCACTCCCTACCGCCCCCTGCCTGTGTCTTACCCCCTTCCCTACCACCCGTGGCTGTGTCTAACCCCCCAACCACCCCTGCCTGTGTCTAACCTCTCAATACCACCCCTGGCTGTGTCTAAACCCCTACCACTCCTGGCTGTGTCTAACCCCCTCCCTACCACCCCTGGCTGTGTCTAACATGCCTACCACCCCTGCCTGTGTCTAACCCCCTCCCTACCACCCATGGCTGTGTTTAACCCCCCTCAATACCACCCCTGGCTGTGTTTAACCCCCCACACTACTACACATGCCTGTGTCTAAACCCCTACCACTCCTGGCTGTGTCTAACCCCCTCCCTACCACCCCTGGCTGTGTCTAACACGCCTACCACCCCTGCCTCTGTCTATCACCCTTACAACTCCTGTGTCTACCCCCTCCCTAGCACCCCTGCCTGTGTCTTACCCCCTTCCTACCACCCCTGCCTGAGTCTAAACCCCCCACCACACCTGCCTCTGTCTAACCCCCCATAACACCCCTGCCTGTGTCTAAACCCCCATACCACCCCTGCCTGTGTCTAAACCCCCCCACCACCGCTGCCTGAGTCTAAACCCCCCCCCACCACCACCGCTGCCTGTGTCTAAACCCCCCCCCCCCCCCCACCACCGCTGCCTGTGTCTAAACCCCCCCCCCCACCACCACCACTGCCTGTGTCTAAACCCCCCCCCCACCACCGCCACCTGTGTCTAAACCCCACCATCACTGTTGCATGTAAATCTGACTAACTGATACATTTAATTTGGGTTTTAATTGTAATGATATAAAATAATTAATGTGGGGGCCTTTTGGTGGGCAAGATTTTTATCTTTTTTTTGGGGGGGGGGGGGGGGGGCAAGCACTTCATTCCTGGGCCCGGGCAGTACAATGTCTTGGGCCGGCCCAGATATATATATATATATATATATATATATATATATATATATATACACACACACACACACACTTTTTTTGTATTTTTGAGGTGGGGAATCTTGGGTGAGTTCCCACATTTTTTTTCCCCAGGACTTGAACTCTGTTCCTGACTCTCCTGTTGTCCAAGAGAGGGGGCGAGCACGACACTCCATACCAGGGAGAAAGCCTTGCATTACTGTGTGGAGTTACAGACAGAAGAACAGGAAGTGAGGATTTCTCAGGAGAAGTAAGGACATTTAAAAGCAAAATCAAAGGATAAGGTAAGTGTTTAAAAAAAGAAAACGTCACATCAGTTAGACAGATTAATTTGGTTTAGTGCTTTTTGGTTGACAACTGTGAGCCTGGTCACATGGTTATATATTATTTATTTTCCATGTTTATATTTAATTGCATATTGCTAAAATCACATCTCATATAAAGTCTCAACCTTTTCCAGTTGTTATCTAGGATGAAGTAAGTGAAGAAGGAGGACTGCACTAAGGTAAAGGAAGCTATTTAGGAAAAAAAATTGTACCTTTACAACCCCTTTAACCACTTCCGGTCCGCGCTATTGACATAATACGTCAGCAGCGCGGACCTGAGGCGCCGGGGTCACGTCTTTGGACGTGATTTGCTTGTAATTACCCTGTGGCGCGCGGCGGGGGAAAAACAATCCTGACGCATCACCGAGGATTCGATGCGTGTACCCGGCGGCCGCGATGTCCGTCAGGTACACGCGATCGTCGGTGACAGAGCAGGGACATGGAGCTCTGTGTGTAAACACAGAGCTCCACGTCCTGTCAGGGAGAGGTGACAGATGCTGTTTCCCTTGTACATAGGGAGACAGCATCGATCACCTCCCCCAGTCACCCCCCTCCCCCCACACAGTTAGAACACACCCAGGCAATACATTTATAACCCCTTCCTCACCCCCCTAGTGTTAACCCCTTCAATGCCAGTCACATTTATACAGTAATTGGTGCATATTTATAGCACTGGTCGCTGTATAAATGTGAATGGCGCCAAAATTGTGTCAAAAGTGTCCGATTTGTCCGCCGCAATATCGCAGTCAAAATAAAAATCGCAGATCGCCGCCATTACTAGTAAAAAAAAAAAATATAAAAAAAAAATCATAATTCTGTCCCCTATTTTGTAGGTGCTATAACTTTTGCGCAAAGCAGTCACTTATTGTGTTTTTTTTTTTTTACAAAAATACGTAGAAGAATACGTATCGGCCTTAACTGAGAAAAAAAAATATATATATTTTTTTTTTAAATTGGGATATTTATTATAGCAACAAGTAAAAAATATATATATATTTTTAAATTGTCGCACTTTTTTTGTTTATAACGCAAAAAAAAAAACGCACGGGCGATCAAATACCACCAAAAGAAAGCTCTATTTGTGGGGAAAAAAAGGACGCCAATTTTGTTTGGGTGCCACGTCACACGACCACGCAATTGTCAGTTAAAGCAACGCAGTGCCGCAAGCTGAAATTTCGCCTGGGCACGAAGGGGGTTTATGTGCCCAGTAAGCAAGTGGTTAAAGCTGGCCATAGATGAATCAAAATTTGTCTGGTTCAGCAGGGAATTTCGAACCCTCTATGGCCTTTCCCGTTCATGGGAATTTAATCCAATTATTGACTTCTCATGAACGAGTATGCTGGAAAACTTTGCTTCGATCAGCGTATGCAGCCAATCGGCTGCAGCACTGATTAGTGTATTTTGAAGGTGGGGGAGTCCCGCTGTCAGAATACAATACAGCGAAGAAGATTCCTGCACCCACCTCAAATGTGTGGGGAATCTGTTCAGTTTGATTTTTTTTTTTTAATTTGCCAGTGGGCCATGCATGTCCAACTTTAGACACCTATCCCTCACAACTTGTCCTGCTCTAGCACCTTGTGCTTTTGTCCCTCCCTGCTCTGAGCTCTGCTGTACAAACTGCAAAAGGCTTAAATTCTAGTACTTGCATACACAATTTGGGTTTAGACAAATACATTTTGTTACGTATTGATTAGTAATTTTTGGCTTTTATATTTACCTTAAGCTCCCCTTTAAATAAAACCAAGGAACACAACTTTGATAGGTAAGAGAAGGAAACTTACTGTCCACTTGTTTTCTTTTCTTCAGTTCAAGCTCAGCCATTTCACTCAGTAGAATGATTCCATCTAGCAGAGTATGGTCTAAAGTCAAGTCAGGAGTCAGAATCACAGTGCCCAAAGGCAGCAAAGAGCTGGCTTCAGGCATTTCAGTTGCTGCAACTAGAACATTCATACCAGCCAATGGATCTTCAGTCTTTACATTTGTACAGTTTGTGTCGCTATGTCCACCAGACATGTTTTCAGCTAAGCAACTAAACATCCCATCCGTGTCTCCTTCTGTACATTCTTTGCCAATTTCTACACTGTTATCCATCATCTCATTTGCGGAGTTAGGTGGTAAAATGCCCTGAGGCACAACTATCCTATTCATTTTGCAATTTTCATCGAGGGTTAAGGTGTCGGGAAAGTCAGTTTGAGTTGAACAAGTCTCTTTTCCTGTCCTCGGAATTGCCCCAGAAGTGCAAAATTTTATATTTTCCACTACGGATTTATGGTCATTTTCTTCCATAGCCATAACTTTAATTTCTTGTACAAGGCCTTTCTGACATTCTACAGGTACTGAGCAAGATCCACTTTCATCTTGAAGGCTCTCTCTGCATGTTTCAGATACATCTTCTACTTTAATTATATTGTCCATTTTTTCATTTGTCTCAAAATCCTTTGTATTATGAGACTTTGAATTCAAATTGAGCTCAGGAGTCTCTGTGCTTAATTCAGGCTGCTTGACAATAGGTATAAAACACTCTTCACCTGAAACCTCATGTAACTGGTTTATGCAAGAGAGATGTTGTCGTACCGAAGATGATAGAGACTGAAATGGAAATCCTTGGGTGGTATCTGAAACATAAAATGAATACATCTTACACAGAGCCACTTACTCATGTTACAAATATTTCCAAAAGCTTCAAAAGAAAAATATTAAAATAGAACTCCAGGTTGGAAGCAACATTTGATCACATATTGTATGTAGCAGCAATCTCCATAAAATATCCGAGTACGTGAAAGCAGGCCTGTTATGAGGTGCTTACCTAAATACACCAACTGAAAAACCTCCAATTGGCTTCACATTTCTACTCCATGTACACTATTAACTCCCTGCTGTCAGAGACCGCTACCATATTTGATTTGTTTGCCACTCGCCAATTCATGTAACACTAGCCATCCATGGCTTATGCAAACAGGTTCCCATATATCTGCAAGCTGGTAGCGGCAGAGCTGTGCAAAATGTGGCTTCCTTACTGCCTTCAATAGAATAGAAACACAGGGCCCTGTAAGTTCTCAGGGAACTTCAAAAGATGCAAAAAGTCACATGACCAATAGCCCAGAAGGTCCAATTGCATGTGATTTGACTGATGGTGTCTTACATGAGCTTGCATTTGTCAATATTTATTTGAAGATCTCACTAATGCCGACAATGAGATCCGTGGGGTACATGTACAATGCAGAGCTTCCGACAGCTAGTCTGGGTTCACACTATTGCGAACACAGACATTGCATGTAATTCACACCGCATTGCTGTGCCAATCACATGTGATGTCTGTGCAATGCGAATTCTGCCATACAGTTGTATAGCAGAACTCGCATTGGAACCAAACGTAAAAGGTGCAGGAACCTTTTTTCCCCCCCACACTGAAATTGGATTGTATGGGTATTCTCACTGCGAACTGGGGGTATCATTAACCACTTAACCCCAGGACCATATTGCTGTCCAATGACCAGAGCACTTTTTGTGATTCGGCACTGCGTCGCTTTAACTGACAATTGCGCGGTCGTGCGATGTGTTTTCCAAACAAAATTGGCGTCCTTTTTTTCCCACAAATAGAGCTTTCTTTTGGTGGTATTTGATCATCTCTGCGGTTTTTATTTTTTGCGCTATAAACAAAAATAGAGCGACTATTTTGAAAAAAATGCAATATTTTTTACATTTTGCTATAATAAATATCCCCCAAAAATATATAAAAAAAACATTTTTTTCCCTCAGTTTAGGCCGATACGTATTCTTCTACATATTTTTCGTAAAAAAAAAAAATCGCAATTAGCGTTTATTGATTGGTTTGCGCAAAATGTATAGCGTTTACAAAAAAGGGGGTAGTTTTATGGCATTTTTATTAATATTATTTTTTTACTAGTAATGGCGGCGATCAGCGTTTTTTCCAGTACCGAGACATTATAACACGTCGGCCAATTTTGAATTTTTTTTGGGACCATTGGCATTTTTATAGCGATCAATGCTATAAAAATGCATTGGATTACTATAAAAATGCCATTGGCAGTGAAGGGGTTAACACTAGGGGGCAGGGAAGGGGTTAAGTGTGTTCCTGGGTGTGTTCTAACTGTATGGGGGGGTGGACTCACTAGGGGAAATCACTGATCTTCTGTTCATACATTGTATGAACAGAAGATCAGCGTTTCCGCCGCTGACAGGAACGAGAGCTATGTGTTTACACACATGGCTCCCGTTCCCCGCTCTGTAACAAACGAGCATGCCCGGCGGCGATCGCGCCCGCCGGGCACGAGCATGGGACTCGGGGGACGAGCGGGGGGGGCGCGCGCGCCCCCTAGCGGCCGCAAAAATGCGGACGTATAGCTACGGGCTATCGCCCAGGAGAGCCACCGTCCCGCCGTATAATGACGGTGGGCGGTCGGCTAGTGGTTAACTTTGTATTGACACCCACATCGGTTTGCAGAGGGCAGTGTGAACTGTCTGCGAGGAAGATGTGATGCGGGAACCGGCACTGGAAACCCGCTGGTTCCTGCATGGCAATAGTGTGAACCAAGGCTGATACAGTCACACCGAGGACAATACTGATTTGAAAGAATATAATCTCCTAGTAAAATACAAAAAAAAATACTTAAAAAATTATTCAGAGAGGTGAAGTTGAATTTTAACGGTTTGACTCCAGAGGCAAAATTATCATAGCTAAAACAAATTAAACCCAATATAAATGACTACTGGTTAAGTGTATAAGCGATTCTACATTTAAAGTAGACCTTAATCCTAAACCTAACTGTCCTCATGCCCTGCCTCTTCTCCCCTCCCTCTATTTAAACTGGATATTTATTCAGATATCTACTGTACTGCAATCCATCAGTTCTGCATTTCTTGCCTAGGAAAAAATGACGATTGTGATTCCCCTCCCCTAGCCAAGATTTGCTGCAGAGCTTCAGGTCTGGAACGCCTGGCAGGACACCTGCGCATGCACAAGTTTTCCTACATATACGCAAAGACAGGTAGCATGAAATGGGCAGTGGCGCTTTGAACCCTTTTTTAACCCCTTTGGGCTACTTCCCCTACTGCCTCAGTGTGAAAGTGCCCCAAGAGGAAACTTATGCTTATGCTGAAAGCATGATAATTTTTTTGCTGCGAATGCCAATTCCATGAGAGTGGTACTAGAAAGGAATTTTTATACATCATGTTTGAATGCAAATGAACTGAACGCTCAATTTATTTTCTATTTTGGAAATAAGGAAGAAGCATTTTTAAAGATTGTAATTAAGGAAGAATGTTAATTTTTATTTTCTGGGGGAATTTGGAACTCAGTTCCACCAGGCTCAGACCCTTTGGTGCCCGCTCACCACAATCACTTGTGAACACAGAAGTCTGGTTTCTGTGTTTACAAGTGACTGCTTTGTTGAACTCTGCACACTGTATGTAATGCAATTCTGGTATTTAATGCCCCTTTAAGAATGTTTTGAAATCTGAACGGGTCGTGGTTGAGTTCCTGCACCTATTTTCTGAGAAAAAAAGCTCTGTTGATAACTAAAGGTCATAAAGCAACCAGTTACTATATTATATTTTAATGCTAATCACTTAACGTGATACTAAAGGTTTTAATAATAAAAAAGAACAATCTGCTCGTTTTGCACAGAGTGGCCCCAAATGCCATCTTCTGCGGTCCCCCGGCTCCTCCCCACATCAGATAACCCCCTAGAAGCGCTCTCCCGGAGAGTTACCTTTGCGGGCGCGCTCCTGTGTCCAGCATTTAGAGCCCATAGCCGCCAAATGCAGGACTCAGCCCTGCCCTCCGGGTCAATGGATTTGATTGACAGCAGTGGGAGCCAATGGCTGCGCTGCTATCAATCTATCCAATCAAGAGTCGAGAACCCCAGGCAGAGAGAGATGTGGGACATTCCAGGGCTCAGTTAAGTAAATCGAGGGGCTGGTGACTGACAGAAGTTTTTTCACCTTAATGCATAGGATGCATTAAGGTGAAAAAAAAGGAGGGTTTACAACCCCTTTAACCACTTGCCGACTGCAGCACGACGATGTACGTTGACACAATAGCAGGCAAATGGGCGTACCCTTTAAATTTGCCACCCAGCGCCCCCGCCTCGTGAGTGCGCCTGCGGGTCTCGGGAACGTGATGTTCCCGGGCTGCCCGCGATTGCGGTTGGCAAAGGCAGAAGAGGGGGATGCCTTTGTAAACAAGGCATTCCCCTGTTCTGCCTAGTGACACGTCAGTGATCTACTGTTCCCTGTGATCGGGAACAGTGATCAGTGACATGTCGCTGGTAGCTCCTCCCCCTAACAGTTAGAATCAGTCCCTAAAAAAACACTTAACCCCTTCAGCGCCACCTAGTGGTTAACCCCTTCACTGCCAGTGTAATTTTCACAGTAATCATTGCATTTTTATAGCATTGATCGTTGTAAAAATGACAATGGTCACAAAAATGGGTCAAAAGTCCCAGTCACGAGAAAAATTGCAGATCGTCGCCATTACCAGTAACAAAAAAATGACATAAAACTATCTCCTATTTTGTAGACGCTATAACTTTTGCGCCAATCAATATAGGTTTATTGTACATTTTTACAAAAATATGTAGAATACATATCGGCCTAAACTGAAAAAAAAAATAGCTTTTTTTTTTTAATTGAGAATATTTACTATAGCAAAAAGTACAAAATATTGCTTTTTTTTCAAAATTGTTGCTGTATTTTTGTTGATAGCGCAAAAAAATAAAAAAAACGCAGTGGTGATCAAATACCACCAAAATAAAGCTCTATTTGTGGGGGAAAAAAAGGACGTCAATTTTGTTTGGAAGCCACGTCGCATGACTGCACAATTGTCAGTTGTATCGACGCAGTGCCGAATCACAAAAAGAGCTCTGGTCTTTGGCTAGCCAAATGGTCCGGGGCTTAAGTGGTTAAGTATGTGGAAAAAATAGGATTTTTGTACTCACCGTAAAATCCATTTCATGGACGGACACAGCAGCATTGACCTTAGGGTTATATCACCTTCCTTCCAGGAGAGACTAGGCAGAAATCAGCACTTCAAGTGTTAAAAAACACTTCTGCAGTACAGCTCCTCCCAGGGGGCGTGGTTCCCCGGGTATATAACCCCCACTCTGACTGAACAGCTTCAGTTCGTAACAAGCAGTACAAACCAAAAGGAGGGGTGGGTGCTGTGCGCGTCCATGAACTCAGAGAAATGGATTTTACGGTGAGTACAAAAATCCTATTTTCTCTTCCGTTCATGGACGGACACAGCAGCATTGACCAAGCAGTGTCAAAATTTCGAGGGGTGGGAAAAACACACAGCAAACCAGGGTTCACCCCAAACAAAAAAAACAACCAGAGTTTCTCAACGGAGGAACTCCAACCTTAAACCGCCGTCTGTAAAACCTTGCGGCCAAAAGGAGGAATCCGAAGATGCACTCACATCCACCTTACACACCTGTAAAACAGACACTTGATGATAGAAAGCCCAAGAGGCACCAATAGCCCTGGTCCAATAAGCCATAACCTGAAAGGAAGGTGCTCGCCCCTTTAGGGCATAGGCCTGATGGACGACCTGTCTGATCCACCTAGAAATGGTGGCCGACGAAACCGCCAGACCCTTTTTAGGACCAGTCACCGACACAAACAGTGAATCTGATCTCCGGAACGGAGCCGTAGCAGACAAGTACACCCCTAGGGCCCGAACCACATCCAAGGAATGCAAAGCGGCCTCCTTCTGGTTATTTGGCTGAGGACATAAGGATGGTAACACTATGTCCTCATTAATGTGAAAAGTCGACACAACCTGTGGAAGAAATGACGGCTGCGGGCGCAGCACCACCTTATCCTTGCGGATGACCAAGTATTGAGCCTTGCAGGACAAGGCTGCCAGTTCAGACACCCGTCTGACCGAGGAAATTGCTACCAGAAAAACCACCTTCTGAGACAAGGTCAAAAGGGGAATCTTCTGAATGTCCTCAAACAGAGCGTCTTGAAGCACCGAGAGGACCAAATTCAAGTCCCAAGTGGAGAGCGCACAGGAGGGGCCACATGCCGGACCAACTGTACAAACATACACACTTAGGAGGGCGCCGCCAAGGGTTCGCTGAAAGTCAATAGCTAGAGCCGAGATCTGACTGTACTTAAGGCGAGAGCCTGATCCACTCCCCGCTGTAAGAACAGCAGAATCCGGGACAGCACGTAGAGATGTAGGCCTTCCACGTACGATGATAGATCTTACGTGAAGTAGTCTTTCGTGCACGTAGCATGGTAGGGATCACCGGGCCTGATAGACCACGGTCCCTCAGAACCTGGCTTTCAACAGCCACGCCGTTAAAGCCAGCGACTGTAAAGCAGGGTGAAAGATCGGTCCTTGTGATAGGAGATCTTCTCTCAGGGGTAGACGCCAAGGGACCGCGTACCAGGGATGGCGCGGCCAATCTGGGGCGATCAGGATCGTTGGTATCCCTTCGGCTTCTACTCTGTGCAGCAGGCGAGGAAGAAGTTTCAGAGGAGGGAAGGCGATAGTGACCCCACGGAGCCACCAATGCGTCCGACGCATCCGCGCACGGGTCTCTTGACTTGGCCACGAACCGTAGCACCTTTTTTCGATTGAGACGGGACGCAAGAAGGTCCACGTCTGGAGTGCCCCATTTTAGGCACTGACTCAAACGACTCCGGGTGTAGTGGCCACTCTCCTTGGTCTAGTGTTTGGCGACTTAGTGTCGGCTTGCCAATTCTGTACCCCCGGAATGTACACGGCCGAAAGAGCCGGAACGGATCGTTCGGCCCACTGAAGGATGTGCGTGACCTCCTTCACTGCAGCCGAGCTCCGTGTGCCTCCCTGATGATTGACGTATGCCACGGCCGTGGCGTTGTCGGACTGGATTCTGACCGGATGGTCCTGCAGACCTCGGGACCACTTGGTGAGGCTTAACTTGATTGCACGGAGCTCCAGTACATTGATTGGAAGGCTCGGCGACTCCTGAGTCCAGCGCCCCTGGGCTGACTGGGTACCCCAGACATCCCCCCAGCCGGAGAGAGGCTGGCATCCATCGTGACCACAGTCCAATGGCACGGCAGAAACAACTTCCCGGTCTGAAGCACCGGAGACGTCAGCCACCACACCAGGGAGGACTTGACCAGTCGACTCACCCGAATCTGGTAATCCAGTGACGAAGGGAGCTTGTCCCAATGTGACAGAATCTCCTTCTGTAGGCACCATGGTGTGGAATTGGGCATACGGGACTGCCTCGAAAAAGGCCACCATCAGACCCAAAACCGGAGGGACGACCACTTCTGGGTCGTCAACCGTTGCACCGCAGACTGTAGTGTCTGAAGTTTTTCCATTGGGAGAAAGACTCTTGCCTCCGAGGAATCCAGGATTAACCCCAAGTATTCCACCCGCTGAGACGGTACCAACATAGACTTCCGTATGTTCAGAAGCCAGCCGAATTCCTGTAGGGTTTGGCAGGTGATGGACACGACCTCTTCTAACTCTGAGCTTGAGGAAGCTCTCAAGAGAAGGTCGTCCAGGTAGCCCACGATAGCGATCCCGCGCTGCCTCAGCAGGGCTAGGATCGGAGCGAGCACCTTGGTGAAGACCCTTGGTGCCGAGGCCAGTCCGAACGGGAAGGCCGCAAATTGAATGTGGTCCTCTCTGATCGCAAAGCGCAAAAATCTCTGATGCATTGCACATATGGGGACATGCAGGTATGCATCCATGATGTCCAGGGAGGCCATGAAATCCCCCTGATGGAGCGCTGCCACCACCGAGCGGATCGACTCCATTTTGAAGTTTTGCACTTTGACAAAACAATTGATTGGGCGAACCCCTTCCTTCTTGGGGACTACAAACAAATTGGAGTAAAACCCCTGAAACAGCTCCCCTGAAGAAACTGGTACAATCACTCCCCTGACCAGTAGATCCTGGACAGCCCGACAGGGCCTTCCGGCGAACCGGAGGAAGCTGGAGGTTGGAAGGAAAAAATCTGTTTGGCGAACAAGAGAGAAACTCTATCTTGTACCCCGAGGAAACTACCTCGCAAACCCAACGGTCGGCTAGAAGAGAACTCCACCGAGCCGCGAATTCGCGAAGTCGGCCCCCCACCCGTGACACGGTCTGGGGCAGACCTTCATGCGGAAGCAGGCTTGTCCGCAGGCTTGTGGTACCAGGTGCGCTTTTGCCTTTTACCTATACAAGCCGCGTTCCGCGGCAAAATGGCGGCAACACGCGCTAGTGAAAGCACAATGACGCAGCAGAAAGTCCACAGCAGGACTCCTCACTCCAAACCAACTGTTCCCCACAGAAAACAGACCCCGGCAGTGACAGAACCCCAGGAGGGCCCCCCCGAACAGCCGCCACCCAGTATGGGGAAGGAGGGACAGGAAGGGAGAGGGGAAAGCAGGGTGTACCCTCAGTCGACCTCCCCAGGAAAGCCCCAGCCATACCACCTTGCCGAGGCAAGTGGCCTACTCACCAGTCCTGTGTCCTGTGACCACCAGCTGGAGGCTTTCCTGACTGAACCAACATCCGCAAACGGCATGGCAGTCGGCCAGACACACTGTGACAAGGCCATAGAGACCGGTCATATCTGTGCCCTAGAACATGAAAGTTCCCCGGCCACCCCTGGAGCAATAGGGCATGTCGTGGATGACCCAGAGCTGAGCTGAGGGCCGGCTCACGCTCGATGGCCGAACATGGGGGGACTACAAGGATCGAGGATCCAGCCTGTCTCCCAGTCGGCAGTTGATAGTAGAATCCAGGATCCAAAAAAGCAGGAACCAAAATAATAAAAGCAAAAAAATCGCAAAAATGGACTCAGAGAGGCCAGTCTACTCCTGATGCTAGGCAGAAAAAAACTGGAGCTGTTCAGTCAGAGTGGGGGTTATATACCCGGGGAACCATGCCCCCTGGGAGGAGCTGTACTGCAGAAGTGTTTTTTAACACTTGAAGTGCTGTTTTCTGCCCAATGTCTTCAGGAAGGAAGGTGATATGACCCTAAGGCCAATGCTGCTGTGTCCGTCCATGAACGGAAGAGAAATAGGATTTTTGTACTCACCGTAAAATCCTTTTCTCTAAAGTCCATGGTTATGGACTCTAGGGTTATGTTCCGTCTATTAGAAGAGGACTAGGCAGACATGATACTAGTTAAAACATGTAATCTTTAGCAAAGCTGAACAGCCCTGCCCAGGGGGCGGTCCCTTTGGTCATAACCCCTCTCACTGCAGTGAGCAGCTCAGTTCGTCAAAAAGCAGTACAAACCTATAAAGGAGGGGTGGGTGCTGTTTCCGTCCATGGACTTCAGAGAAAAGGATTTTACAGAGAGTACAAAAATCCTTTTTTCTCTTTTGTCCATGGACGGACACAGCATCCTTATATTCTTGACTGTAGGGACATCCCCAAGCAGTGTAATAAAAAAAACGAGGAGTGGGAACAGCAATCAAAAGTTAAACTTTACCCCAACACACTAGTGCTCCTCAACGGAGAAGTTGCAACCTTTAAACTGCCCCCTGCAAAACTTTGCGGCCGAAGCAAGCATCCGAAGATGCACTTACATCAACCTTGTAAAACTTAGTAAAAGTGTGAACGGACCACCAGGTTCCTGTTTTGAACACCTGCGAGACAGATGCTTGATGTCAGAAAGTCCAGGAAGCACCAATTGCCCTGGTCGAGTGTGCCATGACAGGAAAGGGAGGCACCCACCCTTTCAGAGCATAAGCCTGAATAATGATCTGTCTGATCCACCGAGACCGTCAGGCCTTTCTTTGGACCAAATGTCAATACAAACAGTGAGTCTGACCTCCGAAAAGGAGCCGTAGCAGACAGATACACCCACAGAGCACATACCACGTCTAGGGAATGTAACGCAGCCTCCATGGGATGCGACGGCCGAGGACACAAGGTTGGAAGTACAATATCCTCATTTAGATAAAAGGCTGAAAACACCGCCGGAAGAAACAAAGGCTCCGAGCGTAGTACCTCTATATCCCTTTGGAGGACCAAGTAAGGGGACTTGCAAGAAAAGGCCGCCAACTCAGAAACCCATCTGACAGATGTAATGGCCACTAGAAAGGCAACTTTCTGGAAGAGTGTCAAAAGAGGAATCTCTCTAATGTTCTCAAAGGGCATTGCCTGAAGAGCCGAGAGCACCAGATTCATATCCCACGGAGGTAGTGGAGGTCGAACCAGAGGGGCCACATATCGAACCCCTTGAACAAAAGTGCTCACTAGTGTGTGAGTCGCCAAGGGTCGTTGAAAGAAAAACAGCCAAGGCTGAAATCTACCCCTTAATGGTACCTAAGGCAAGTTTCTGATCCACGCCACGCTGCAAAAACAGCAGGATCCTAGAAACCTTTCTTCACACATAGAGGTGTAAGCCTTCCACGTGCGATTGGTAAATCTTGCGAGAAGACTTCCATGCCCTCAGCATGGTAAAAATGACCGAATCCGATAGGCCTCGGTCCCTCAGCACCTGGCTTTCAACAGCCATGCCGTTAAAGCCAGCAACTGTAAAGCAGGTTGAAGAATGGGACCTTGCGACAGAAGGTCTTCTCGTAAGGAGCATCCGCCACTAGCCTTACCAGGTCGGTGTACCAGGGACACCAAGGCCAATCTGGGGCAATTGGGATTATCAGGATTCCCTTCGGCCTCCGCTCTGTGAAGCAGACGAGGAAGCAGTTTCAGCTGGGGAAAGGCATAAATCAGCCGATAACGTCCCCACGGGGCTACCAACGCATCTGTCGCATCCGCCCAGGGATCTTTTGACCTGGTCACGAACCTCAACACCTTTCGATTGAGTCGAGAAGCCAGAAGATCTACGTCTGGCTAGCCCCATCTCAGGCAAAGGAGGTGAAACACATCTGGGTATAGTGATCATTCTCCTTGGTCCAGTATCTGGCAACTGAGGTAGTGCGCTTGCCAGTTGTCTACTCCCGAAATGTATAAGGCTGATAGAGCCGGTACGCTCCTCTATGCCCACCGCAAGATGTGAGCGACCTCTGAAGCAGCGCTTCTTGTTCCTCCTTGATGGTTGACATACGCCACCGCCATAGCGTTGTCAGACTGGATCCTGATCGGACACCCCTGTAGCCTCTGACCATATGGAGAGGCACTGCCTGATCGCCCGGAGTTCCAGTACATTAATCGGCAGGCGAGATTTTTCCTGTGTCCACTGAACACCCCCAAACTCCCCCCCCAACCAGTCAGGCTGGCGTCCGTCGTGATCACCGTCCAGTGAAAAGGAAGGAATGACTTTCCGGACTGAAGAGCCGGAAAGCTCAACCACCAGACCAGGGAAGCTCTGACCTGGTGGCTCACCCGGATTTTACAATCCAGGAACAACGGGGACCTGTTTCATTTGGACATAATCTCTTTCTGTAAAGCTTGAGTGTGGAATTGAACATACAACACTTGTATGCAATAGCAGAGCAACGATCATTTGCGGGATGCCAACAGCTTTAACGCAGTCCGAAGAGTCTGCAATTTTTCCAAAGGGAGAAAAACCCTTGCTTTTGAGGAATCTAGAATCAGACCCAGATATTCCAGGTGCTGAGTCGGTACTCGTACTGACTTCTGGGAGTTAAGCACTCAGCCAAATTCTCGGAGGGTCTGACTGACAATCACGACATCCTCCGCTAATTCTGCGCATGAAGCAGCTCTCAGAAGCAGATTTTCAAGTAGCCCACGATGGCGATTCCTCGCTGTCTCAGCAAGGCCAGAATCGGGGCCAGCACCTTGGTGAAAACTCTTGGTGCCGACGCCAGGCCAAAAGGGAGAGCCACAAATTGATAGTGATCTTCTCCTACTGCAAAGCGCAGGACCCCGACAAAGACGGGGACATGCAAGTATGCGTCCTTGATGGCCAAGGACGCCAGAAAACCCCCCGGATGGAGTGCAGCGACCACAGAGCGAACTGATTCCATCCTGAACTTCCAAACTTTTACAAAAGTGTTGAGAGCCTTGAGGTTCAGGATTGGATGGACTCTGTCCTCCTTTGGGACCACAAACAGATTTGAGTAGAAACCCTGAAACCTTTCCTGCAGCGGCACAGGTATGATTACCCCGCACTTCAGCAAATCCTGTACTGCCCCTCTTAGGGCGTCCCGACGAGCCGGAAGAAGCGTAATAAATAAAAAAATAAAAAACAACTGAAGAAGAAGGTTTGAGGGAAAGAATCTATTCGGTGGACAAGAGAGAAATTCTATCTTGTACCCTAATGAAACCACTTTGCAAACACACTGGTCGGAAAGCAGGGAGGTCCACCAAGCTGCAAACTTGTGAAGACGTCCCCCCAACCGGAGGTCGGGTGGGGGCAAACCAAAAAATGCAGTAGCAGATTTGTTTGCAGGTTTGTTTGGCCTGCAAACCCAGGGACGCATCTTTTGATCCAGAAAATGCTAGCGAGCCAAAAGGCAGTTTAGGCAGTAAAGGAACTGAGGTAAAAAATAAAACTATCTGTTGCAATGACAGAACCTACTCTTTTTTTATTAGGCAAGATTACCTCTATTGAAATGTCACGCTTCCTAAATTAACGTACCCCTTTGAGGCATTAACAATTAGGGTCCCCTTTCCCAAACTAAACAAGCTGCAATGAAGAGGAAGGCACTGAGTCAGCTAACCAAATCTTGCTGTCATGTAAATCACAAGATGGCTTAAACTTTCCAGATATTACAAAATACTATATAGCAGCTCATCTGCATCACTTGACCTACCTCTTAGTCCTCACTGTACTCGCTAGACAAATGGACTAAGATTAAACATCTTCAGATTTCTCTAGTTCACACAAACGCCTTTTGTTTGGTCCTCCACCTCAGGTGTTCCTAGCCACTGTTTGCTAGCTCCCATGGTTCACATTAGGAGCATCAGGATAAAGCGAAATTCAGCTTGTTACCTGTAGCTTCACAATTAACCTCTTTACTATGTGTATCCCTTTCACTTTCTTTTATGTGTTGATCATCAAATTGCTAGTCCCTGGTTGGCACATCATTTATTCCACTTTCAGGATGTCTAATTCTACTAAAGGTAAATTCTGATCCTCCTCACTTCACTTGCTATCCAAAGCTTTATTCACATAGCTACAATTTAAGCACTATGCCCAAACGCTCACTGTCAAATTGATGTTTGCTAAATTAACACCTTTTGAGGAAATCTATTTAGCTGGACCTTCACTGCGATACCCCACAACAGACATATAGGGGGTTATTTTATAAAAAGGCAAATCCACGTTTATTGGAAGTGCAGTCACTGTAGATCTGAGGGGAAGATCTGCCGATTTTAACATCCAATCACGTGCAAGCTAAAGTGCTGTTTTTTTATTTTCCTTGCATGTCACCCTAAGATCTACAGTGACTGCACTTGCAGTGCACTTTTAGTGCAGAGTGGATTTGCCTTTAGTAAATAACCCCCATAGTCGACTCCCTACAATTACGATTAAATTTCCTCCACTAAAAAACAAATATCCACTCAAATGAGAGAAAGCTCTAGGCTGAACCCAAGATGTGGAGGAATGATTGGAAGTTGGGGGACACACTAAAAAATCATCCATATGCTCCCTCTCCAAGGAGCCGGGCCCTCTGATTCCTCCTGTATTAAGTTGTATTTTAACTGTACAGTCTGATCTCATGTTATAAAGCACTGCGCAAACTGTTGGTGCTGTATAAAAGTCTCTTATTGTATTTTACCCCCAAAACTCCTCTGTATACTCAACCCAATATTATCCTTTAGAGAAGTCTCCAGGGACTCTATATCAAGGCTGCTGTCACTTGGCAACCCATGATTAAGTCACGCACCGAGTGATGTAACACGTGGGGGAGGAGCCTAGTGACGCGATCAACGGACGTTCAGAGATCGCAATACTGAGCGGCTTGTAAGTCTATGTTCAAAAACTGTATCTGAAGAGGGGATTTGTGAGTGCATCTGCTTTTTTTGCTGTTCATGCTTAACCACTTGCCTACTGTGCACCTACACCCCCTTCCTGCCCAGACAAAATTTTAGCTTCCGGCACTGCGTCGCTTTAACTGACAATTGCGCGGTCGTGCGACGTGGCTCCCAAACAAAATTGACGTCCTTTTTTTCCCAACAAATAGAGCTTTCTTTTGGTGGTATTTGATCACCCGTGCGGTTTTTATTTTTTGCGCTATAAACAAAAAACAAGCAATTTTGAAAAAAGACACAATATTTTTTGCTTTTTGCTATAATAAATATCCCATAAAAAAAAAAAAAAATTATCTCAGTTTAGGCCGATACGTATTCTTCTACATATTTTTGGTAAAAAAAAAAAAAAAAAAAAAAAAACGCAATAACCGTATAGTGACTGGTTTGCGCAAAAGTTATATTGCTTACAAAATAGGGGACACAATTATGATTTTTTATTTATTTATTTATTACTAGGAATGGCGGCGATCTGCGATTTTTTTTCGGGACTGGGACATTATAGCGGACACATTTGACACATTTTTGGGACCATTTACATTTATACAGTGAACAATGCTATACATATGCATTGATCACTGTATAAATGTAACTGGCAGGGAAGGGGTTAACCACTAGGGGGCGGCTTTAAATGACATCACGTCATTTGACGTTGTGTCAGAACAATAGGGTATCCCGCCCGCCGTCATTTGACGGCGTGCGGTACCCTAGTGGTTAATCTGTGATCCACAGTATTGCACCATATCTCTTTGCTTTTTTCCTTTTGAGATATATCGCCCTGAAGCAGCAAGGCGTTCTCATATGCTGGGCCATTTGGAAGCAATTAAGCACCAGTCCACACTTATTAATCTGAAGTTTCAAGGTGTCTGCCTGGGTTTTGTTTTAAAGCTCAACAACACGTCAGCCTGTGACAGCAAGTGGGTGTGGAACCCTTTTGTATCATAAGTACTACTACTCAGAACTGGACATTTGCTACACTTCAGGTTGTTTTTTGCACATATGGATCATCTCACAATTTGTTTTTTATTGTGTTTTTTTTATTGATACCCTCCTGAGTGTGTATTTTAGTATCAATTCTGCACGTATTGTACACATATTATTAGCAAAAGTTGATTTCAGCACATCACTATTTTTCCCTTTTTGGTTAAGGCTTGCACCTTGTACAGTATAGGATTTAATGTAATCTGCACCCAGTCTTGCCATGGGAGTTGAACCCAGCTCTGAGCAATTTTCTTATCTTTTTTCAGTGAGATAAAAATGGACAGACAGAGAAATAGGCGTCTGTTTCCCCCTTGCTGTGAGTGACAGGTGATTTACATATCTCATGCAGGAGCCTGAGAGACATTCTGTGTACTTCAGATCCCTTCCTCCTTTCTTCTCCAGCTCTCCCATGATTGGCTGTTCCACACTTCAGCATGATTGGGCATGCTGAAGTCATGTTACTTTTCTGGGTTTTGACTGGATGTTGGTGATCATAGCAGAAGTTTGGTGTAAACAAAGGGTGGTTTCATCCTGTTACATCACCTGGTGACCCTGCCCCTTTGCTTACCTTGGCACTGGGAGAAGCGGAGCAGTCATTCGTCCCCTCGGGTAAAGTAAATAAAGAATCGGGGCCATCTGGTGATTCACCGGGTGACCCTGTTTTTTTTTGTCCATCTTATAGACTTTTGTAAATTTCGTTATAACATAGTTAAGTCTAGCTCAGGGAATGAGCAATCGGTTTCACCTGACGCCCGGGACGTTCAGCTCTGGGGGCCGGGCAGGTCGATTTTTTTTCCTACATTTAGCCCTGCTGCAGGCAAGCAGCAGGGCTTATTCCGGTAAAGTTCCCCCACCCCTGCTATGTATCCTGGGCTCCACTTGCTTATCTGTGGGCCTGGGACCTGGAATAACGGGCGCTGCCGGGTAGAGAGGAGGGAGGAGAGCACACGTCTGCTCTCCTCACCTTTTTGTTCCTGACCCAGAAGCAGCGTGTATGACGTCACTTCTGGGTCGTCTTTTTCAGTGTCCCCAAGGATCAAGGCCAGGAATGAGTGTAAAGCAATGCGATCTGCATTTAAATTTTAATAGTTAGCGCTGTAGTACATTTTTCACATATAATTTTCTCAATCCTTAACCACTTGCTGCCCACCCATCATCAAATGATTGCGGGCAGCCCTCGGTGGCAGCGTCCCAGAATGGACGAGCAGCCTAGCGATCGCGGCCATGCTGTGTTGCTAGGGCACAGCTCAACCCCGATCTCCATGAAGAGCCATGTGATTGGCTGTGTCCAATCACAGCCAGTCACATGTAAACACAGAGATGCCGGTAATCGGCGATCCTCGCCTGACACCAACAGAGTGCGAGGAGAGCCGATCAGTGGCATCTCCTCACAGAGGACATCTAGGTATGTAATCAGGGCACTGATAATCAGTGCCCTGATTACAATAAAGCCCCCACAGTGCCAGCAACGAGTGCCCACCAGTGCCAGCAATGAGTGCCCACCAGTGCCTATTAGTGATGCAATCAGTGCTGGCAATCAGTGCTGCCCATCAACGGCACCCATACCGGCTGCTGCCCATCAACGGCACCCATACCGGCTGCTGCCCATCAATGGCACCCATACCGGCTGCTGCCCATCAACGGCACCCATACCGGCTGCTGCCCATCAACGGCACCCATACCGGCTGCTGCCCATCAACGGCACCCATACCGGCTGCTGACCATCAACGGCACCCATACTGCCTGCTGACCATCAACGGCACCCATACCGGCTGCTGCCCATCAACGACAGCTGCAAGTCAGTGTAGGCTGTGAGAGCGCCACACATGTCAGTGTGGTGCAGCAAACAAATTCACTGTGCATGTGTATGGCAGCTGCAAGCCAGAACAGGGTAGATGCAGACAAATCAATAGCAGTAAACAGAACAGGTCTGCACAAAGCAAAGTGTTGTAGCACCAATCTCCAGAGCACTAATCCAAAAAGAGGAAGATGCCAGAGAAAAATCACACGCTAGGCTATAAAATGGGGGACAAGCCCCAATAACTTACAAACAGCAGCAGTCTGGTGAGTGCTTTAGATTAAACACAGCGACAAAGTACTGGAGAGTACCAATGTAGGATTTACACCCCTCAGGTGGGCATACGCCTAGGAGTCTTTAGGGACAGGATTACTCCAGCGACCTGGACCGATAAAGCACTCTATGGGTAATTAAAGACAGTTCATTGGGTGCCTTGAAAATAACAAAGCTGGGTACAGTGCTCCAGGGTCACAGCCAGCCCTGTATCTTCCTCATAGTAAGGTCCAGGTACTGCCATTAAGACAGTGTAAAGGAGCAGCTCATCCTGAAAAACGCAAAGAAAGCTCTCTTTGTTCCACAAAGAAAAAAACTTGGAAAAATGGAACTTGCGCTTTTCGGAACACCCCCCCCCCCCTCCGGTGTCAAGTTTGGTACCTTTCAGGGGGGAGGGGGGTGCAGGTACCTGTCTAAGACAGGTATTTGCAGCCACTTCCTGGAATATACACCTGCGGCAGTCACACCCCTACCCACACCCCCCGCTGTCTTCTGGGAAACACACTGTTCCCAGGAGAGAGCGGTGACCAGTAACGGCGGCGCCACGCTACTCACGCATACGCAGTAGGAAAATGGGCAGTGAAGCCGCAACGCTTCACTTCCCGATCCCTCCACCGAGAATGGCGGCAGGTGCAGCCGAGGGACGAGCGATTGCTTGGCCTCGGTTGCCGACATTGGGGGTGTGCTGGACAGGTAAGTGTCCATATTTTAAAAGTCAGCAGCTGCAGTATTTGTAGCTGCTGGCTTTTAAAAAAATTGGCTGACTGACTTTGATTCACAGCCACGGGAGCCAACAGCGCAACTCCTCTGTCAATCAAGAGGAGTGTCCTGGATGACTGAGGGGATTTGTGGGCATCGCTGGAGAGAGAATGGGCTCAGGTAGATAATTAGGGGGGTGCTGGGGAGACTGCTACACACAGGTTTTTTACCTTCTGCCACGGTTTTAAAGCAAGCTCTGTGTTCAGAAGAGAGGCAGTAATATGAGTGGGTTCTCTTCTTGGCTTTTTTTGTACTTCAAATCCCCGATTAATTTAATAGCGCTCTGGCAGCTTCAGACTCCTGAACTCCGTACTTTATAGATGTGCTTAGCACTTTGCCAGCTTCAGAATTCTGAAGTTGGCTATGGCAATACCACTGCTTTTTAAATCAGCTTCAGCTTTAACATGGTAACTTATTGCTCAGTGCTTTTCGCTGACTGTTGGGATCCATGTTTACCTCAAATTAAAAATAATTTTTGCAAGACTATTATAACATGTAATTTTAAATGCTGAGAAATCTGGATTTAGCAGACAGCTGTAAAATTATTATTGCTGGCTCAAAAAAACAAACCAACCTTCATTTAGAGATGAGACTGGTTTTATATTCATCCCTTTTGCCATCTCTTCATTATTCTCAACCTTGTTTGGCAAAATACTAGCAGAAACTGCAGGACGCAAGTCAGGATTTTTAGAGGTGTGCAAATCATGGTCTTGCTGTGTTATTTCTTCGGTTTTATTTGAAAGTGGAAACAATTTGAGACGGATGGGCGATAAATCAAACGCTTTGCCACAGTCTGTTGAGGATGCCTGGGAAATCACTTTCTTCTGGACTGGCCCTGAGCTGCATAGTGGGCTTGGATGTCTGGCTTCTGATGTGTTCTCCACAGCTCTCTCCTCACCTACTTTTGTGGGCTCCTGGATAGAAAAACATGAAGAAATCCCATATTAATACCCCATACAGTTACCCTAAGTGCAAAATTGCTATTAAAAACCCAGTTCCAGAGAACCTAAACCTAAAACAAAAGTGTCAGGAAAGTTTTTTTGGACACCTAGAAAACTTTTCAGTCGGACAGTATAGAAATGCCTCTACAGCAATGGAGAGTATAACACATCACTCTTCTAATGGAGAAATTAGAAATATTTCTCATGTAAATTACACAAACATTTTACCCACATCATCACCTAACTACTGGAGATGGCAAAACAGGCTATTAATAGGTAGGTTACATATTATCTGGTCCTGCAGTCTTAAACTTTTTTTTTTGGAACAACGTTAAGGAAACTGTGAAAACACTCACTGAACCAGTTAATTTGAGACAACCGGCTCCACATATTTCGGCACCAACAAAACCTTCTGCAGAAATAATGTACAAATGGGCACTCATACTCTTAATACAATGCATCTGGAAAGTATTCACAGCGCTTCACTTTTTCACTTTCCAGATGCATTGTAATGCAGCTTGGGCCTGTGTGCCAGCAGTGTGGAAATAGACCCAAACTTCTATCACCTGACTAAAGGAGGCATATTGTATGGAAGGCCATGCAATCTCCCTCTCTATAGCTCTCTCCCATGCAGAACAGAGGAGCACAGTGCAGAAAGACCAGGTATTACTGGTTCATGTTTGCCACTTCTGAATATGATTGCAGGGGAAGCCTCTGTGAGACAGGCTCTCCCTGTTGGCAGCAAAATCCACCAGCAAATTAATTCTGTGTAGTTTTAAGGGTCACCTGCCAGGAGACCTAAAGATTTATACCACGCTTTGATGACACAATGTTGCAAGTCGATGCAACAAATTCTACCGCTTTCTTTCAGAAATGGTGCAAATGCATTTATAATGAAACCTGCCTGAGCGACATGCCATGATACATAATATATTACCACTTTGTACCTGATATCTGTACTTTTTATAATTCTGTAACTTTGTAAAATGACCAAAGACAAGGAAAATATTGTGAAACTACTTCTATACTGTAAAAGTGTAGTGGGCAAATGTAATCGTAAATGTAATTGGTCTTGTTTTTACAGCCAGCAATCTGATTTCTTTGTAAAAATGATCTGGGGAGACTATAGCTTTGCCCAATCAATTTCATAGTACTAAGAAAGTACTGTGATCTGTGCTTTATTTGATGCAGTGGAAAGAAAAGGCAACAATATGGAACCAAGACTCTATGTCTCAATAAAGAGAGCCCATCATTAGACCATGCTATCACATAGGGCACTTCTGTTAGACCCTAGGTAATATCAATAAAGTGGAAAAAAATGTAAAAGAATAAATTGTACACAGTATGTAGTCAATGCTCAACTCCACTTTACAATACGATGACCAACACTTCCACCACTAAGGACTTCATCTCCAGATGTAACGCAATGTTGCCAAAGGAGTTCCTAAAGTCCTTCCCTCTGAAAGTGTAAATACAGTGGAATGTTGACCTTGGCACCTTCATAGAGGATCAGTAGGAAGCGAGCAGTACAACAGTGCTCCCTCAAGATCCTCAGGGTCCACTACGCCCCTGTTAACCACTTAAGACCCGGACCAATACGCTGGTAAATGACCCAAGGTGTTTTTGCGATTCGGCACTGCGTCGCTTTAACTGACAATTGCCCGGTCGTGCGACGTGGCTCCCAAACAAAATTTGCGTCCTTTTCTTCCCACAAATAGAGCTTTCTTTTGGTGGTATTTGATCACCTCTGCGATTTTTATTTTTTGCGCTATATACAAAAATAGAGCGACATTTTTGAAAAAAAAACACTATTTTTTAATTTTTGTTAAAAAAAAAAATCAAATAAACTAAATTTTAGTCAAACATTTAGGCCAAAATGTATTTAGCCACATGTCTTTAGTAAAAAAAAAAAATTGCGATAAAAAAAAATAGCTACCTAGCGGGAACAGCGACACTAATACAGCGATCAGAAAAATGATCGCTTAGTGACGCTGGCAATAGGGAGTGAAAGGGTTAACTAGGGCGGTGATCAGGGGGTTAAAACTTTATTAGGGGGGGTGGGGGGGCTATCCTGAACCTAACACTAACTGATTTTACACTGCCTGTCACACTGACACTAAATGCAGTGATTAGATCACTGCATTCAGTGACACTGTGACAGGGGGGGTGGGGGGGGCAGATCGCAAGGGGTTAAGTATGCCTATGTGAGTGTGTGTCAGTGTAATGTTGGTGCACACTTACTGTTAGGTGTTTCTCCCATCGCAGCGGTTGGAAATACCGCTGCGATGGGAGATTACATCACTTCCCCCTTCCTGTGTTTACACAGGAGGAGGAAGTGACAGGAAACTGGGAGCGCGCGCATTGGCTGGGAGCGATCGCGGGGGGGCGGGTAAACGCCGACATCCGCCCGCTCGTCCCGGATCGCTCTCGCAGCCAGGGGGACCCCCGAACCGCACGAAGGCGGGGACGTAAATTTACGCCCTTGTGCCTGTACAAGCCATTGTGTGGCCGTATATGTGCGTGCGGGGGTCCTTAAGTGGTTAAACTACACAAAATGGGTATCCCAGAAGACCCAACCTGTAGTAAATGCAGCTAGGACCAGAGTGACTTAAAGGGTCACTAAAGGAAAAAAAATGTTTTGCTGAAATGACTGTTTACAGGGTATAGAGACATAAAAGTTAACTGATTCCTTTTCAAAATGATTAAAAATAGATAAAAATCAATCATATAATGTGCCTGTGCCTGCAGGTTAGTTTCACTTTTGAACTGGCTTCATGTTTCTGCAAAGTAGAAATAGACACACAGAACAAAAACAAACAAATCCAGGGCAGTGTTTTGTTTTTAAAATTAATCTGATTGGTTCTGGGAAGTTTTAGACACACAGTAATGACAGCTTAAACCATCGTGACAAAGCTCCTAGTATGGTGGTTATAAGGAAACAGACAAGCAGGAAGTGTGGAGAACAGAGCAGGATTACAGCAACTTCAAAGCAAAAACGAACAATAAGGACATGAAACCAGTACTGCAGTAAGGTAAAGGAAGCTATTTAGCTAAAAAAAAAAAAATTCCTTTAGTGATCCTTTAATTAATCTCCTATGGAGATGCCCCCAAACTGCAAATTTACCGGGAGGGAATAGTACGTACTCTAAATAGTGTATTCCAGGCCTTACTTCCACTTTAACCTAAACACTGCATCCTAAGGCTCCATTCACACCTAGGCTTTTGTCGCCTGAAGCGCGACGCTACAATACGCTGGAGGGTCGAAATAACATTATTGTCTATGGAGATGGTTCACATCTCCTAACGCAGAACGCCGTACGTCGAAAGAACGCCGAACGCCGAATTTCAAACAAGTCCCGGACCCTTTTCGATGCGCGTATCGGGCGGCTTCGGGGTTCGGCATTGCCAACAATGATCTGTACAAAAACCGGAATTAAAAACTACGCGTTTTGTCGCCGCAAATCGCGGTACAAAACACCTTCATTTGTCGCCAGCAAATCCCGGTACTAAACGCCCAAAATCGCCTATGCTAAGGTGTGAATGCAGCCTTAATGACATTCAACTGTCTGCCTATACTAGGAAAGCAGTAGCTATAGGCTTATTCCAGGCTCGGAGGGTTCTCCTAAGGCACTGGACATCACTAGACCTCTCTTCCCAAAATAAATGGTTGCAATGCAAGGGGGACACTTAGATTAGAGAAATATATATACACCAACACATAGATTGCCCCCTGCAAATATGAAAACCTCTGGGGTCCCTGCCTGGAACACTCAAAGCTTGAGCCCACTTGACCTAGTAATGGACAGACTACTAGTTAGAAAACATTCACCGCTGAAGTATTTTGCCCGATAATGTCTGGAAGTCTACTTGTATGCTAAATGTATGGGCTGCTGTAAATTCTGCATTTCTGTTATATGCCATGCTCAAATTTACTGATGGTTTCTAGTTTTTACAGCACTGGGAATGCAATCATTAAGCAAAAAAAAAGGCAAATTTTTAACACATATGAGAACTTTTTTTTTAATTACACAGGTAGAGAAGTAGTAAATAACATACTTGACATATACCCTAAAGCTGCACAAGTGTTACAGATCAGTACAATGTAGTTCTTTAACCTTTTTCCTGTTATGGACTTAAGGATTATGTCAACTGAATTACTTGCAGCTGGCCAGCTCATTAACCCTTACATTCAAAAGGGTTTCAGAGGATGAACGTTTATAGTTACTTCAGCTATCTGATGCACAGGACCACCTGCATTTATGAATAGATGCTGTTTATGGTTAACAAGTCTCTGATCACATGCATTCTTTTTTATATTTAACACCATTCCCTCAGGCCGTTGCTCATCACAATAAAAAACAAAACAGGAGCAGCCAGTGGGTGGCTGCATGGGAGAACGCAGAAACTTTTTGAATGGCTGTGATCACATTTATTACGCTTTTTTTCCAATGCCACTGTTTTATTTGCAATCGCTGCAATAGCTTCTGTGGCGTGAATGAGCAGAAAGATCAGTAAATATTACTATAATGTATAGCAAAACTGAATTAAAAGTGTTGATTCATGAGCATTTTCCATTCACTGCCGTGCTGGGAGCGGTGGCAGAACAAGACCGAGGACTCTGTGCACAGGGATACCCCATTTTTAAGTACACAATGGGACCAGAGCATGTATGTAAAATGAAAATGTACTTAAAGGAAAGCAATACCTTTTTTCACTTCTAGGCTGCAGTGGCTGCAAGAAGGTATGATTATGGGATAAAAAAAAAAAAAAAAAAGTCCCATACTTCACTTTAAAGTGGTTAAACTGACCTCATTTACAGACTGAAGCTCATTTTTTTGCTCTAAAGAACTATATGTTACAATGTTTCTTTTCATCTTCGATATTGTAATGAACTTGGCAGGCTGCCTGGATTTAATATTTTTGTCAGCTGTCAGAAGTGAGCAGAGAACTTTCTGCACTTGTTACATGGAATCGGGGACATTTTTTAAGATCGTGAGGAGAGTTGAATCGTGATCTTGATTCTTTAACGATTAATCGTGCCGCTCTAGAGAGGAGCTTTATGACTTAACATTGGGGTGGGGGTGATGTGTGGTCAGAAGGCACCTTGTCTCAATGTCAAGGGAAAATTCATTTTGGGAGATTTATAAAATCTGGAGGCCCCCTTGACAAATATTGTACTTCAAAAGCGCACCCCTTATACAGTGCCTGCTGTCAGGATAAAACTCCCTTCTGCAAATCAGACAAACCTCAAGCATGCAAAACCATAGAACATAAGCACACAGGACCTTGTCCATGTTAAAAGCTTGCACACAATCATTATTACAAAAGCATTGAAGTACAAACCAATCAAGCTCCCTTTTTACACAGCGGCATCATTCATTCACACAGCTGTGCTTGTGAATGAACTACAAGCTGTCGGCTTGTAATTCTCAAATAACTACCACGGTGCTGTAGAGCGCCGTGGTAGTTTGAAGCTTCCTGTCAGATTGTATCTGCTTGCCTGTATGGGATGTACAGGCACACAGATACTCTGGCAGATCTGCTAGAGACTTGCATGGCACCAGCGATCTGCTGATCGCTCGTAAAATGCTTTACAGGCTCCAGAAAAAAAATATGCAATTTTTTTTTTCCTGCAAGAAAAGTGCATTTATTTGTTTTTTCTAATTGGCCAACATAGGATTTCACATGTTATGCGACTTGAGGCCTCAGAAGTCAGATCCCAAAGCAGTGTGAACCGAGCTCAAGTTCACATTGATACAATTTGGCATGCGATTTGACTCGTCAAATCGATGGCCATTGCCGGCAATGGCACTCTCCGAATTGGTGCAGCGCCACACCGATTCCCAAAAGTAGTTCCTGTACTATTTTTTGTGACTTCGGGAGGCAATTTTTTACAAACAGCTGTCAAATCCCCCCCAAAGTTGGACTGCATTGCCGGGCTGAAATTGTTTCTAACCCGCAGCAATGTGAACCTAGGCTCAATCAAGGTAAGAGCAAATTGCCCTGACTGGTTTGTATGGTCATGCTTTTGTAATAAAGTGAATAATTTTAGCACAAATGGAAATGTACTGTATGTAATACGCCAACATCCACCGATTTGAATCAATCACATCATTAAAGCCCAACTCAAAAAAAATAAAAAATTCCCCTCCGAGTGATCCATGTACATTACAACAATTATACCAACCTTTATTGCAGATTCCTACCTTCTGTTATGCAAAATAAATCTCTGTGTTCCTCTGTGCCCCTGTGAGTGAGGGAGTGGTTTCATAATTATCAATCAGCTGTGCAGCTGCAGAGCACCAATGAGGAAAGCTGCAGGCTCTGCATTCCTTTAGATGTGTTCATATTAGGAGTATCTCACCAAAGTGAAATCTTTGTTGCAGAGGATGCCTGAAATCTGACTTGTACTTTAGTGCAGACTTTTGTAAAAATCAGTGAGCCAAATCAGAAAATTATGTTTTTGGGGGACGTTCTGTACACATTCTGTGTAAAGAACACCTCCAGGTAGCCATATTGCATTGAATTTTAATAAAATTACAGTGGCTGCAGGTTAAAAAGGAAATTACATTTTTAATAACATTAAATTACAATATGACTTTAGTCGCAGTGTACCCTCTGCACTTCAATCACTAAATCAGTGTTTTTCAACTCCAGTCCTCAAGGCACACCAACAGTTTAAAGCGGTATTTCACCCTAAATATAAGATCTCCCATGCGCTTCAGCATACTGGCGTCAGCGCCAGTATGCTGGTTTTTTTTTTTTTTATAGCACACTTACTGTTTTATCGTAGAAATCCTTTTCTGTCCCCCGTGGTGGACGGCGCCAGTACAGCGCGTCACATCTTCCTAAGATACCCGATATGGACTCGGGTATTTCCGGCGCTATGCGGCGCCTGCGCACAGACCTAGGAGCTGACTGCGCAGGCGCCGTATTTCTCCGAAATAGGACTCGGAGAAATACGCCTGCGCAGTCAGCTCCTAGGTCTGTGCGCAGGCGCCGCATAGCGCCGGAAATACCCGAGTCCATATCGGGTATCTTAGGAAGATGTGACGCGCTGTACTGGCGCCGTCCAACGCGGGGGACAGAAAAGGATTTCTACGATAAAACAGTAAGTGTGCTATAAAAAAAAAAAAAACCCAGCATACTGGCGCTGACGCCAGTATGCTGAAGCGCATGGGAGATCTTATATTTAGGGTGAAACTCCGCTTTAAGTTTTCAGGATTTCCCTCAGATGAAATGGGTGTGGTTATTACCAAGGCAGTGAAACTGATCAAATCACCTGTGTATCCATAAAGTCAACAGAGCACAGGAAAGGGTGATACCACTGACCAAATAAAGACATATCCCTGAATGACCCTGAAGTTTACCTATTACTAAATAACAGATCCCAGATGCTGCAGTAATATAGACACAGAATTGGGTATGCCAGGTGACATCACTGACCAATGTCCGAGCTCCTCGGCTGTTTGAATTACAGCAGCTGGGAATTGGGGTAGGCAAACTGGGCAATTTGCAAACAGGCTGGGTTCACCTTAAACCAACTTCCACCCCAAACCCTATCATTATTAAAATTGGATTCCATGCTATGGTAGTATAGCATGGCTGCTGCCTACCTCAAGAATGCCAAGTGGGATCGACAAGTAAACGCGTAAGAAGAGAGGTAAAAGTTGGCGCTGCCCGAATCTAATGTGCAATGCTCAAGAAAAACAAACCATATACATCCGAAAAATAAAACATAAATGTGAAAAAATCAGGTAGTGTGCATGCTACCTTTAGTGATGAATAAAATGTGCTACGTATGCAAACATAAGTAGAACCACTGTCATAAATGGAAACTGCATACAAATATAATAATATAAAAAAAGTCCATAATTTCATGTGCAAGTAAAAAGTCCACAATATGCTTTTTTGAAATAAGAAAAAGTGCTCAACTTGCAAAAATGTTCATGTACGAAACTGGAAAACAATGTATCAAAAAGGGGGAGAAAAAATAAAAATAAAATCGCACTTCATGGATCCACATAGTTAAAACTGACTTGTGCCTTGGAAAATAGTGCAGTGCAAAACACTGAAGGGTGAGTGAATTCCACAGGTGCTCCCCCCTCAGATCCACACTAACGAGCGGCGCGCTCGCAACGCGGTCCGAAGCTCCATGACCGCACCCGTGGGACCCGATCACCGCCGGAGTCCCACGATCAGTCAGCGGAGCTGAAGAACGGGGAGAGGCGTGTGTAGGGATATAGGGAAAGACAATCACTGACGTCACACGTCCAGCCTCGCCCCCCTACAGTTGGAAACACAGGTGAGGTCACACGTTACCCCTTCAGCGCCCTTTAGTGGTTAACTCCTAAACTCCAATTCTCATTTTCACAGTAACCAGTGCATTTTTAACCATTTAAGCCCTGGACCAATATGCTGCTAAATGCCCAAAGCTGTTTTTACAATTTGGCACTGCGCTGCTTTAACTGGTAATTGTGCGGTCATGTAATGTTGTACCGAAACAAAATTTGCGTCCTTTTCTTCCCACAAATAGAGCTTTCTTTTGATGGTATTGGATTGCATCTGCGATTTTTATTTTTTTGCGATATAAACAAAAATAGAGCGACATTTTTGAAAAAAATATCAATATTTTTAACTTTTTGTTATAAGAAAAATCGAATAAACTAAATTTTAGTCAAACATTTAGGCCAAAATGTATTCAGCCACATGTCTTTAGTAAAAAAAAAAAAAAATCGCAATAAAAAAAAAAAAAACTAGCTACCTAGCGGCAACAGTGACAATAATACAGCGATCAGAAAAAAGATTGCTTAGTGTCACTGGCAATAGGGGGTGAAAGGGTTAACTAGGGCGGTGATCAAGGGGTTAACCTGGACCTAACACTAACTGCCTGTCACACTAACTGTCACACTGACACTAAATGCAGTGATCAGTGAATATATGATCACTGCTATTAGTGACACTGTGATAGGGGGCTGGGGTGATCTGAAGGGGTTAAGTGTGCCTATGTGTACTGGTGTCAGTGTGCTGTTGTGCAACTCACTTGTGATGTCTTCTCTCCTCTCGCTAGAACGAAAATACCGCCGAGAGGAGAGGTAACATTACTTCCTCTGCCTGGGCGGGCAGAGGGGGGGAAAGTGGATTCGCTGGGAGCGATCGCGAGGGGGCGGACAGAAACGAACAGCCGTCCCCTCATCCTGGATCGCTCCCAGAGGCTTACCGACCGCCGCATGTAGCGGGGGGGGGGGGCCCGATCGGACCCCTGATCCGCGGGAAGGCAGGGACGTGCCGGAACGTCCATCTGCCTGTACGTGCCATTCTGTGGACGTATATATACATGCGGCGGTTGTTAAGTGGTTATAGCACTTTTCACTGTGAAAAGGACAATGGTCCCAAAAATGTGTCAAAATTGTCCGGTGTGTCCGCCATAATGTCGCAGTCACCACAAAAAAAAATTGCTGATCACCGCCATAAAAATTATTAATAAAAATGACATAAAACTATCCCCTATTTTGTAAACGCTATAAATTTTGCGCAAACCAATCGATAAATGCTTATTGCGATTTTTTTACCAAAAGTAGGTAGAATACGTATCGGCCTAAACTGAGGAGAAAAATATGTGTTTTTATATCTTTTTTGGGGATATTTATTACAGCAAAATTTAAAAAAATATTGATTTTTTTTCAAAATTGTCACTCTATTTTTGTCTATAGCGCAAAAAATAAAAACCGCAGAGGTGATCAAATACCACCAAAAGAAAGCTCTATTTGTGGGGAAAAAATACCCCAATTTTGTTTGGGAGCCACGTCGCACGACCGTGCAATTGTCAGTTAAAGCAACACAGTGCCGAATCGCAGAAAGGGCAAGATCCTTAACCCGCATTTTGCTCCGGGTCTTAAGTGGTTAAAAGGTAACCATCTTTTTTTACTTAAGGTGTTATGAGTATTAGACGGCTGATAGATGCGACAGGGTGTCACCCCCCACTTGAAGACTCTAGTGTAATGCGGAAAACACAGAGGGGGCCAACGAACAGATGGCTGGGAGCTTTGAGTTAAGAGTCTCCTAAGTTGGGTTATTTACTCCAGTCTAAACGTCCAGCTGTGTCTGAGATGTAGATGTGTGAACTTTGTGTGTGTTACGATTTAATCGTATAGTAATGTTTTTATTGTATGTATGTTTCTACAAAATAAAATAAAATTATATTTGAAAAAAAAAAAAGGTAACCATCTTCACCTGTCATCTGTTTGCTTGTAATTAGTGTGTGTATATAAAAGGTCAATGCGTTTCTGGACTCCTGACAGACCCTTGCATCTTTCATCCAGTGCTGCACTGAAACTTCTGGATTCTGAGTCATGGGGAAAGCAAAAGAATTGTCAAAGGATCTGCGGGAAAAGGTAGCCGAACTGTATAAAACAGGAAAGGGATATAAAATTATATCTAAGGAATTGAGAATGCCAATCAGCAGTGTTTGAACGCTGATCAAGAAGTGGAAAATGAAGGGTTCTGTTGAAACCAAACCACAGTCAGGTAGACCAAATAAAATTTCAGCCACAACTGCCAGGAAAATAGTTTGGGATGCAAAGAAAACCCCACAAATAACTTCAGATGAAATACAGGACTCTCTGAAAACATGTGGTGTGGCTGTTTCAAGATGCACAATAAGCAATATTGTGCATCTGAAGAAAGATGGGCCGTCGAGTGGCCAGAAGAAAGCCATTACTAAGTAAATGTCACAAAGTATCCCACTTACAATATGCCAAACAGCACAGAGACAAGCCTCAGACATTCTGGCACAAAGTCATTTGGAGTGATGAGACCAAAATGTTGCATTTTGGTCACAACCACAAACGATACATTTGGAGAGGAGACAACAAGGCCTATGATGAAAGGTACGGAGGTGGATCGCTAATGTTTTAGGGATGTGTGAGCTGCAAAAGGCACAGGAAATTTGGTCAAAATTGCTGGCAAGATGAATGTTATCAAAAAATACTGGTGGAACATTTGCATTCATCAGCCAGGAAGCTGTGCATGGGTAGTACTTGGACATTTCAACATGACAATGATCCAAAACACAAGGCCAAGTCGACCTGTCTTTGCCTACAGCAGAATAAAGTGAAGGTTCTGGAGTGGCCATCTCGGTTTCCTGACCTCAATATCATTGAGCCACTCTGTGAAAATCTCAAAACGTGCAGTTCATGCAAGACATTTTATCCGGTGGCAGTGTAGGCACTATTTGCGGTGAAGGTGGAAACATAGCTGGGCATCACTGCAAGAAATTATCTATTAAGGACTTTCTTAGCATATATACATATATATTTTTATTTATTTTTTATATTTTTTTCGTATATAATACATTTTTCTTACTTTCTTGGGGCACATTCAATCTGTGGATTGTAACAGTAGCATATTTAAAATCTTTTTGGATTTATTTCAAATTTTTTTGATGGATTGAGAAATTCATATGTAAGGCCGCGTACACATGAGGAGACATATCTGATGAAAACGGTCCGACGGACCGCTTTCATCGGACATGTCGTCTGGGAGATTTTGGTCTGATTTGTGTACACACGATCAAACCAAAATCCCCGCGGACAGACATCGCGGTGACGTTGACGCCGCCACGTCAGCAAACCAGGAAGTAAAATGCTTCCACGCATGCGTCGAATCCATTCGTCGCATGCGGGAGATTTCGGTACGCTGGTTAGGCGTACTAACCAGCGGACATGTCCGACTGACAGGTTTCTTTTTTTTTTGTTCAATAAAGCTTTATTGAGTAAAAAGTATATATGAGAACATACAAAGTGAAAAGAACAAAACAAAACATAAAACAAAAAAAAAAAAAAGAGAATCGCATCAAAAGGTAGTATAAAGTAATGACATTACAAGCTTTCAAGGCATCTTAGCGGCAGGTTCCAGATAAGATACGGCAACACACTGTCAGTTAGGACAATCAAAAGCAATAGCAGGGACTGGGGATTGGGGGGAAATCATCTCCCGCATCCCCTCACATTAATCGGTAACACATAAACCAGAGCTTTTGAGCCGCTCAACGCATGAAAATATGTAGACGAAAAAGTTGTAGACAATACTTAGAAATAAAGACTAAAAGAATAAAAGAATAGGAGGGGAAAAGGATAGAAAAAGGGAGGGAAAAAAGGGGGGGGAAAGGGAAGGGGAAGTCCTCCGCCCATGGTCGCCTCCTCAAACTAGAGAAAAACCCAGGGCACGACCTAATCGCGAGTGAACAGTAAGACCTTTCACACCGATGGGGACATAAGGTCAGCATATGCAGATGTGTATTTAAAAGCGAACCAATCGGACCATATCTTCCGGGACAGGTCGGATTTGTTCCTGAGGGAAAGTGTGAGATCCTCCATATGGTAAATATGATCTATTGTTTCTAACCAGTGGCGCAGAGTAGGAACTACCGTTTGCTTCCAGAATCGCGGGATAAGGGACTTAGCTGCATTCAGCAGGTGTGGGGTCAGGGACTTTTTGTATGATCCGACTGGTTCGGCCGTACAGTGTAGTAGGACTACCCGTGGGTCATTCGGGGTTTCAAAACCCTGGATCTCCTTCATCCAGTGTAAGATAGTCAACCAGAATGGGCGAATAAGCGGGCAATACCACCATATGTGAGCATGGGAGGCATTTTCTCCACAACCCCGCCAACAAAGTGGGGGTGTCGAGGGGAAAATCTTATGAAGCACCACTGGAGTATAATGCCACCTAGTTAGCAGCTTATAATTAACTTCCGCGAATCTGGATGAGATGGAAGACGTATGTGCAAGAATCAGAATAGTGTCTCTTTGGGAAGGCGAGAGTTCCGCACCAAGATCGCTCTCCCATTTGAGCAAAAAGGCCGGGGCCCCGGGAGTAGATATGGAGTGCAGGGCCTTATAAAAATAAGAAAGGGGCCTCTCTACCGGTGGGTCCTCAGCAAATGCAGACTCCACCAGTGTCAGGGTTGCGCCATCTCTAAGGGGTTGAGGCAAAGAGCGTACAAAGGCCGTCAATTGACGGTATTTCCAGGAATCCATAGGTGTAACTATAGAAGACCCCACAATACTAGAGAGAGGAGCAATACCTGATGCGGAAACAACATGTTGGAGTAGTGTTGCGGAACCCAAGGACCAGGTCCGAGGCAACGGTTGCACATTTCCCGGAGGGAAGTAGTCATGACCAGAGAGTGGCATCAGGGGGGAGTTATATGGCCAACCATGAGTCTTGCACAACGAATCCCATATCATCAACGTGGAGCGCGTCAGGGGGGACGTCAAATTGGACAGAGACCTGAACCTCCGAGGGATCCACATTTGGGTATAGGTCTATTTCTAATGACACCCACAGCTTAGAATCTCTGTGGTATCTCCAGTCCGAGATCCTAGTCAGGACCACAGCCTGGAAGTACCTTTTGATATCCGGCAAGGCCAGGCCGCCCTCCCTAGTGGGCCTAACTAGTAGATTTCTCGCGAGCCTAGGCCGCCTCCTGTTCCACACATATTTACAAAACAGGGACCTCAACAGTGTGAAATACCCCACTGGGATCTTGTACGGGATCATTTGAAAGAAGAATAACAATCTGGGCAGTACGTTCATTTTTTTTTTTTTTTTCATTCAATAATTTTATTGAAAATTAAAGGATAACAATATATATATGCGAGATAACAATACAGTATAAAATATATGCGAGATAACAGTACGTTATAAGACTTAAGTTTATACTTTTGAAAGTCTCTCTCTAATCGCAGAAGCTAACAAAGTATCTAAGTTTGTCAGCATTATCCTAATTGGCTCAACCAATATCATAACTGTGTTCACCAGACCATATAACATTAATGAAAAAAAAAGGAAAAAACTGGCCAAGCATCGCGAATCCCGACCCCCTGGATGCCCCAAAGGGATCACACTGCATCCTAGGGAACGAGGTCACAAAGCCCTCTCACGTGGCCTTCAAAATTGTATACAGTACAACGGTTTTAGTGGGGATGGAACCTTTTTCTAACAGATATTGAAGTTTGCTATAGGCAATACCACAGCCTTGTTTTTGTGTTTTCCAAAACTCTTGTAAAATGCCCTTGCAACTCTCCTTTATATTCTAGTACAAAGTCCCCAACCTTTGTCTGAATTCTCGAACACAAACATATTTTTATGACGTTTCCGTTTTTTTTTTTTTTTTTTAACTGAACAATTTACATTTGGAACATAGTTTTGCAAGTTACAAGGCAATGCTGAAGTAGTGCATATAATAAAGAAACATGGCTTATACACATATGGGCAGAGTAGATCAAAACAAAAATGTATTCAGATCGAACAATGGACTCAGAAGCTATTTATCAATGGAAAACCTTGTGCCTACTCTATTCATGGGATTGTACGCTAGAAGAATATATAGGTTTATGGGCCCTCAGTGCATGTGTCAGTGGACTCAAGCCATCTGTCCCAGATTTTGTTGTATTTATCTGGACAACCTCTATTAATATATATGAACTTTTTGTAGGGAAGTGTGTTATTTATATCTAGTTTCCAGTCGTTAAAGCTGGGGGGAGTGGGTCTCATCCACTGTCTGGCTATAATTTTCCTAGCAGAAAACAATGTTTCATGCAAAAATGTTTTAGTAAATTTGTCCATTTCTGCATCGGGGAATATCCCCAGTAAGCATTGTTTGGGATCCAGGGACAATGGGGATCCCATGTCATCATGGAGGAAGTCCACAATCTGCTTCCACAGACCCTGGAGGACCGGGCACGCCCAAAGTAGATGGAAGAATGTGCCTGTGGCTTGATTACACATTGTGCACGAAGTAGAAGACTGCTGTCGAAAGCGGGCGATTCTTAGGGGGGTGAGATATGCCCGGTGCACCACGTACAACTGGGTCAACCTGTCGGAGAGCTTGGGGGATACAGTTTTACATGCGTCAAGTGCTTCACTCCATTCCTCATCCTCCATTGGGCCTACCTCCCTTTCCCATCGTGGTTTAAGATTGTAAGCTAGCGTAGTAGATGACGGGGTTAGGAGCATGGCGTAAAAATCAGAAATCAGTTTACGTGGATCTACACCCTTAACCACTGCCATGATGACATTTGGTGTAGATTGTGGCAGAGACTGGGGGAACTGAGCTTGGGCTGCGTGACGCACTTGAAAGAATCTAAAAAGCATGGAGTTAGGCAGCAGGAACTCATTTTGAAGGTCCTCAAAGTTTTTAAGTGTGCCATTAGAAATTATGTGATGCAGATAATATATTCCATGTTCGCACCATATCTCCGTATCAGGGATCGAGAGAAACTCTGAGAGTAGTCTATTGTGCCATAAAGGGGTGTAGTCATTGGGTTTAGGGATCGTCAAAGTTTTAGTGGCAATGTCCCATACTCGCCTATATTGATACAATAGGGACCCCCTGTCTCTACTGGAGCTGTTCCCACTATGCCCCACCGTGATTGCAGTAAGCGGATCAGCGGTCAGCTGTGCCCACCGTGGACAGAGAAGCGTGAGAAATCTGGGTCTGTCGGTTTTATCTATGTGGTATAGTTGAGACAGCTGGGATGCAAGGTAATAGAGATTTAAGTCAGGGAGGGCTGTCCCACCTAGATCAGTGGGGTTCTTAAGGACTCTCCAGGCCAGCTTGTGTCTGTTGGTACCCCAGATAAAGGTCCGTATTATGGCCTCCATTAACTTGAAAATTTTTAAGGGTAAGTATACGGGTGTGTGCCAAAGTATATACAATATTTTAGGAAGTAATATCATTTTAACGATATTAATGCGGCCCCATACACCGAGCGGCAATCTCGCCCATATTTGGGTTTTAGACTTAATGAGATCGAAAAGGGGTTCTATATTCAGGGATATATAGTCAGCCGGTGTTCTATTCACCAATACTCCAAGGTATTTGATAGTGTTCACTCGCTGGAGTGGTAACTGTGCCTGTAGTTCGGGGGAGGGAGAGCTATCCATAGGTAATATTTGGGATTTCTCCCAGTTAATTTTAAGGCCAGAGAACCGACCAAAGTGTTCGATCGTATGTAATGCCTTCTGGAGAGAGGTGGTAGAGTCGGCCAGGTATAGCAGCGTGTCGTCTGCGTATAGGCTAATTTTTTCAGTCAGGGAACCAAGGCAAAGACCCTGGATCTCGGGGTCCTCTCTAATGGAGATTGCAAGGGGCTCTGCCACCAGGGCATAGAGGAGCGGAGACAGTGGACAGCCCTGTCTAGTGCCCCTGGATAAGTTAAACGTCTGGGAGGCCCTCCCGTTGGCCACCACCCTACCCCTGGGTGCCAGATATAATAATTGAACCCATTTGACAAAGTTGGGTCCAAAGCCAAAGCTACGGAGACATCCCCAAAGGTACCGCCACTCCACCGAGTCAAAGGCCTTGGCGGTGTCCAAGGCCACCACCACCCGGGACCCAACGTTAGCATGTGTCGCCTGCAAGTTAATGAACAATTTCCTGAGGTTGAAGGAGGTGTTGCGCCCCGGCATGAATCCAGCCTGATCAGTGTGGATCAGGCTTAGAATCACTTGGTTAAGGCGGAGAGCAAGCACTTTAGCCAGGATCTTTAGGTCTACCTGGAGGAGTGATATGGGCCTATAAGATTCCGGGAGGCCGGGGTCCTTGCCCGGTTTAGGTATAAGGATAATGACCGCCTCACCCATCGATGGGGGTAGGGTGAAGTTGTTGAATAAATGATTGAAGAGGGACAATAACTTAGGGGCAAGTATCTCGCGGTACTGGGCATAAAATTCAATGGGTAACCCATCTGAACCCGGGGCCTTGGAACTGGCGAAGCTCGCAATCGCTGCGGTTATTTCGTCAAGTGTAAAAGGTGCATCTAGCATAGTCATTTGAGTGTCATCTAGCTGTGGAAAGGTAATTCCCGCCAGTAGATCCTCCAGTTCAGCCTCCGTGGTGAAATCCTGGGACGTATAAAGTTGGGAAAAGAAGTCCCTAAATTTGGAAGTGACAGCCTGGGGTTCCGTAATCCTTTCCCCGTTAGAACCAGTGAGGGAGATGACTGTAGGGGGTCTATCCTCACTGTGTGCAAGATAAGCCAACAGTTTTCCCGCTCTCTCCCCATGTTCATACAGTTTCTGCCTGGCAAAAAAAAGTTTTTTCCTGGCTGTCTCGTGCTGTAGCTGATTAACCACTCTGGTTTGTAACCTAAGTTGGGCAGCCCCAGCAGGAGAGGGGCTCGCCATATACCCCTGTTCAGTAGAGGACAGATCTTGCATTGCCCCATCCAGCGCAGCAGAGGAATTGGCCTTCAGCCTGTTAATACAGGAGGTCAAAGTCATGCGCGCGTGTAGTTTAAAGGCTTCCCATACTATATCTGGGGGTGCAGATCCGTCATTCTCTGAAAAATAGGTTCTCCAACTGTTATCAAGTTCGTCATCCTCCGATAGCAGGGTGAGCCAAAACGGATTCAGGCGCCACGTACGGGGCGGTCTGTCCAATGGGATGGAGAGGCTAATCCAGTATGGGCTATGGTCTGAGAGTAATCTGGGGGCAAATTCAGCTCCCAGTAATCTTGGGGCAAGGGTATTAGAAATAAATATAAAGTCTATACGGGACATAGTGTTATGGGTAGCTGAGAAACAGGAGTAAGCTCGGGTGAGCGGAAATTTAAAACGCCAGGTGTCAGTGAGGTTAAAGGAAGAGATAAGTCGGGAGAATCTAGTGTGGGTTGGAGCTGTAGTAGGCAATGGTGAGGGTGACAGTTTGTCTAATGTAGGGTTCAGTGTAGCATTAAAATCCCCCAGCCACACCGCCTGGATGGAAGGATGACGAGTCATATATAGCAGGCCCTCTGTAACTATAGTAGAGCTAAATGGTGGAGGTACATAGAATGCCATCAATAGGAAAGGTTCACCATACAATTTAACCGAGAGAAAGACATATCGCCCTTGTGGGTCAGACTGGACATCACATAGCTCAAAGTGTACCGTCTTGGAAATCAAGATTGAGACTCCACGAGCATGGGAGGAGTGGGATGAATGATAGGCCCACCCGATCCATGGCCGGCGGAGTGCCATCTGGAGCCGACCCTCAACGTGTGTCTCCACCAACACCACAATGTCGGCACGTTGTTTTTTGAGAAATGAGAAAACTGCGGATCTCTTTACCTTGTTCCCAAGCCCACGCACATTCCAAGTGAGCAGTTTTATCGATACCATAATACAAACTTTAAAACATATCGTGGAACAGTAGCATTACATGAATACAAGATTTGCCGTCTATGCAGTATCAATGTTAGCATGCACTTCGTTGTATTGCATTCCATCATGTAAAAATTAACTTTCCCCTCCCCCTCCCCACCCTACATCTTCCCCAACTGATGCGGGTATGTGCCCAAAACCAAAAAAAAAGGGTAGCAGCCGGTAGCAGGTAGAACCAAAATGTCTTGCTGTCATGTGAAAAATCTGCAGCGATCAGTCCGCATGAAAAATGCGAAAGATACAGGGCCCGCAAATAAAGAGCAACAGGCTCCTCCTGTACTGTGAACCAGAAGTACAGTGCGAGGTCGATAATAGCCAAAGTTCTGCAGTCACATAATAGAGGGATGCGTGGTCCGGTTGCTGGGGGGCGAAAATTCGCTGTGTTAGGCATGTGGTTTGTAGGACTAATTGTGCTCCGCAATTACAGTCTCCAGGGTAGTTACATGCATCAATCAGTCAACAGGGGCCCTGAGTATGAGAGTCCCCCTCTGCAGGTTACAATTGAGAGAGGAATAAATCAGGGGAAGGCAAAGGGGGGTCCCAGGAGGTTTCAGAAGTAAGGAGTAATAGGGCATGTGTCACAGGCAGTAAGAAGGAGACAACAAAAGGGGGTAACATACCAGGATTCGGTGTATTCGCAGACTCCCACGGCAGCATATGTGTAATGTGCGGGTGATGGTGACGATCAACAGCGCCAATGAACATGTTCGGTCAGGTCACTCGACCACCCTAGCGGAGGGCTCTGGACGCTCCAACCAGGCCAAGGCGTTCTCAGGATCCTCAAAGAACAACACACGACCGTCCCTTTCAACTCTGAGACGAGCTGGGAACAGCATAGAGTATTTAAGATGTTGTATCCGGAGCCTCCTCTTCACCTCCATGAAGCCCTGGCGGCGGCGCTGCACCTCGGCAGAGAAGTCGGGAAAAATAGCGATCTTTGCGTTTCCAAGGTGGATGTTACCTTTTTCCCTGGCCATGCGCAGTGCCGCATCCCTGTCCTTATAGTTCAAGAATTTTGCTATAAACGTGCGGGGGGGAGCCCCCTGAGGAGGAGGTTTGGCAGGCATACGATGGGCTCTCTCCACTGCCAGGGTGGGGGAAAAGGTTTCGCGGCCATAGGTGTCAACTAGAAGTTGCTCCAAGAAGGTGGTAGGATCTCTGCCCTCAGCTCCCTCTGGGAGCCCAATGAAACGGAGATTGCACCTCCGAAAATGTTTTCCATGTCGTCTTGCTTGCTTAGGATTTGATTGATTTGAAGCTGCATTCGATCCGAGCCAGCCTGGAGTGGCGCAATGGCATCCTCCACCTCTCCTATGCGGGTTTCGGCTGTTGTCACACGCCCACAAAGCTTTTGGAAGTCTTGTCGCATGAGTGAAATGTCCACCTTGACCTCCTCTATTTGCGCTCTCAGAGATGTCCGGCAGTATGTGATGGCCTCGAGCACTTTAGCTGTGTCGCCTCCCGAAGTGGCCGGCACGGCGCACACGGCCCCATCATCTCTCCCTGCGCTCTCCTCCTCCTGGCGGCGATACTGGTCCAATTTCGCCAGGGTGGCTTTTGGCGTTTTTGGCGGAGACATGGCTGGTATCTGCTGTGATCTTTCCCCCCCTGAAGCAGTCAGGCCTGGTTATTCTGGGGAGTAGGGAGCTGTAGGGCAGGTAGGCCAGGGAGACCCACTAGTTGGCAGGCTGGGTGAAGAAAAATGGCCGCTGACTCCAAGCACTGTCCTAACTCTGGGGCCGTGCGGTCAGAGGCTGATGGATTCCCCTCTGCGGATATGTAGGGTCCTCAGGGGGTCTCAGGGTGTCCCCACCGGGTGTTACCTGGGAGCAGGAGGGCTCGGCAGCAGTACAGGCAGGAGGCTGGGTGAACCAAGATGGCCGCCGGCTCCCAGCGCCAGGCCGAAGCCGCGGCCTTTTCCAGATGTTATGGCTGGGTGGTCAGGAGCTGCGGGTGTGCGGGGTCCTCAGGAGGTCTCCGTTGATCCCGGGAGGATGTTTCCTGGAAGTAGGAGGGCCGGGAGGCAGCAAAGGCGGCAGGCCGGGTGGAGCAAGATGGCCGCGGACTTCCACAACTAGGCCGAAGCCGCGGACTTTCCTAAATGCCGCGCCCGCGAGCGGGATCGCGGCTCCGCGGATGTCACTGCCTGATCCGAAGGTAGGGGAATTGCGGCCACAGGTGTGCAGGCTACTCAGGGGGTCCCGCTGGGCAGGTGCAGGATAGCGCTGGAGAGCAGGATTAATGCAGAAAGGAGTATTGGGACAGAGCACAATGCCTGCACGTCCTACTCCATGCTGTGTCAGGCCACGCCCCCAGTACGTTCATTTTTAATACACTAATCCTGCCTAACCAGGAATGTGCCAACTGCGACCACCTCTGCAAATCGGACCTAATCGCGTTCAACAAGGGCATGTAATTTGTACGAAATAAAGAAGCGGGGTTGGCTGTGAGGGAAATGCCTAAATATTTCATTGAATGGGCTTGCCAGCTAAAAGGGAAGGATGCTTATGCTCAGTAGTGCCTACCACAACTCCCCGGATGTTCGGATTATGCCTAATTGAAAACAAAAAGGGCTCGAGGGATAGGGCAAATAAGATGGGAGAAAGAGGACAACCCTGACGGGTGCCATTGTATAGTATGAAGGGTTCACTTAATGTTCCATTGACACGTAACTGAGCAGTAGGGGATTTATACAGCGCCGAGATGTGAGAAAGGAGAGAGGGGCCTATGACAAGATGGGACAGCGTAGCCATCAGGAACTCCCAGTCCACCCTATCAAACGCCTTCTCCGCGTCCGTGGAAAGCAGAAGGGTGGGCTGGGAGGTCCGCCGGACATGAGCAATCAAAGACAGGGTGCGGAGGGAATTATCTCGCGCCTCCCTGCCGGGGATAAACCCTGTCTGGTCTCCAGCGACCCAGCGAGGGACCAGGGGAAGCAGACGATTAGCAATTGCTTTAGCATATAGCTTAGCATCCAGGTTCAATAGAGATATGGGGCGGTAACTACCGCAGAGACAGTGGTCCTTGCCAGGTTTAGGGAGGACGGTGATGTGGGCATGTAGCGTTTCAGGCCGAAAAGATCCGCCTCCCGAGACCGCGTTGGCATAATTAGTCAGGTGCGGAAGTAAGCGATCCACAAAGGCTCTGTAGTAAGCGACCGTGAAGCCATCAGGGCCAGGTGCTTTACCATTGGCCATGTCCTTCAATGCCACCCGCAGCTCAGCGACGGAGAACTCGTCCTCTAATGCAGCCAATGTGTCGGCAGGAAGTGCCGGCAAACCGGCTTGAGCCAAATAATCTCGAATAAGCTGAGCCCTACTATCCCCATCCTCCGCAGTCTGCCTAACACGATACACAGACTGGTAGAATGCTCGAAATTCTCTGGCTATGGCCGAGGTTTCAAACACTAGGGAGTCAGTGGAGGATTTAAATTTGGCAATGAACGTGGCAGACTTCTTTTGCTGCAATGAGCGTGCCAACAGCCGACCAGGCTTGTTGCCCCACTCATGCAGACCCTGGGCCACCACTCGGAACCGCTGTTTCTGTTCCAAATTAAGGAGGCCTTCTCAGTTCCTCCCTCTTCTGAACCAGAACCTGAAGGACTAACAATGACAGTCCAGCCTTGTGCCGACGCTCTAGGTCTTCAATCTCCCCCAGCAATTGTGCTTGTTGATGGGTACGCTCCCTCTTTTTCCTAGAGCCTAGCTCAATAAACTTACCCCGGATGAAGGCCTTATGGGCCTCCCAGAGCGTTCCCGGGCTCACCTCAGGTCCCGCGTTCTCCGCAAAGTATTGAGCTAATGTATCCCCGACCACCTTTTTATCTACGTCTTCAAGGAGTAAATTATCATTTAGCTTCCAATTGGCGCTTTTGACCGGCATATCAGGAACTTTCAGTGAGAGGGAAATCGGAGCATGGTCCGACATAGGGGAAACCTCAATGCCCGACGCTGAAAGTAGGGATAAGTGGTGGTGGTCCATAAGGAAATCGTCAATCCTCGAGTAGGATGAATGCGTAAAATCCTTTACTCGTGGGTGCATAATCCTCCACACATCCATGAGTTGGGTTTCATGCAGACGTCTACGCAAAAATGCCAGGCGCCTCCATGAGATACATGAGGTGCCCAACGATGTGTCTAGCGATGGTTCCAAAGGTACGTTGAAATCCCCTGCCAGGAGAACACACCCACGAGCAAAATCAGTTAATTTTTTGAGGGTATTAGAGATAAAAGAAACCTGACTACGATTAGGGGCATAAATGGTCGCAATTGTACATGACATACTACCCAGACTACCCCTCAGGAACAGGAACCGGCCCATAGGATCACACATGGCGTCCAAGAAAAAAGAGGTACCCCTGCGGAACCCTATAGCTACCCCCTTGGCTTTACTGACATCGGATAAGCTATAATACCACTAAGGGTATTGCGGGGAGGAAAGTTTCACTGAGGTGGTGTGTGTAAGGTGAGTCTCCTGGAGGAGAACAATGTCCCCCTTCAGGCGAGTCAGTTCTCTGTATAATTGGTGTCTCTTACCTGGGGTATGTAGTCCCCGCACATTAAGGGAAATCAAGTTCACCGCAGCCATGAGGTTGAAGGAGGAGGATTCCTGAGGGCAGACCAGGGGCGGAGGAAGCCATCACAGAGGACAACAAGGAAGGGTAGGAGAAGAGGGGGGAAGAAGGGAATAAAAAAACAAAAGATTAAATGAAAAGAGACATACAGTACCAAACTGTTAGAACGAGAATACCCACATAGGGAAAAAGCATGCGCACGCATTAATCTGCTGTGCGGTGAAGGGTCACGTACGCGGCCCGGACGCCCCACGCAAACCACCCCCGAAGAGGCAGCAGCATGGGGGGACAGGGCAGCGCCGGGCCCCAAAAGAGGGGAGCGCCGGGACACAGTCATCAGGTAGCGAACTCGCCAAACCAATGTCCCTCCGCCCCAGCGCCGACACAATGTAAAATAAAACATAACATTAGAACATCGGGCATCAAACAGACACCCCATGATACAGCCAACGACCAGCTATCGAAAAGTAAAGTTGAGTTGAAAGCCCCAGCAGGCTAACGCTGCGAAGACAGCCACAGCAATGTCCCTCTGCCTCGCAACTGCAGGAAACAGTCCACTAGGTCGCAGTAGCGAGGTAGACATCAGCAAGAAGGCCTCAATAGGGGCACAGGGCAAAAAATAAGAAATAAAAATAGATAAAAAATAAGAATAAAAATCAGACAGAGAAATAAAAATAAAAAGCAAAAATAAAAAATGTTTGGAGTCAACAATAATCAGCATGGTCGATGCGCAGGAAACAAAAATAAGACCCCACATCTACAAGTCAGCCCATAGTGGGGGATACACCTGAATTGGTTGAACGGCGATTCCTGCGGCCAACTTTCTGCCACTGCAGATCCGTAGATCCCGGTAGAGCAGGGATATCATCCTGCTAGCCAGGGAGCTCAGGTGGAACGATGTTAATCTCGGCGCATAACTTTTCCAGGTCTTCCGGGAACCGCAAAACGGACGTTTTGCCATCTCTGGTGGCGATGAGAGCAGCCGGGAAACCCCATCGATAATTAATGGATGCCTCTCTGAGTTTCTCCGTCAAAGGTCGCAGGGCCCTGCGGCGATCCAAGGTCTCTTTAGCCAGGTCAGGGAAAAAAGACAAGGTAGCACCATCAAAGTCCAGGGAGGCAGTTTCGTGGGCTTTTCGCATAATACGCTCCTTCTCCTCAAAGTAATGGACCCGGCAAATAACGTCCCTGGGTGTGTCAGAAGGCAGTGCGCGAGGACGCAGGGCCCTGTGGACCCTATCGATTTTGAGCGGATTATCTGCCGCCAAGCCCAATAGGCCGTTGAAGATACTGCGAACCGAGGGGAGGAGGTCATCATCACCCGTCGCTTCCAGGAGGCCTCTAATGCGTATGTTATTCCTCCTGTTTCGGTTCTCCTGGTCTTCTATTTTATAAAGAGCCATTCTGTGGGCAAGAGCCAGGCCCCGGGTGGAGGCCTGCAAGTTCCGGATGGCTGTCGCGTGACGGTCAAGTCGGTGCTCAGTCTCCTCTACACGGCCCAGTACCTGCGAGAGGTCCGCCCGCACCGCCGAGAGCTCCTTTTTAATAGTCCTCTCTAGACCCTGGAACAGGGAAGTCAGCTCCGACCTGGTAGGTAAGTCGTCAACACGTACCTCCGAGCGGCGAGAAGGGCTATCATCTCCGTCCGAGCAAGCCGATGAAGCAGGAGAATGGCGTCTCAGATCAGACTTGCGACGGGAGGCGGAGCTAGCAGCCGGAGTCGCGCCTCGTGGAGAGCGGCCTAGTCCGTCCGGATCCTCGCCCTCATCTGGTTCTGCGGCTAGGAACCTCTTAATGGAACCAGATAGTGTCCCAGATTTAGGGAGAGATTTGCCCGTCTTCTTGCGCATCGCTTTTGCAGGAAAGTGGCGATTATAGATGTAGGGGAAGCTAAAAGATGTGTCGGCGCCGGAGCTCGAGGCAAACGCGTCCTCACAGCAGCATATCCAAGCCACGCCCCGACGGACAGGTTTCCAGCGGACAAGTTTTAAATAAAGTTTTTTAAACTTTTGTTTTAAAGGCCGTACACACGATCAGATATGTCTGCTGAAACTGGTCTGCGGACCAGTTTCAGCGGACATGTTCGATCGTGTGTACGCGGCCTTATAGTTTGGCACAGGGCACTGTATTGGTATTTATTGCACATTAATTAATAATCAGACACATGTACATACTTTTTTTTTTTTTTGAGTAACAAGTTCACAGGATCAGTCGTGGTAAAATGTTTATATGAATATAAGTTAGCGCAATTTACTTCACAAATACACAAATCTAAATCCAACCTTTGAGGTTGCACTTTTTTTTGCAAGACTTAAGAATATTGATATTATCTTGGTGCCGGTAACACACACAACTTTTTCTAAGTTCATGCAAGACAGCCCAAGAATTTACAGGAACTGAAGGCTTTTTGCCAAGAGGAATGGGCAGATTTACCATCTGAAAAGATTAAAGAGCCTCATCCACAAATACCACAAAAGACTTCAGGCTGTCATTAATGTTAAAGGGGGCAATACACAGTATTAAAAACTGTGGTATGTAAACTTTTGATCAGCTTGGTCAGTTGGGTAGTTTCTGTTGCCATTAGGATAAAAAAAATAAAAGAGTAAACGCAGTTGATTGATAATAAATAGCTTCAGCCAAACACTAACCATGAGTAAAAGACATGTTTTTGTGTTATCATTCATATTCTCTATAAAATGGCCAAGAAATAATAAATGTAAACATATGAGCACAACTGTATTGCAGATTTGACTACACTGACCCCATAGCACTATTGTAAATGCAATTTTAAATATCCGTTTTAATAAACGTACTTTTATGGATTTACACTGAGATGCTTTTCTATCCATCCATCCCTATGTGAGTGTACCCAGTGACCAGACATATTGTGGAGGAGGCAAAACTGGATAAGGATCAGAAGCAGCTTTAGTGTGGTGCCTTCTAACCCTGCAGGGGTTCAGTTTTCTGGCAAGTGCGGAACTGAGGGGGGAGCACTTGTGGAATTCACTCACCCTTTTTTTCTTTTTGATATATGGATTGGCTTCATTTTTGCACATTAAGCAAGTTGAGCACTTTATTTCTTATTTCATCAGTTTTATACAACATATTGTGGACTTTTTAAATTGCATGTGAAAATTATGGACTTTTTTTCGTTTTTTTTATATATATTTGTATACAGTTTCCATTTATGACAGTGGTTCTACTTGTTTGCATACATAGCACAATTTATTCATCACTGTGAACTTAATAGTAGCATGCACTAGGAGATTTCATATGCATACTATGATAAAAAAAAAAATCAGTTATATGGGGTTTTTTTTTGTCTGTATATGGTTTGTTTTTCTTGAGCATTGCACATTTGATTCGGGCAGCACTGCACTTTAACTCTCTTATTAAACAGAATAAACTACAAAAAACTTCAACCTTACCCTACAATGTTCACTTCGATGGTACTGCTGAGATTCAAGGTGATTTCGTCTATGCAATTCTTTCAGTTCCATCTGTGCACTTCTCTGCATATCAAGAATATCTAGTTGTGAATTTCTCTGTAAATCCATAGTATCTAATTGTTCACTTCTCTGTGATTCCAGAGCCTCTAGTTGAGCACTTCTGTGTAGATCTATAGAGTGAACTGCCTGCTGTTGCAGCAGCATGTATAGTTCATGTTGTCGCATAAGCTGCTGTTGAGAAAATAGCTGTAGTTGATGTGCATGTTGCAGTGAGCTATGTGCTGAAGAATACATAGAAGGCCAGAGGGATGATGTTCGATCCAGTATTTCTGCTGAGCGAGAACAAAAAATAAAAAAAGATTATTAAAAAGGTCTAAAACATATCAATGGTTTCCAGAATGCAGCAAAAGAGGCTTATTTAAAAAGTAAAGAGATACAAGTAATGTTCACCTTTTAGCATTTATTTTCTTCCCTAAAATGATTGAAAGTTTTGTAAAAGTTTCTTTGTTTTCTAAATAGGTTTCTTTAACCCCTTCCTTACCGGACCATAGGGATTTGACGGCCGCAGCAACCCCTCGCTGATGAAAGTGGACATCACATGACGTCCTTTGTTCTCTGCATTCTAGGGCGCGCACCCGCGGCACCATTCGTGATCCCGCGCACGTGCCCGACAGCCGCGATTGACGCCGGGCACCCGCGATTACCGCTGATCACGGCAGGAGTGTGGATCTGTGCGTGTAAACACACAGATCCACCTCCTGTCAGTGGTGAGGAGACTGATGTGTGTTCCCAGTACAGAGGAACACACATCGGTCTCCTCCCCCTGTGAGTCCCCTCCCCCTACAGTTAGAACATACTTTAGGGAACATGTTAACCCCTTCAGCGCCCCCTAGTGTTAACCCCTTCCCTGTCAGTCACATTTACACAGTAATCAGCGCAGTTTTATAGCACTAATCACTGTGTAAATGTGAATGGTCCCAAAAACGTGTCAAAAGTGTCCGATATGTCCGCCGCAATGTCACGGTCACGAAAAAAAACCGCAGATCGACGCCATTACTAGTAAAAAAATAAAAATAAAAATGCCATAAATCTATCACATATTTTGTAGACGCTATAACTTTTGCGCAAACCAATCAATATACGATTATTGCGTTTTTTTTACCAAAAATACGTAGAAGAATACATATCGGTCTAAACTGAGGGCAAAAAAAAAACATTTTTTTTTTTTAAAATTGTGATATGTATTAAATAAAAAATTAAAAATATTGTGTTTTTTTTTTAATTGACGCTCTTTTGTTTATAGCGCAAAAAATAAAAACCGCAGCGATTATCAAATACCACTAAAAGAAAGCTCTATTTGTGTGGGGAAAAAAACATAACGATTTAATTTGGGTACAGTGTTGCATGACCGCGCAATTGTCATTCAAAGTGCAACAGCGCTGAAAACTAAAAATTGGTCTGGGCAGGAAGGGGGTGAAAATGCCCTGTATGGAAGGGGTTAAGCTAGTGCATCGTTGGGTCACTTACCTTTTCCTTCGATTTCTCTTCTGAATGTTTTTTTTCCTTTGTCTGAATTTCTCACTTCCTGTTCCTCCTCAGTAAGCTTGCCCCCATCAACCAAGCCGTTCTGGCTTGAGGTTAGTCAGCGTGCTCTCCCCCTCCCTTGGGACTACATCCCTGCAGGGAGACGCTGTGTTCTTTGCTATGAGGTGCCATGCTAAACTTCCAGTGACCAGTAAGAGTGAGAGCGGTAACACCAAATTTAACACACCTTCTCCCCATTCACACCCAAGACCTATTTTTCTACTATGAGACTACCTTAAAGAATTTTGAATCAATTTTATATTATCATGTGTGCAATCAATCATGTCTATATGCGTGCGTGCGTGTGTGTGTGTGTATATATATATATATATTAGTCCTACATGCTCCATTAACCACCTCAATACAGGGAACTAACACCCCTTCCTGCCCAGGCCATTTTTCAGCTTTCAGCGCTGTCACATGTGAATTTTTTTATCTTTTTTTTCACACAAATAGAGCTTACTTTTGGTGGTAATCTAGGTTGTTTTTTTTAAGAAGGAAAAAATGAAGACCAAAATTTTTCTTCTTCACTGATGTGCGCTAATGAGGTGGCACTTTTGGGCACTGATAAGGAGGCACAAATGTGCCACACTTATGGGCACTCATGGGCAGAAGTGATGGACATTGATGGCCAGCACTGACTGGCATCACTAATGGCCACTGATTGCTGGCACTGGTGGGCACTTAATTGTAATCAGGGCACCGATGATCAGTGCCCTGATTACATGCCTAGATATGCCCCTGCCCCTGAGGGTGACTGTCAGTGGGAGGGCGAGGAGCTTTCCGGGTTTACATGTGACTGGCTTTAATTGGACACAGCCAATCACATGGTTAAATAGCCGCGGCTCTTTACAGAAATATGGGTCCGTCCGTGGGCGCACAAGAGCGGTCGTTCTGAGAAGTCATCATATGATGTCCACCCAGAACGAGAGCCGCACCGCCAAGCCGTCATTTGATGGTCGGTGGGTGGTAAGTGGTTAAATAATACATACTAATTGATTAATTTGGTTCTGGTGTTGTGTCCGTTTAATAAACTGTGAAGTTTTTTCTCCGTTCAGTTCACGGCAGTTCTCAGGAGGAAAATTATCTCCTCTGCAGCCGGTTTAATAAACTGAGAACTTCAGTTCGCAGATGGTGAACAGAGGTGAAGTTTTTTCTCTGAAAACAGCCGAGATCTGTGTAAAAGTGGGTGGACTGCCTGTAATCTCGTGAGATATTGAGATTATGGTGCAGCCGAGTTCAAAAAGTGAAACTAAAGTTTAAAAGAACATGTAATTAATGTTTTCAGACATGTGATAACATATATATATATATATATATATAAAAATATAAATACTGTGTATATATATATATATATGTATATATATATATATATATATATATATATATGTGTGTGTGTGTGTGTGTATACATACATATATACCGTATTTATTGGCCTATTGTGCACACCCGTGTATAGCGCGCACCCCTACTCTGGACGTGAAATTCTTGAAAAAAAACATTTTTTATTACTTAGTTTTGGTGTCTTGCCCGGCGTCCATCGGCGGCCTTGTCCGGTCCGGCGTCCATCTGCGGCCTTCGTGGTGTCCTCCCTGCTGCTCCCGCGCTGTCTCTGAGCCGCTTCCCGCGCTGTGTTTGAATGCCGCCGACGACATATACCGAGTACATCACAGTTTATTAAACCGGCAATGCTCTGTGATAAGCCGTGATCATCATGATCTCGGCTTATCACGGTTTATTAAACGTACACCAAAGTCCCAACATTCCCCCAGTCCCCTTCCTCCCTCACTCTTCTATACGATTCAGGGTTGGAGACACACAAACTCTACAGCAGTTGTCTCATATAAAGTCCCAACATTTTTATTTAATGAACGCTAATTAAGGAATGGAATTGCACACCTTTGTAATTTATTTAGATTGGTTAATCTGTCATATACATCTGCCAATATTATTTATATTAACTACAGAAGGATGCATCTAACCAGGGTTGCGATTGTGCTGGGGGTACATCTTGTTTGAGTCATTCCCTGAAACTGCGACATGCACTGGGCCCCCCCCTTCGTATTTTTTTTGGACGTGGGGGGGGGGGGATGCTCACATGCCGTACCTTTGAACTCAATCTTGAGGAAGCAGGCTGACATTGTTTATCCATCTGCATGTGTTATGAGGTTGTGGTGTCTAGTGCCCGGCATCAATGGTCACTCGAACATTAGCTTTGCCTTCCAATCAGCATGCAACGGGACGTTGGTGGGGTCTTGTGGCGATTGAGGGGGGGGGAATATTCTACATACTCAGTCTGCTCCTTGCGCCTTGATGACACTATGCACATCTCTGGATTATGCTTTTCACTTGATACTAAGGGTAATATTTGAGTTTTGTATTCATACATGGTTCTTATGTGTCATCTTTGATCTTACGACCCATTCTATGGTGAGGCACTTTACATTTAAGATCTGTTCTTTGTCTTTCTTCCCTTTGGTAATGGTTTTCATATCATCCCCAATTACTATTTGTGCAGTCACTTTGCCAATACACTTTACGTACAATTTTTCCACAGAAGCCCTATGGGCCTTTACTAAGGAGTTATTACAACCACAGTTACTTATTGGGGACAAAAATCACTATTGATGCTCACTTCTTGTTCTCTGTTCACCTTTGTGTTGCCGCAGTTATCGCCACCTCAGTTTCCGTGGATGATGTTCCCATAGTGCCTCCAGCTACCAATACTAACCATGTTGTTAAATGCTGTAGATTACTTAGAGTGCTGGGATTAAGATGTGGTTCCCCCTCTTCCTGTTATCTTAGTTACTACTGTATACTATTTGGCATTTATATTTCATTACAGACCTACCTATATTGCATTTTCTCCTGATGAGTGGAAGTTATCTATGAAACGTGAGTAGAGATTTTTTAATTATTGTATTGTCACAGCTACTATAGTGCCTTGAAAAAGTATTCATACCCGCTTGAAACTTTCCACATTTTGTCATGTTACAACCAAAAATTTAAATTTTTATTTGGCTTGATAAAGATAGACCAACACAAAGTGGCACATAATTGTGAAGTGGAAGGAAAATGATAAATGGTTTTCAACATTTTTTTTTTACAAATAAATATGTGAAGTGTTAATACTTTGTAAAACAACTTTTCACTGAAATTATAGCTGCAAGTCTTTTTTGGGATGACTCTACCAGCTTTGCACATCTAGAGTGACATTGTTGCCCATTCTTCTTTGCAAACTAGCTCAATCTCTGTCAGATTGGATGGAGAGCATCTGAACAGCAATTTTCAAGACTTGCCACGGATTCTCAAATGGACTTTGACTGGACCATTTCAACACATGATGAATATGCTTTGATCTAAACCATTCCACTGCAGTTTTGGCTGTATGTTTAGGGTCGCTGTCCTGCTGAAAGGTGAACCTCCGCCCCAGTCTTAAGTCTTTTGCAGACGCTAACAGGTTTTCTTCTAAAGCCTCATACACACGATCCAATTGTTGGCAGGGGATTGTCTGTTGACAGACTGTTGTCCTAAAATCTGACCATTGGTATGCTCCTTTTGACAATTGTTGACCAACTTTCGGCCAACGAATGTTGGATGACAGGCTAGTAAATTTTCGGCAGACAACAGTTGGTTGTCAGATTTTCTGAAGATCAGTACACGAATCTGTCACACAAAAGTTGAAATTACAAACATACATGCTTGGAAATCAATGCCCCCCTAACACAAAATTAGCAGAAGGGGTTTAAAGGGTGGCTCTTAAGAGCTGAAATTCCTTGTAGTACATCACTACATTCGTGTTTGTTTGACAAAAATTGTGTACCGTTGGTGTGCAAGACAGGATCCAGGCACACGCCATTAAGACAAAAATCAGACGCTCGGTTGGCCTACAATTGGATCGCGTGTACGAGGCTTTAGATTGCCCTGTATTTGGCTCCATCCATCTTCCCATCAACTCTGACCAGCTTCCCTGTCCCTGCTAAAGAAAAGCATCCTCACAACATGTTTCACAGTGGGCATGGTGTGTTCAGGGTGATGTGCAATGTTAGTTTTCTGCTTCTACATCTGCCCATCAGTATCTTTTAACCCATTGTCATTTTATGTTCTGGACAAACATCAGCCACTTTGACATTATCCTGCAGGTTATTTTGGTAAACTTGGAAATTCATTTTCCCCTTTTTCCCACAAGTCGTCTAGGCCCTGATGCAGCTAAGCAATCCGAGGTTTCCTCCATCATACTTCACCGGGGTGATGTTTTAATGATGGTAAGCTGTGCCCTTTTAGCACTATACCTAGTGTTTTTCCTAAACAATTCAACTTTTGTTTCATCAGTCCACAAAACCTTTTCCCAGTAGTGTTGCAGTTTGCCAAGGCACTTTTTGGCAAGTGCTAGGTGCGCAACATTGCTGTTTCTTTTTTTATAGTGTTGTGCCATGGACACCCTGCCTAGTCAAAGATTTACATATAGTAGACTCATGATGTTTGCTAGTTCCAGTGATGTCGTCTTTACCTCATTGAGGATTCTGCATTGTGCCTTGGGAGTCAACTTGGCTGGGCGCCCAGTTCTAGGAAGAGTAGCCACAGTTCTAAATGGTCTCTATAGATATTTTGTCTGACAACTGACAAATGCCTACATACTTTTGAGATTGCTTCCCCTTTTCAGCCTTACTCAGATCAAATAGGCAACACAGTGGTTGGCACTTCTGCCTAGCAGCATTAGTGTCCTTAGATCGAATCCCAACCAAAGCACTACCTGCGCAGTTTACACGTTCTCCCTGTGCCTGCGTGGGCTTCTTGCCACATGCCAAGGACATGCTGGTAGGTAAATTGCACCCTAGTATAAATGTGCATTTGAGACCTTAGATTGTAGATTCTTTGGGGAATGGGACTGATGCAAATGTACAATATACAGTAAAACCTTGGATTGCAAGCATAATTCGTTCAGGAAACATGCTTGTAATCCAAAGCACTTGTATATCAAAGTGAAGTTCCCCATAAGAAATAATGGAAACTCGAATGATTCGTTCCACAACCATTTATTCACAAGGCCTTCAGTTTATAGTCCATATAAAAAGATTATAGCAATGTGATAGGATGTCTAACCATAAAAGGCCCATCCACAAATGGCAGCCTCCACAAGGAGCAAAATTCAGCAGGAGCTACAGTGTATAAAAGAGAAGAGAGATGCCTCTAAGTGTAGTAATATGGTTATATTTAATGAAGCTACAACATTTAGAAACTTACATGGTTGATGAATAAAACAGGCACATCTAAGTATGCAGGCATCCGGGGAAAAGCTGTCCATATAGACCGCCCTCTGCACCGCCAGCACTTACCGCTGTTAGTCTGCAATCTTGACCAGGAAGACTACCCTGCAGTAGGAATATTCAAAAGCGAGGCTTGAAGCACTTATGGAACACAGAGTGGAAAGGATGACGTTGATGGTGGCATGGAGGATGGCATCTGTGGAAATCTTTACCCCGGATGCCTGCATATTTAGATGTGCCTGTTTTAATCACCAACCATGCGACTTGCTAAATGTTGTACCTTCATTAAATGTAACCATATTGCTACACTTAGGAGGCACCACTGTTCTGTTTTATACTCAATTGTGACATGACGCTACTTGTATATCAAGTCAAAATTTATTTATAAAATGTGCTGGTCTTGCAAAACACTCAAACCAACGTTTTACTGTATATGTAAAGCGCTGCATATATTATTGGCGCTATAAAAGTACATGCAATAAAAATTTAAAAACACACAACTTGGTTGTATGTCTTCAGAGGGCTCCGTTTTGTGATGCAAGGTTCACATCTTAAAATGTTTGAGTGTCTTATCAATGAAGCTTCAATCCACACCTTCACTCAAATGTATTTCATTAACTAAACACCAGGTGTGCAGACTCAAATTAGCCATCTTTAATTAATTATGAAATTCTCTTGTACAATGTTCCTATAGATTTACCAAAACCATATAATATAAGGTCAAACCTAAACACTTTCAATTTGTATGCAATCAGGAAGGCCCTTGTACTATATAGTTGAAGGTAAATCTAAAGGGAATTGAATAAGAAAATTGAATCATGTATAGCCAGCTTATATCGTCTATGAGTTCACTTTTTTCCTCCAGCACTGTGAATGTTTATTGGGTGTGTTCAATAAAGACACAAGAAATTAGAGCGGTTAGTGTGTTATCATTTTAACCACTTAAAGACCGGTTCACGCCGATATACGTCGGCAGAATCTCTCCGTTCTGCCTAGTGACACAACACTGATGGTTTGCTTCCCTCTCATCGGGAGCAGCGATCAGTGATGTGTCACAGTAAGCTACGCTCCCTAACAGTTAGAATCAGTCCCTAGGACACACTTAATCCCTTCCTAGCCCCCTAGTGGTAAACCCCTTCGCTGCCAGTCACATTTATACAGTAGCACTGATCGCTGCATAAATGTAAATGGTCCTTAAATAGCTTTAAAAGTGACCGATATGTCTGCCATAATGTCGCAGTCACAATAAAAAAAAAAAAAAATCGATAATCGCCGCAATAACTAGTAAAAAAAAAAAAAATATTAATAAAAATGTCATAAAACTATCCCCTATTTTGTAGATGCTATAAGTTTTGCACAAACCAAACGCTTATTGCGTTTTTTTTTTACCAAAAGATATGTAGAAGAATACGTATCGGCCTAAACAGAGGGAAAAAAAAAATGTATATATATTTTTGGGGGATTCAGAATTGTCGCTCTATTTTTGTTTATAGCGCAAATAATTAAATACCACCAAAAAAAAGTTCTATTTGTGGGGGAAAAAAAATACATCAATTTTGTTTCGGAGCCAGGTCGCACGACCGCGCAATTGTCAGTAAAGCGATGCAGTGCTGAATCGCAAAAAGTGGTCCGGTCAGCCAAATGGTGTGGGGCTGAAGTGATTAAGCACATTGTGTGTGTCTATTGTTGTGACTTAGATGAGGATCGGATCACATTTTGAGTCAAATTACCTCAGAAAACGAGTTAATCCCAAGAGGTTCACATACCTTTTCTTGCCTCTGCACTTAACAGTTGCTTTAAGCCAGCCATAGGTTTTAAATCAGCAGGGACTGGCCAGGATTCAAACCATCTATGGGCAGGCTGAATGTAAGTCGATCCATTGATTGACTTGGGTACAACCAGCATGTTGGATTTTTAGTATGCGAATATTGCCAGAGGGTATAGCTTGCCATAAGCCAAGGTTCACACTAGTGCTGGAGGATGAAGATACATTTTTTAGAGCATTTTTGTAGGAGGAGGAGACTATAGTCTATACACAAAAGTCTGCCAAAAATGTACTAAAAAGGCATCTAGATACATTTTTGGTCCATTTTCATTGAAGTCCATTGGAGGGAAAAAACCTGCGGCACTGCACTAAAAGAAGTGCCTGCACCTTTTCAAAAAAAACGTGCTGAAGCTTTTGTGCATTGATGGGAATGGTCACCATAAAGATAAATTTAATTTATTTTGTTGTGTAGCGTGGTAGCAAATGCAGGAGAAAATCATAGTGTGGGTGAAGGCTAAATGTTTCCCTGTATACAAGCCCTGATGAAGGGGGGAAGGCATTTCTCCCAAAACGTTTTGGCTTTTTCTTATCACATGTGAACGGTCAACTGCAATAAACTTCCTAAATATAACCTCAAGTGAGTGTGCCTCTACACATCAATCAATAATTTTATACACATACATATCAAAAGAGAATGAGCATGAAGATGGTTTTGCCTGACCATGGTTCATCCAATCACCCTTCTACGTCTATAATCAAAAGGAGGTCTAAATTATTTCTAGGACTAGATTTAAAAAAAATATAGGTTTGTGCAAGCATACCAAAATTTGATATATGTTCAGCAGGAATGACCACAATCTGTCCATTCTGTGGATCTCTGGCAAAGCTGTATGCAGAAGGAAAAGATGCTGGCATCCCAGGAGGTACTGCTGGATTCATTGCTTGATGAAGTGTGGGATGGGCCAAACCTGGTGTGTAAAAGGCAAAACATGAAACACGTACATTATATGCATAGCTGTAGTTCTGGCAGCACTTCAAGCTTTGTGACTTTTCTAATATACAGACTTTGTTGAGTCAAAAAAGTCTGTTGCCATTTTTATGTCTGTTTTTTTCATTTTTTATTTACATTTAGCAACTTTTCTGCTAACTTTTCCTGCAGCAAATTTTGTTTTTGATAAATGTGTCTGCAAGTCTCATGTTGGTTTAAAAACTCCCATATCATTGTACTGACTGACCCCTCTTTAACCACTTGCCTACTGTTCACCTACACCCCCTTCCTGCCCAGACAAAATGTTAGCTTCCCGCACTGCGTCGCTTTAACTGACAATTGCGCGGTCGTGCGACGTGGCTCCCAAACAAAATTGCCGTCCTTTTTTCCCCACAAATAGAGCTTTCTTTTGGTGGTATTTAATCGCCCGTGCGGTTTTTATTTTTTGCGCTATAAACAAAAAAAAAGCGTAAATTTTGAAAAAAGACACAATATTTTTTGCTTTTTGCTATAATAAATATCCCATTTAAAAAAAAAAAAAAACATTTTTTATCTCAGTTTAGGCCGATACGTATTCTTCTACATATTTTTGGTAAAAAAAATTAAAAAATAAAATCGCAATAACCGTATAGTGACTGGTTTGCGCAAAAGTTATATTGCCTACAAAATAGGGGACATAATTATGATTTTTTTTTATTTATTTTTTTACTAGGAATGGCGGCGATCTGCGATTTGTTCTCGGGACTGGGAGATTATAGCAGACACATCGGACACTTTTGACACATTTTTGGGACCATATACATTTATACAGTGAACAATGCTATAAATATGCATTGATAACTGTATAAATGCAACTGGCAGGGAAGGGGTTAACCACTAGGGGGCGGGGAAGGGGTTAAATGTTTCTCCTAGTTTGTGTTCTAACTGTGGGGGGAGGGGGGGTGACTGGGGGAGGTGACCGATTGTGTCCCTATGTACAAGGGACACAATCGATCTCCTCTCTCCCTGACAGGGACGTGCAGCTCTGTGTTTACACACAGAGCTGCACGTCCCAGCTCAGTTACACGGCAATCGCGTGTGCCCGGCGGCAATCGCAGCCGCCGGGCACACGCACGGGGGTCCCAGTAATGCGACGGGTGCGCGCGCGCGCCCCTAGCAGCTTTCTATGACTGCACGTCATATGACGTGCAGTCAGGAGAATGAAGTTATCCACCACCGTCATATGACGGTGGACGGATGACAAGTGGTTAATAGACGACACACAGTACCCACTGGCAATCACCTTTAAGGGGAGCTACAATGAGACAGCATGGATTTCAACATGCATAAACTTCACAGCAGTTTATAGGGCTTCTAAACACGATGTTGTTTTACCACTATATAGGTCAGGTTAGCTGTAGAGGTAAAAAGGGATTTTTAAATACAGCTTACCTGTAAAATCCTTTTCTTGGAGTACATCACGGGACACAGAGCGGCATATTCATTACTATATGGGTTATATGGAGTACCTTCAGGTGTGGACACTGGCAATCTCAAACAGGAAGTCCCCTCCCTATATAACCCCCTCCCCTAGAGGGAGTCCCTCAGTTTTGTAGCAAGCAGTATGCCTCCCAAAATGTTTCCCCAAAAGAGGGGTGGGAGCTCTGTGTCCCGTGATGTACTCCAAGAAAAGGATTTTACAGGTAAGCTGTATTTAAAAATCCCTTTTTCTTTCTCGTACATCACGGAACACAGAGCGGCATATTCATTACTATATGGGATGTCCGAAAGCAATGCTTTAATGAGGGGAGGGAGACATCTTCCAAAGAAGGATTCAATTTAGAGGTATACTCAAATAATAATAATAATAATTCCAACTTAGTCAAGAAAAAAACTTTTTCTTTTTTTTTTTTTTCTTTTTTTACAACCAAGGGTGCTTCTGATCCCGAGGATCTTAAACTGCAGCCTGTAGTACTGCCTGTCCAAAGGCAGAATCCGCATTCCTTCTCACGTCTAGTTGATAAAACTTTGTAAACGTGTGGACTGATGACCACGTCGCCGCCTTGCATATCTGAGCCATAGAGATCTGATGGTGTGCTGCCCAGGAGGCGCCCATGGCCCTGGTAGAATGGGCCTTTACCGACAAAGGAGGAGGCAACCTCTTCAAACCGTAGGCTTGAATGATTAATTGTCTAATCCATCTCGAGATGGTGGATTTTGCAGCTGCCTGCCCCTTCTTGGGGCCATCTGGTAGAACGAATAACACATCTGTCTTCCGGATCTTTTCTGTAGCTTTAAGATAGGCCTTCATGGCCCGGACAATATCCAAGGTATGCAGCAACCCCTCCTTTCTAGATGTGGGTTTTGGAAAGAAGGATGGAAGTACCAAATCCTGGTTCAAGTGAAATTTGGATATAACCTTTGGTAGAAAGGAAGGATGGGGCCGGAGAACTGCCCTGTCCTTATGCAGAACGAGATATGGTTCCTTACACGATAAGGCTGCTAATTCTGACACTCTCCTGGCCGAAACTATGGCGACCAAGAAAACCAACTTTCTTGTCAGTAAGACTAAAGGAATCTCAGCCAACGGCTCAAAGGGTTGTTTCTGTAGAGTGGACAGGACAAGATTTAAGTCCCATGGACAAATTGGTGACTTGACAGGAGGATTAATACGCAAGACCCCCTGTAAGAAGGTCTTTACCAGCGAGTGGGTGGCCAGCGGCCTCTGAAACCACACTGACAGAGCTGAGATCTGTCCCTTGATTGTGCTTAGTGCCAGGCCTTTATCCACTCCTAGCTGGAGAAAACTTAACACCCTATCAATAGTATATTTGCGGGAATTCCATCTTTTGGATTCACACCAGCCTACGTAGTTCCTCCACACCCTGTAATAAATCACCCTGGGGACCGGCTTTCTAGCCCTAATCAGGGTAGGAATTACCTGCCTAGACAGACCTCTACCCCTGAGAATCAGGGATTCAGCCTCCAGGCCGTCAAATTTAGACGCTGTAATGTAGGGTGGAGGATCGGGCCTTGTGAGAGTAGGTCTGGTTGTAGAGGAAGAGTCCAAGGGTCTCCCACTGCCATCTTCAGGACTAGTGAGTACCAAGTCCTCCGGGGCCAAGCCGGAGCTACTAGAATGACTGGCTTGTGCTCCACTCTGATCCTGCGCAACAGGCGAGGGAGTAACTGTAGCGGAGGGAATGCATATAGAAGTTTGAATTGATGCCAAGGGCAAACCAACGCATCGGTTCCGCAGGCCATAGGATCCCTCGCTCGAGACACGAACCTGTCTAGTTTCTTGTTGAACCTGGATGCCATTATATCTACGTCCGGCATTCCCCACCTCTGGCAGATTGTCTGAAAGACCTGGGGATGCAGAGACCACTCCCCTGGCAACAGACTCTGGCGACTTAAGAAGTCTGCCTGCAGGTTGTCCACTCCGGGAATGAATATCGCCGAAATGCAGGGTACATGAACCTCTGCCCACTGAAAAATCAAGCTCACCTCCCTCTGAGCGGCCTGACTCCTGGTTCCCCCTTGGTGGTTTATGTATGCCACCGCCGTGGCATTGTCTGACTGGATTCTCACCGGGAACCCCTTTAATCTGGAGGTCCATGCCAGAAGGGCTAGGCGAGCAGCTCTGATCTCCAAGATATTGATGGGGAGCTGCCTCTCTGCTTTCACCCAAGTTCCCTGGCGAGAGAACCCCTCGAAGACCGCCCCCCCAGCCTGCCAGGCTGGCGTCTGTGGTAACTACCTTCCAGACAACAGGGCTGAAGGATTTTCCCTTTAGAAGATTCTGGGGGTTCAACCACCAGGCCAGGCTTTGTCGGACCCTTGAAGATAGCGTCAAAGGGGACTCTAAGGCATGTGCCCTCTTGCCCCAGGCTGCTAGAATGGCTGCCTGTAGGACGCGAGTGTGGATCTGAGCGTATGGTACTGCCTCGAACGTGGCCACTAGCTTGCCTAGTACTCGCATACACAGGCGAATAGTTGGTTTTTTCTTGTTTAGAACCAACTGAACCAACCCCTTGATAGCCTCGATCTTTACAAGGGGCAGGAACACCCTTTGCTGTTCTGTGTCTAACCTCATGCCGAGGTATTCCAACTGCTTTGTAGGCTGGAACGCTGACTTTCCCCGGTTTAGGACCCAGCCGAATCCTTCGAGGTACCGAACCGTGAGGTTTACTGCCTGTTGCAGACCCGGCCGTGAGTGATCTATGATTAAAAGGTCGTCCAAGTATGCTAGGACTGTGACCCCTTGGATCCTTAAATTGGCCAGAACTGGGGCTAGGATCTTCGTGAATACCCGGGGGGCCGTGGCCAGCCCGAAGGGGAGCGCCCTGAATTGGAAGTGTCGCTGCCCCACCGCGAAGCGTAAAAATCTTTGATGCGACTGAAAGATTGGTACATGAAGGTAAGCATCCTTTATGTCTATGGAGGCCAGAAAATCGTCCCTCTGAAGCGCGGCGGCTGCTGACCGGATGGATTCCATCCGGAAGGAACGAACCCTTAGGTAACCGTTTAACCTCTTTAGGTCCAAGATTGGCCTGACATCGCCGTTGGGCTTTGGTATGACAAAGAGATTGGAATAGAAACCTAGCCCTTGCTCTTGGGCTGGCACTTCTATTATTACGTCCTGGCAAAGCAGGTGATCCAAAGCTGCCAGCAATGAGGCCTTCCTTGCTGGATCCTTTGGTAGCCTTGATTCTTGAAAATGAGGCGGAGGACACCTTAGAAACTCCAGTCTGTAGCCTGTGGTTACAGATGCCCGGACCCATTTGTCGGGGATCTTGGCTTCCCAAACTTCTGAGAAGAAACGAAGCCTTCCCCCCAGCCGCGAGAGTGGGGGCGCCCCTTCATAAGGCAGACTTAGGGGCTGTCTTTGTCGGCTTGCGATACCATGGCCTCTTACCCCCAGGGGCCTGTCCCTGCGATCTACTGTTAACGTTGGATCGTGCAGGCGGCCGTCGATACTGCCTGGAATTTGAGGGCCCCGAGACAGGAAAGAGCTGCCTTTTAAATGTAGGACCCCGGAATATCTTTTTGACCGGTAAAAGGGTACTCTTGCCATTTGAAATAGTCTGAATATATTTATCCAGATCCTCTCCGAAGAGTCGTCCTCCATGGAAGGGAAACCCTGCCAGAAGCTTTTTGCATGGGGGCTCCGCCGCCCAGTTCTTCAACCATAAGAGCCTTCTCATGTGCACCAAAAATAGTGATAAACGAGAGGCCTGCTGGATGGAATCTTTTATAGCATCTACAGCAAAACACAGAGCTCTGGGAATGTCAGAAAACTCTTCTGCTTGTTGGGTAGGCATGTCCTTTAACATTTCTTTTGTCTGGTCTTTTAACGCCTGACAAACTCCAATTGCAGCCACAGCTGGCTGTACCACTGCTCCTGCCGTAGCAAAGGATGCTTTTAAAAGTGTCTCTAACCGTTTATCAACCGGATCTTTAAACATATGTATGTTTTCCACCGGGCAAGTTAGTGATTTATTCACACATGAGATGGCTGCATCCACTACTGGGAGCCTCCACCTCTTGGAGAATTTTTCCTCCATGGGGTAAATGACCGCAAATCTTTTCGGTGGCAGAAAAATCCTGTCCGGCCGTACCCAATCCCGAAAGATCAATTCCTCCAAGAGAGGATGGACCGGAAAAACTGCGTTGCTTAACGGAGCTTTCAAAGAGCCCAGAGAGGATACCGGAGGAACCTGAGGCTCTGGCAATGGTAAACTAAATGCCGAGCGGACCATGTCTGTCAAAGACTGTACCCACAGTCTTTCTGTCTGGGAGTCTGAAAATGGTTCCTCAGAGGCAGATCCCTCAATCCCTGAACCCTCTTGGTTCAGGTCTAGTTGATCCTCCTGTGATTCCAATTCCTCTGGAGAGAGAATCTCAGCATCTGAGGATACACCTCTTGGTGATGGGGATCTAACCCGTTTCTTACCAGGAATAGCTCTAGCGATCAATGCTGCTATTCTCTCTTCTAGCCCCCCTAGGGATACGGCTAGCATCTCCTCTGTGATAAACACAGGGCTGGGCTGATCTGGGCCAGCCTCCGCACCAGATCCCCCTAATGGCTCATCCAAGGCGCCCTTTATGTTAATAAGTTGCGGGGAAAGTATCGGCATATCATCAGAATCAGAGGGGGAACCCCTTTGTTTTTTGGTCTTTTTTGTACCCTTTGACCCCGAACCTTTGGAAGCCATAATACAAAATCGAGGGACTCCGCCAACAACAACAGACTGTAGTGGCCAGGAGTACAAAACCAGAGCTTAGGGGACAATAGATCACTAATGCCCAAAAACTGATGGGGCCCCGTATGTTTTTCTTTTTTTTTTTTTTTTTATATATATTATATATTTTTTTTTTTTTTTTAGAACATACAGTGACCCCAAACTTAGTTTGCCAGCCTCCAACCTGCTGCAAAAAGGGGAATTTTTTGGCTTAACAAAAAAGGCATTGGAACAAAGTCCAGCATGTACTACCCCTCTTCCGCCACCGGGAGTCACTGTTCTGCCGCTCTGCGTCCTCTCCTTCTGAAATCAGCCTCAGACTGAGCACTGACAATGCCTGCTGATCTATAACAGCACAAGGCGCGCCCCTGTATGACGCCGCAGGCACGCCCCCCCCCCCGCCCTCCTCTCTGAACGGCGCGAAAAAACGTCTATAAGACGTGCGCGCGCGCGTATGTCGGAACATGGAGGAGCCGCGCTGCTGGAGACCCAGGACTGCAGTATCAGGCGGCAGATTCAAACCCCCGGCCAGGTAGGACTCTCCAAAAGGCCCCATAGGGATCCTTACTAGTCCTAGGAAGAAAGCAGCAGGTTAGCTAGCAACACATTCTTAGACAGGGGAAAAAAGGGGTCATCCTGTCTTTCTCAGACATAGTGAGCAAGGTTGCCAATGCAGAGCATACTTAGGCTATCCCCCCTTTTAGGTTACCCCGGAGAGCCTGCTGTCGAACCAAGTCCCGCAGGCTCCCCCTTACCTGCTCCATGCTGCAGGATGTTTGTCCAGCAAAACGATCCAATCTTCTCCCATCTCCGTGGGTAGCGTAGTAGACCTTCAGGCCCTGGGGTCCTATGAAGGTACCCACTGTCCTGGACCTATATAGCACCCTGGCAAACAGGCACTTATGGTTTTTACAAACTCCAAGTCCTGGGTCCAGGGTCCAGCCCTCCAAAGAGGAGCATTATAGGCAAAACCCCACGGTTTGGGGCCCGGGTACTGTCCACTTTGGCACTGAGGCTCCTTGGACAGATCCGGTTAGCCCGCCCTTAATCCCAAGGATGTGGAGCAAAGCTATTCCGTGACCAACACCTAAGACACTGGCGAAAAAACTGAGGGACTCCCTCTAGGGGAGGGGGTTATATAGGGAGGGGACTTCCTGTTTGAGATTGCCAGTGTCCACACCTGAAGGTACTCCATATAACCCATATAGTAATGAATATGCCGCTCTGTGTCCCGTGATGTACGAGAAAGAAACTAGGGTTAGAGAGTGTGGACACACTACATTTTTGGTTGGGGATATGCTACAGAAGACAATATGAAACTGGGAACACGTTACATCAGGCTAGTAGTGATCAATGCTAATACCCTAATCAATGTTCCCATCACAAACTGCTTAGGGCCACACATCATATCGTGTGTGTGTGTGTGTGTGTGTGTGTGTGTGTGTGTGTGTGGTGTGTGTGTGTGTGTGTGTATTCAGTGTGTGAAACTTGACCTCCTCAACCCGATAAAACAACTTTGGGATGAATTACAGCAGAGACTGCAAGTCGGGCCTTCTCATCCACATCAGTGCCGGACCTCACAAATGTGCTTCTGGAAGAATGTTCAAACATTCCCATAGACATTCCTAAACCTTGTAGACAGCCTTCCCAGAAGAGTTGAAGCGGTTATAGCTGCAAAGGGTGGGCCAACTTAATATTGAATCCTACAGAATAAGACTGGAATGCCATTAAAGTTCATGTGTGTGTAAAGGCAGGTGTCCCAATACTTTTGGTTATATAGTATATGAACAAAAGCAGTGTTTAGACATAAGAATTCCTCTGTGTTTGTTCACATTGCTGATAAACTATTACCAAACAAAGTTATGGTATCATACATAATTACAAATATGACCAATAAAAGACAAATTCACTAAGCCTGGGATCCCACTATTGTGAACACAGACATCACATGCGATTCACACTGCATTGTGTTGTATGGCTGAACTCGCATTATAGTCTCACAAAAAAGGTGCAGGAACTTTTTTTTTTGCCGCACTGGAATCTGATCGCATTGGGTGTTCATACCCATGCAATCCGATTCCTGATTGAATTCACAGTTCACACTGCGATCCGATCTGGGAGTGTCATTAACTTTGTATTGACACCAGCAGCGGTTCACAGAGGGCAGTGTGAACTGCCTGCGAGGTAGATGCGGGACCCGGCATGGTTCCCACATCACAATAGTGTGAATCCAGGTTAAAAGACCTTATTATTGAATTTTCTGTAAACTCACCATAGGGATTGTCAGGGTGCCACATACAAGGCAATACTCCACTAGAAAGCCATGGATGAGTTGTCAAGTGTGAGGTAGAATCAGACGTCCAAGGTCCCGAAAGTGCTGGACCACCTGTTACCATCAGATTAGAGCTCAGACCAATAGCTGCACATCCTGCTGGATGCATTGGGGAGAGGTCTGGGAGATCTTTGTTTTCTCTGCAATAGAATTCACCAGATATGGCATCAGCAATCTTAACGTGACTATTGCAATTCCTACTGCTATCCTAACAATACCTGGGCATAGAGGCTGTTGTAAGCACGTTATTGCACCCTCGTTCTCTTACAGCTCTTTAGCAGTCCCCTAAACTCTGAGAAACTCAGAGAAACACAACCACTAATGCAGTCACATTATACCCTAACAGCATCCTATGCTAAATAGATCTTACAACCATGCACTCCTCCCAGTAATATACCTGCGGGATCATATTTGTGATAACAGTGGCCTGTGGGGGGGGCTCCTTACTAGCACTAATGGGCAGAGCACTGTCATTTTCACAAGCGCTACTATCACAGCCATGGTTATCGCCTATATATTCCACAGGCATGTTACCACAGGAAGGGCATGGTTTTAATATCAGTTTAGCATAGAGTGCAATGGTGCAGGGTGACTAAATAGTGAGGTTTTTGTTTTGTCCTTTTTATTAAAGAGAAACTCCAGGCTCCCCCCCAAAAAAACTAAAAGTCAGCCGCTACAAATACTGTAGTGGCTGACTTTTAATTTTAGGGCACTTACCTGTCCAGGCATCCAATGGTGTCCTCCACCGATAGCCGATTATTCAATCGGCTATCAGATGCTGGTGCCGCCATCTTGACTAAGGGAAACCGGCAGTGAAGCCTTGCGGCTTCAAAAGCCAGTTTCCTGCTACGCTTTGCGAATGGGCCTCAGTCTTCTGTGACCTGCAAAGTGTCCCATAAGGCTGTGGGAGAAGGAGGGGGCTGAACTTCCAGCTCAATACGCCACGACTGAGCCGAAACTGGGAGCAGGTACCTTTCAAAACTGGGTACCTGCAACCCCCCTGGCCCCCAAAAAGGTGCCAAAATGTGCCAACGGAGGGAGGGAGACAGACAGACAAGCGGAGCTCCTTTTTAAGATTTTTTTTAATCAAGGTGAATTAACCCTTTAAGAAGTCAAGCTGCTCATATAAGTTTGTCTTATCAAATACAAGGACGTCATCCTTCCTTTCCTGATAAGGTTCAATTCTTTTATTGGCCGACAGCTTATTCTGGTATGGTAGGATAGTGAACTGTCTGCCAATTAGGCCCTGGTGCCTTGTGAGAACCCTGCAAATCCACTGCACACGACACGCACGCAAGTTCACACTGCCATATGCGAACTGCTGGGGCGTGTCATGTGTTAACGACACCCCCATTTCAGCTCGCATATCGCACTGCGAACTGACAGTTCGGACATGAATCGAATCGCATATGTGCGAACACACATGCGAATCAATTCTGGTCCGAACAGAAAAAAGGGTCATGTGCGTGTTTGGACCGAATGCGGTGCGATATCAGCCATACTATCATCGCATGTAATGTGAACAGCAGTGCACTGCGAATCACATGCGATGTCTGGCATCACACAAGTGTGAACCGGCCTTAACCAGTTGCCGACCAGCCCACCGTCATTCTACGGCGGCAGGTCGGCACTGCTGGGCGAGAGCGATCGCCGCCGGGCACGCGCGCTCGTTCGTTACAGAGCGGGGAACGGGAGATATGTGTGTAAACACATACCTCTCGTTCCTGTCAGCGGGGGAAACGATGATCTCCTGTTTATACAATGTATGGACTGAAGATCAGTGATTTCCCCTAGTGAGGCCACCCCCCCCCCCCCCATACAGTTAGTACAGACCAGGAACACACTTAACCCCTTCCCTGCCCCCTAGTGTAAACCCCCTCACTGCCAATGGCATTTTTATAGTAATCCAATGCATTTTTATAGCATTGATCGCTATAAAAATGACAATGGTCCCAAAAATTTGTCAAAATTGTCCGATGTGTCCGCCATAATGTCTCAGTACTGAAAAAAAACGCTGATCGCCGCCATTACTAGTAAAAAAAAAAATATTAATAAAAACGCCATAAAACTATCCCCTTTTTTGTAAACGCTATAAATTTTGCGCAAACCAATCAATAAATGCTAATTGTGATTTTTTTTCACGAAAAATATGTAGAATACGTATCGGCCTAAACTGAGGAAAAAAATGTTTTTTTATATATTTTTTGGGGATATTTATTATAGCAAAATGTAAAAAATATTGCATTTTTTTCAAAATAATGGCTCTATTTTTGTTTATAGCGCAAAAAATAAAAACCGCAGAGATGATCAAATACCACCAAAAGAAAGCTCTATTTGTAGGAAAAAAAGGACGCCAATTTTGTTTGGGAGCCACGTCGCACGACCGCGCAATTGTCAGTTAAAGCGACGCAGTGCCGAATCACAAAAAGTGCTCTGGTCTTTGACCAGCAATATGGTCCAGGGCTGAAGTGGTTAAGGTAAAATAGATTTTTACAAATAGATTTTTAAAGTATTACTATCTAGGGCAGGGGTGTCAAACTGGCGGCCCTCCAGCTGTTGCAAAACTACAAGTCCCATGAGGCATTGCAAGGCTAACAGTTACAAGCATGACTCCCACAGGCATGATGGGACTTGTAGTTTCGGAACAGCTGGAGGGCCGCCAGTTTGACACCCCTGATCTAGGGAGTGGGAAAGGGTGCAATAAAGAACCTACAACAGCCTTTAAAATGTACTGTTAGATTGGATACCAAAGCTCAAAACAGGTATGCTGATTACATGTACAGAAATTAGCAGTTTCCAATGGTGATGAGGAAAACTAGAAAAACAAAAAGGAAACTGATCACAGAGTTCCACAGATTGGAATATCACTTGCAACAACTGGACTACATAGGGACTAGTAGGCGATAATGAACCATTTCAAAAGTGTTCATTACCATGCAAAAGAGGTTTCAGTGTGGTGGAAATTTCTTCATGATTAGAAACAGATCAATTCAGTTATAAACTAAAGATATTCTGACTAAAAAAAAAAAAACTGGTGAGTCCTGGTGGTGCTGCGATGTGAGAAGAAATAGACTGAGGTCACAATGTTCTTGTTTGATGCGACATCTGTGTGTATGATCAGCCTTGCATGCTTACCGAAGCAATGCAGCACGCTCCCTGTCCATTCTTTCTATTAAAACTCTTTCATTGCAGTTTCTAATTTGCTCATCTCCATTCTCTTCATTTGTATGTCCTACAGAAACGAAAAATGACCAGTGAAAGTTAACAAAACAAAGAAAACACAACGAATTAAAACAATTTTTTAATGCTTACCTTCCCCCGATTAACTTTTTCAAAGCCAGCAGAGCAAGTTGCATTACACAAACCTTTATAAATAAGGATGAGCTTCGGCGTGTTCGCATGGAACACGTGCAGAGCCCGTCAGGAAGTGTGCACGGCGCTGCACTAATCACAGCCAGGGAGACATTTCCCGATCTCTGCAGCCGGCTGTGATTAGCGCAGCGCCGCGCTGTCTTCCTGGCAGGCTCTGCACGTGTTCCATGCGAACACGCCGAAGCTCATCCCTATTTATAAATACACCTCATTTCACTAGTCAAGCCGGAGCTCAGTCAGTTCCAGAAAATACAACTTGAGTGAAAAAAGGCATGTTTTATTGCTAGTCATTCACAATGAAATCTGCCTAACTATGTGACCCAAAGTTTTCAGCCTTGAACAGATTTGGTACTGTGGTAACTGCACATCATTGTTATTTGCACTGTATTTACTAAGCAAACGCCAAAGTGAACACTGATAATGACATATGAAAGACCACACAGGATGTTTATTCCACATTCACCAATTGAAGTGGACTTCAATCTCCCAATCAACATTGACTTTTTAGTATCCTCATGCTACCAGCTCCATTGTTTTCTTGAAAAGTCTCCTTATTGAAAATTGTCATAACACTTCAATGACAATGTTTATGTGAGGAGTAAGATTGTTAAAGCGGAGGTTCACTCTTAGGCTGCATTCACACTTGAGCGTTGCGTTTTTTCCGGCGTTTTGTCACGCGTATTTGAGCGTTTGCATACAGCGCCGTCCGACATTTTTTATTTTAGCCAATAGGAAAAATGATCATCTCTTTCATCACTTGTTGCTATGTTTGTAGATTTTTTTTATCTTCTGCCTGGGTGAAATGTTCTATTGACAAAAGCGACAAAACGCCCATGGAAACGCTCGCTGTCACGCTAGACGCTTGAATCAAGCGTTTTCCATTACTTTCTATGGGAAATACAAACGCTCGAGTACGCCCAAACCGCCTGATTCGCACGACAAAACGCTCAGGTGTGAATGGAGCCTAAAACAATTATATACCGTTACATCCAACATACTACTGACATCTACAGTATGCTGGTATTATTTTTATTTTTTTCTGCTGTACATACCTTCTTATAGTTCTTTTCACCCAGCTTCCGGGTTCTCACTGCCCCGGGGACTAGGCGTTCCTATGAAGATGCATAGATGATTGACGTGCGGGTAAGGCGCGTCACGCGTTCCGAAAATAGACGAACTGGGACTCGGTCCCCCATTTGTACTCCCGCAAATGCTCAGTATCGGTCCCGATACCGATATCAGGACAACCCTAGTTACTACGCATATCTGCTGCAGTTTTAGTAAATTTACCAATTGCAAGCCACAGTCATTGGCCTGGGCGTGGAGGACATCACTCCCGCTCATGCAAGGGAGTTCCATCAGATTTGGCATTGCAGACTTTGTGCAGTGAACTACGCTTCTGCAGCTTATTATACGGGGGTGGACAGGCAGGTAAGAGAATTTATTGCAGAAGAGACAAAGCATGTCTCTTCAGTATTAAAAATTCTAGCTGTCCGCCAGTTTTATTTAAAGAAAAATTCCTGGCCAGAAACCTTTCAATGTAAGTGCTGATGACTTCATACCTTTAGCAAAGACCGTGGTTATTTTTTTCCCCAGTCCATCCTCTCTGAGAAAATGTAGTTACATTATTTGAATTACAGGCTTCGCTGCCTATTACATCTGTTTTGTAAAACCGGTTGCCGCTATGCCTTGTGTTCCCACAGCCACCGGTCTTGTCTCTGCCCAGCTTCCCATGACTTAATTTACTGACTGACAGACCAGGAGTCTACTCCCCTCTCTCAGCAACCCAAAGTAGATTAGCACTATGTGGTTAAGTACACAAGTTCATTTACTATAGTGCAAGACATACATGCCCAAGGTACCTGCCTATATTCACTCCCATTCACGTTAGACATGTGCAGACTGGAATATTTTGTTTAGTTTTTTATTTTTCGTCCGACAAATTAAATTTATTTAGTTACTCCCGAAAATCGTTTTGATTTATTTCGTTTTCGCCTGGAAAGTTTTCGTCCGAAAACGACGATTTTCGATAACTTTGTCGAATTGAACGACGGAAATTCGACAAAGCATCGGAAATCGTCGTTCTGAATACAGTGAATAGGTAGGAATTCAATTCCTACCTATTCACTGTATTCAGAACGACGATTTTAGTAGACTTTGTGAAATTGAACGACGGAAATTCGACACAGCATCGAAAATCGTTGTTCTGAATACAGTGAATAGGTAGGAATTCAATTCCTACCTATTCACTGTATTCAGAACGACGATTTTCGACGACTTTGTGAAATTGAATGACAGAAATTCGACAAAGCATTGAAAATCGTCGTAGTGAATAGGTAGGAATTGATTCAATTCCTACCTATTCACTGTATTCAGAACAACGATTTTCGATGCTTTGTCGAATTGAACGACGGAAATTCGACAAAGCATCGAAAATCGTTGGATCTGAACGAAAATAAAGCATTTTTTTTGGAGAAATATAAAGAACGGAAAAATTGACTTTTTTTTCCGTTCTTTATATTTCTCCAATACTCATTAGGACGAGGCACTATAGTTACCAAAGGTGTTAATTGCCACCTTAGGGCACAGCAATTAAAAAACGCCAAAGCATTTTTTTTGTCAGATCTTTCGGTTTTCGTTTCTTGCGCTTTCGTTTTCGTTCGTTAAAACGATAACGAAAATACCCGATTTTCGGACGAAAATGCATTCTAACGAAAACGAATGCACATGTCTAATTCACGCACTTCCTTCTCACGCTAAAGTTATGCATGATGGTAACTGTAGAGTGAGAGGGCAGAATGTGACACGTCCCTGGATTGCCAAGTGAAGCTGCTATTTTTTTTTAATTGAAGTGATGACGATATCATAAATATTGAATTCAACATTTTTCCTAAATGATGAGACTGTAATTTACACACACACATGCATTTTACGTGAATATAAAGGAGTGTATTACAACACTAGCATTGAAGAATTTTACTAGTCTATACGCTTACGCACCTTTCTGTCAACAAGATCCTGAATATAAACATCAGTGAATTATTCTTCTCGTGTGCAACTGGACTCAAAGTGAAACTTCCGCTTATCCTCCTTCTCTACCCTCCTCTGCCATTAAGTTTGTTTTTCCCTCACTACAGGACCAAATATTAAAGTACAGCTTATCCCACGAAGCCACAGCAGAAGTCATAGCCAGCATTCCACAGTCAAGCTGGCGACACCCTGGTCCTGAAGACTAGCCTGGGTATTGAACCCAAACCCAAAAATGTAATCTATTTCAGCTTACCGATCCTTGGATATGATGGCTGTATCAGTTTTTTTTTCTCCCCTCTGTTCTTTTCTGAGGACAACCCAAAATTTTGGATTTTCTATTACTTTCAATGATAATGGTAAACTGGACAAAAAAATGAAAAACGCCTGTAAACGGAACACGGCTAAATGCAAGTTACCGCGTTTAGAAGGGTTTGGCTCTTGAAATGCCTCTAAACTCAGCTTCAGAACCCTATTTTTTAACCCAGCTTCTGGAAAAAAATGCCCAACTGCTCCTAAGCCCTGGTTCACACTGGTGCGTTTTGACATGCGATTTGGCAAGTCAAATCGCTTGTCAAAACGGCGGATTTTGCCGCAAATTGCCGGCAATGGCACTGTCCTATTCGGTGCGACGCTGCATCTGCGGCGCTGCACCGATTTCAAAAAGTAGTCTCTGTACTACTTTTTGCGATTTCAGCCTGCGATTTACATTGACATCTGTGCAGAAACCTGCACAGATGTCTCTGAAATCGCGGCTGAAATCGGGACTGCCAGCGCGAGGGAAATCGTGCGAGTTCAGCTGAACTCGCACGGCTTCACTCCCGCAGCCCAGTGTGAACCTGGGCTAAACGTCAGATTATCAGCAGCAGTGTACATGAGGCCTAACCAGGACACAGTCAGCAATAAAAACTGACAGGTGTTAAAATCTCCACTCAGTAGTGATTGGAGTTCCCATTTAAAAGGTTCTTTATGACTTTTAGTGGTGCATAGAGATATGAGCATGACACACACAAGGGGCCAGTTTCCATGGAGACCATGGTAATGTTTTTAAAAGTTTGGGTAAAACACAAAGCACGCACGCACACACACACACACGGAATGAAGATGGCCTACACAGGAACCAATACCAGAACTGCAGTGTATTTAGCCCCTACCCACCACACTATCAGAAAAGCTATACATAATCAAAAGTCATAAGAGTGCAGGAATAGAATATTTGCCAAAATAACACAGGCAACTTTTTGCACAAACTATTTTGAGTAAACAATAAATAAATAAAATAGTTGTAGTCAGCTGCACAAAAATGATTAAGGGTCCATTTACATAATAACATTGCATATTAGGATTAGGTGCCCTTTGTTACCAAAGTCTATCCCTGACCCCTCAGCCTGCTGCCAAAAATCAATGATTCAGCATTTGAGGCAAATCCATGTCCCTGCTTTGCAAAGACACAGGATCAATGCCTTCTTTCCTGTCAGAACGCTGTCCTGCCTCTTTGCGAGATCGGCGGCTGCAGACGGACATCGAGTCTGGGGTCCCTGCCACTGGGTTTGCGCTGTGTGTGATCACAGTAGGAGCGAGCCACCGGCAATGCGCCTCCTTACCCGGTTCACATGCACACTATATATATATTATATACACACACACACACATACATACATACACACACACACACACGCACTGATAAGATAACAAAGGAGAGTTCAGGGGCAGTGGAAAAAAATTGCCAGACTGATCCTAGGCATCCGTTTACCAGCAGCAGTGTAAATGAAGCCTAAGAGTTTACAACCTCTAAGTTAGTTGTACACTACTCTTGCCTCCTCCACAGGGCTAAACACAGGTGCTTTCTAGAGTTTATTTTTAATTATTAGAGTCCCCCGGGGGCCTTTTTCTCCCCAAACCTTCAAGCCCCAAGAGCATTTTTTTTCCATTCTGGCGATGACTCGGTTCTGCACATTACATCTTTTAGGTTTTGTGGTCTACCCTAAAGTACTGATGTAGATGCAGATTTTTTTTTTAATTGCTTTTTTGGGATACATTTGTATTTCCTTGTTTTTTATTGAGAATAAATATTTCCCTAACACATTTATGTAATTTGCACACTCATATTAAAGCACTATTAAACCCAATTTTTTTCATATTGCAGCTTACCAATCAGATTTGATGGCTGCATCAGTTTTCTTCTCTTTGTTTTTTTTCCATCTGTTTTCACCTGGTAACCTGGCCAGTAATAATACTCCTGTATTAGACACAAACCTGGAGGACCAAGTACAGGGGGCACAGCAGACAGCAGCATTGTCAGTCTAGGGGGGGGGGTAATGTTAACATTAAAGTGGTTGTATCCCTCTGTATCATAAGAACATGTGTCCCTGTGATTGTGCAATATAAAAAATCCACAGATCTGTAACGATATAAGCCCTGCTCCAGGCGCACAGCTGATTAAGCTCCTCTCTTCTGTCTCAGCTCACAGCTGCAGTGGGCGGGGCCGAGCAGTCCCGCTGACGTCAGCTGAGGAGGCAGGGGAGAGAGCTGAATATCAGCTGGGCGCCGGGAGCCCTTTATACAGGTACAGATCGTGGAGTTTTTTCATTAAACAGGCACAGGAACAGATGTTCTAATGGTACAGAGGGGATAAGAAGATTTATGATAGGCAAGAGGAGCAAGGGGGGGGGGGGGGTGCTGCCCAGGTACGAGCAGGGTGTGGAAGGGGCAGGAGGACATGGAGAACTGCAGACAGGAGAGCTGTGGCTGATGGAATCACGCAAATAGACTACGGTATCAGGGACTTAAAGTACCAGCCATGATTATCGTGGTCTGTTTGCAGAGGGGGGGGGGGGTATAGCCAGGCAGGATCAGCCAAGTTTCTTAGGGTATACAGGGTCCCAAATGACACAGCAGGTGTTAAACGCTTTAATGGTAATGCTGGCAGATTTAGAACCAAAAAAATAATAATTAAGCCAAACTCCAGCTCACACTTTATAAATCAGTTGCAGCGAACAAGACGGATAGAGTCACCCAGAAAAAAGGCACCTAATCCCAAAAGATAAGTAATTGAAAAAATGGGAATTAATTATCTGTCTTCTTGTGTCTGTTTTGACACTTATATTTTTTTTTCCTGCTTTTATGGTTGTCCCTTATGGAGGCTAAAGGACACCTCTGCAATTGAAACTATTTTGTGATTTTTTTATTTTTTCTGATACAGCCAATTCATGGAATTTGCATAAATCTCTCTACTCTGAGAACATTGCAGTTTGCTACATTTTTTTGATCCGTCCTTGGCCATTAGGCCCTTCCAAGTGCAACTTTATGTGAGTAATATAAGCTATGCATTCATTTTCTACACATCCTTTTACTCTATCTATCAATGGGAGCAACAGCTACTATTAACCATTTGAGTGTTTATTTTGCACCGTGGCTACATTCTTTCATTAATGTTATTATAATGTTCAGAAATTCTAATGACACACAGTATCTTGTTCAGCTGTTGCCCATTTTCAGATACATTACTCTCCCACTCACATATTTTCCCTTCACTCATTTTTTTGGTAAAAAAAAAAAAAGCCTAATAAGCATATATTGCTTGATTTGCGCAAAAGTTATAGGCCCAGATTCACAGAGCGATTACGCCTGCGCAACAGGAGATGCGCGTGCGTAAGTCTAAATGTGCGCGTGCGTTTCGATGCACGGCATTCCCGAAACGAGATACGCAAGAAATCTACTTTTTTTTGTCCAGCGTAATTTCGTTAGACAGGCGCGTCCGTCCGCGCAAAACTGCGCTAGACAGATCATTGATTTGCTAGTCAAATATGCTAATGAGGGACTTACGGGGATCCACAAAAGAACGTTGGGGTAGCGCAGGCTACGCAGTGTGCGCAACAGCAAAATGTCCTGTCTAAAATTAGACCATATAAAAGCTGGTCTAAAAAGAGAAAAAAAGTCTACATGTTGGATAAAGCAACACTGTTAGTAAGGAGCTCAGCAGTCACACGTGTTGCACAACAATCTGTATGCCAACATGCCAGGGGCATCGTCGCGCATAGCTATACTACTGACTTTAGATGAGCAAAGAAGGAGGAGGGCACGGGAGAGGATATACCGCACACGCATAGACCTGTTTGGCATGAGTGATTCTGAGGTGTATCGCATCTTCAGATTCACCCCTCATGCCATCCTGGAATTAACCACAACCCTGCAGGAGGACATCACCAGCCCAACACAACGCTCACATGCAGTGCAGCCACTGGTCAAGGTCATGGCAACACTCCATGTCCTTGCCAGTGGCTCTTTTTAAAGAACAAGTGGAGTGGTGGCTGGGATGTCACAATCCTCCATGAGCAGATGTGTGCACCAGGTTGTCCCTGCAATCCTCAGACGCATGGCCAACCAAATCATCAAACCCACCACTGAGGACCTGCGGCTGAAGGCAATGACAGATTTCTACAGAATTGCCAGATTCCCACGCACCATCGGGGCCATTGATTGCACACATGTGGCACTCCAGCCCCCCCATGAGACAGAGCACATGTACCGCAATCGGAAGCATTGGCATTCCATCAACGTACAGGTGATAGTCGATGCCCAAGGCCTCATATGGCACGTCCGTGCCAAACACCCAGGGTCCAGCCATGACAGCTACATCTACAATCAAAGCCACATCCGAATGGAATTCGATCATGAACGTGTATGGGGCCACCTGGCTGGTTGGTGAGTGACATGGGTGGCAGGCATGACTGTACCCCCCCATGATGCACACATCACAAGAGGCACATGCATGACTAACATCCTCCTGACTTTTCCCTTACAGGTGACTCTGCATATGCACTGGGACCCCATCTCATGACTCCTATCCGGAACCCCCAAACCCCAGGAGAGGAAAGATACAATCAAGCACATGCCCAAACACGAGCAGTGGTGGAGCGCACCTTTGGCCTCCTGAAGTCACGTTTCCGATGCCTGGATAAGTCTGGGCGTACCCTCTTGTATTCCCCAAACTTTGTGTGCCAGATCATCGGTGCATGTTGCATGCTGCACAACTTCGCAGTAAAAAAAGGGCCTGCAGATTGACCTACGTGATGACCTGACCCCTGAACCAGACAATCCCCACCTAACCGAGGGTCCCCCGTCTTCTGAGGGAAGAGCAGCCAGGAGACAGCTCACATTGGGTCCCTAGCACACACACCCCACATCCTCATCAAATTGGATTGGCACCAGTCCACCATGCAGGACTTGTGAGCAGCAACGCCACGCCAAGGCTCCAATTATGTCACTGTACATTCATACACCATTCACACGGACCTGGGGATCACTTCTCCCTGGTCCTGGGGAACCCTACTCCACCATTGAGGGTGACACCCCTTTTCCGGCAGGAATGTCACCCCCACATTCAAACAGCATTCACAACCCCCCCAAAAAAAAAAAGACCAGCAAAAAAGGGGAAAAACAAATTAGTGCCCTTGACGTGAGCCACGCCTGGGGCGCCCCCGGCCACGGCCCTTTAGGGGAGACTCATGGGGATTGGGAAAACCGGGGAAGGAGGAGCAGCCCCTGATCTCTGCCCACCTGGCGGCCTGCCCTCCAAGGCCACGGCTATTCTGTCCAGGGCACCACCTAGTGTTGCCGTGTTGGCCTGGATAGCCTGGGTGAGGGCCCTCACATCCTGCCCAACGCCTGCTGATGTAGTCTGCAGGTCGTTAAGGCAGTTTGTGAAAGCCCGGAAGTGGGAGTCCAGGTTCCCCAGCGTATCCTTGGAGGACAGGCTCTCCTCCATCCGCACCAATGTCTGGCTGACCTGTCCCAGATGGCGGGTCTGGAGGAACTGGTCCCTTCTCAGAGTGGTGGGCAGGAGATCGGCCACCCCCCTGCTCTTCTGGGTCGCCTTCCTGCCTCCAGCTGATGCTTGTGGCCGGGGAGAAGGGAAGGCCCTTGGGAGAGGAGCCATGTTGGGGGAGGAGGGGGGGCTCCCCCTTGGGGAGGGCTGGCTGCTGCCAACCAGAGGGGAACGGTCCTCCAACAACAATAGGCCAGTGCCTGACATGGACTCCTCCTGAAACTCCTCCTCCTCAACCTCCTCCTCCTTTTTCAACCTCCTCCGCGGACTCCGGCCTTGTCGGGGGGGCCTCATTAGGCTGCTGTCCTGGGGATGGTGCGGTCAGGCCAGATGGCCCTGCACCCTCCTGCACATCTGTGGATAACACGTAGAAGGCTGGCCGGAGGCCGGCCTGAATTTGTGGGAGGAGTCTGAGAGTACTTAAGACTCCCTCCCTGTCTGGGCTGGGTCGGCGTCGGATTCTGGGTTGAGGAGGGGGGGTGGCATGTCGGCGTCAGCAGACGCCATTCAGCCGTCGACTTTGGAGGAGGGAGGGGTTGTCCACCCGCCCGCACGCGCATGGCGGCTCCACGTGTTCTGACCCAGATTTGTTTCCTTCCCCCCGGGTTCCACATCTTCCCACCCTACCTGCATGCCTCTCCAGCCGGTCAGCCACCCTTCTCCCGCCGCCGGCGGTCACGTGGTTCCTCCGGTACTCGTCCGGGTCCTCCTCTCACCGCCGCTTCCCCCGGTATTCACGCCGGGGGGGGGATGCTCGTCCGCCCGCCCGCTGTTTTCTCCCTCCAGCATGGAGGGAGCCCGCCGCTGCTTCCCCCGCTGTTTTCTCCCTCCAGCCAGCAGCGGCATGTGGGGGCTGTCACTCGGGACATACTGGAGGAGGGGGGGCGGTTCATGTATGGGGTTTGCTGGCAGCTGGGGGGGTGTCTGCCATTTTTTTTCCAGGGGTCACATGCTGGCTACTTGGGGGGGGGGGGCTGTCCACCTTTTACTCAGGTTGGGGGAGCTTTGCCCCTAGGGTTTTGCGTCATAGCGTTCTGCCCCCACGTTTGCTGTCATAGCGTTTCTGCCCCCACGTTTCTGTCATAGCGTTTCTGCCCCCACGTTTGCTGTCATAGCGTTTCTGCCCCCACGTTTGCTGTCATAGCGTTTCTGCCCCCACGTTTGCTGTCATAGCGTTTCTGCCCCCACGTTTGCGGTCATAGCGTTTCTGCCCCCACGTTTGCTGTCATAGCGTTTCTGCCCCCACGTTTGCTGTCATAGCGTTTCTGCCCCCACGTTTGCTGTCATAGCGTTTCTGCCCCCACGTTTGCTGTCATAGCGTTTCTGCCCCCACGTTTGCTGTCATAGCGTTTCTGCCCCCACGTTTGCTGTCATAGCGTTTCTGCCCCCACGTTTGCTGTCATAGCGTTTCTGCCCCCACGTTTGCTGTCATAGCGTTTCTGCCCCCACGTTTGCTGTCATAGCGTTTCTGCCCCCACGTTTGCTGTCATAGCGTTTCTGCCCCCACGTTTGCTGTCATAGCGTTTCTGCCCCCACGTTTGCTGTCATAGCGTTTCTGCCCCCACGTTTGCTGTCATAGCGTTTCTGCCCCCACGTTTGCTGTCATAGCGTTTCTGCCCCCACGTTTGCTGTCATAGCGTTTCTGCCCCCGCGTTTGCTGTCATAGCGTTTCTGCCCCCGCGTTTGCTGTCATAGCGTTTCTGCCCCCGCGTTTGCTGTCATAGCGTTTCTGCCCCCGCGTTTGCTGTCATAGCGTTTCTGCCCCCGCGTTTGCTGTCATAGCGTTTCTGCCCCCGCGTTTGCCGTCATAGCGTTTCTGCCCCCGCGTTTGCCGTCATAGCGTTTCTGCCCCCGCGTTTGCCGTCATAGCGTTTCTGCCCCCGCGTTTGCCGTCATAGCGTTTCTGCCCCCGCGTTTTTCTGCCCCCGCGTTTGCCGTCATAGCGTTTCTGCCCCCACGTTTGCCGTCATAGCGTTTCTGCCCCCACGTTTGCCGTCATAGCGTTTCTGCCCCCACGTTTGCCGTCATAGCGTTTCTGCCCCCACGTTTGCCGTCATAGCGTTTCTGCCCCCACGTTTGCCGTCATAGCGTTTCTGCCCCCACGTTTGCCGTCATAGCGTTTCTGCCCCCACGTTTGCCGTCATAGCGTTTCTGCCCCCACGTTTGCCGTCATAGCGTTTCTGCCCCCACGTTTGCCGTCATAGCGTTTCTGCCCCCACGTTTGCGGTCATAGCGTTTCTGCCCCCACGTTTGCTGTCATAGCGTTTCTGCCCCCACGTTTGCTGTCATAGCGTTTCTGCCCCCACGTTTGCTGTCATAGCGTTTCTGCCCCCACGTTTGCTGTCATAGCGTTTCTGCCCCCACGTTTGCTGTCATAGCGTTGCTGCCCCCACGTTTGCTGTCATAGCGTTCTGCCCCCACGTTTGCTGTCATAGCGTTGCTGCCCCCACGTTTGCTGTCATAGCGTTGCTGCCCCCACGTTTGCTGTCATAGCGTTGCTGCCCCCACGTTTGCTGTCATAGCGTTGCTGCCCCCACGTTTGCTGTCATAGCGTTGCTGCCCCCACGTTTGCTGTCATAGCGTTGCTGCCCCCACGTTTGCTGTCATAGCGTTGCTGCCCCCACGTTTGCTGTCATAGCGTTGCTGCCCCCACGTTTGCTGTCATAGCGTTGCTGCCCCCACGTTTGCTGTCATAGCGTTGCTGCCCCCACGTTTGCTGTCATAGCGTTGCTGCCCCCACGTTTGCTGTCATAGCGTTGCTGCCCCCACGTTTGCTGTCATAGCGTTGCTGCCCCCACGTTTGCTGTCATAGCGTTGCTGCCCCCACGTTTGCTGTCATAGCGTTGCTGCCCCCACGTTTGCTGTCATAGCGTTGCTGCCCCCACGTTTGCTGTCATAGCGTTGCTGCCCCCACGTTTGCTGTCATAGCGTTGCTGCCCCCACGTTTGCTGTCATAGCGTTGCTGCCCCCACGTTTGCTGTCATAGCGTTGCTGCCCCCACGTTTGCTGTCATAGCGTTGCTGCCCCCACGTTTGCTGTCATAGCGTTGCTGCCCCCACGTTTGCTGTCATAGCGTTGCTGCCCCCACGTTTGCTGTCATAGCGTTGCTGCCCCCACGTTTGCTGTCATAGCGTTGCTGCCCCCACGTTTGCTGTCATAGCGTTGCTGCCCCCACGTTTGCTGTCATAGCGTTGCTGCCCCCACGTTTGCTGTCATAGCGTTGCTGCCCCCACGTTTGCTGTCATAGCGTTGCTGCCCCCACGTTTGCTGTCATAGCGTTCTGCCCCCACGTTTGCTGTCATAGCGTTCTGCCCCCACGTTTGCTGTCATAGTGTTTCTGCCCCCACGTTTGCTGTCATAATGTTTCTGCCCCCACGTTTGCTGTCATAATGTTTCTGCCCCCACGTTTGCTGTCATTGTGTTTCTGCCCCCACGTTTGCTGTCATTGTGTTTCTGCCCCCACGTTTGCTGTCATTGTGTTTCTGCCCCCACGTTTGCTGTCATTGTGTTTCTGCCCCCACGTTTGCTGTCATTGTGTTTCTGCCCCCACGTTTGCTGTCATTGTGTTTCTGCCCCCACGTTTGCTGTCATAGTGTTTCTGCGCTCACGTTTGCTGTCATAGTGTTTCTGCCTCCACGTTTGCTGTCATAGTGTTTCTGCCCCCACGTTTGCTGTCAGTATTTCTGCCCCCAGGTTTTTCTGTCATAGCGTTTCTGCCCCCAGGTTCTTCTGTCATAGCGTTTCTGCCCCCAGGTTCTTCTGTCGTAGCATTTCTGCCCCCAGGTTCTTCTGTCATAGCGTTTCTGCCCCCAGGTTCTTCTGTCGTAGCATTTCTGCCCCCAGGTTCTTCTGTCATAGCGATTCTGCCCCCAAGTTTTTCTGTCATAGCGTTTCTGCCCCCAGGTTTTCTGTCATAGCCTGTCTGCCCCCAGGTTTTTCTGTCATAGCGTTTCTGCCCCCAGGTTTTCTGTCATAGCGTTTCTGACCCCAGGTTTTCTGTCTTATTTCTGCCTCAGCGTGTCAGGCGCAGTGTTTGTCTCACACAATTCTGTCTCAGGTTCTATTCTTGCATTGGCCATAGCTATAGTATCATGCGTTTCTGCCCCCGGGTTTTCTGTCTTAGCGTTTCGGCCCTCACGATTTCTGTCATAACATTTGGCATTGCATATCTGCCTCAGTGTTGCAGGTGCAGCTTTCTCTCATACCGTTTCTGACAGATTTTGCCTCAGCGTTTCAGGCTCAGGGATTCTATCATACCATTCTGCCTCAGGTTTCTGTCATTACATTGGCCTCAGCGTTTTCTCTCATACCGGCAGGTTCTGCCCCAGGGTTCTGTCATAGCGTTTCTGCCCCGGGTTTTTCTATCATAGCGTTTCTGCCCCAGGTTTTCTGTCATAGCGTTTCTGCCCCAGGTTTTCTGTCATAGCGTTTCTGCCCCAGGTTTCTGGCATAGCGTTTCTGCCCCAGGTTTCTGGCATAGCGTTTCTGCCCCAGGTTTCTGGCATAGCATTTCTGCCCCAGGTTTTCTGGCATAGCGTTTCTGCCCCAGGTTTTCTGTCATAGCGTTTCTGCCCCAGGTTTTCTGTCATAGCGTTTCTTCCATAGCTTTTCTGCCCACGTTTTTTCTGTCTGGGCACTACGGCCCCCACGTTTTTCTGTCTGGGCACTACGGCCCCCACGTTTTTCTGTCTGGGCACTACGGCCCCCACGTTTTTCTGTCTGGGCCCACGTTTGCTGTCATAGCGTTTCTGCCCCCACGTTTGCTGTCATAGCGTTTCTGCCCCCACGTTTGCTGTCATAGCGTTTCTGCCCCCACGTTTGCTGTCATAGCGTTTCTGCCCCCACGTTTGCTGTCATAGCGTTTCTGCCCCCACGTTTGCTGTCATAGCGTTTCTGCCCCCACGTTTGCTGTCATAGCGTTGCTGCCCCCACGTTTGCTGTCATAGCGTTGCTGCCCCCACGTTTGCTGTCATAGCGTTGCTGCCCCCACGTTTGCTGTCATAGCGTTGCTGCCCCCACGTTTGCTGTCATAGCGTTGCTGCCCCCACGTTTGCTGTCATAGCGTTGCTGCCCCCACGTTTGCTGTCATAGCGTTGCTGCCCCCACGTTTGCCTGTCATAGCGTTGCTGCCCCCACGTTTGCCGTCATAGCGTTGCTGCCCCCACGTTTGCTGTCATAGCGTTGCTGCCCCCACGTTTGCTGTCATAGCGTTGCTGCCCCCACGTTTGCTGTCATAGCGTTGCTGCCCCCACGTTTGCTGTCATAGCGTTGCTGCCCCCACGTTTGCTGTCATAGCGTTGCTGCCCCCACGTTTGCTGTCATAGCGTTGCTGCCCCCACGTTTGCTGTCATAGCGTTGCTGCCCCCACGTTTGCTGTCATAGCGTTGCTGCCCCCACGTTTGCTGTCATAGCGTTGCTGCCCCCACGTTTGCTGTCATAGCGTTGCTGCCCCCACGTTTGCTGTCATAGCGTTGCTGCCCCCACGTTTGCTGTCATAGCGTTGCTGCCCCCACGTTTGCTGTCATAGCGTTGCTGCCCCCACGTTTGCTGTCATAGCGTTGCTGCCCCCACGTTTGCTGTCATAGCGTTGCTGCCCCCACGTTTGCTGTCATAGCGTTGCTGCCCCCACGTTTGCTGTCATAGCGTTGCTGCCCCCACGTTTGCTGTCATAGCGTTGCTGCCCCCACGTTTGCTGTCATAGCGTTGCTGCCCCCACGTTTGCTGTCATAGCGTTGCTGCCCCCACGTTTGCCGTCATAGCGTTGCTGCCCCCACGTTTGCCGTCATAGCGTTGCTGCCCCCACGTTTGCTGTCATAGCGTTGCTGCCCCCACGTTTGCTGTCATAGCGTTCTGCCCCCACGTTTGCTGTCATAGCGTTCTGCCCCCACGTTTGCTGTCATAGCGTTCTGCGTTTGCTGTCATAGCGCTGCCCCCACGTTTGCTGTCATAGTGTTTCTGCCCCCACGTTTGCTGTCATAATGTTTCTGCCCCCACGTTTGCTGTCATAATGTTTCTGCCCCCACGTTTGCTGTCATTGTGTTTCTGCCCCCACGTTTGCTGTCATTGTGTTTCTGCCCCCACGTTTGCTGTCATTGTGTTTCTGCCCCCACGTTTGCTGTCATTGTGTTTCTGCCCCCACGTTTGCTGTCATAGTGTTTCTGCCTCCACGTTTGCTGTCATAGTGTTTCTGCCCCCACGTTTGCTGTCAGTATTTCTGCCCCCAGGTTTTTCTGTCATAGCGTTTCTGCCCCCAGGTTCTTCTGTCATAGCGTTTCTGCCCCCAGGTTCTTCTGTCGTAGCATTTCTGCCCCCAGGTTCTTCTGTCATAGCGTTTCTGCCCCCAGGTTCTTCTGTCGTAGCATTTCTGCCCCCAGGTTCTTCTGTCATAGCGATTCTGCCCCCAAGTTTTTCTGTCATAGCGTTTCTGCCCCCAGGTTTTCTGTCATAGCCTGTCTGCCCCCAGGTTTTTCTGTCATAGCGTTTCTGCCCCCAGGTTTTCTGTCATAGCGTTTCTGACCCCAGGTTTTCTGTCTTATTTCTGCCTCAGCGTGTCAGGCGCAGTGTTTGTCTCACACAATTCTGTCTCAGGTTCTATTCTTGCATTGGCCATAGCTATAGTATCATGCGTTTCTGCCCCCGGGTTTTCTGTCTTAGCATTTCGGCCCTCACGATTTCTGTCATAACATTTGGCATTGCATATCTGCCTCAGTGTTGCAGGTGCAGCTTTCTCTCATACCGTTTCTGACAGATTTTGCCTCAGCGTTTCAGGCTCAGGGATTCTATCATACCATTCTGCCTCAGGTTTCTGTCATTACATTGGCCTCAGCGTTTTCTCTCATACCGGCAGGTTCTGCCCCAGGGTTCTGTCATAGCGTTTCTGCCCCGGGTTTTTCTATCATAGCGTTTCTGCCCCAGGTTTTCTGTCATAGCGTTTCTGCCCCAGGTTTTCTGTCATAGCGTTTCTGCCCCAGGTTTCTGGCATAGCGTTTCTGCCCCAGGTTTCTGGCATAGCGTTTCTGCCCCAGGTTTCTGGCATAGCGTTTCTGCCCCAGGTTTTCTGTCATAGCGTTTCTGCCCCAGGTTTTCTGTCATAGCGTTTCTTCCATAGCTTTTCTGCCCACGTTTTTTCTGTCTGGGCACTACGGCCCCCACGTTTTTCTGTCTGGGCACTACGGCCCCCACGTTTTTCTGTCTGGGCACTACGGCCCCCACGTTTTTCTGTCTGGGCACTACGGCCCCCACGTTTTTCTGTCTGGGCACTACGGCCCCCACGTTTTTCTGTCTGGGCACTACGGCCCCCACGTTTTTCTGTCTGGGCACTACGGCCCCCACGTTTTTCTGTCTGGGCACTACAGCCCCACGTTTTGTCATTTCTGTCTGTCATTGCATTTCTGCCTCGGCATTTCAGGCTCAGTGTTGCTCTCATACCATTTATGCCCAGGTTTTGTCATTTTAGTTTTGCCTCAGCGTTGCTCTCATACCATTTCTGCCCCAGGTTTCTGTCCTATAATTTTTGCCTCGGCATTCAGGTTCAGCGGGTCTCCCATACCTTTTCTGCCCCAGGTTTTGCCATAAGTTTTCAGGCTCAGCAGTTCTGCCGCCCCCACGATTTCTGTCCCCCTCATTTTCTGTCATAGCTTTGCTGCCCCCACGAATCCTGTCTGTGTTGGTTTGTCTTGGCGTTGTCTTTGTGGTTACTATGTCTCGTTGTATTTTGTCCACGTTGCATCTGGGTTGTTTAGCTAGTGCTCACATCTCAGGATCTGTCACGTCTACAGATTCATACGGGCTGAGGTTTCGTTTTTAATTGATTGTTGACCACAATCTTCTCGCCTGTTTACATACGTCATACGTTGCACGTGCATTCATTACACATACTCGATTACTCACAGCAGTCCGTGGGTACACTAACCCTGAGTGTTCAGTTATATTGTCTGTCTCTGCGCGGCAGGTTACTCAGGCTCACGTGCCAGTTACACTGGGTTGGGGTGTCATCGGGTGCATTCATGCGCAGCGGTCTTAGGTAGGCACAGAGGGCGTTTGTTGTTTCATGTGTGTTTTCTGTCTTGTCTAGGTTGTGTCAGCGCACCCCCAGTTCCTGCTCTTCCATTTCTGCCGGCCATGTCATCATCTTTTTGGGTCCAGTCTATCAGGCCTTCTGGTTCATGACTGAGCAATAGGTGTTCCTTGTCAGAGGGGGTGGAATCACCCATCCCTGTTTCTCTGACATCCCTACTGTGGGTACTTTCAGACCTACTTTCGGGGCTCATCGCTGCATCATCAGGTTTTTCATAGTGTTGTGGCTTCAGCTGACAGTCATGCTTTCGTTTCCAATCAAGTTTCTGGAGGCAGCTTTTCCAGGGGTTGGTCTGGTTTCTCTACCTTCATGCTGTAGGTGGGGGGCTGGGCTTTTTAGGTTCCTAGTGGCTAGTTTGGTAGCATTGTTACTATGGGCTGCTCTCCTGCAAAACTGGTCATTAGGTACTTGTCCATGGTCTGGCGTTCAGCACTTGGGGGGAGGGGGGGGTTTGGGTTAGCTGCCATACCGATGTCATCTATCCTTATGCTCGATTTCGTCAGTCCTGACGGTGGCAAGGTAAGTCTTTTTTTTTTGTGCAGCATCATCGGGTCTTGCTTCTGCCTGTAACCTGCTAACCAAGTCTATCAGGTAAGAACGGGTTCTGTGTGTCGGTATGGGCCATGTTGGGTTGTTGTTACCTTAGCGCAGGAGTCTCCAAACTACGGCCCTCCAGGTGTTCAGGAACTACAATTCCCATCATGCCTAGTCATGTCTACGAATGTCAGAGTTTTACAATGCCTCATGGGAAGTGTAGTTCCACAGCAGCTGGAGGGCCGTAGTTTGGAGATCCCTGCCTTAGCGCAAAGGATTCGTCCTTCTGCTCCGTCAACATGTCCATCAGGTATCCAGCACTTTAGGCTCCTGCTAGTTGTCAGATTTTTGCAACTCACCCGCTCACTTTCCTATCAGTATGGGTAGGCCAGGGGTGTGGGGGTTTCCTCACAGGGCTACGGCTCTGGTGTCCGGTTGTAGCTTTCATTGTTAGGCATTATTGCAGGGGCTTCTCGGGCCAGCTCTGGTTCAGTTGCCCACAAGTGTCCACTCATCATAAGCATGTCAGGCTCTCATATGGGTTGTCGCAGGCTCGAACCAATCGTTCTCGGGGCATTGGTCGAGTTCAGGGCTGCTTCACGCATTCGGCAGGGGCTTCCTTCTATCACAGGTCACGAGTCTGTAGCTTCTCCAGTCATAACGGCTACTTATCAGGTGTACATACGATTGCCATCCGGGCGGGTGCTGCTTTGCTTCTTAGTCGCTCATCTACCCCTCTTCACCTAAATATGTGTCTTTTGCCCTCTTTCAGGCCTACCTACCAGCCGGCCAAAGGCACACTCCAGGCCTGGGTTATTAGGGTCATCGCATTCCTTACTCGAACACTCTGATTACAAGTAGAAGGCTGGCCAGAGGCCGGCCTGAATTTGTGGGAGGAGTCTGAGAGTACTTAGGACTCCCTCCCTGTCTGGGCTGGGTCGGCGTTGGATTCTGGGTTCCCACCCACCCATTCCCCCAGCTTTCATACATTCTCATTGTACTTTTTCTTGTACAGGGTATGCCCTCTTTCAGGCGTACCTATCAGCCGGCCAAAGGCACACTCTAGGCCTGGGTTATTAGGGTCATCGCATTCCTTACTCGAACACTCTGATTACAAAAAACATTCACAGGTTGGAGGATCCACACACTTGCCACATATTCCCTTTCACCCCCTCCCCCACACATGCTACACACCTGATATCAAAAAAACATTACCTGGCACCACGGGCTCCGGACTTGAGTCAAAGCCGGGCAGGCCCTCAACTTCATGCCGATGAAAGGTCAGGGCCACCGCACGCTCCTCCGCTGTCAGCCTAACACGGCATGGTGGGCCCCCTCCTGTGCCCCTGGCATGGGCAAGCATTTTGGCCAACTTCTTTTTGACCAGACACCGGAGGTCATTAATCTTTTTGCCAATCCCAGACCGGTTCCGTGTCTCCCCCTCCCCCGCTGAATTGACCTGCTCAGTAATGAAGTCCAAAATCTCCCTCCTCCTGGCCGGGGTGGTGTTGGCACTGTCCGGGCCGTGGATGAAACGCCCATAATCGCTAATGGCCCGGGCAAGAATTCGTTTTTCCCCCAAAGTAAAATTTAGTTTTCGCTTTCTCTCTGTCATACTGAAAAAAAACACTCCCAGTCAACAAAAATCAGTCACAAAAACAAGCACAACCAATCAAGCAAGAACACACACAAAGAGAAAACTAACACCCAAAAAATCACACAAGCACTCAGCAAAAAACAGTCACAAACAGCAACAATTAAGCAAGAAAACCAACGAACAGAAATATATCAAACAAACAGTCTCTCAAACACTTATCAAAAAACACTTTCAAAGATCTACTAACAAACACTTGATCACACAGTACACTAATCTGACAAATACAAAACACAACGCAACTAACAACGGGACAAAAGCACTTGGTTAAATGGGAAGGGACAAAGGGATGTACTTTTGCAATGGAAGTGCGTTTGTGTCTGTCTATTTATGCTGTCTGCGTAGTCCTTAGTCCATTTCCAATTTCACTGATTGCGCCGTTCCCGAGTTGTGAGCATGCGCACAGCAGAACTGACCATGGTCTCCTTCAAGCGCGAGCCGGCCGGCCCTTCATTTGCATGGGGTCATGGCTCATCTTAATGTAACACGCCCACGTCCTTCCCAATTTGTATTACTCCGCCTTATGCCTCTGAAATAACGTTACGCATGCGCAATTTTCTGCGCAAAAGCTACGAGAATAGGGTGATTACGTGGCTACATTGCGCAAGTCTAACGTAAAGGCGGTGCGCTACGCCGGTCCAATAATGCGCAGATGTACCTGAATCTGGCCCATAGTGTCTACAAACAGATATTTTATGATTTTTTTTTACTAGTAATGATGGTAATCGGGAACTTTTAGCAGCAGATATTCAGACATTGACACAAATACAGTGACCAGTGCTAAAAATTTAATTTTTTTGTCGTACTTACCTGTAAAAACCTTTTAAGCACATCATGGGACACAAGCGAATATTCCTTACCTCCTGGGTTATACTCCATCTCCAGGTGAATGGACACTGGTAGACCAAAGGTTTTTAGACAGGAAAGTGATCACATATATAACCCCTCCCATACAGGAAGTACTTCACTTTTGTAGCGAGCACTTAATTTGTCAAATAAAAGGGCAGGAATCTCTCAGTCCCATGATGTACTCAAAGAAAAGGATTTTACAGGTAAGTATGACGAAAAAATCCTGTTTTCTTTTTCATACATCATGGGACACAGAGTCAGGCCAATATTCATTACCTTCTGGGACATCCCAGAGCAATAGCCTTGAGGGGAGGGAGACACCCTGCCAAACAATAGTCATCAGAACTTATACGGCAACCCACAGTACACTGCAGCCAAAAGCCAAATCCTCGGCTGCGTGAACATCCATTTGATAAAATCTTGTGAACGTATGCATTGAAGACCAGGTGGCAGCCTTACAAATCTGAGCCACGAATACCCGATGGTGAAAAGCCCAGGAGGTTCCTACACCCCTGGTAGAATGAGCTCTCACCCTAAAGGGAGGATTGAAGGACCCGATTGGCAATGGAAGCCTTGGAATCTGCCCGCCCCCCCCTTTGGGTCCCTTTGGTAAAACAAAAAGGGATTTAACAGGTAGTAACACGACCTTGTCGTGGTGAAGGATCAAGTATGGTTCCCTGCACGAAAGGGCCGCCAACTCTGACATCCTTCTACCCGAGGTTAGGGCCATCAAGAAGGCTAGCTTGCGTGACAGCAAGTCTAAAGGAATTTCCTTGATAGGTTCAAATGGTTGCTTCTGTAACACAAACAGCACAAAGTTAAATTCCCAAGGATACATAGGTGACCTAATGGGGGGGGGGGGAGCAAGCAAGTTGCCCCCTGCATAAAAGTTTGGATCAGTGAATGAGAGGCTAAAGCCCTTTGGAAAAATACTGATAGGGACGAAACTTGACCTCAAAAACATGGTACTCAAAGCCAATTTGATTTCCACAGCAGACGGTAGAAAATAAAGAATTCTCCCAATCACGTATTTCCAGGGATAAAAATGTTTGGCTTCAAACCAAGCAATACAAGTCTTATGATAGATCTTCCTAGTGACAGCTTTTCTAGCATTTACTAGAGTAGACACCACTGGTCCCGAGATGCCACGGTCCTTTAACACACTGGCTTCAATAGCCATGCCGTCAAATTTAGAGACTGTAAATTGGGGTGAAATATAGGACCCTGAGACAGTAGATTTGGGCACTGTGGAAGCATTCATGGCCCGTCCATTGTTAGTCTCACAATCCCAGCTGCAAAAATAACATTTAGAGACTGTAAATTGGGATGGAATTTAGGACCTTGAAACAGTAGACCGATGGCACCGTGGAAGCGTCCATGGCCCATCTATTGTCAGTCTCACAATCTCCGGGAACCAGGGCATTTTGGGCCAGGCTGGTGCAACCAGAATGACTGGAACTCACTCTCTCGAAATCCTCCACAACAAACAGCATAAACCAGGGAGTACTGGCTAAATGGAACTACAGAGCATCTCTTGTTCGGGACACAAACTGCTGTAGCTTGTTGTTGAACCTGGATGTCAGTAGGTCGACCTCTGGCCATCCCCAACGTTGACAAATTTCCTGAACACCCCTGGTTATAGGGACGATTTCCCCGGGCAGATTTGCTGGTGGCTGAAATAATCTGCCTTCCAGTTCTCTACTCCCGAGATATGGACTACCAATATAAAATGGGTACATGTTCCTCTGCCCAGGCTAGTATGTGGATCACCTCCTTCAGAGCTGAACGACTCCTGGTATCGCCTTGGTGATTTATTTCGGCCACTGCAGTGGCATTGTCGACCTGAAGCTCCACCGTCCAGGACCATAGGGCCAAAACGTACTGCTTGCAATTCCAGGACATTGGTGGGCAGGATCTGTTCTGTCCCTGACCAATTCCCCAGAGCTGTAAGCCCCTCTAGGGTCGCTTCCCAGCCTTAGTGACTGACATCTGTAGTCGGTGCTCTCCAAATTACCAGGAGAAAGCATTTTCCCTTTTGTAGGTTCTAATCCTGCAACCATCAGTTAAGGCTTAAGCATTGGAAAATCCAGGGCTTTTCCTCTTCTGATCCAAGCCCACAAGATGTCTTGTTGTAAAGGCCTGGAATGGAACTAGGCATAGGGCACTGCCTCGAAGAAAGATACCATCCTCCCTAGAAGACTCATACAGAGCAGGATGGAGGGTTGTTTGGTGTCTTTTATCTGACACACCTGAACCTTCAGGGTACAGATCCTTACAGGTGGCAAGAATACTCTTGCTTGGACCGTGTCTAGGATCAGAACTAAATACTTTAGACTTTGAGATGGTTTTAAAGCCGACTTTTTGGTATTTTTTGATCCAGCCTAAGCTTTTCAAATACTGCACTGTGTGTATTATGCTCTGTTCTAGAGCCTGAAACGAGTGATCTTTGAGCAGGAGGTCATCCAGATACCGGAGTACCAGGATCCCCTGGGCCCTTAAAAGACCCAGTACTGGTGCTAGGACCTTTGTGAACACCCGGGATGATGTAGCCAGCCCGAAGTGAAGAGCCACAAACTGAAAATGACATTTCTCTACTGCAAAACTTAGGAACCTCTGATTAGGCTGAAAGATAGGTACGTATAAATACGTGCCTCTTATATTGATAGGGGCTAGAAAGTCTCCCCCTCTGGAGTGAGGTTGCTACTGAGCGGACAGACTCCATCTGAAAAGCACTGTATCAATAGATACTTGTTCAGGGATCTTAGGTCCAAAATGGGCCTTGTATCCCGGTTTGGTTTCTGAATCGTAAACAGGTTTGAGTAAAACCCTGTGCCCCTTTCGGATACAGGAACCTCTACAATCACTCCTTGGCACACAAGATGATGTAGCACCTGAAGCAATTGTTTTTCTAGGATCCAAGGGAACGCTGGATGCTAAAAAACTCTGAGGGGGAACCCCCCAAATCCAGCTTGTAACCCCAAGATATAATCTGAGGTGACCCACTTGTCCTGAATTGTCGTTCTCTAAACATCCACAAAAGTGCAGCAGCCTTCCCCCCCACCCGATGGAGTGGGGGTGTCCCCTAAAAAGGAGGGCTTGGTGCCGTGTTTAGAGGAATTTTGGACCCAGGGCTTTTTCTGGCCCTGGCCTTGTGGCTTGCCCCTGGCCCTAGTGCCCTGTTGGCGGCAGAACCGCCTTGAGGCTGAGTAATGTGTGGAAGCAGTCCCTGAGGTTTTAAACAAGGGACATCTGGTGCTTTTCTTCACAGGAAGTAGAGAACTCTTCCCTCTGGAAGTCATTTGGCTATATTTGTCCAAATGATCACCAAAAAAAACATTCCCCATAAAAAGGGAAATCTGCCAATAACTTTTTACAAGGAAGCTCAGCTGACAAGTTCTAAGGCCATAAAAGTCTGCGCATATGTACAGACAAGCGAGCCAAACGAGAAAGCTGTTGTGTTGAATACTTTAAAAGCCTCAACAGCAAAACACAGCGCTCAAGGAATAGCTGTCTTACTTTCAGGCAGATCATCGTCCTGGCTAGGCCTATCAGGTCGTTTGACCTGATCCTATAGCGAGTGGCAAATACCAACTGCTGCAACAGCTGACTGAATAGCTGAACTGGCCAAAGAAAAGCCTTTAATAATAACTTAAGTTCTTGTTTAAAGAAGAGACTGCTGCATCTACGGCTGGCATGCTCCATTTTGTAGCAAACTTTTCATCCATCCAAGAGGCCTCAGGGATCCCAAAGAGGACCAGTCACCTCTGCAAAAGGCAACTTAAAGGTACAACAAACCATTCTGGTCAGAATCAGGATCAAAGGCTTCTGCGACTGGGCAGCAGACATCAACTGGATATCTTCTTGCCCAGATTGCTCAAAAGCAGACTCATCTGCCGGGCACTACACCGAATCCTGAGCTATTAGCTCTTCCCCATCCTCAACCCATCCTTGCTCCAGACTAGGAGGCTCCAGGGAGGGGGGGGGATCGGTCACGCTTCTTGCCACCCTGCCGTAAGGAGGCAATCATGCCAGCATTCCTGTGCTCGAACTTGGCTAGGGCTGGGGACAGTGCATCCTTAGTGATAAAAGGGTGAAGCAGCAGCATTGACTATGGGCACAATACCAAATAGGCGCAGCGGCTCAGATTGCCTGGAGGCCTCTGGTCCTTCAGGGAATACAACACTAGGAATACGATTAGGTTCATCAGAAACTACCGACGACATAGTTGTGCTCTTCCTGCTCTTTTTTAAGACATTTACTAGCCGCAAATACAGTACTTGGGTGTAGTATTAAAACACCTCAGAAGGGAGACCCTTTTTAACAGGGCTCACCAAGCCCCTATGCAACAATCCTGCCAAGCACCTTTAGCCTGCCAGGCAACACCAGGTGACTCACATGACCCGGGTAAGGAAAAATGAACTGCTGCAAGTGTCTGTTCAGAGCCTTGCTCTGTCTCACAGCTGCCTTCTGAAAGCACTGCATGCTTGGCCTACACAGCTTAAATAAGCTGGGTGTGCCTCGGAATGTTCTGTGCATGCATGCATGTGCGCAGTCCTGGCGAACGGGCATGGCTGTATTTGCATACAACGCAAATATTCGTACGGCCAGATAAAGGCTACTGTGCATGTGTGGCAAAGCCGTATGCGTCAGGGCTGACAAATAAACGAAGTCCAGCAGCGATCTAGCGAAATGCATGTGCCATGGCCACCAAACAACTGCTGAGCACAGCGCGCACTCTTGCGAACGCACGAGCGCAATGGTGAACCAAGGCGAAAATGGCACACCATCGTGTGCCATCATACAAGTAAAAACAGCCAGACACTCAAAAAAAGGTACACTTTACAAACACCCCCAGCTAGCCCAAAACTCCTCTGTATGGTTAACGCACACAGGTGTCCAGCCTTTAGCTAGTTTGACTGATTGTTACAATTAGGGTTGTCCCGATGCCTCTTTTTTAGGACCGAGTACAAGTACCGATACTTTTTTCAAGTAGTCGCCGATACCGAATACCGATACTTTTTTTAAATGTGTCCCAAAATGCAGCCATGTCCCCCACATATTGCAGCCATGAATTTCCCCCACATATTGCAGCCATGTATGTCCCCCACATATGCAGCCATGTATGTCCCCCACATATGCAGCCATGTATGTCCCCCACATATGCAGCCATGTATGTCCCCCACATATGCAGCCATGTATGTCCCCCACATATGCAGCCATGTATGTCCCCCACATATGCAGCCATGTATGTCCACCACATATGCAGCCATGTATGTCCACCACATATGCAGCCATGTATGTCCACCACATATGCAGCCATGTATGTCCCCCACATTGCAGCCATGTATGTCCCCCACATTGCAGCCATGTATGTCCCCCACATATGCAGCCATGTATGTCCCCCACATATGCAGCCATGTATGTCCCCCACATATGCAGCCATGTATGTCCCCCACATTGCAGCCATGTATGTCCCCCACATATGCAGCCATGTATGTCCCCCACATATGCAGCCATGTATGTCCCCCACATATGCACCCATGTATGTCCCCCACATATGTAGCCATGTATGTCCCCCACATATGTAGCCATGTATGTCCCCCACATATGTAGCCATGTATGTCCCCCACATATTGCAGCCATGTATGTCCCCCACATATTGCAGCCATGTATGTCCCCCACATATTGCAGCCATGTATGTCCCCCACATATTGCAGCCATGTATGTCCCCCACATATTGCAGCCATGTATGTCCCCCACATATTGCAGCCATGTATGTCCCCCACATGTGCAGCCATGTATGTCCCCCACATATGCAGCCATGTATGTCCCCCACATATGCAGCCATGTATGTCCCCCACATTGCAGCCATGTATGTCCCCCACATATGCAGCCATGTATGTCCCCCATATTGCAGTCATGTATGTCCCCCACATATGCAGCCATGTATGTCCCCCACATATGCAGCCATGTATGTCCCCCACATATGCAGCCATGTATGTCCCCCACATATGCAGCCATGTATGTCCCCCACATATGCAGCCATGTATGTCCCCCACATATGCAGCCATGTATGTCCCCCACATTGCAGTCATGTATGTCCCCCATATGCAGCCATGTATGTCCCCCACATTGCAGCCATGTCCTGTCCCTCATACCTGTAGATATGATGCCGCCGCCGCCGCTGCCGCATACCGCCGTTAATCTCCCTGCATTATAGCGCAGCGCGCATTACAAGCTTTCGTTCTGAATACTTGTAATGCCCGCGCCGCCATGTATAGACACTCCCCTTCTCGGGATTGGAGGGATCCGTCCAATCCCACACAAGGGGGAGTGTCTATATGCGGATTCGTGCATAGACACTCCCCCTTGCTCGGGATTGAAAAGATCCGTCCAATTCCAAGAAGGGGAGTGTCAATACATAGCGGCGCGGGCATTACAAGTATTCAAAACTAAAGCTTGTAATGCGCGCTACGCTATAATGCAGGGGGATTAACGGGGGTATGCGGCAACGGCGGCATCATATCTACAAGTATGAGGGACAGGACATGGCTGCAATATGGGGGGGAAGTATTCTATTTTAGTATCGGGGGTATTTGCGGGAGTACAAGTACTCCCGCAAATACTCGGCATCGGTCCCGATACCGATACTAGTATCGGTACAACCCTAGTTACAATCACTGGGACACCCCACAATAATAAATAAAGGGGTTTCACTTACTCCTCCAGGCGCAGGGCCACTTAGAAACTAAAAGCCCAATCTTCACCCTTCATGGCGGGTTTCTGTCACTTGAGGACCTTCAAGGACTGTGTACCCTTTTCATGTTTAGGGTCCACTCCATTAGACCTGTACAACACCCTGCATGAAAGCCTTAGTGCTGTGGTGTCCCGGAGGCCGCATTACAGGCAAGACCTCACAGGATCTTGAGTCTTCTTTGTGAGGACCAGGAAATATTTATCTAAGCATATAAAGCATGCGTCAAATGGATCAGATCGGTCAATCCCTTAATTCATGTGGGAACAGTTTGTGGGACTAGAGACCTGGTGCTCAGAGCGCTCAAATAAATCCTTGCCATGCACCTTGCAGACACTGTTAAAAAACTGAAGTACTTCCTGTATGGGAGAGGAGGTTATATAGGGGATCACTCCCTGTCTAAAGACCTTTGGTCTACCAGTGTTTATTCACCTGGAGATGGAGTAAAACCCAGCAGGTAATGAATATTAGCCTGACTCAGTGTCCCATGATGTATGAAAAATAAATATGCACTGTTCCTGTACTAATGACAATAGCTGGGAAGGGTTAACATCAGGGGCAATAAAAGGGCTGTGTTCCTAGCCACTGTGTACTGTGGGAGATGCTTTTACCAGAGGAAGACACAGATCCATGTCCGGTGCTTTGCAGAGACACAAGATTTATCGCTTCCCTCCTGTCAGACCGCCATTCTGCCTCTGTGCTGGATGATCGTTGCTTATCGAGCCCGCGGTACCCACAGATCAGCTCCTCCTGTGTATATTCACATGTGCGCCCCGTACCCGGAAGTGTTGAATCATGTACTAGGTACGTGATCTGGCGCAGCAGAAATACCTTGCCGCCGTACATGCAAATTATATGGTTAAAAGGAGGCCATTAGACTTCTATCCTCCTTTTCTGACCTGTCCAGTAAGAGTAGGGATACATTTCAAATTCTTCTTATTCAAATTCTTGGAGCCCAAGTGGTAGCGGATTCCACTGTACCCTTTGAAAATTGACAAACAACTTTAAATATTTAGGCAAACACATTTCTCCTTTAGATAGAGTACTGCAATTTGAATTTTTTGTCTCTCCTACAAATCGCAAAACAGAAAATGAAAGCCTGGGACAACTTACCTCTGTCCCATGTAAACAAAATCAATTTGATAAAAATGAAATTACTCCCTGCCATTTTATATATTCTCAGAGACTCCGCAGTTTGAATCCCACAAAAACATTGTAAACAATTCAACTCTGCAATAGCGACCTTTTTGTGTCAACTCTGCAGTAGCAAATACAACCCAACCCCCCGTCACCCTCGATTTAGACTATCTGTACTTCAGTGGCCCTGGATGCAAGACATACCCGTCTGCCCTGATCTGTATGCCCATTTTATTGTCTTCTTTCCCATGATTGGTATCCAGCGATGAGAATGCTGCAGTGGTGCTGAAAACTGAATATCTAGGCTCCTATGAAGCCCTTGTGAATATCCTAAATAGAAGTGCCAGCACCCCAGTGCTGAGCCTAATTTGGTCTGCTATCTCTTAATTTCTCTGGGGTGGAAACTCTCCTGTGGGATAACTGCTTATCCAAGCCCTTTATCCACAATTTACAAAGCACAGTCACCATTCATTCATGATGGTCTAGACCAGGGGGTGGGCAAACTTTTTAACTCGAGGGCCGCAATGGGTTCACATATTGGACCCGAGGGCCGGACCAAAAGTAGATGGACGGTGTGTATGTGTGAATTAATATAAATTAAATTTAAATATGTAACATTAAATGTTTAGATTAATTTAAGGTAGAAGTAGCATAAAAGGAGTTATTTTACAAAACCCTCACACGAACAGGACACAGGAGATATCAGAGAGAGCAGACAGAGATTGCACACAATGATTTTGTACAATCTCACCACTGCCATTTTTGTCTGGAAACTGCTGCCTGTGCCTGTGTGACAGCAGAAACCCTGTAATAGTTAACAGCACCATTATACCTAAATCACTGATAATCCACAAGCCAATTGCTCATTAGAATAATGGGTGTTCTTTTAATTAGCACATCAAGTTCAGGTAACTGAAAACACCATGCATGCTGTTAAATAATGAGCAAAAATAGAGAATTTCTAATAGCAACCACGCACAGTGCTGTCACACAGGCACAGGCAGCAGTTAACAGACAAAAATGGCAGTGGTGAGATTGTACAAAATCATTGTATGCAATCTCTGTCTGTTGTCTCCGATATCTCCTGTATCCTGTCCGTGTGAGGGTGAGCAGGGAGGCAGTCAGACTGGAATGATTTATTGATGGTGGAGGGAGGAGGGGCTCAGATGGACCTGTGGTAGGTCCACCTGAGCCCCCTCCTCCCTCCACCATCAATTAATCATTCCAGCCTGGCTGTCTCCCTGCTCACCCTCACACACAGTCAATGGCGGGCAGCAGGCTCCACACACCTTACTCACTTAGTCGGGCAGGCACTGGCAGGGGTCCGTCCATTGCTCCGGTGGGGGTGTGTGTGCTCTGTTATCCAGTCCACTGGTCCCGACCGCTTAGGCTTCTACGCAGCTGCTCAGGTCACAGACCGTGACTCTCAGATCTCTCTAAGAATCTCCTCCGTCCTGTCTGCCTGTTCATAGGCTGGCGGGAAAATGTGCTCACTGCATTGGCTGCACAGGCGGGTGGGCTGGGCAGAGGCTGTGCAGGAGGTAGACTCGGCGGCTTAGCATCGGATCTTCTCGGGTATTTCCGGGAATTGCGCATGCGCAGTTCTCACCCCGAGCCGATCGCCGCCATTTTTACTGGCACCTTTCCCTTACATTTACGTACAGGGAAAAAGTGCCTTGCTTTAACAAACTGTCCGTGGGCCGGATTAAAAGGTCCGCCGGGCCGTATACGGCCCGCGGGCCGTAGTTTGCCCACCACTGGTCTAGACACTTTACTTTCTAGGTTGCGGGAGGAGGTCCTGGATCTTGATTGGGAAAGGGAGAACATCTAGAAAAATCCCATGTTATAATTGGTCTCTGCTTAAAAATAACAAAATTCTTAACAGGATTTTTTTTTACCCCTCAACGGTTACATAGAATATACTTCTCTGTCCTATCAAAATGCTGGAGATACACAACTGGCTCGACCAATTTTGCCCATGTGTTTCGGAACAGCCCTTTACTTTAGACATTTTGAGCAAGCTCATACGCTTCATTTTTAAATTGACCACTGTCCCAGCTTCCCTGAGCATTGGCATTTGTATATATAAGGCTTGGTTAATTCCTTGGCCCCTACAAGGGCACTCAGGACCCTGCTAGGCCTTCTCTTATTCCACATCAGGAAAACTATAATTTGAAAGTGGAAGTCTCCTATAGCCCCTACACTAGATTTATGGAAGCACCTAGTCAATCCTGCCATTCCACTTTACAAATTCATGTATGCGTCCAGGGGCTGTCTCAAGAAATTCTCTAAGGTTTGCAACATTTGGCTTAATTCACCTTCCACCATTGACTCACTCAAGATGCACGCAATCTTTCAATGTTATCAATGTTACTTGTGGTGGTACCCTCCAAATGCTGTGTTCCGGCCGGCACATTAATTCTTAAGGCGTTTTTTCATTTCATAATTGTAAGTGCATTTTATTCCCTTTTTTAATAAATTTTATTAAGTTTAATACACTATGTGGAGCATTTGATTGTTTTTGCATGGTGGGCATCCATACTGCTGCATGTTCCTGGCTACCAGCCCTTACCGGGAGTGACGGTCTGACATCACGCGAGTGAAACTCTGTATATGCTGTATCTGTTCCTTTGTCATTGGTTTCTGGTAAGAGACTATTCTATAAGCTTGGTGGAGGATACACTTGTTTTGTTTTTGACCACTTCTATCAACTTGTTGTGACTCAGGAGCACTGGTGTTTACTTTTTCACAGACTTTTTTTCTTTTATATAATAATTGGAAATTCAGCAGAGGGACATTTATTTTTATCACCATATGTTTTTCGTCATTAACAATATCTATTAGGTGATCGTTTATTGTCCAGCGGCCATCATAGGTCACCCTTCTTTAATTTGTGTTTACTCACTTATTGATTTGTGGTCATTTATATATTTATATTTTATTCGATTTGTGGTAGCGCGATTTAATTTTTTCTTATGTTCATTTCTTGTATTTATTGTTTACATGTAGATTGCAGCACCTGGGGTAGCACATTTTATTATGTTTTAGCTCCCTTTTCTTTCCTATGTAAATTTTTAGCGCAGTGATTCCCTTTTTTCCATATGAAGCAGCAACACAAAATGTTGAACCAATAAAGACACAAAATGATCCTACCTTTAGAGGAAACTGATTTATTTCCACTGGTGTCCTTCTGTCGGGCAACAGCTACAGCAATTCCAACAGGTGGATTACGCACTTCTACTTCTCCTTGGAAACCCACTGTATCCTTTATGAATAATTTAGTACTTCCAGGTCTATCCGAATCTCTCTTAACATCTTGATGGGACACACTTTGCCCCTTTGCAGCCTTTACTTGAGATTCATCCAACCTCATGCTTCCAAGTCCCCCAAACGGACTTTTCTTGTCACTACTTTTCCAAATAGCTGCCTCTTTCTCAAAATTTCCACTATATTTAATAAGGCTCTGCATAGCACAGCCATCAGAGTGAGTAAACGGATATGTAAAATCAGAAGGGGGTTTGTTGGAACCCAAAGTCTTTGGTTCCACACATATTTTCTTTGCTTCCTCTTTTCCATGAGTTGTGAAATTTTGTGCTGATAAACCATCCATTTGTGAAGCCCTAAAATCAGTGATTTCTAAATGCTTCACTTTCTGTTCTGGGGGGTTTGCAAGGGGATGTCCCGTGTGCTGATGAGAATCTAAAAATCCAGACACCTTACATTTTTCTTTAGAGTGGTCACCTTGCTGGCAGTAGGTAGTACCAGTATCTTTTGCAGACATAGATATTCGTTTTTCCAAAGAATTAACTGTGGGAGTGTCTATTAGTAAATCAGATACACCTTGACTTTTTATGGAGGAGTTACAGCAAATTACAGACCCCTTCTCCCTCAATACCTCCACCCTTTTAAGTTCATTGTTAGAAACTTCCTGGAGAAAATGTGAATACAAGACTTCGGCCTTTTCATCCAGCTTGCCAATTTCTTTTCCTTTAAAGTTATGGATTTGGTTGCCAACTTGTCTAGAATCATTCTGTTCCTTCAACACCTCAAAATGAAGCTCACAAGTTGGGGTTACTGTGGTCTTCATCTTATCACTGTCCTTGCTTTGTCCTCTGATGTTGTACATGGAATTGGGGAGAGGCTGTGCAAGAACTGGGGAAGAGGAACCTATTTTACACAAGTTTGAGGGATGTAATGAAGAGCAGCTGCACAAGACATTCAAAGTAGTAGCTGGTGTCACTGCAGAATCACTGCGTTTTGCTCGATTTAAACCTTCAGGTAGCAAAGTCTTTAAATTTTCATCAAGCCTGCTTGCATCTTTGACACATCTGTCAACCTCAGAGCCAAGCGATTTAACAAATGAATCACTACCATGGTTGTAACTACTTAAAGGAGAGGTGTGAAGAGTGTGTGTAGGCTTTTCACTGCTTCCTGAAGAGTTGATCAGAGCTTGCTCAGAAATGAAGGAAGAAACATGGTCCCCAATCTTAGGCACCCTAGGAAGACCACTTCTCTTCCTCTCTCTTTCCATTTTAGTCTCTGAATCATGATCAACCATTTCACCAGAAAATGTCTCCTCAGATAGTCGACCATCTTTTTTTGATATGCCCATCAACTGAGAGTTAAACAGTTCATTTCTGCAAAACTTTTCCTTAGAGTCTTTGGAAGCATCTCTTGAATTCTTGAAGGAGTGACACATAGCATCATTCTCATTCAAACGGGAATTCTGTATCTGGTTTGTCGATGTCTTCCCTATAGATGGCCGAGGATGATACGTTGACAATGGAGCAGAAAAGCAAAAGCCATCTAGAAGGATTATACAAAAAAAAAAAGCAGATAAGTGGTTTGATCACTTTTACCAGATGGTGGAAATATAACGTTCAGTTTATTTACAATTGTGTCGAAAAAAAAAACAAATTCATTCTACATAAAGTAGAACTAAAGGCAAACTTTTATTTTTCATTTTGGATAGAGTAAGGGAACGATATAAGCCCTGTAAGGTTTATTTTTGTCATCTGTGTCCCGTTGAAGAGATTTACATTTACTTCCTGACCATAGCCAAACAGTAAGTAAGATGAAATCCCTGCAAATTAAAAGAATGTCTTGGGGACCCATAGGTCATCAGAACTAGTGTCCTCATTGGAAGATTTTCCCTCTACTTTTAGGAGAACAACCCAAAATTTGGGATTTTCTTTTACTTTCACTTTGAATGATAATGGTAAACAAGACAAATATTGGTGAAAAAAAAAGGAGAAAACTGCGCTAATAAAACAACGAACAAACCCGTAAGTCAAATGGGTACAAAAGTGTATGCTAGTGAAGCCAATTGTAAAGCTGCAACTTACTGTGTAACATTAAACAGTGATAAAGCTATGGGGAAAAAAACAAATTGCACTAAACATAAAACGTGAACAAATATAAAGCAACCGTGCATTATAATAATCAGTTGATTAGATCAGGTGCCCCTTGATGAAGCGATCTCTCCCAAAATTAGTAGGGCGGAACGTGCGGTACATCGGCATCACCCCCCTGGACTGCTTGGTTTCCCTGTTTGGACGGGTTCGTCTGTATGTATCCGGCCGGGACATCAGACTATAAGGCTCTCTAACCACTGCAAAATTGTGAGTGTTTTAGTATGTAAAATTTTTTACAATAAAGTTTTTCAAAAGGGTTTTTACACGATCGAGGCCCACCTTTTTTTTCTTTCTTCCATATCTAAGAAATACTAACATCAATGCTTTGGACTAATGGAACGAGTTGATGATTCCCAATAGGCTGTTTCCATCCAGCTTGTGGCTTTGCAATTCCATATAACTTCATGCTACCTGGGGTCCTCTATAACCAAGGGAACGCCGGGATCTGGTAAGCAGACTTGCATGCTTTGTTGGTGGAGGATTTTAGTTATCTGGTGTCACTCCGTATTGGTGATTCATCTGACCATACAGCTTGAGGACGTTTTCTTTTTTCACTGGTGAAGGAGCTTCCCACTGCATTTATTTTTCTATTTTTGGTCACATTTGTGATCCAACGTTACAATCACTTTTTATACATGGACTTTTGCTAATAGGTTTTATGTATTTTCTTGCATGATACATGATGACTGTTACGTTTCAACTGATCATTATAATGCACGGTTGCTTTATATTTGTTCACGTTTAATGTTTAGCGCAATTAGTTTTATCCCCAAGACAAATAGAGGGACACAGACTGCAATAAAATCTGACAGATGTTCTAATCAATCTCCACTCTATCCACAACTAAAAAAAAAAAAAAAAAAAAAAAAAAAATTTGCCTTTAGTTATACTTTAACCACTTAAGGACCAAGCCAGTTTTTCAGATTTGGCGTTTACAAGATGAAAACATTTTTTTTTTTGCTAGAAAATTACTTAAACCCCCCAAACATTATACAGTGCAGAAAATAAGTATTTGAACACCCTGCTATTTTGCAAGTTCTCCCACTTGGAAATCATGGAGGGGTCTGAAATTGTCATCGTAGGTGCATGTCCACTGTGAGAGACATAATCAAAAAAAAAATTCCAGAAATCACAATGTATGATTTTTTTAACTATTTATTTGTATGATACAGCTGCAAATAAGTATTTGAACACCTGAGAAAATCAATGTTAATATTTGGTACAGTAGCCTTTGTTTGCAATTACAGAGGTCAAACGTTTCTTGTAGTTTTTCACCAGGTTTGCACACACTGGAGGAGGGATTTTGGCCCACTCCTCCACACAGATCTTCTCTAGATCAGTCAGGTTTTTTGGGCTGTCGCTGAGAAACAGAGTTGGAGCTCCCTCCAAAGATTCTCTATTGGGTTTAGGTCTGGAGACTGGCTAGGCCACGCCAGAACCTTGATATGCTTCTTACAGAGCCACTCCTTGGTTATCCTGGCTGTGTGCTTCGGGTCATTGTCATGTTGGAAGACCCAGCCTCGACCCATCTTCAAAGCTCTAACTGAGGGAAGGAGGTTGTTGCCCAAAATCTCGCAATACATGGCCCCGGTCATCCTCTCCTTAATACAGTGCAGTCGCCCTGTCCCATGTGCAGAAAAACACCCCCAAAGCATGATGCTACCACCCCCATGCTTCACAGTAGGGATGGTGTTCTTGGGATGGTACTCATCATTCTTCTTCCTCCAAACACGGTTAGTGGAATTATGACCAAAAAGTTATATTTTGGTCTCATCTGACCACATGACTTTCTCCCATGACTCCTCTGGATCATCCAAATGGTCATTGGCAAACTTAAGACGGGCCTTGACATGTGCTGGTTTAAGCAGGGGAACCTTCCGTGCCATGCATGATTTCAAACCATGACGTCTTAGTGTATTACCAACAGTAACCTTGGAAACGGTGGTCCCAGCTCTTTTCAGGTCATTGACCAGCTCCTCCCGTGTAGTCCTGGGCTGATTTCTCACCTTTCTTAGGATCATTGAGACCCCACGAGGTGAGATTTTGCATGGAGCCCCAGTCCGAGGGAGATTGACAGTCATGTTTAGCTTCTTCCATTTTCTAATGATTGCTCCAACAGTGGACCTTTTTTCACCAAGCTGCTTGGCAATTTCCCCGTAGCCCTTTCCAGCCTTGTGGAGGTGTACAATTTTGTCTCTAGTGTCTTTGGACAGCTCTTTGGTCTTGGCCATGTTAGTAGTTGGATTCTTACTGATTGTATGGGGTGGACAGGTGTCTTTATGCAGCTAATGACCTCAAACAGGTGCATCTAATTTAGGATAATAAATGGAGTGGAGGTGGACATTTTAAAGGCAGACTAACAGGTCTTTGAGGGTCAGAATTCTAGCTGATAGACAGGTGTTCAAATACTTCTTTGCAGCTGTATCATACAAATAAATAGTTAAAAAAATCATACATTGTGATTTCTGGATTTTTTTTTTTGATTATGTCTCTCACAGTGGACATGCACCTACGATAACAATTTCAGACCCCTCCATGATTTCCAAGTGGGAGAACTTGCAAAATAGCAGGGTGTTCAAATACTTATTTTCTGCACTGTATATATTATTTTTCTAACACCCTAGGGCAGGGGTGTCAAACTGGCGGCCCTCCAGCTGTTGCAAAACTACAAGTCCCATGAGGCATTGCAAGGCTAACAGTTACAAGCATGACTCCCACAGGCAGAGGCATGATGGGACTTGTAGTTTCGGAACAGCTGGAGGGCCGCCAGTTTGACACCCCTGCCCTAGGGCATAGGTGGCAAACACAAGGCCCGCGGGCCGAATGCGGCCCTCCAGGCCATTTCATGTGGCCCTCACACCTCTCCTGCAGCTGCAGCCCTCCTCTGGTCCTCCTCAACCGTGTACTTTCTGCTTTTAAGCAAGCAATGCATCCAGCTTCTTCCCAGCAGCAGCATAAGGAAAGGGGGTGCACTGTGATGTAAGGGATTATTAAGTCATTATTCAATGACTTAGGGCAAAAAAATTAAATATTCCATGGACTCAACATGCCTCTCAGCAAATAGCTTGGGGTGTCTTCTTTCCAAAATGGGGTCATTTGGGGGGGTTGTGTGCCATCTTGGCATTTTATGGCCTTCAAAACTGTGATAGGTAGTGAGGAGTGAAATCAAAAATGTATGCCCTTAGAAAGCCTGAAGGCGGTGCTTGGTTTTCAGGGCCCCATACGCGGCTAGGCTCCCAAAAAGTGCCACACATGTGGTATCCCTGTACTCAGGAGAAGCAGCAGAATGTATTTTGGGGTGCAATTCCACATATAACCATGGCATGTGTGAGAAATATATCATTTAGTGACAACTTTTTGTAAAAATCTTTTTTTTTTGTCATTATTCAATCACTTGGGACCAAAAAAAATATATACAATGGACTCAACATGCCTTTCAGCAGTTTCCTTGGGGTGTCTACTTTCCAAAATGGGGTCATTTGTGGGTGTTTAGTACTGCCCTGCCATTTTAGCACCCCAAGAAATGAGATAGGCAGTCATAAAATAAAAGCTGTGTAAATTCCAGAAAATGTACCCTAGTTTGTAGACGCTATAACTTTTGCGAAAACCAATAAATATACACTTATTGCGATTTTTTTTACTAAAGACATGTGGCTGAATACATTTTGGCTTAAATGTTTGACTAAAATTTGGTTTATTCGACATTTTTTACTTTTTGTTATAAGAAAAATCATTTTTTTTTCAAAATTTTCGGTCTTTTTCCGTTTATATCGCAAAAAATAAAAATCGCAGAGGCAATCAAATACCATCAAAAGAAAGCTCTATTTGTGGGGAAAAAAAGGACGCAAATTTCGTTTCAGTACAACATTGCATGACCGCGCAATTACCAGTTAAAGCAGCGCAGTGCCAAATTGTAAAAACACCTCTGGTCTTTAGCCTGCATATTGGTCCGGGTCTTAAGTGGTTAAGTGACCCCTTAAGGCCATCTGTCCACCAGCTGTAGCTCAACAGAAGATGGGTGTTGCAACAGGACAACTACCCAAAGCATAGAAGTAAAACAACAGAATGGCTTAAACAGAAGAAAATACGCCTTCTGGAGTGGCCCAGTCAGAGTCCTGACCTCAACCCGATTGAAGTTATTGCTGACAAAGAAGGTTCAACCAGTTATTAAATCCAAGGGTGCACATACTTTTTCCACCTGTATTGTAAATGTGTACATGGTGCGTTCAATTAAAATATGGTAACATTTAATTCTTTGTGCGTTATTAGTTTAACCACTTAACGACTGCCGCATGTAAATATACATCGGCAGAATGGCACGTACAGGCAGATGGACGTGCCGGTACGTCCCTTGCCTAGACGTGGGTCGGGGGGCCCCCCCCCCCCGGTACATGCGGCGGTCGTTAATCGTGTGGGAGCGATCCGGGATGAGGGGGCGGCTATTCGTTCCCAGCCACCCCCTCGCGATCGCTCCCAGCAAATCAGCTTCCTCCTCTGGCCGCCCTCTGCCTGAACTGTAAACACAGGCAAGGAGGAAGTGATGTCATCTCTCCTCTGGCGCACTTTTCATCCCGACCCAGAGGAGAGAAGACATCAGAACAGTGAGTTGCACCAACAGCACACTAACACAGTTACACATAGGCACATCACCCCCCTGTCACAGTGTCACAGTGTCACTGATTGCAGTGATCATATATTTACCGATCACTGCATTTAGTGTCATTTGTGACAGAAAACAGTGTTAGGGCAGTTAGCTTTAGGCCCCTTTAGGTCCAGGGTAGCCCCCTAATTAACCCTTTCATCCCCTATAGCCAGTGTAACTAAGCGATCGGTTTTCTGATCGCTGTATAGGTGTCACTGTTGCCGCTAGGTAGCTAGTTTTTTTTGCGGTTTGCCGCCAGGTTTCTATATAGCGTTAGGTACCCCCATAAATAAAGGTTTTAACCCCTGATTGCCCCTAGAGTTAACCCTTTCACCAGTGATCACCGTATAAGTGTCACTGGTGATGCAGGTTAGCCAGTTAGTTATTTAGTTATTTAGGTTCGCCGCTAGATTTTTATAAAGCGTCAGGTACCCCCATATATTACCTAATAAAGGTTTTAACCCCCTGACTGCCCCCTAGTTAACCCTTTCACTAGTGATCACCCTATAAGTGTTACGGTTGACGCTGGTTAGTTAGTTTGCCGTTTATAGCATCAGGGCCCCCGCCGTAAATAACCCAATAAAGGTTTAACCCCCTGATCGCCCGGTGGGTGATATCAATTACATTTTAGCGTCAGTCAGGGACTGTGTCGCCCCAGGCAGTGTTAGGTTAGTGCCAGTAACGCTTACACCGACGCGCAAAGCATACACCCCCCTTAGTGGTATAGTATCTGAAATAGGGTTGTCCCGATACCACTTTTTTAGGACCGAGTACAAGTAGTCGCCGATACCGTATACCGATACTTTTTTTAAATGTGTCCCCAAATGCAGCCATGTCCCCCCACATATGCAGCCATGTCCCCCCACATATGCAGCCATGTCCCCCACATATGCAGCCATGTCTCCCACATATGCAGCCATGTCCCCCACATATGCAGCCATGTCCCCCACATATGCAGCCATGTCCCCCACATATGCAGCCATGTCCCTTCAGCCATGTCCCCCACATATGCAGCCATGTCCCTCCAGCCATGTCCCCCACATATGCAGCCATGTCCCTCCAGCCATGTCCCCTACATATGCAGCAGGAAGTATTCTATTTAGGCATCGGGGGTATTGGCGGGAGTACAAGTACTCCCGCAAATACTCGGTATCGGTCCCGATACCGATATCGGTATCGGGACAACCCTAATCTGAACGGATCGATACCTAATCTGATCAGATCTATACTAGCATACCCAGCAGTTTAGGGTACCCAAAAACGCATTGTTAGCGGAATCAGCCCAGATACCCGCTAGCACCCGCGTTTTGCCACTCCGCCCAGCCCAACCCACCCAAGTGCAGTATCAATCGATCACTGTCACTTCAAAAACACAACTGCCGCATTCGCAGAGACAGGCCTGATCCCTGCGATCACTAACAGTTTTTTTTGGAAGCGTTTGGAATGCGGCTTGTAGATTCCCGTCTTAGGCTGGGGGCGAGAGCCTGCTGCAGGTGTAATAATTTGCTCGCTGTGAAGTGGCGGGACAATAAGAATGTTTTCGTTCTTACCACCCTTCACGCAGACACGACAGTACAAATTCGTACGGCGACTGGTGTTGTGGAGAAACCCCTCTGTGTCCACAAATATAACAAAAATATGGGAGGGGTGGACCTCAACGACCAGTTGATGGCGCCGTATCATATTGCCCGTAAGGCGAGACGCTGGTACAAAAAAGTGTCTTTATATTTATTTCAATTGACTTTGCTGAATGCTTTTGTCTTATACAAAACTTCAGGACGGGATGGAACCTTCCTTCAATTCCAGGAAGAGATCGTTACAGAACTTCTATATCCAGGCGGTTCTGCACCTCACCATCCCCTACCAAATGCAGTAAGCCGACTGCACGAGAGGCATTTTTTGTATGACCTCGAGAGTACCCCTACCCAACGAACCCCCCAAAGAAAATGTTGTGTCTGTAGCAAGCGCGGATTTAGGCGTGACACCCGTTATTTTTGTCCCCAATGTCCTGCCGATCCTGGTCTTTGTATTGGTGAATGTTTTGAACGCTTTCACACACTAGTGAAATATTAGTGTAGGGTAAAACATTTCACAGGCTAGGCACACTTACACAGGGTCTCCCAAGATGCCATCGCATCTTGAGAGACCCAAACCTGGAACCGAAAAGTTGAACAGTTACAAAAAAAAGTGTTAAAAAAAAACACAAAAAAAAAAATCAAAAATAGTTGTCGTTTTATTGTTCTCTCCCTCTCTAATCTCTCTCTATTGTTCTGCTCTTTTTTTTTTTTTTTTTTTACTGTATTCTATTCTGCAAAGTTTTACTGTTATGTTTTTTCATGCTTGCTTTTCAGGTATGTAATTTACTGTTTTCAGGTAAGCCATTCAGCTGTTGCGGACTTATTTATCTTGACAGCAACAGTGTTTGCTCCCACGATATATAAAGCCGTGACTCCAGTGCTGTAGGAGGCGATTTCACCACCACAGTTAAAAAAAGAGCATATATGCCGAAGCATGGGGGCATTAGGGGCGGAGGAGCGATTTTGCTCCTAATGCCGCGTACATATGGTTGCCATTACTACGGAGGCTTTCCCGTGGAAAAGTCTGACCATGGTGTTCACGGCATAGAAAAGTCCGACCGTGTGTACGCGGCATAACTTTTTTGCGGGAGGATGCCCCCATGCTTCGGATTATATATATTTTAGGCACAGGTTGCGTTAAAAAATGTTTTATTCTTTACTATTTTTATTTTTTGGTATTTGCTTCGCAGGTATGGTATGATCTTACTGTTATACTGTAATGTCACTTTGTTTTACTGTAAATCATCATTTGCTTAGCAGGCACGCCATTCAGTTGCAGCGCAAATTTATTTAGCGTGACAGCAACAGCGTTTGCTCCCAGGATATATAAAGCCGCGACTCCAGCGCTGTAGGAGGTGATTTCACCACCACAGTTAAAAAAAGAGCATATATGCCAAAGCATGGGGACATTAGGGGCGGAGGAGCGATTTTGCTCCTAATGCCGCGTACATACGGTTGACATTCCTACGGAGGTTTTCCCGTGGAAAAGTCTGACCATGTGTACTCGGCATAACTTTTTTGCGGTAGGATGCCCCTATGCTTCGGCATATATAAATGGTGCATGTATGCCCATCATTAGAAGTGGGTGGATGAAGGGAGGTATTCTAATGGTGGGCATACCCACCGATCAATCTTTTTTTCGTTCAGACAACAGGCTGCATGAAAAAAAAAAGATTACAATACATGTCCAACAAGAACCATCAACGTACTGGTATGTTGCTGGACTTTGAATGGTAATACCAGAATGATGCCTGCGGGTTTAGGTATTATATTGGTATCATTCTTTTCAGCCAGCGGTCGGCTTTTCATGTTAAAGCAGTCTAGCCTCTAGACTGCTTTTACATTCAGTGGGAGGGAATTCCCTCCCACCGGATATAAACAGCGCCATTGGGAAATTGGGAAAGCATTTTATCACACCGATCTTGGTGTGGTCAGATGCTTTGAGCGCAGAGGAAAGATCTAGGGTCTAATAGACCCCATTTTTTTTTTAAAAAGAGTACCTGTCACTAACTATTGCTATCATAAGGGATATTTACATTCCCTGAGCGAACAATAAAAGTGGTAAAAAATAAATAAAATAGAAGGAACAGTTTACAAATAAAATAAAAAAAGCTAAATAAAAAAAAAAGAGCATCCCCCCCCCCCTGCACTTGCGCAAAGGCGAACGCAAGCGTCGGTCTGGAGTCATATGTAAACAGCAATTGCACCATGCATGCGAGGTATCACCACGAAGGGCAGATCGAGGGCAGTCATTTTAGCAGTAGACCTCCTCTGTAAATCTAATGTGGTAACATGTAAAGGCTTTTAAAAATGTATGTAGTTTGTCGCCACTGCACATTTGTGCGCAATTTTTAAGTATGTCGTGTTTGGTATCCATGTACTCGGGCCAAGATCATCTTTTTTATTTCATAAACAATTTGGGCAATAATGTGTTTTAGTGCTTTAAAATAAAAATAAAGTGTATTTGAAAAAAAAATGCCACACCCAATATTTTAATCTGTAGGGCCTTTGCTTTAAAAAAATATATATAATGTTTGGGGGTTCAACTTAACTTTCTTGCAAAAAAATTTTTTTTTTAATGTAAACAAACAGTGTCAGAAGGGGCTTTGTCTTCAAGTGGTTAGAAGAGGTGGTGATGTGTGACATAAGCTTCTAAATGTTGTGCATAAAATGCCAGGACAATTCAAAACCCCCCCAAATGATTATTATTATGATTATATTTTGACACAAGTTGCAGGAAATGATATATTGCTCAAACATGCCATGGGCATATGTGGAATTACACCCCAAAATACATTCTGCTGCTTCTCCTGAGTACAGGGATACCGCGTACAGGACCCCAAAAACCAATCACCGCCTTCAGGCTTACTAAGGGTGTAAAAAAAAAATTCACTCCTCACTACCTATCACAGTTTCGAAGGCCATAAAATGCCAAAATAGCACAAAAAAAAACAAATGACCCAATTTTGGAAAGTAGACACCCCAAGCTATTTGCTGAGAGGCATGTCGAGTCCATGGAATATTTTATATTTTGACACAAGTTGCGGGAATATGACAAACTGATTTTTTTTGCACAAAGTTGTCACTAAATGATATAATTCTTACACATGCCATTGTTATATGTGGAATTGCACCCCAAAATACATTCTGCTGCTTCTCCTGAGTACGGGGATATCACATGTGTGGGACTTTTTGTGAGCCTAGCCCCGAAAACCAAGCACCGCCTTCAAGATTTCTAAGGGCATACATTTTTGATTTCACTCCTCACTACCTATAACAGTTTTGAAGGCCATAAAATGCCAAGATGGCACACAAACCCCCCAAATGACCCCATTTTGGAAAGAAGACACCCCAAGCTATTTGCTGAGGGGCATGTTGAGTCCATGGAATATTTTTTTTTTTGCCCCAAGTGATTGAATAATGACCAACAAATTAATTTACAAAACGTTGTCACTAAATGATATATTTCTCACACATGCCATGGGCATATGTGGAATTACACCCCACAATACATTCTGCTGCTTCTCCTGAGTACGGGGATACCACATGTGTGAGACTTTTTGGGATCCTAGCCGCGTATGGGACCCCGAAAAACAAACACCGCCTTCAAGATTTCTAAGGACATTTTTGATTTCATTCACACAAATCTTGAAGGCGGTGATTGGTTTTCGGGGTCCCGTACTCGGATAGGCTCCCAAAAAGTCCCACACATGTGGTATCCCTGTACTCAGGAGAAGCAGAAGAATGTATTTTGGGGTGTAATTCCACATATGCCCATGGCATGTTTGAGAAATACAGTGCCTTGCGAAAGTATTCGGCAACCTTGAACTTTGCGAACTTTTGCCATTTTTCAGGCTTCAAACATGAAGATATAAAACTGTAATTTGTTGTGAAGAATCAACAACAAGTGGGACACAATCATGAAGTGGAACGAAATTTATTGGATATTTCAAACTTTTTTAACAAATAAAAAACTGAAAAATTGGGCGTGCAAAATTATTCAGCCCCTTTACTTTCAGTGTAGCAAACTCCAGTGAGGATCTCTGAATGATCCACTGTTGACCTAAATGACTAATGATGATAAATAGAATCCACCTGTGTAATCAAGTCTCCGTATAAATGCACCTGCACTGTGATAGTCTCAGAGGCCCGTTTAAAGCGCAGAGAGCATCATGAAGAACAAGGAACACACCAGGCAGGTCCGAGATACTGTTGTGGAGAAGTTTAAAGCCGGATTTGGATACAAAAAGATTTCCCAAGCTTTAAACATCCCAAGGAGCACTGTGCAAGCGATAATATTGAAACGGAAGGAGTATCAGACCACTGCAAATCTACGAAGACCTGGCCTTCCCTCTAAACTTTCAGCTCATACAAGAAGACTGATCAGAGATAAATCACAATAAAAGCTGTGTAAATTCCAGAAAATGTACCCTAGTTTGTAGACGCTATAACTTTTACGCTTATTGTGATTTTTTTTACTAAAGACATGTGGCTGAATACATTTTGGCCTAAACGTTTGACTAAAATTATTTTATTCGATATTTTTTACTTTTTGTTATAAGAAAAATATTTTTTTTTCAAGATGTACGGTCTATTTCCGTTTATATCGCAAAAAATAAAAATCGCAGAGGCAATGAAATACCATCAAAAGAAAGCTCTATTAGTGGGAAGAAAAGGACGCAAATTTTGTTTCAGTACAACATTGCATGACCGCGCAATTACCAGTTAAAGCAGCGCCAAATTGTAAAAACACCTTTGGTCCTTTAGCTGCATATTGGTCCGGTGGCTTAAGTGGTTAAGCAGACTGATTGTCTATTGTTGTGACTTACATGAAGATCAGATCACATTTTATGACCAATTTGTGCAGAAATCCATATCATTCCAAAACGGTTCACATACTTTTTCTTGCAACTGTATACCGTATATACTCAAACATAAGCAACGTTTTTCAGCCCTTTTTTGGGCTGAAAATTACCCCCTTGGCTTATACTCGAGTCAGTACCCGAGTCCATTGCCGCCTGACCTCACCATGCCCATTGCAGAATCCGATCTGCGTACCCGAGTCTGTGACATAGACGATGGGCGTGCAGTTTTAAAAACTGACGCTCCTCCTTGTGCTGTTCCGTGATAGGCAGAACACTCGGTTTCCCAGCAAATAGTGTGTTCAGTGTTCCGCCTATCACGATCGCCCTCACGAACGAGAGGGTGATTGTGATAGGCCGAACACTGAACACAGTGTTTGCTGGGAAACCGAGTGTTCCGGGTTCCGCCTATCACGATCGCCCTCTCATTCATGATAGACGAGAGGACAATCGTTATAGGCGGAACACTGAACACAGTCCGCATTTCTTGGGCATTATATCATTGGTATACTCTTCCATAATTGCCCCGCGGAAACCTCCAGTGCAAATATATCAACAACATTGGTAGGGCGAGTTGGGAAAGGCGCTGGATCCAGAGGACTGGCAGGTCATAACGCAGACAATCAAGTGTTCTAAAAATGTCTTAATTTGGAGAAGCCGTTGATAGAACACTCCAGCTCACTTAGCGCATATGGTTCTAAAATATTTTCCATGCGGTCTCCATAGCTGTGCCCAATCTGGGACAATGGCAAATACTTTGTGGACTTGTCCAAGAGTGAACAGACTGTAGATCAGAGTCTATCCCTTGCTTAGCACAATGCTTCACTCAAAACTTAAGAAGAATTGTATGAAGTCCTTCTATACAAGCTGATCAACTCTCCTTTTTGTATGAAAAGTCAACTAGCTGCACATCTAATAGCAAGGGCTTGGAAATTTCCTACCCTCAGCTTTGATGCGGTTAAGCATTGTATGAATGACATCATGAGTATTGAAAAGCGGACCGCTATTTTGGCAGATTCCCTTAACAAATTTCTTCAGGCTGGCGCCCATGGATTGATCATGCTCACCTGTCTAGATTTGACTACTTTTGTCTGACCATTGCATTTTTTGGCTACTGAACCCCATCTCTTTCCCTTCCCCCTTCTATTCCCTTACTTCCTGTCCATGGCTCCCCTCCCTCCCCCCTCTTTTTCCCCATTATTTAGTTTTTCTCACTATGTTTAGATAATAAGTTATCTATTCTACACGTACTGGCAGCCTTTGTGCAACCTGGCTTATTTTTCCGTTTAGAGAAGCCTTCCTGCCATTGCTGTTCTAGAATTTTGGGAAACTTGCAATATTTCCTTAAAGGGTCACTAAAGGAAAACATTTGTTTAGCCAAATAGCTTCTTTTACCCTAATGCAGTCCTGGTTTCATGTCCTCATTGTTCGTTTTTGCTATGATGTTGCTGTAATCTTTCTCTGTTCTGCACACTTCCTGGTTGTCTGTTTCCTTATGAAAAAAGTACTGGGAGTTTTTTCTGTAGTCTCTAATCATGGAGGTGTGATTACTGTGTGTCTAAAACCTCTCAGAACCAATCAGTTTCATTTTAAAAACAAACACTGCCCTGTATTGGCTCTGTGTCTCTGTCCTTCACAGAAGCAAGAAACTAGATGAAAAACTAAACTGAAACTGCAGGCACATTATATGATTGATTTTCATCTATGTTTAATCATTTTTAAAAGGAATCAGTTAACTATTATGTTTCTATACCCTGTAAACAGTAATTTCAGAAAAAAATAAAAATGGCCTTTACAACTCCTTTAAGTCTTCACAAGGCAGCCTTCCGTCTATATGTATGTTTTTTTTTCTTTTTGTGATCATTTTTAAATGCACCTAGTCTGGATGTATTTTTCATGCCTATTATGATGCGGTTCTCACTACCTCATTGTTCATTTAATGTGGACTCTGTTGGCTATTTTTTGTCTATACAATGTGCATATTGTTAACACTTTGTAATTCATTTTATTTTCCTTGTAGCTTGCTACTGCCTGCCTCTCCAGTCATTTATCTTCTTCCTGTTGCTGTGATGACATACCAAGCTGTATAGTATTTGGGCAAGAAGGAAAGACTGGTGTGACCCATCTTTCAAAAAAGGGCATCATCAGCTTTCTTAGTAGACTTTTACAAGAGCACATGCAGTGGTTAGAGCTTTTTTGTTTTTTGACTGCAGCAGTTCAGGAATGTGTACAGAGAACAAGAGACACAAGGCCCGTCATATTCCCTAAAGACCCAAGTGTAGCTATTGGGCTTTGCCATTATCAGACAGATTTCAACAAGCAGAAACACAGGCTACAGAACAGAAGGAAAATCCATCCAGTGTGAAATTGTAACTACAACATACTCATCAGGTTTAGACACAATTGATCAACCAATTTTTTCTGGTGGTGTCAAAGAAAAAGAAGACATAGAAGGCCATGGGTGTTTGTCATCCTTGTTGAAAAAAATAAAAAATATGTCTAATAGCTTAGCGAGGACCATCACAATCTCAATATGACGGTCTGGTGCATACAGCACCGGCTGAACTGGGTATGATGACATAATCTCTTCTTTGGACTTAGCTAATGGTTACTTTTAGATATGAGTGGCCAAGAGTGTCCTATTATACCTATTGGACTTTATAAGTACATGCCCTCTGACCTAGCCAGAGCGTCTTGGGAACAAAGATTTCAGTATGGTTCAACCATGACAAGATCTGTCAATTTTAAAAACCTATAGAGTATTTAAAAAGAAAAAAGAAGAAGAGTGTATGAATGGAGAGTACACCAAAACTTCAAATTAAAGTCTAATTTATCCCAAGGAACAATTGAGCAGATTCACAACGGTTTATCGCATGGGATATTTGTGTTCGACATGAAATATCACATGTAATATTTAAAATGTCAATTCACCAAACGTTAAATACCACATTTGTGGCAAAAAACAAACATGCCCCATATACTGTATCTTTTGCCGAGAATATGTTTCCAGCACGACAGCATCGCGCCGATTCTTGGCGACAGGGTGCCGACATCTCGCACTCGCTGAAATAGACAAAGCACATTCCAGCGAGCGCGTCATAGAAGCGACGGGAATACGACTTGTATACCCGCCAAATCTAGCTGCGGTGTTTGGTATGAATCCTGAGGGGGAACTCCAAGCCAAATTTTAAATAAAAAAACGGCATGGGTTTCCCTCCCCCCCCCAGGGGCATACCAGGCCCTTAGGTCTGGTATGGGTTGTAAGGAGAACCCCCCTACGCCGAAAAAACGGCGTGGGGGTCCCCCCACAATCCATACCAGACCCGTATCCAAAGCACGCTGCCCGGCCGGTCAGGAAAGGAGTGGGGACGAGCGAGCGCCCCCGCCTCCTGAGCCGTACCAGGCTGCATGCCCTCAACATGGGGGGGGTTGGGTGCTCTGGGGCAGGGGGGCACACTGCGGCCCTCCCACCCCAGAGCACCCTGTCCCCATGTTGATAAGGACAGGGCCTCTTCCCAACAACCCTGGCCGTTGGTTGTCGGGGTCTGCGGGAGGCTTATCAGAATCTGGGAGCCCCCGTTAATGAGGGGGCCCCCAGATACCGGCCCCCCACCCTAGGTGAATGAATATGGGGTTTTTAAAGTAATTTATTAGTCAGCCCCCGGGGGGCCCCCCCTCTTCTTTAGCTCTTTTACCAGGGGGAGCCGCCTTCTTCCGCTCTCCGGGGGTCTTCTCCGCTCTCCGGGGGTCTTCTCCGTGCTGCGGGGGTCTTCTTCCATCTTCTCTGTTTTTGTCTTGGCGCTCTCCGGTGCTTTCTTCTTCAGGACTGGCCGCCGCTATCTTCGTGTTAGCTCAATTACTGGCGGCAGCCAGTCCGCTCTTCTGTGATGCCTTCTTCTCTTCTTCAGATGTTGACTCGATGCTTCTTCCCGCTGTTATGCCGGGTGCGCGGCTCCCATCGGTTTATATAGGCCTCTCTTATGATGTCACAGTCTCATCATGCTCCGGTACCTACCCACGTGAAAGCAGAAAGCAGTTTGAGAAGAAATAACATCCGGATTGTGGGGCTACCAGAACGGGCAGAAGGAGATAATCCAATTGACTTTGCAGAGAGATTATTGATAGATACATTGGGTCTTATAGATAGGTCTCTAACATTTGTAATAGAGAGCGCACATAGGATTTTTTTCCGCTCACCAAAACCAGGGGGGCACCTCACCGTCCATTTTTGATGCGTCTACAAAATTGTAGAGATCGGGATCAAATTCTATCAGCAGCCAGGATAAAAGCAGACGTACAATATGAAAACGTGAAATTACTATTTTTCCCTGATTACAAAGAATATAACAGGATATGTAAAAAGGAAATCAAGGATGCAAAAATTCAAAACGAACTACAGATTGCAAAAGATAGTAGGACAAACCCCAAAAAATTATTCAAATATATTAATAGTAAAAAGATGAAGTCTGAGCATGTAGGCCTCCTACAAAAGTGTGGGTGACTGTGGACAAAGAAAAGGCTAATTTATTAAATGTTTTCTTCAGCTCTGTGTATACAATGGAGCATGGGGGAGCTCATGTCCATAATGGGGGTGGTAGTGACACAGCCCCAAATTCACAATGGCTCAAAAGTGATATGGTCCAGAAATATTTAGACAGAATAAAGGTGGATAAAGCACCTGGACCAGATTGATTAATTGATTTAGTCGATTTATAATGCGCCAAATTCTGACCCGTCAGGGCAGTGCCTAAGCGAAGGAAGCATGACCGGAGATAAGTAAATCAAACCAGGGGTGAAAAGAAATTAGGAGCAATAAAAGGGCAAAACTAAACTAAGAAATAGATCAGCGGGCCAACAGCAAGAGGGACAAGAATGCCTCGGCATGCTTTTTCTCAAAGAACCATGTTTTTACTTTTTTTCCGGAAGGCCATGATAGATGAGAGTGACCGAATGGAAGTGGGAACACTGTTCCACAAAACCGTGGCTCTCACAGAGAAGCCTCTGCCCCCGAACATGAGCAGACGGGCGGGTGGGCAAGTAACAAGACTGTTAGTGATGGCATCCACCCACGGATCCTAAAAGAATTGTGCTCTGTAATTTCAAAGCCATTGTATAAAATGTTTAGGGACTCATTAATGACGGGAATAGTACCACTGGATTGATGTATAGCCAATGCGGTGCCTATATTTAAAAAGGGAACAGAGTCTTTACCAAGAAACTATAGACCTGTTAGTTTATCTTCTATAGTTGGGAAGATACTGGAACGTTTAACGTTTAATAAAAGACCACATGGATGAGTTCTTGCTGGAAAAAAATATTTAAGCAACAGACAGCATGGATTTATGAAAGACAGAAGTTGTCAGACAAACCTGATTTTTTTTTTTTGAAGAGGTAAGTAAAACCTTGGACAGAGGCGTGGCAGTGGGCGTGGTATACCTGGACTTTGCAAAAGTGTTCGATACAGTTCCGCACACACGGCTCATGTGTAAGATAAAGTCTACAGGATTGGATACATCAGTTTGTAAATGGATAAAAAACTGGCTAAAAAGTATTAGACTTACCGGTAACTCCTTTTCTGAGAGTCTTCCAGGACAGCCCATGAGACCTAGGGCTCCTCCTACCAGGACAGGAAACACGCTACCCTCACCAGATAAAAGGGCGGTCCCCCAGGCCCCATGTCAGTCTTCTCGAGAACCGTAGGACTTTCCTGAAAAACATATGCATAATACACATAAAACTTCCATACAAAAGCGGGTGGGAATCCGGCTGTCCTGGAAGACTCTCAGAAAAGGAGTTGCCGGTAAGTATAACTCAGCTTTTCTCCCAAGCGTCTTCCAGGACAGCCCATGAGACGATGAGCCAGAACTTACCAGTCTAGGGTGGGACAACTGCCTAAAGGACCTTTTGACCAAACACCTGTTCTTGAGCAGATAGCAGATTTAGGCGATAATGTTTAATGAAGGTCGAATAACTGGACCATGTGGCAGCCTTGCAAATTTGTTCAGGTGAGGCACCAGCCCTCTCAGCCCAAGATGCAGACAAAGCTCTTGTTGAATGCGCAGTGACAAAAGGTGTAGGAACTTCTCTAATTTTGTAAGCTTCAGAGATGGCTTGCTTCATGCATCTAGCCAATGTGGCTTTAGATGCACTCTTACCCTTGTGCGTACCTGAGAAAAGGACAAATAAAGCGTCTGTTTCCCTAAATGTCTGTGACCTCCAGATAGACGAGAAGGATTCTTCTCACATCTAAAAAACTAAATTTCCTCCCTGTGGCCAACTACAAAAGGATGGCAGTACAATGTCCTGCGATCTGTGAAATGTACTGGCCACCTTAGGCAAAAAAAAATGGATCTATTTTTAAAACAACTTGATCCTCAAAAATCATGAGGAATGGCTCCCTTACTGATAAGGCCCTGTTACTCGCTTAATCGCTGAGCTACCAAAAAAATATGTTTTTTAAAGTCATTAAGTAATTTAATAGAAATATCCTCTAGCGGCTCAAAAGGAAACTCTATCAGAGTTTGAAGTACCAGGGACAGGTCCTAAGTTGGACAACTTTCTCACCACTACTTGCCTGGCCCTAGAAATGTATTTGAAGAATCTAGCTACCGTGGGATTTTCCCAAAAGAGAAAACTGGAGGAAAACACCGAAAACACCTTCAAGGTACTAACTGACAGACCCTCGTCTACACCCTCTTGAAAAAATTCCAAAATAGAAGGAACATGATGCGTTGATCTTTGGTTTTTAGACAACCATGAGTTAAACTTTTTCCAAACTTTGGAATATATGGCTCTAGTGACTGGTTTTGTGCAATTCACCAAAGTCTTGATTATTTCGTCAGAAAACCCCTGAGCCCTCAGTATCTTTTCTTCAAATACCAAGCCGCCGATTTTAAGGAAACCGCCTGTGGGTGTGCGACTGGACCCTGCGATAGTAAGTCCTTTCTCTTCTGAAGCCTCATTGGAGGCTCTGAGACCAGAGTCTGTAGCAGGGAAAACCATGGCCTCTTGGGCCAAAAAGTGGTGATCAGAATAAGGTTTGTTTCTTCTAGGAGAAACTTCCGGAGCACTGAAATAAGTCTGATCGGTGGAAAGGCATAGCAAAGGTCGAATAGCCACGGATTCACCAGAGCATCGATCCCCAGTGATTGATCTGCTAGGTTCAGAGAAAAGAACTCCTTTGTCTTGCAGTTGTCCCGATTTGTGAACAGATCTGCTTCGGGACAACCCCATTTGTCGGTGATCTCCGCAAATACCTGGATAAAGCGACCAATTGTCTCGCTCCACCTTGTGGCGGCTAAGATAATCTGTTAGACAGTTTTTCGTCCCCTTCAGGTGCACTGCTGTAATTGAGGCTAGATTCTCTTCTGCCCATGACAACATTTCCTGGGCAATCGATTGAAGAATCCGACTCCTCGTGCCTCCCTGTTTGTTGAGGTACGCAACTGTCGCAATGTTGTCGGACAGGATCTGGAGATTGTGACCCCTGATTTCCGACTGAAAACCTGCAGGGCTTTCTGGACCGCTAGAAGCTCTCCCTGGTTCGATTAAGCTTTTGCTTCCCTCAAAGAACCATTTTCCCTGTGCGACTTTGTCGCTGAGGTGGACTCCCTGTCCCCAGGAAGTCGCGTCCGTCATGATCCTCTTGGATACAGGAATGGACCATGGCAGGCCTCTTGTTAGGTGAAGATTTGTCCTCTACCACCACCACAAGCTTCTTTTTATCTTGTTAGGTAAAACTCTTGACTGCAGAGACCTCGCATCTCCATCCCAGTTTTTCAGAAGAAACATTTGCAATGGTCTTTGATGGAATCTTGCCCATGGTACTGCAGGGAAACACAAGGTCATTTTGGAGACCTTCTCCTCTGGGAGAAAAACGTTTTGATCTACCAAGCAAAAGTCGTAGCCCAGATACTTCACCTTCTGGACCAGATTTAGGGAAGACTTCTCTCTGTTTATCAACCAGCCTGAGGATTGAAGGAAGTCCTGCACAGTCTGGAGATGTTAGCAGTCTTTGGTAAGACTCTGCCACTATTAGGAGGTCGTCCAGGTAAGGTATGATAGTCATCACCTTTAATCTTAGTGGAGCCAGCGCCTCCCCCAACACTTTTGTGAAAATGCGTGGGGCTGAGGACAGACTGAAGGGGAGGGCTCGAAACAAAGTGCCGGATTTCTGTTCCCATTTTGACTGCTATTCTCAAGAATCTTTGGAATGCTGGATGGATTTGGACATGCAGATAATCATCCCTTAAATCTAAGGTGGCCATGAAGCAGTTTGGGTAAAGCAGGCTTTTATATGTGAACACTGTCTCCATACGGAAGTGCTTGTACCTGATCGATCGGTTTAGAGACTGAAGATTCAGAATAAGCCGATACTTCCCTGATGGCTTTCTGATAACAAAAATATGGGAATAAAACCCTTTGCTCTGATCTGAGCGGCGAACAGGAATCAGGACTTTCTGATCTAGCAAGTCTACTATTTGGAGACCCAGAGCCCTTGCTTTTTCCCGATCTTTGGGAGGGGAGGTGATCAATAGTCGATCTGGTGATCGGCAGGAGAATTCCAGCCTGTACCCGTTTGCTACTAGATCCAGGATGAAGGGACTTGAGGTGACTGCTGTTCCCCATTTTCACAGCTCTTACTGTGAAGAAACCTTTCCGTATTTGGAGATGAAATCTCTTTTCCTCTAGACATAAAGGGGGCACCCCTGTCCTCAGTGTTGACCGTAAAGTGAATAAATCAACACCAAGTTCACTATATGGACCCCTTATATATTTGTACATATCCCCCCTTATCATATCCCCCCTTATTCTCCTCTTCTCAAGAGTGAATACATTTAGTTCTTCTAATCTTTCCACATAGCTGAGCTCCTCCATGCCTCGTATCAGTTTGGTTGCCCTTCTCTGCACTTTCTCCAGTTCCCCGATATCCTTTTCGAGAACTGGTGCCCAAAACTGAACTGCATATTCTAGATGAGGTCTTACTAATGATTTGTACAGGGGCAAAATTATATCTCTCTCTCTCTGGAGTCTACTTCTCCTAGAGGAGGTGGTTCTGGCCAGCTCAGTAGATTGCTTTAAGAAAGGTCTGGATTCTTTCCTAAATGTACATAATATAACCGAGTACGAAGATTTGTAGGTAAAGTTGATCCAGGGTAAATCCGATTGCTTCTCGGGTGATCAGGAATGATTTTTTTCCCCTGCTGTAGGAAATTGGATCATGCTCTGCTGTTTTTTTTTTTGCCTTACTCTGGATCAACTGTGAGTATGGAGTTGGGTGTATGGGATTGCACTGTGTTTTTTATTTCGTTTTTTGTACTGGATGGACTTGTGTCTTTTTTCAACCTAACCATGTAACAAAATACTGGGAGAATAATGCAGGATCTTCCTCAGTAGATATTGTCTAGGATGCATTTAAAGCGTATCTGCGAGGACAATATATCTCATATATTTCAGCGGTTAACAAAAAACCCCGAAGGCTGGGATTACAGGACCTGTAAATGCAAATAAAACTTCAGAAGTGAAAATATGGTCAAGATTCTAGTGGTACCAATTTTAATCTAAAGATAGGGAGAGGGAGGCATTGGTTTGCCCAAAACACGTGAGGAGATCATGAAAATTATACATACATTTTCAGGGGAAAAGGCACCGGGGGTCCAGACGGAATTCCGGTGGAATTCTATAAAAAATACGGAGCTTTAATAGCCCCAAAACTTGCAGAAGTATTTACAAGTGGATTATTGAAAGGGGCCCTTCCAGACTCAATGAGAGAGGCACATATAACTTTAACTGCTTGCGGATCGCCGCATGTACATTTACGTCAGCAGAATGGCTGGAACTTAGTGTCCATGGATAGTAATCATAAACTACTGAACAAAAATAGTGTCCATAAGTGATAAAACAGAGGATTAGTGTCCAACTGATCCTATTTGGACCAGTAATAAATATATTAATGTATTTAAAAAAAACACCAGTGAGAAAATTGTGATGTTGACAATAAACGTGGTGACATTCAAAGTAGTGCTGATAGTAGATCCTCCACCATGCAGAAAGTACTAACTGCTTACCGAAACACCGGTGGTCTCTTAACAAAAAGAAGACCCCAGAAAGCATATATGTACCCAATGGAGGAAGGTGGTAGACCAGGTGAGTTGTCGATCCCCTTCAGGTTGGAAACTCGGAACCAAATGCCAGGGAAAAGCAAAAAAGGCCACAATAGTGTAACAACGTCTTAAAAATTTATTTTAAAAAAAGCCAAAAACACACTTACATAAAATAAAAGCAAACAGGCATGTCAGTGGTATGCTGGGACTCCGGCCGGAAGCGATCCATGCAAATACTTGACCCGTCCAAACGAGGTATGGGAAGAGGTAAACAGCGGGGGATGAACCGATGAGAAACACTATCCCGCCCGACCGGTTTCGCGACAAATCGCTTAATCATGGGGCACGGGTAACACACCGGGTCATCCCCCTTTATAGGTCTCGGTACAAACATCAAATAACGTCAGTGGCGACGTCAGTCGCGATGAGCGCGCTCACAACCGAAATAGCGTGCGCGCGTCGCGTTGAACAAATACAAAACTTTAACAACAAAGCCGGACACATACACATCCAGCTGAGATGGAGGAAGTGCCCGGCCAATCAATGCGAGCCCGCCTTGCGCCGTCTCCCAATCAGCAACGGCGCGGGGCGGGTAGTGGGAGGTCACGTGATCATAACACAGCGTCGCGCATCTGTAGATGCGCCGAGTGAAGATGACGTCGGGTCACGTGACAGGGGCCACCGTATCGCAAGCAGGAAAACATCACAGGAACCGCCACGTCACACATCCGCGTGCACCCCCAACAGATCAACAGCATCGCGCACCTGCAGATGCGCCGAGAGTGCGTGACAGCGGGTCACATGACAAAGGCATATGACACCGCGTCACGTATCTACGTACAAACCCGGCGCCGCCTATACAGATCGCAGGGCAAAATCAAAACGGGCGGACCGGGGAGTCACATGACCCAGCAGATGGCGTCACGGGGCCGCGCGAAACGACAGCACCGCTAAACTGAGATAGTGCTATCAATCCGCAGTGCACACCAGCTCATTGGTGTGACCAATCAGTTAAAAAATAATAAGCAAAACCGCATCTCATTTGCAAGGATCGCCAGGCCAGGAGTGGTCCCACTCTTACAGGGCTAACAAATAAATTAACACATGAGATTAACAGTACATGTATAAAAACTGCTGAGTAATTACAAGACAGCAGCATATAAAATAAATAAAAACAAAGTACACTGAGATCCCATGGAAATGTAGCAAAAATGATGCGGAAGTCATAATAGAGGACCACAGCAGTCAAGATACAAGAAATCCCAACAGATTACAAACATACGCAAATAGATATACTTACAGTTCAAAACCCCCCTTGATGTATGGCGTACAGACACAGGCCAAAGCATGGTCAATGTGTATACGCCAACCCAAAGAAAGGAGCAATATTCAAATTACTATATGTGGGAACACCCAGCTGTCATTGGATAGTGGTTATAACACAAAAATAAATGCTCGAGAGAGCCCTAAATTAGGAATTATTAATAAAGGCATTAATGTCTGTATCTATATTTAAACCAAAAGGCACAAAAGTTTTTGCTCGATATATCCAAGACATTTCTTGTCTGGAAATCTCTCTAACGAGATTGCTCCCTCTCCAGTGGGGACGATATTTATCAATCCCGATAAATAATGTGTTCGAGGGATCTCTGTTATGTTTGAGATCATAATGTCTCGAGACAGAGGGGCAGATTCACGTAGATCGGCGCATTATCATTCCGGCGTAGCGCACCACTTTTCCGTTAGACTTGCGCAATCTAGCCGCGTAATCCGGCGATTCACGTAGCTTTTACGCAAGAGCTTGCGCAAACGTAAGGTTTTTTCCGGAGGCGTAAGGAGGAGTAATACAAATTGGGAGGGACGTGGGCGTGTTACATTGAAATGAGCCGTGACCCCATGCAAATGAAGGGCCGGCCGACTCGCGCATGCGCGCGTGAAGGAAACCATGTCAGCTCCGTTGTGCGCATGCTCACAACTCGGGAGCGGCGCAATCATTGAAATTGGAAATGGACTAGGGCAACGTTGTGAACTACGCAGACAGCATAAATAGACACACACAAACGCCCTTCCATTGCAAAAGTACATCCCTTTGTGTCCCTTCCCATTGAATCAAGTGCTTTTGCTCTGTTGTTCGTTAGAGTGTGTTTTGTAGTTGTGAGATTAGTGTTCTGTGTGATCTTGTGCTTGTTGGTAGTTTTGTGAAAGTGTATTTTGATAAGTGTTTGAGACTGTTTGTTTGATTGATATATTTCTGAGCGTTTGTTTTCTTGCTTTATTTTTTCATCTGATTTTTTTGTGTGTGTTTCTTGCTGAGTGCTAGTGTGATTTTTGGCTGTTCTTTTTCTCTTTGTGTGTGTTCTTGTCTGATTGGTTGTGCTTGTATTTGTGACAGATTTTTGGTGACTGCTAGTGAGTTTGTTTGGAAGTATGACTGAGAGAAAACGAAAGCTCAATTTTACTGTGGGGGAAAAAAGAATTCTTGCCCGGGCCATTACCGACTATGGGCGTTTTCTCCACGGCCCGCAGAGTGCCACCACCACCCTGGCCAGGAGGAGGGAGATCTTGGATATGATCACAGAGCAGGTCAATTCATCGGGGGAGGGGGAGACACGGACCCGCTCTGGGATAGAAAAGAAAATAAATGACCTCCGGCGTGAGGTGAAAAAAAAACTGGCCGCAATAAATGCCCATGCCAGGGGCACAGGAGGGGGCCCACCATGCCGGGTTAGATTTTCAGAGACGGAGCGTGTGGTGGCCCTGACCTTTCACCGGCATGAAGTGGAGGGCCTGCCAGGCTTTGACACAAGTCCGGTCCCCGCGGTGCCAGGTAAGGTTTTTATTTCTCTCAGGTGTGTAGCATGTGTGGGGGAGGGTGTGAAAGGGAATATGTGGCAAGTGTGTGGATCCTCCAACCTGTGAATGGTTTGTGTCATCCACAGCTGTGCAGGAGGGTGCAGGGCCATCTGGACTGACCGCTCCAACCCCAGGACAGCAGCCTAATGAGGCCCCCCCAACAAGGCCAGAGTCCGCAGAGGAGGAACAAGAGGAGGGGGAGGATCATGCGGAGGACGATCATGAGGAGGAGCAGAATCATGAGGAGGAGGAGTCCATGGAAGGCACTGGCCCTTTGGTTTCTGCGGACTCTTCCCCTCTGGCTGCAAGAAGCCTGCCCTCCCTAAGGGTGAGCCCCCCCCCCTCCTCCCCCAACATGGCTCCCCTCACAAGGGCCTCCCCTTCTCCCCGGCCACAACCATCAGCTGGAGCCAGGAGGTCATCCCAAAGCACAGGGGGGCGCCCAATCTCATGCCCGCCTGTCTGAGAAGGAACCTGGCCACCCAGACCCGCCTTCTGAGACAGCTCTGCCAGACTATGGGGCGGGTGGATCAGAGCCTGTCCTCCATTAATGATAGCCTGGGTAACCTGGACTCCCACTCCCGGGCCTCCACAACCTGCCTAAATGACCTGCAAACTACAGCAGCAGGCGTTGGGCAGGATGTGAGGGCCCTTACCCAGGCTATCCAGGGCAACACGGCAATACTTGGTGCTGCCCTGGACAGAATAGCCGTGGCCTTGGAGGGCAGGCCGCCAGGTGGGCAGATCTCAGGGGCTGCTCCTCCTTCCCCGGCTTTTCCCCTCCCCCATGCGTCTCCCCTGAGGGTCCGGGGCCGTGGCCGGGGGCGCCCCAGGCGTGGCTCAGGCAGAGGGCAATAATTTTTTTTTCCCCTTTTGTTTGTTTTGAAAGCTTTTTTATTTTTGTTCTCTGCTTTTTTTTGTTTTTTCTAAGCAATTTTTTTTTATATGCATTTTTTGTTTCTATGCATTTTTGTTTGTTTGACTTTTTTGGCATATTTTGGTTGTGAATGATGTTTGAATGTGGGGGTGACATTCCTGCTGGAAAAGGGGTGTCACCCTCAATTTTGGTGGAGAAGGGTTCCCCAGGACCAGGGAGAAGTGATTCCCAGGTCCGTGTGAATGGTGTATGAATGTACAGTGACATAATTGGAGCCTTGACGTGGCGTTACTGCTCACCAGTCTTGCATGGTGGACTGGTGCCAATCCAATTTGATGAGGATGTGGGGTGTGTGTGCTAGGGACCATAGTGGTGTGCATGCATGCATTCTCATTGTGCCATGATTAATGTGTGTGTTTAACGTGCAAAGATGCCCAATATGAGCTGCCTCCTGACTGCTCTTCCCTCAGAAGACGGGGTATCCTCGGTTAGGGGTTGATTTTCTGGTTGGGGGGTCAGATCATCACGTAGCTCAACCTGCAGGCCCTTCCTCACTGCGAGATTGTGTAGCATGCAACATGCAGCGATGATATGGCACACGAAGTTTGGGGAATACAACAGTGTACCCCCAGACTTATCCAGGCATCGGAAACGTGACTTCAGGAGGCCAAAGGTGCGCTCCACCACTGCACGGGTTTTGATGTGTGCTTCATTGTATCGTTCCTCTCCTGGGGTTTGGGGGTTCCGGATAGGAGTCATGAGATGGGGTCCCAGTGCATATGCAGAGTCACCTGTAAAGGAAAAGACAGGAGAATGTTAGTCATGCATGTGCCACTTCTGTTGTGCATCAACGGGAGGGGATAGTCATGCCTGACTCCCATGTCACTCACCAACCAGCCAGGTGTTCCCATACACGTTCTGTTCGAATTCTGTTCGGATGTGGGCTTTGATTGTAGATGTAGCTGTCATGGCTGGACCCTGGTGTTTGGCACGGACGTGCCATATGAGGCCTTGGGCATCAACTATCACCTGTACGTTGATGGAGTGCCAATTCTTCCGATTGCGGTACATGTGCTCGGTCTCATGGGGGGGCTGGAGTGCCACATGTGTGCAATCTATGGCCCCGATGGTGCGTGGGAATCTGGCAATTCGGTAGAAATCTGCCATTGCCTTGATTCGAAGCTCCTCAGTGGTGGGTTTGATGATTTGGTTGGCCAAGCGTGTGAGGATTGCAGGGAAAACCTGGTGCACACATCTGCTCATGGAGGATTGTGACATCCCAGCCACCACTCCACTTGTACGCTGAAAAGAGCCACTGGCAAGGACATGGAGTGTTGCCAGGACCTTCACCAGTGGCTGCACTGCATGTGAGCGGTGTGTTGGGCTGGTGATGTCCTCCTGCAAGGTTGTGGTTAATTCCAGGATGGCATGAGGGGGGAATCTGAAGATGCGAAAGACCTCTGAATCATTCATGCCAAACAGGTGTATGGGGTGCGGTATACCCTCTCCCGTGCCATCCTCCGTGCCCTCCTCTTCTTTGGTCATCTATATTCACTAGTGCAGCTATGAGCGACGATGCCCCTAGCATGTTGGCAGTCAAATTGTAGTGCAACACGTGTGTGTGGTCTGCTCCTCAGTAACGGTGTTGCTTTATCTGACAATTAGACTTTTTTCCAAAAGTTAGATCAGCTTTTATGTGCTCTAACTTTAGACAGGACATTTTGCAGTTGCGCACATCGCGTAGCCTGCGCAGCAACTGCGTTTTTTTGTGGATCCCCGTAACTCCCTCATTAGCATATTTGACTAGCAAATCAATGGTGTGTCTAGCGCAGTTTTGCGCGAAGGGAAGCGAATGTCTAACTCAATTACGCCGGACCAAAAAACGTAGATTTCTGGCGTATATTGTTTTGTGAATCGCGTCCAACTATACGCACGCGCACATTTAGACTTACGCACGCGCAACAGCAGTTGCGCACGCGTAATCGCTCTGTGAATCTGGGCCAGAGTGTTTCTCAAAGCCACTTCTAATCTTAGAGATATGTTCATTCAGTCTCACAGATAGCGCTCTTTTGGTCCGTCCTATATATTGTAGGCCACATGGACATTGTATAAGGTAGACCACCCCCTTAGACGCGCAAGTTATAAACTGGTCGATTTCAAATGACTGCTGGGTAGCTGTGGACTGGAACGAACTGATCTTCCTTCCTCTACATGAATTTAGGGTGCAGACTTGGCACCTCTTACACCTATAGTACCCTATAAGGTTGTCAAAAAAGGTCCTAGATGCTTTAGGAGGGTCATGAACACTTGGGGCGATTCGATTACCAACCGTGGAGACACCCTTAAAAATCACATTAGGTTTCTTTGGGAGAATGGGAGCCAAAACCTGATCTGTTGCAAGAATGTGCCAATGTTTTTGTATCAACTTTTTGACACTATAGTGCTGTGCAGAAAAGGTGGTTATGAATGGTATGGCAAATTTATCATTCGCAGCTCCCTTATCCTTGTCAGCCAGCAGTACAGAACGGTCTACATTACTGGCCTTCTCCAGTGCCTGATGTAACGAATGTGACTCGTATCCCTTCTCCTGGAACCTTGTTGATAATACCAAAGCCTGACTTTCAAAAGTACAAAGATCAGAACAGTTACGTCTTAGACGCAAAAATTGTCCTAAAGGTACTGATTTCAGCCAGGTTGGGAGATGACAACTGTCAAGAGGTATATAGGCATTCCGATCCGTTGGCTTGAAGTAAGTTGATGTTACAAACTTGCCTCGCTCAACGGTAATCTGAAGGTCTAAGAAATGGATGGAATGTTGGCTGGTCTCAAAATTAAACTTGATACCCCTGGTATTTTCATTTAAACCTGACATATAATCACGTAGGTCAGCCTCACAACCGTCCCACAGGAGGAGGACGTCATCGATGTACCTTGCCCAGAGAAGAATCTCCGGACGGCGACAGGTGTCGATGACATCCTCCTCCCATTTGGCCATGAAGAGGTTAGCCAAACTGGGGGCATATTTAGCCCCCATAGCCACCCCTCTATCTTGTCGATAAAACAAGTTATCGCACAGAAAGTAATTATGCGTAGCTGCATATTTCAACAGCAACATAATAAAATCAATCTGTGCTTTGATAAGTCCCGATTGTCTCTCCAAATGAAGGAGTACTGCCTCAAAGCCCAATTCATGTGGTATAATCGTGTACAAAGATGTCACGTCTGCTGTGACCAACCAGATGCCTGGTTTGGGTGTAAGCCCGTCAAGGATATTAATCACCTGTTTGGTGTCTTTGATATAAGACGGTATCTTTTGTACCATTGGTTGTAAAAAAGAGTCTATATACTTGCCCACCCGGACGTAATGGAGTCTATCCCACTCACAATTGGACGACCCGGGGGGCAAGTAAGGCTCTTGTGCACCTTCGGAAGATAGTAAATGACAGGCGTCCGTGGGGCGCTCGGTACTAGAAAAAAGGCCTCTTTTTTAGTGAGAATCCCACTCTTCAGACCCTGTTTTACCAGTGTATCTAGTTCCTTCTTATAGGAATTAAGGGGATCCCTGTTGAGGGGGGTGTAGGTATCCGTATCATCCACCAACCTGTGCATCTCCTTTAAGTAGTCACAGTGGTTAAGGATCACTATACCCCCCCCCTTGTCAGCTGGTCGAATAACCAGGGATTTGTTTTCACACAGAGATTCAAGGCCCTTCTGAAGGTCCCTATTCATCCTATGTTTTTTTATCTTAAGACCCTCCAAATCATCAAGTATTACATCCCTAAAGACCCTAATGCTAGGGGCTAAAGAGCCTGGTGGATTAAAAAGAGAAGCATTCGACAGAGTTGAATGCTTGAAAACACTAGTCGTACCTTGCCCAGACATAGGGTTAGTGAGAAAATGTCTTTTAACACTAAGTCTCCTTGCAAATTTGTGTACATCCATGTATGTTTGAAATTTACTGAGGTTTCTGGGGGCGCATATTTTAAACCCTTGTCCAGCAATTTAAGTTCAGTCGTGGATAGTGAATGGTCACTAAGATTGTAGATACCCACTCCTATGTTCTTTTTCGTTTTGGACGACTGGGCCCTCCTCCCCCCTCTAGTCCCTCTCTTCGTTTTAAGGTGACTCCCTTGGTGGAAGGGGCCCCTCGAAAATCCCAATTTTGGTTAGAGATGTTGTAAGGTAAATTCGGAGGATGGTCGTATCTCACATGCCCATTACTCAAGTCTGGATAATTGCGGTTAAACACAAATGGGTTATGATTGAAATTACCCGCATTATGGCTTATCCCTGTGGGTGCCACATAACCCCTAGAATCAAATCCTGACAGGGGAGCAAAAGGGTTATGTGTGGGAATGTTAAAACCAAGATATACGTTGGTGCCTTGCCGTGGGTCGGGGGTCCAATCGGGGGTCCAATCGGGACCCCCCCCCCCCCAGTACATGCGGCGGTCCCCGCGGCTGTACGAGCGATCCAGGATGAGGGGGCGGCTATTCGTTTTTGTCCGCCCCCTCCTGATCGCTCCCAGCCAATGCGCGCGCTCCTCCGCCCTGCACTTCCTCCACAGGAAAAGGGAAGTGATGTGATCTCTCCCCTCAGCGGTATTTTCAACCGCCGCTGAGGAGAGATCACATCTCACAGTAAGTCTGCACAACACTACACTGACACCAGGAGACACAGGCAGACTTAACCCCTTGCGATCACCCGCCCTCCCCCCTGTCACAGTGTCACTGAATACAGTAATCATATATGTGTGATTACTGTATTTAGTGTTAGGTTCAGGATATCCCCCGTACCCCCCCCCTAATAAAGTTTTAACCCCTTGATCACTGCCCTAGTAAATCCTTTCACTCCCTATTGCTACCGTCACTAAGCGATCATTTTTCTGATCGCTGTATTAGTGTCGCTGTTCCGGCTAGGTAGCTATTTTTTTTTATTGCGATTTTTTTTTACGAAAGACATGTGGCTAACTAAATTTTGGGTTAAATGTTTGACTAAAATTTCGTTTATTTGATTTTTCTTATAACAAAAAGTAAAAAATATTGTTGTTTTTTTCAAAAATGTCGCTCTATTTTTGTATATAGCGCAAAAAATAAAAATCGCAGAGACAATCAAATACCACCAAAAGAAAGCTCTATTTGTGGGAAGAAAAGGACGCAAATTTTGTTTGGGAGCCACGTCGCACGACCGCGCAATTGTCAGTTAAAGCGATGCAGTGCCGAATCGCAAAAAGGGGCCTGGTCATTTACCTGCATTTTGGTCCGGGTCTTAAGTGGTTAATATATAAAAAAATGAAGGATCCAAAATTGTGTTCCTCATATAGGCCAATAGCATTATTAAATATAGATTTTAAAATATTGACGAAAATATTAAGATTACAACCCTTGCTTAGAAATATTATAGATTCAGATCAGACAGGATTCATGCCACAGAGAACAACGGATGTTAATCTACGTAGGTTATATACAAATATCTCATAATATCCAGGAGGGATCTAGGACGATGGCCTCCCTAGATATAGAGAATAGCCATTTCTATGGGAAATACTCAGAAGGATAGGATCCCCATTGGTATGCATTAAATGGATACAAATAATATATAGGAAACCCATGAAATGTATCTTTTTTTTAGCTATACAGAGGCACGAGGAAGGACTGCCCTCTCTCTCCGGCACTCTTTGCGATAGCAATAGAGCCAGTGGCAGAGGCTCTTAGGACTTTGCCAAATATTCAAGGACTTTGAGTGGGGAGGCTGGAAGAGAGGGAAGCCCTGTATGCCGGTGTTATTTTTGAGAGACGCAGGTCCATCTCTGGAAGGAACCTTAGTATTAAATATTTTTTCATTATTTACAGGGCTCAAAGTAAAGGTCACCACTGCCCCAGATGTACCACTAAAATGGGTAACGGAATTTAAAGTGGTTGTAAACCCCAAAAATTAAAAAAAAAATTAAACCTGAAAGACAAATGCATAATGAGCTAGTATGACTAGCATACTAGCTCATTATAAATTACTTACCTTAAGCCCCCAAAGCCGTCCTCGCCTCCCCCTCCGGCCGCAGACATCTCCCCCAGAGGTTACTTCCAGGTATCGCTACTCCGGCACTGTGATTGGCCGAGCGGCGAAGACGTCACTCCGCGCATGCGTCGTCAAAGCCATCATTACCCATTCACAAAACTGGCATTCTGGGTGCGCCTGCGCCATTGTCTACAGCGTAGACATCGGTGCATTCTTTTTGGCAAATATCTCCTAAACCATGTAGGTTTAGGAGATATTGCAAACACCTACAGGTAAGCCATAATCTAGGCTTACCTGCAGGTAAAACATGTTAGAGAGGGTTTACAACCACTTTAATAATATCTCGACAGGTAGAAGATTTTCGAATGTTGAACTTGGATCCAGTAATACAGGAGTTTAGGGAAAAATGTAAAGGTATGGGAAGCGTTGCCCCTGTCGCTACTAGGACGTATAAATTTAATAAAGATGAAGATTCTTCCGAAATGTTTGTATTGGTTTGGAAATTCTCCACAATGGTTGCCTAAAAGTTTTTTTGTACAGCTGTATGGTATGTTGCCTGCATTTATAAAGGCAAACAAACCAGCTAGAATTAAATTAAGCACACTTGTGCGACCGGCAGGACAGGGGGGATTGCCTTCCCAGACCTCTATAAGTATTACTTAGCCACTCAGTGACGGTGGGGAGATGGTTGAACCCAGACGGGTTTGACTCTGCTACAATGATGGAAGCAGCAGTGGGTCAATCGGTGGAGGCACTGCAGGGACTATTATACGGGGGGATAAAATTTAGACCCCTCTAATGATGACAATAAAATTATAGAGAGCAGCCCTAGTAAAAAAAGGGATACTCGAGAACTGATATGCCCCCAAATACTCCACTATGGAGAAACCCGGAGTTGCCACATCTAGATTCTATTCAAGATCCAGGGGCATGGACAAAATTTGGGGTTAAAATAATAACACAAGTAATACATGGGGAAAAATTTGCAACGTTTTCAGAGATGAGGCAATGTTGGAATATACCTGAGCGTTATACTTTCAGATATATGCAGCTTGTCCATGCTTTATTAGCTCACTTCCATGAGGGCACCCCACAATTAATAGAACTAGTCTTCAGTGTTGTCAGTAACAGCTTTAAAATAAACGCTGTTACTTAACGCAGCCACTTTTGAGGGTAACAAGTATTCTAACTGAATACTCTTCCCCTCGTGGTAACGCCGTTCCCATTACTTGGGCGGCGTTACCGCAATTACATCCACCGCATGCGGGGGGCAGAGGAGGTCATCATGTGGCCACAGGCCTGAGCTGGCCTGTGATTGGGTCACGGCGGGTCATGTGGCCACAGGCCTGAGCTGGCCTGTCTGTGATCGCGGGTGGCGCTGGCGCATGCACGCACCTGGAGTCTCCCGACCACCTGAGGCTGTCACTCTCTAAGAGCTCAGCTCAGCCGCCGACATCTTCCCAGCGGAGGCTCCGCCTATCCGGATCAAAGTCAGCACCGACCGTGGCACTGCAGGCAGCGGCGGCGCATAACGTGTGGAAGACACAGACAGTAAGAGCAGGTGAGGACCGGTGACTGTGAGACTGTCACTCGACGAGACATGTCAGAACTTGTCACATGTGTGGATTGGAAGTGTCTGGGACTAGGGGGAGCGGCCTAGTCTAGGGCTGGGGCTGGGCATGTGGAGGTGGAGTGTGTGATGAAGATATTGTATATTGATATGATATATAACTTACTAATAATACCACAAACCAAACCTTGAAATCTAGAAAGGATTTTAAGGTGGACCACATACAAAAAAATTAAAATAAAGAAAAGATATTGAGTACAGTGCTATGAGGCTCATGCCTTTCTTGTGCTAATGTTTACTGCTAATTTTAATGCAAGCCTTTGGTAGAAGTTGCAGAATAGTTGCATTGATAGGAAAATATAGGATCCCAGCTGTTGCACAGTCCTTGAAATATTGCGGTTTTGTCTTGTACACAGTTACTTTTCTGAGTAACTAATTACTTTTTTAATGTAGTAACTGAGTCACTAATGCAATTACTTTTTCGGAGAAGTAATTTGTAACTATAACAAATAACTTTTTTAAAGTAAGATGAGCAACACTGCTAGTCTTAGAGCAAATGCTAAGCAAAGAAAAAAAAGGAAATTTCAACTTTGTATACTTATTTATTAAGGACTACATTCGTCAGACAAACAAATTATGCAAATGTTGGACAAGTGATGTCACAAATTTAGTAAAAGAGAACTGGGAGGAGATATGGAGATTCCCATTTTAGATATTAGTATCACTTTGAGACAAATTAATACAATTTAAATTAACACACAGGAGCTACTAAACACCATATAAGATTTCCCCATCAAACCCTCAAAACTGTTGGAGATGTGCAGGCATTCCAGGAAATTGTATCCACATATTCTGGACTTGTCCAAAGATGGTGGTATTCTGGAGGGAGGTCTTGAGAATAATTACTATAGTAACATCAGTATCTTTGGAACAAGAGGCAGAGATCTGCCTATTAGGATTAGTAGGGAAGAAAATTACGTCTACAGGAAAGAGAACACAGTTAGGCCTATTACTTTTTTATGCAAGAAAGACAATAGTGTTGAGTTGAAATAAGGTTGAATCTCCCTTGTTGGTATATTGGACAAATTTAGTGAATAGCAATTTGCCATTATATAGGGAGACATATTGTAATTGAGGACAGGGGGAGAAATACGAAAGCGTATGGGCAAGTTGGATAGAGAATCCCATGACGACTTCAGGATAAAGAGGGCAGGAAGATTAGGGTAAACTACACCATAGAATAAAAGGGGAGAAATTAATGTAAATGTTTTTTTCTGTGTTCATGAAATGAATGTCAGTGGAATTTTATAAATTTAAGTTTTGAAATGTATACACACATATATATATATATATATATATATATATATATATATATATATATATATATATATATTAGATATATTAAATATTATTAAAAAAAAAGTTACAAAAGGATTTGTTACCTTTTGGGGGCTCAATCAGATTCCGTGGCCCCATGTGAGTCAGCAGAGGGCTACCACCTGTAGAGGATTCAAGGTGACTTATAGGAATGTAGGAATGGTACACCGTTCTTCCTAGGTGAGGAAAGCCTAAAATGGAATAGAAAAAGTTATATTGTTACACAAACTTAATAAACTTAATAGCACACAGCATAGTTGCATTGTTTAATATATGACCCCCCAGGGTGGATAGAAAAAAAAAAAAAATTGATGATTTAAAAAAATTCAAAAATAAGATTTCTTTTTTATTATTTATTTAAATCAGATTTTTATCAAATTGAATTAAATGTTTTTGGAGCTAAAAAAATATATATATATATATATATATATATATTTTTTTTTTTATTTAACCACTTGCCGACCGAATGGCACGGGCAGACAGATTGGCGTACAGGTACGTCCCTCGCGAGTGTGGCCGCGGGTCCCAGAAACTCCATGTTTCTGGAAGTCCCGCGATTGCGGTCGGCAAGGGCAGAACAGGGGAATGCCTTTGTAAACAAATATTTTTGGGGGATATTTATTATAGAAAAAAAATATTGCATGTTTTTAAAAATGTTGCTCTTTTTTTGTTTACAGCGCAAAAAAAAAAAATCGCAGAGGTGATCAAATAAGAAAGCTCTATTTGTGGGAAAAAAAGGACGTAAATTTTGTCTCGGAGCCACGTCGTACGGCCCGAGCAATTCGTCAGTTAAAGTGACGCAGTGCCAAATCGCAAAAAAAGGCCCGGTCATTGACCACTAAAATGGTCCGGGGCTGAAGCAGTTAAGATACTATAATAATATAGTTTATTATTTATAGCATGAAATGGAGCTTAGTTATGTAGTAGGAGGCTGTATATTCTGGAAAACCCATAAGAATGGGAGTCAGGGTACCCGTTTGGTTGTTTGTATTATTGTGTTCTCCCCCAGTGTCCTTAATTTGTGTACAAAAAAGCACCTAATCTGAGAGACATTTTAGCGCCAGGGTGTTGGACCCCCCCCCCTTTTCTTATGGGTTTTTACGTTCGTGAGAGATGCCTGGCGTGTAGGACCACGAAAGGGAGTAATATAAAGAAGAAAAGTGAATTTACAGTCACAGCGTCAGGAAGAACACATGAAATTAAAGATTTTATAACTTGCTCTTCAGAGGGTGGTATATATGTTGAAGTGTTCCTGAAAACTTCAATATGTTGGTCGGACATCTAGATCTCTATTGGTTAGAGTGCAGGAGCACATTAACAATATTAAAAAAGAAGAAAGGAAAATTGCTTTTCCAATCGCTTTAGAGAGATTCATGATAGGAATCCTAAACAACTAAAAATCTGGGCGATTGAGAAGGTGAAGCATCACTGGAGAGGGGGCAACTTCATAAGACAATTGAGCCAGCGCGAGTCTGCCTGAATATACGAGACACAGGTTTTAGCGCAAATACTCAGTGTTGGTCCCGATACCGATACTAGTATCGGTATCGGGACAACCCTATTAAAAAGCGAGTGGAGGAAGGTGCTTTCTGGAGACAATTCAAACGTTGATTACACACACACAGAGGTGCAGTCTGGGGACTGTAGGAATTACTACCAATGGTAAAGTGGATTGATCGTGGTGGACACTAGGAGTGATCCTTGAGGTAAGCAGGCATTTTAGCAGGTGGTGTTGTGCACTGAATATTGGACTCATTTACATACAATTTTACACAGCAGTGACCGCTTTGGGAACCTACATATGAACTATTTTTTATGTTTTATAAATTTTTCTATGGAATTTAGAATGTTTTGTTTATATAAGATTTATAGATATGCAGTGCTGCACCATTTTCACAAATAAATATTGTAATAGGTGTGGTGTATCACAATAAATATGTTCAGCGGCTGTGTAGACATTTAGAAGGGTATATTTGATAGATTTTTTCATGTCATTATAGGAGTCATTTATTAGCATTGTGGCACAGATTGTTTTTCTCACAATGTTATACTTATCTGCTCTGTGAAATGGTTTTGCACAGAGCAGCATGGATCCTCCTTCTTGGGTCGCTTTTTGGTGCTCCTGGCCCCTCCCTCCTGTCGAGTGCCCACACAGCAAGCAACTTACTATGAGGGCACCCGAGCTGCAACTCTGTGTATTAAAAAAAAACAGAGTCCTTTATATCATGTCTTTTGAAAAATTTGTCTCCCTGACTTTAGACTAAAAAATCTAATTCAAAACGAACTAGAAACAGATCCAGCCAAATATGGATATTTATCTCATACAGACACACACACATATATATATATATATATATATATATATATATATATATATATATATGTGTGTGTGTGTGTGTGTATGTGTTGGTATATGTAGGTATAGATACATACATACACACTGCACCAATCTGATCTCTCGAAAGATTACACAAAAATTCCATGCTAGTAATTAACACTGGATGCCCATTCTAAGACATTGTCATTATCTGGTGATAAATGTATGGTACTTTTCTGTCAATCAGGTACTGTTGCTCTCCTATTCTTGTCTGTGTGCAAAAAAATAATAAAGAATTAAAGAAAATTCTATGCTAGTCCAAGGCCTATATACGGTAGCTGCACTATGAAAAAATAAACAAAAATAGCAGAAAACCACTCTATGGAAAGTATCATAGCCTTGGCAAAAGGCAAGGAAGAGAAAATCAAACGCTAGTGATTTCACTGGTCCCCTTTTTACCGGTTCACAGGCATTTGGCTCAGTTCTGACAGCGGAAGATTGACATTTTTCTTCCCCCTCCCCCTCTTATTTTCAGCTTTGTCTTCTTTCCCCATTCTTATTTTTCTTCCCCTTCATGGCCCTCTCGGTTTTGGGCTGCTTCTGGGTTCTTTACAATGTATTTTGAAAACTCCAGATGGGTTAAAGCACTTCAGTCTTCAACCACATGTGAAAAAAAGAAAAAGCACACTCAAAACCAAAGGAAAAGCAATGTGTTTTCAGGTGCTGAACCAAAACTGGTTGTTGGAAATGGTTATCCAATAAATATAGTATATAACAAAAAAGTAAAATAAATAAAATCTTCTAAAGTTTGCAGATAGTTATTGAAAACCTCTGTCAGACTACACATGTACACTGCTTACAACAATAATGTCTCTCAATGTCTCTCAAAACAGTTCCTGACTATCTAGTGCAGTGGACTTCAAATTGTGGCCTGGGACTGGATGTGGCCCTTTGCTTGCCTCTATCCAGCACAATTCCATCCACAACTGACATCAATGATGGGGTACTATTCCTTCCACTCACACCAGTCATAGGGCACCATTCCTCCAACCAATGATGGGGCACTGTTCCTTGCACTGATACCAACAACGGGGCACTATTCCTCACAGTAAAATCAATGAAGGGGCATATAGTTTACTCCTACGGACGGAACATTTTCTACTCCCACTGGTCACCCCCCCCCCCCCCCCCCCCAATATTCTGAAGGACAGTAAACTGGCAATTTGTTTAGAACATTTGGAGACCCCTGATCTAGTGTCACCACAGTCTATATTATACACTAAATGAAAAATAAATGTGTAGATTTGTTGAGGGGGATAAAAAAGGACCAGCATAGTCTGGATCTGCTCTATAAAGTCTAAATCATTTTCTTTTTTTAATCTAGGAGCCCGACATTCATAAAGCAAACTAAAAAAACAGAGATAAAACAGGCCGAACAGAAGCTAAAGCAATATCCTGGTCATAAGTCATTAAAAAGATTGAAAGTAAAAATATTGGGTTAGACGTATAGACAAATTAAATGCAAATTAAGAGAAACCTTTTGGGGGCCCCCCACCATGTCACCAGAACTAGTGTCACAAATTGGAAGATTGGCCCTCTATTACTTTTTTGGGAACCCTCAAAAATTTGGGTTTGTCTTTTACTTATACATTTAGTCTGGGGTCAAATTATAGCGAACACAGAAATCGCATGTAATTCGCACCCGCAATGTGGTGTCAATCGCATGAGATATCTGTGCAATAAGGAGTTTAGAGGTGCACGATTCTGGCTAAAATGAGAATCGCAATTGTTTTGCTTTGAAGATAGATCATGATTCTCTTGGCATAACATCTTTCACATTAAAAAACAAAAAAATGGGCTAACTTTAAGGTTTCGTTTTTTTATTTTCTAAAGTGTATTTTTTCCCAAAAAGGGCAAACTGAAAGAATGAAAGAATCGGCAAAATCTGCATTGGAGATCGTCGTGGGGTTAAGTCGAGATCACAATTTTTTTTAACGATTAATTGTGCAGCTCTACCATACAGTTGTATGGCTGAATTCGCATTGGATTTGCACAAAAAAGGTGCAGAGGCTTTTTTCCCCTGCACTGGAATCAGATCGCATGGGTGTTCTCTCACCCATGCAATTAGATTCCTTCCCAAATCCACAGTTTGCACTGCACTCTGTGTAGCGTTCTGGGGGCGTCATTACCATTGTATCGACACCCTCTGCGGTGGAACTGCCTGCAGGAGAGATGCGATGCAGGAACCGGTGCTTGAATTGCACTGGTTCTCGCATCGCTACAGTGTGAACCTAGGCTTATTTAGAATTGTAAACAAGACAGAGAGGATGAATCTTACTAACAGGGACACAGACAGCCATTAAAACCTAGAACAATCACTTTCCACTCCATTCAAAAACTAGCAAAAAAAAAAGGGTTTTGCCTTTCTTTAACCACTTGCCTACTGTGCACCTACACCCCCTTCCTGCCCAGACGAAATGTAAGCTTCCGGCACTGCGTCGCTTTAACTGACAATTGCGCGGTCGTGCGACGTGGCTCCCAAACAAAATTGGCGTCCTTTTTTTCCCACAAATAGAGCTTTCTTTTGGTGGTATTTGACCACCTCTGCGGTTTTTATTTTTTGCGCTATAAACAAAAATAGAGCGTAAATGTTGAAAAAAATTCAATATTTTTTAATTTTTGCTATAATAAATAACCCCAAAAACATATAAAAAAAATATTTTTTTCCTCAGTTTAGGCCGATACATATTCTTCTACATATTTTTTGTAAAAAAAAAATACAATAAGCGTTTATCGATTGGTTTGCGCAAAATTTATAGTGTTTACAAAATAGGGGATAGTTTATGGCATTTTTTTTTTTTTTTTTTTTTACTATTAATGGCGGCGATCTGCGATTTTTTTATTGGGACTGCGACGTTATGGCGGACACTTCTGTGACATTTTTGGGACCATTTACATTTATACAGTGAACAACGCTATAAATATGCATTGATTACTGTATAAATGTGACTGGAAGTGAGGGGGTTAACCACTAGGGGGCGGGGAAGGGGTTAAATGTGTGTCCTATGAGTGATCTAACTGTAGGGGGAGGGGGGGTGACTGGGGGAGGTGACCGATTGTGTCCCTATGTACAAGGGACACAACCGCTCTCCTTTCTCCCTGACAGGGACGTGGAGCTCTGTGTTTACACACAGAGCTCCACGTCCCCGCTCAGTTACTGGGCAATCGCGTGTGCCCGGCGGCGATCGTTGCCCCTGGGCACTCGCACGGGATCCCCGCAAAGCGGCGGGTGCGCGCGTGCCCCGTTGCCGTCGGCGCGCGCGGCTTTAAAAAGACATCACGTCATATGAGGTGATGTCAGAACAATGGAGTCCTCCGCCCGCCGTCATTTGACGGTGGGCGGTGGACAGGTGGTTAAACTTTAAGACCCTCTTATTTCTTAAAGCAGTAGTAAAGTCCGCTTTGCGATTTTTACCTACAGGTAAGCCTATAATACTACTAACCTGTAGGTAACATGAATATCTCCTAAATGTGCACTGTTTATGAGATACTCACCCTGGATGCAGCTAGTGATGTCACCGGCACATGCGCTCTGAAGGTCTGGCATACCCTGCCGCACCATGCCATAACTGAGGGCTCCAGCCACTCACACAGCCGGAGTTCGCTAAACCTGAAGGAAGAATGGGGGGGGGTGAAAGCCCTCTCAGCTGTGACAGCAGGGCTTTGTTTTAAGGTAAGTATTTCATAATGTGCTAATATGCTGTGCATACAAGCACATTATACTAAGATAAAGTTTATTTTTTTCTGCTTTTAATTGCAGCAGTTTACTACCGCTTTAAGACCAAGCACTTAATATAGTGCACCTTCATCTAATCAACGTAAGAATAAGAAAAGCAGGTGTACTCATAAGAAAGATGCAATACCACCATGTCTGCTCTGCCAGCCACACATTCACAAAACTAAAGAAAATCTGCCAGAAGCTGAAAATACATCCGTTGTCTAAATAACCATTTCCTGCCAAAAATGTGCTCTGTTCTCCATTTAAAGCAAAAACGAAACCCTCCTATCTTTACAGCTAAGGCAGCTTTCCTCTTAGCATTCATTTGATTACCAGTTGCCATGGGACAATTTGGTTAAGCGCACAACCCACCATGACCATTATTGATTATTGATTTTTTTTTTTTTAACTATTTTAAACTATTTTATTTGATATTTAGTATAACCTAGGCAATTCTGTTAGGTGCTGAATTCACAAGCTGTTCCTGATCTCTTGTGAAATGTTACTCCAGGCCTGCACCACTTGCAGTCCATTCTTCAATGTGCTTTGGTGCAAATGATGTGATATGAGAAGCCATTTCAGAGCTTCATAGTGTCCAACACAAATTATACTGTGCTATATGTTTGAGCAATTTTGCCCATTCGCTGCCTCCTACATAAGGCTTACATCAGAGGCAGCAGCTACCCTTTTGCACAGCCAAGTGACTACAGCCACAAGGAATGTGTGTGTACATTCTCAGCCAACTGTGTTTTCTTGTGCAAGTGATTTGGACAGCTGTAAAACCGCCTGATCAGTTCCACCAACAATGAAGCAGACCTCTACCCCCAACTCCCCCACTATGTATGCTGGCCGAACTACAGGCACAGGACAGGAATGGCAGGCGTCGCTGTGTAGGGCAGCAGGAGCTCAGGGAATAAATAACACCTCCGGTGAATGAACCTGCGCAATTTCCCAAGCAATTTTTCTAGCACCAACACGAACAATAAGTCAGGATGTAAACCCCAATTTTTTTTTTGATGTCACAATGTAGAGAATACGATTTCCTATCATCTGTGCCCAGTCTTGCCACACAGAGTAAATCCAGCGCTGAGCAATCCTCTTTTTATTGTTCAGTGAAATAAAACAGACTTGCAGATAAAAACCAAGTCCTTTCTTGAGTGACAGGTTATTTAACCCCTTCCCTACCAGCCCATAGGGGAATCACGTCATGGTGATCCCCTCGCCGATGAGACAGGACGTTGCACAACGTCCTGTCTTCACGGCGTTCTAGGGCGCGCGCGCCCGCGGCACCACCCGCGATCCCGCGCGCGTGCCCGACGGCCGTGATTGCCGCCGGGCACCCGCGATTTCCGGCAATCAAGGCAGGAGTGTGGATCTGTGTGTGTAAACACACAGATCCACCTCCTGTCAGCTGTGAGGAGACTGATGTGTGTTCCCAGTACAGAGGAACACACATCGATCTCCTCCCCCTGTGAGTCCCCTTCCCCCTACAGTTAGAACATACTTTAGGACACATTTTAACCCCTTCAGCGCCCCCTAGTGTTAACCCCTTCCCTGCCAGTCACATTTACACAGTAATTAGTGCAGTTTTATAGCACTAATCGCTGTGTAAATGTGAACGGTCCCAAAAACGTGTCAAAAGTGTCAAAAGTGTCCGATATGTCCGCCGCGACGTCACGGTCACAAAAAAAAAAAAACCGCAGATCCCCGCCATTACTAGTAAAAAAATAAAAAAATAAAAATGCCATAAATCTATCACCTATTTTGTAGACGCTATAACTTTTGCGCAAACCAATCAATATACGGAGCAGTTAAAGAGAGTAGAGTTAAAGAAGGGGTGAGGGTGAGGGGGGAGGTTGGGCAGAGTCCCAACTGAAGTCCCCAGGCTAGTAGGCGGAGGAGGGGGTGTGAGGGTCAAAGGGGGGGGGGCATTACTACTCGGTGAAATGTGTGCCAGCAAAGGAAACGGGGGCAGTTCCTCTCTGTAGTCTGCCCCTCTGGGGCCAATACGTCGGCGCCTCGGGGGACAGGGTCTAGGGGTTCCCCCCTGAGGGTCTTCCCCTCGTCCGAGTATCGGAATATGGTCCAGGGTTGCCAAGTCTTGGTGTATACCTCCTGTCTCCTATCGTGGGCGGGTGTCGTGACTTCCAGCACAATGGGATGCATGCCTTGGCCGCGTCCAATAGGTGGCACAACACAGATTTCTTATAGGCTCGCGTTGGTATGGTCGTCTCATGCAGTAAGAAGAATGCCGGGTCATCTTCCAACACCTGCTCTGTGAATTTCTGAGAAATTCTACGGACCTCTCTCCAGAAGCCCTGCAACCGGCAGCAGGACCAGAACACGTGCAGGAGTGTTCCCTTCTTCTCCAGACATCGCCAGAAACGGTCCGAAGACGTCGGGAAGAGTGTTCGGTAGGGTTGTCCCGATGCCTCTTTTTTAGGACCGAGTACAAGTACCGACACTTTTTTCCATGTACTCGCCGATACCGAATACCGATACTTTTTTTAATGTGTCCCCAAATGCAGCCATGTCCCCCCACATATTGCAGCCATGTCATGTCCCCCACATATTGCAGCCAAGTCATGTCCCCCACATATTGCAGCCATGTCATGTCCCCCACATATTGCAGCCATGTCATGTCCCCCACATATTGCAGCCATGTCATGTCCCCCACATATTGCAGCCATGTCATGTCCCCCATATATGCAGCCATGTCATGTCCCCCACATATTGCAGCTATGTCAGGTCTCCCACATATTGCAGCCATGTCATGTCCCCCACATATTGCAGCCATGTCATGTACCCCATATATGCAGCCATGTCATGTCCCCCACATATTGCAGCCATGTCATGTCCCCCACATATTGCAGCCATGTCATGTCCCCCACATGTTGCAGTCATGTCATGTCCCCCACATGTTGCAGTCATGTCCTCTGTGCCCCCACACATTGCAGCCATGCCCCTCATACCTGGCACCGCAGCTGCTGCTGCCGGTGCAGTGTCATATTCTGCGGGTTAATCCCTGTGCAAAATACAGCGGGCATTACAAGCCACGCCATCTATAGACACTCCCCTTCTCTGGATTGGATGGATCTGTCCAATCTCGAGCAAGGGGGAGTGTCTATACACACAGATTCGTGCATAGACACTCCTCCTTGCTCGCGATTAGACAGATCCGTCCAATCCAGAGTAGGGGAGTGTCTATAGATGGCGTGGCGGGCATTACAAGTATACAAACGAAAACTTGTAATGCCCGCTGTATTGCACAGCGATTATCGCGGCGGCGGCTTTGCGGCGTGGGGGGGGGGAGTATTCTATTTAAGCATCGGGAGTATTTGCGCGAGTACAAGTACTAGCGCAAATACTCGGCATCAGTCCCGATACCGATACTAGTATCGGGACAACCCTAGTGTTCGGAGTAGTGCAGGAGTCCTGTACCAACGGGTTAGGATCTTGTAGTTAGTTTCCTGCACTCTCGAGCATAGGAAAGACCTATGGGTAAAGGTGAGTATGTGGTGTTTCATACTACTGGTGAACTGGCGGTTCAGGTCTCTTTCCCATTTACTGAGGTAGGGGGTGGGTCTGCCTCTGGAGGCGTGATCAGTATACTGTACGTGAGTGAGAGTGTGTGTGTCAGTGTCCCTGTTTCCGTACACAAGTCTTCGAATGTCGTGGGTGGTAGACGCGAGCTGTCGGGGGGAGGCATACTTCACAGGAAGTGGCTGAGCTGGAGAGATCTCCAGTGCTGAAGTGTGATGCTTGGAATAACCCTGAGTCCCGTAGGTCTAAAAACTTCCTGTCACTCAGTCCAGGGGGGAAGCGAGGGTGACCGATCACCAGTCTTAAGTGGGAGCTATTGGACGAGAGGCGAGCCTCCTGCAGGAGCTGTGCGCAAATTTTGGTGGTCGCTCCTATCAACGGGTGTCGCTGTAGGTCTGGTGGGAGGTCTACCTGGCACCAAGGGGCTCTGTGGAGTGGGATCAAGCTCTGGCCTTGTTCAATACGTATCCAGAGTTTTGTGTCTGTGTGCCGACACCAATCAATAAGCCTATTAAGGTGGGTCGCCAGATAGTATGTACGTATCTCAGGTAAGGCTTTTCCGCCGCTCGATTTCGGGCGACTAAGCATGCGGCGGTTTAGACGTGGGTGTTTCCTCGCCCACAGGAAGCAGGTAAAGGCGACATGCGTTTGTCTGAAGAACGTCGCGGGTATGTGGATCGGAAGGGCCTGCATGAGGTACAAAAATTTGGGCAGGATCCTCATTTTAAGAATATTGCACCTACCCAGCCACGAGTGTAAGCCGTTACCCCATTGGAGCAGCTGATCCTGCACTCTCTTCAAGAGAGGGGGGAAGTTAATTTAAAAGAGCTTGGAAAGGGACGAAGGAACAATGGTCCCCAGGTATTTCAGGGCCGTGTCTGTCCATTTCAAATTATAGCCGTCTTTAAGTTGTGTTAGTAGTGCTTGTGTGATCCCAACCCCCATCTCTTCTGATTTTGAAAAGTTGATTTTTAGGTTGGAGAGAAGCCCATACGTGTCGAATTCCCGCAGCAGGTGTCGCAGGGAAGTGGAGGGGTTCGTGATCGTGAACAACAAATCGTCGGCATGTGCCGATATTTTATGTTGTTCCCCTCCCACTGATATCCCTGAAATATCTGGGTTCAGGCGGATGTGACACAGGAATGGCTCCAGGGACAGGGTGAAGAGCAAGGCTGACAGGGGGCATCCCTGCCTCGTCCCGTTGGTGATCGGGAATGGATCAGATAGTACACCATTCGCCCTTACCCTGGCAGTTGGATCCGAGTATGCCGCCGTCACCCAGTGCATCATCCGGGGGCCCAGGCCAATATACCTAAGAGTTGCAAATAAAAATTTCCAACTCACTCGGTCAAATGCCTTCTCGGCGTCTGTCCCCAGGAGGATGCACGGTGTCTTGGTTGCTACATGTAATAGGTTCAGGACCTTGGTGGTGTTGTCCCTCGCCTCTCTGGAAGGGACAAAGCACACCTGATCTAGGTGCACTAGGCTGGGCAGGTACTGTTGTAGTCTGGTAGCTAAGATCTTAGTAAGTAATTTCAGGTCAGAGTTAAACAGGGAGATGGGGCGGTAGCTGGCACATTAGGATGGGTCTTTATCCTCCTTGGGGATGACCGCCATTTGTGTCTGTAGGGTGTCTTTGTGGGGCAGCTTCCCTGCCCCTAGAGAATTATACAGCCTAACCATATGTGGGCCCAGGGTGGGGAGAAGAGTCTTGTAGTATTGGGCTGTCAGTCCATCTGGGCCCGGAGCCTTGCCCGGTTTTGTGGCCTTCAGGGCGAGCTGTAGTTCGTTAAGTGTAATGGGTTCGTCTAGGGTTTGCCGGGCTACTGTCGGTAGGTCTGGCAGTAGGGATTGTTCTAGATATATCCGAGTAGTGTCCTCCACCTGTACTGACTCTTTCAGGTTGTACAGAGTGTCATAGTAGGACCTGAATTCCTGCGAGATTTGCAGTGGCAGGGGGAGTCGTTGGCCCGATTTAGAGACTATGTGGGGGATGTATGACGCCTGGCGTTGGGCCTGTAGGGATTGGGCCAGGAGCTTGCTGCACTTGTTCCCAAATTCGTAGCCCTTCTTTCTATATATTTGCATGGCTGAATTGGCTTTAGACCTTAGAATGTCCATGAACTTAGATCTAGTCATGTCCAGTTCAATCCCGAGCTGTCTGGTCAGGCCCGTCTTATGTGAAAGTTCCAGTCTCTGCAAGTCAGCTAAAAGCTTTTTTAGTTGCTCGGTCCTCGCCCGTTTAAGTCTGGCGCCGTGCTTTATCAGCACACCCCTAATCACAGCCTTGTGGGCCTCCCAAACCACCCCTGGGTCGCTGTCCTCCGTCGAGTTGGTAGCGAAGTAGTGCCCAATCTCCGCAACCACATCTGCCGTCACCTCGGGATACCAAAGGAGGCTGTCATTCAGTCTCCATACCTGTCTTTGTGTCGCCTGCGCCTCCGTCAGGGAATACATCACACTCACCGGGGCGTGATCCGACCAAGTGATTAACCCTTTAGATGTGTGCTTGATCGCATGCAACTATACATGGGGAACAAAGAGATAGTCCAGTCGTGAGTATGTCAGGTGGGGTTTAGAATAAAAGGAGTAGTCTCGCTCCCCTGGGTGGAAGAGGCGCCATGTGTCTATTAGTTGTGTGGAGTGCAGGGCTCTGGTGATACGCTTCCGTGCATCCCGCGAAATCGAGGAAGTGCCCGATGAGGTATCCTCAGAGGGGTTCAGGGGGACATTCAAGTCTCCCCCCAACACCAGTTGCCCTTCCGAGAACTGCATAAGTTGGTCTATGTGTCTCTTGAGGAATCTGTCTTGGTTCGAGTTAGGGGCGTATAGGTTGGCTAGGGTCACTTTCCTGTCACCGATCAGACCTTTGAGGAACAGGGATCCACCCTCAATATCGGTCTGTATGTCTATCAGAGTCAAAGGTATTCGAGCTGCAATAAGTATGGTAACCCCCCTGGACTTGGCTTCCGCATAGGCTGAGTGATACGCCAAGGGGAAGTGTCTGTTCTTTAGTAATGGCATTTTCAGGTCTTTAAAGTGTGTCTCCTGCAACATTACTATGTCTGCTTTTGAGCGGCGCATGTCCTGCAGCAAAATTTTCCGTTTCTCGGGTGCATTTAGGCCCTTCGCATTAAGCGAGCAGATGTTGAGCAAGTCCATGCCCCCGCTCCTAAGCTGGTCTTAATCTGGGGTCTGGGGGGTGGGAGAGGGCGGGCCTGGGGTGGATGGAGGGAAAAGAGGGGAGAGGGAAAGGGGAAAGTGGGAAGAGAAAGAGAAGCTTGCACTAGGAAGAGATGCCATTTAAGCCTATATGGCAGTGGTACTCTCCAGGAATACGAGAGGATCCCTGGGATAAGGAGCACCGTCCTAATTGGGGTAGTGTGTGAACAGAGCCTGAGAGCGAGCCCCCAGTCTCCGCCCACCCCCCCGGCTTGTAGGTGTAGATGAAATGTGTACCGGTAACATATAAAACAGACTATCAATGAACATCAGAGGTAACATTCTAAGCAGTGGCATGCATAAGGTTCTTTGCTGCTTCTATGCTGGATACATAAAGATTACAATCAAAAGTTTTTCAAGTGCAGGTGTAAGAGAAACCACCAGTCAAAACATTTGCAGTGAGCCCCCCCCCCCCCGTTGCGAAAGGTCAGTAACCCTCCCGCCGCACCATAAGCTCCCGCCCAGGTCCCCCCACCCGGTAACAGTTCCGGGGTTCCATGCCAATCATCATGTCAACTCCCTTCAGGGGGTCCAGACTCACTGCAAGCAGGGGTGGAAGGGTAAGGCGGGGGGGCCATAACCGGCGAAAACCAACAGAACGCACCTTAACATAGGTCCTCCGCCCCTCACAGCCACCACTCAGACCCCCCCAGGGCTCCGTGGCTTCCCCCATGAATCGTCTCTCCTCCACCCCCACTCCGCAGACAAGTTTCATCGCAGTTCCCACAAGGCTGGGACTGGCATGGCCCATAGATTCCCCGCAGGGGGGGTCTCCCCAGCGACACCCCCCATATCTGTCCAGTGAAGCTCCCGGGGAGCCGCTGTCAAGGCAATGGGACCGGGGGAGGGGGGGTGGTCACCGCTGCCGGCTCTGTCAGCTAGCCGGCAGAGAGGGGAGAGGGCACATCAAGTGGCTCCTGTGTCTAAGTCTGTTGACCCGCTGGGTCTAAACTGGACCAGGGCATCTCCGGGGGGTTCCGAGCTGGAAATGGGCGGCGGCACTCAGGGCATGGGCAGTCAACGGGGGTCACAAAAGGGATGTGGGGCCCAGGGCCTACTCACGTGCCTCCTCGCGGGAAGAAGATCTGTTCCTCCGTCTCCCCCGTTGCTGACGTGGCGGTCGCGGGCCTCGCTGTGCTGACCGGCCCGATTGGCCGGTAATTCGCGGGAGCAGCTGGAGCCAATCCGGGACTGCGATCGGGTCTGCTTCCAGGAACGTGAACAATGCTGGGAGGTCTGCCGCGGTCTGCAGTGTGTGGGATCCGTCATCTTTACGGAAGGAGACCGAGAGAGGTTACCCCCAACGGTACGTGAAGCCTTTCTGCCTGGCCAGATCCAAGAGGGGTCGCAGGAGTGCCCGTAGTCGCAGCGTCGCCTTCAACAGGTCTGGGAAAACCTTGACTTCCACTCCTTCCACTAGCACTGCACCGCGGTCCCAGGTTTGTCGCAGGATGGCCTCCTTCTGTGTGTAGCGGTGGAGCCTGCAGATGACGTCACGGGGCCTCGCCGGGTCTGCGGGAGCCGGGCCCAGGGCCCTGTGTGCTCTATCCAGGACGATATCCGCCTTTGGTTTCCCCAGGATGTCCCGAAATACGTCTCTCACTGCCTCCCCCACTTCCTCCGGACCGACGCTCTCAGGCATCCCCCGGAGCCATAGATTATTCCGGCGGCTCCGGTCTTCGATGTCTTCCACGGGGAGCTGGAGCGAGATGGCCGCGTCTCTATGTTAGTCCCTCGAGGCCTCCAGCGCCACCACGCGCGCCTCTAGAGAGGTCAGTGCGGTCTCTCCGCAATGCCGGACACCTCTCCTCTTACCTCCTGGATATCTCTCTGGTGAGTTTCCTCCAGGCGGAGGATGAGGGCCTCAATGTCCGTGCGGGTTGGGAGTGCCTGCAAGAGGACCATGATGTCGCGGTCCGGGACAGGGGCCTCCGGGGGTCAGAACTCTTCCATCCTTAGCTCCTCAGGGGAACCCGGATGATCGGATGGGTCCGGATGTAAAGCTGCAGCGGCAGGTGAGTGACCCTCGCTGGCTAGGGGACCCGAGTCCTGCAGTCCACGTGCGAGGCCTCTCGGGGCCGTCGCCCTTGCTCCCGGGGATATCCCTTGAAATAGCGTTGAAATAGCGTTGTGCCTCTCCTGAGGATTTACCCGCAGGGGTTTCCCGTGTCACTGCTCTGGTTCTATGCTTCTTAGTCGAGTTCATACTGGAAATTTGCAGTTTTTAGCCGAAAAAGGAGGGCTCGGACCGGGAGCTCCAGAGAAGTGCTGCCTCACTCAGCCATGTCCAAGCCACGCCTCCTCTCTCTTGGGGTGACATTTTAAAGTGCCACGTGTGAGTGACCTTTTCCCACAAAGATGTACAAATCTTCCCTTACAGTTAACCTCCTAATGCACCCAGGGCATATATACCTTTGTTCTGGAAAAAAAACCCTCCCCTTGAAGGACCTTACTTCCTCAAAGAGAAACTATCACTTCACATATTAATGTGATCCTCCAGGGTCCTAGGGTACAAAGTGAATATATAGTACTCTGCTTATACAGCTCCTAAACAAAATTTGTGACAGAGATGCAATGTGACAGTGTCTGAAGCTCCGCTTACCAATTTCCTGCCAAAAAGGAGGCGCGTCAATTTAATCCAAAACAGAGGCATGCCCACAGCAGCGCTGTTCCCGTGTGGCTCACACATGCCATTTTTTCCCAGTAAAGAAAATATTTATTGAATGTTTACACATAGTACAGGTCAAGTTAAGAGAACACATTGAATAGATATAAAACGGCACTGCGGTAGGAACATTCAAAGTATACAAAAGAGGTAGATTCACAAGCTTTAGTCCACATTTTTCGAAACATTACATGCATACCATTTCAAATGTAGTTGGGAATAGAGGAAATGGGCAGAGGGTAAAAAGGGGGGGGGGGGTCAGGACTGAATGCAGCAGCCAGGAATGCGCAAAAGTTATAAGAGCCCAGCCTAAGCTGTGGCCCTAGAAGCACCAATAACAAAAAATAGGATTTTTATAACAGCTTACCTGTAAAATCCTTTTTTTGGAGTACATCACGGGACACGGATTAGCATAGTAATTACTATGTGGGTTATAGAGTCTACCTTCGGGTGATGGACACTGGCAAGCCAAAGACAGGAAGTCCCCTCCCCTATATAACCCCTCACATACCGGAGTACCTCAGTTTTGTAGCAAAGCAATAAGTGTCCCAATGTCCCCAAAAAAGAGGGACGGGAGCTCCATGTCCCGTGATGTACTCCAAGAAAAGGATTTTACAGGTAAGCAGTTATAAAAATCCTATTTTCTTTCTCGTACATCACGGAACACAGAGTAACATAGTAATTACTATGTGGGATGTCCTAAAAGCAATGCCAAATGAGGGGAGGGAGACACCATACAAGCCGGGCGCCATCAGACGTGAGGAATTAAACTGCAGCTTGCAGCACACTGCGCCCAAAGGCGACTTGCTTGTGTTTGCTTACATCTAATTGATAAAACGTAGTAAAAGTGTGGACTGACGACCTAGTTGCAGCCTTACAGACTTGAGCCATGGAGGCCTGATGATGCACCACCCAAGAAGTGCCAACCGCTCTAGTGGAGTGCGCTTTAACTTTAAACGGAGGAACCTTTCTTTCAAGCCATAAGCTTAAGTAATGGCTTGCCAAATCCACTTAAAAATAGTAGATTTAGACTCTGCCTGTCCCCTTCTGGCAGAATGAAAAGAATATCAGTCCTTTCGAATCTGGGCAGTAGCCTTAAGATAGACCTTAACTGCCCTCACTACATCCAGAGAATGTAAAGACTTTTCCTCCGCAGAACTAGGTTTTGGAAAAAATTAAAGATCCTGGTTCAAGTGAAAATTCGACACAACCTTGGGGAGGAAGGCCGGATAAGGCCGCAAGACCACTCTGTCTTTATGGAGAATTAAATATGGCTCCTTACAGGAAAGGGTCGCCAATTCCGATACTCTCCTGGCAGAGGATATGGCTACCAAAAGGGAATGTGGGACAAAGGCTCAAAAGGTTGCCTTTGTAGTGCAGATAGAACTAGATTCAGGTCCCATGGGCACAAGGGGGTCTTAATTGGTGGATTAATACGAATCACCCCTTGTAGAAAAGTCCTAACTAGCGAATGTGTAGCTAGTGACCTTTGAAAAAATACAGATAAGGCCGAGACCTGACCCTTGACGGTACTCAAGGCTAATTTCATGTCTACACCCAACTGTAGAAATTCAAGCACTCTACCTATGACAGATCTACAAGGATGCCACCCTTTGGCTTCACACCAGGCCACATATGCCTTCCATACCATGTAATAAATAAGCCTGGATGCTGGCTTTCTTGCATTAATTAGCATAGACACTACAGAAATAGAGACCCCCCTCCTTCTTAGGATGTGGGATTCAATAGCCACACCCTTAAATTTAGCGTTTGTAAGGAAGGTGAAATATTGGCCCTTGTGAGAGCAGGTCTGGATGCAGCGGAAGGGTCCATGGATGCCCTACCGACATTTTTACAATCTCTGCGTACCAGGACCAAGCTGGAGCCACCAAAATTACTGGTTTTCCCTCCAATTTTATCCTACGAAGGAGGCGTGGTAACAGTTGCAACTGGGGAACGCATAAATTAGTGAGAATTGATCCCACGGAAACACCAGCACATCCGTTCCACAAGCAAGCGGATCTCTCATCCGGGACACAAAATTGTCCACCTTCGTGTTGAATCTCGATGCCAAGAGGTCAACATCTGGTGTACCCCACCTTTGACATATGTCCAGGAAGATGTCGGGGTGAAAAGCCCATTCCCCCGGCAACAACCGTTGACGACTTAAGAAGTCCGACTGCCAATTTTATATTCCCGGGATAAATATCGCCGATATGCATGGTACATGAAAAGGGTAAACAAAAGCGCTAGCCAACAGTGAATCTAGAGTGAATGACTAATACAAAAAATAAATACAGCTCAAATCGGGTATGTGCTAACAGCAACAAAAAGCATATATAGAAAAAGGGAGGGTGATGAGCGCAAATATTCTAAAAGTGCTAAAACAATCTAATAATGAATAATAATATGAATGTGAACACACTGATAAACATAGATGGTCACAAGTGGAACCAATGGGTGAAAGAACAGCAATCAATTGTGAATAAACAAAGTCCACCACTTTAAATAGCACATCCACTGGTGTGTATCTAGTCCATAGGCAATGTACTTGATCCGGGACAATCCTCAAGAAAATAATGTGCTCACAGAGTGCTTACATCCCCAAAGGAAGAAATGAGCCTCCACGAACTCCTTGGAATCTTGGATATCTCAGATAGGGTCGTCCTCCAATATAGGATAGAAATCCAACACAAGTCCCCGATGGAGTAGCCTCACCACAATCACCGTCAATAGTGTCGTAGGTAAAATGAAAAAAAAAAAGGCTCTCATCGTGAATTAAGTAAAAGCCAAGGAAATTTATTAAAGCTAAAACATGCTTACAAAGAAAAAACGAATAAAAACGCCAAACAGCGGCACTTCTGGTCGGACGGGCAGGGTATCACGTCACTTCCGGTCTACCTTACGCGTTGCGTCACATCACATCACGTGACTTCATCAGAGGTATAATGAAGTTACGTGATGTGACGCAACGCATAAGGTAGACCAGAAGTGACGCGATATCGTGCCCGTCTGACCGGAAGTGCCGCTGTTTGGCGTTTTATTCGTTTTTTTCTTTGTAAGCATGTTTTAGCTTTAATAAATTTCCTTGGTTTTTACTTAATTCACGATGAGAGCCTTTATTTTTCCATTTTACCTACGACACTATTGACGGTTATTGTGGTGAGGCTACTCCATCGGGGACTTGTGTTGGATTTCTATACTATATTGGAGGACGACCCTATCTGAGATTTCCAAGATTCCAAGGAGTTCGTGGAGGCCAATTTCTTCCTTTGCGGAGGTAAGCGCTCTGTGAGCACATTATTTTCTTGAGGATTGTCCCGGATCAAGTACATTGCCTATGGACTAGATACACACCAGTGGATGTGCTATTTAAAGTGGTGGACTTTGTTTATTCACAATTGATTGCTGCTCTTTCACCCATTGGTTCCACTTGTGAACATCTATGTTTATCAGTGTGTTCACATTCATATTATTATTCATTATTATTCATTATTAGATTGTTTTAGCACTTTTAGAATATTTGTGCTCATCACCCTCCCTTTTTCTATATATGCATGGTACATGACTTTCTGCCCAACTCAGGTTCTGATCGACTTCTTTTTGGGCCGCACGACTCCTGGTGCCAACCTGATGATTTATGTACGCCACAGCCCTGACATTGTCGGATTGTATCCTGACAGGGCGCGCATTGTCGGATTGTATCCTGACAGGGTGCAATTTGTCTGTCCATGTCCTCAGGGCTAGTCGAGCTGAACGGATTTCTAGCAGGTTGATGGGTAGAGATGTCTCGGAGACCGACCATTTTCCCTGGATAGATAGCTCCCCCAAAACTTCACCCCAGCCTAAGAGACTGTCATCTGTTGTCACTACCGTCCAAGAAACTGGAATGAAAGACTTCCCCTTTTGCAAATTTTGGGGTACCAGCCACCAACAAAGGCTCTGACGAACTGTCGGAGACAGAGACATTGGAAAGTCTAAAGCTTGGACCTTTTTCTTCCATGCAGACAAAATGGCATTCTGTAATTTCCTTGAGTGGAATTGGGCATATGGGATGGCTTCGAAAGAGGCCTCCATCTTCCCCAACAGCCGCATACAAAGACGAATGGATGGTTCCGTTTTGTACTGACCACTTGGACCAGCTCTCTTAAGGAAGTGACCTTTGACTGAGACAGAAAGATCCTACTTTGGTCTGTTTCTATGAGCAGTCCTAAATATTCCAGTTTTTTTACTGGTTCTAGGGCTGACTTGTCCAGGTTGAGAATCCAACCCAGGGACTCCAGATACTTCACTGTGCTGTGTACTGCTAGGTTTAGGTTGGCAACCGAGTGATCCATTAATAATAGGCCATTATCGATAAAACTTGAGATCTTAGATTGGCCAACAGAGGGGCCAGGACCTTTGTGAACACCCGAGGTGCAGTGGCCAGCCCGAAGGGTAAGGGCACGAACTGAAAATGGTGTTGCCCCACCACGAAACGGAACAGCTTCTGATGGTCGGGAAAAATGGGTATATGCAAATATGCATGCTTGATATCGATGGACGCTTATAGTTCTCCCCCCGAAGGGAGGCGACCACTGACCGAATTGACTCCATCCGAAAGGATCGGACATTTAGAAACTGGTTTAGCCCCTTGAGATCCAGTGTCGGTCTTACGTCTCCGTTCGGCTTTGGGACAGCAAAAAGGTTTGAATAGAAACCTAAACCTTGCTCTTCTACTGGTAATTCCACGATTACCCCTTGGGATAGCAGATGATCTAACGCCAAAAGCAGAGATTTTCTCTTTGCTGGGTCTTTTGAGACGCTTGAAGCTAAAAAGCAGGGTGGAGGAAACTCCTGCAACTCCAGTCTGTATCCCACGCATACCGTGGAGAGGACCCAATTGTCTTGGATCCTTTATCGCCAAGCCCCCGCAAACAGCTGAAGCATTCCCCGCACCCGACTGAGTGGGGGCAATCCTTCATAATGCCGAATTAGGTGTCGGCTTGGCCGGCTTACAGTTTCGGGGTTTTTTGTGACCCCGAGACTTTCCTCCCACATTTGACTGCCCGGGAGGCCATCAAAACTGCTTAGAAGCTGAAGTTCCAGAAACTGGAGAGGTGGGCCTCTTAAAAGAAGGACCCCTAAATCTCTTCTTGACTGGTAAAAGCATGCTTTTCCCACTAGATATTTTCTGGATATACTTATCCAAATCCTCCTCGAACAAACGCTCCCCATGAAACGGAACCCCGGCCAAGAGTTTCTTACAGGGCGTCTCAGCTGACAAGTTCTTTAACCACAGCAGCCTACGCATGTGTACCAAAAGGAGCGTAAAGGCGGGAGGTCTGATGGATTGAGTCCTTGATGGCATCTACTGCAAAGCATAATGCTTTAGGAAAATTGGCCAAATCCTGTGCCTGCTGAGCAGGGATAGCCTTTAAAATCTGCTTCATCTGATCCTTTAAGGCTTGACAGATGCCTATAGCTGCCGCTGCAGGTTGGGCTACCCCACTAGCTGTAGCGAAGGAGGTTCTCAACGTCGTCTCCAATCTCTTATCCGTCAGGTCTTTGAACATCTGCACGTTGTCCACAGTACAAGTCAGAGTCTTGTTCACACAGGAGATAGCTGCATCCACTGTAGGGATGCTCAATTTTTTGGTGAACTTCGCCTCCATAGGATATAAAATAGAGAATTTTTTAGGAGGCAAAAAAAGGGATTTTTAAATACAGCTTACCTGTAAAATCCTTTTCTTGGAGTACATCACGGGACACAGAGCGGCATATTCATTACTATATGGGTTATATGGAGTACCTTCAGGTGTGGACACTGGCAATCTCAAACAAACAGGAAGTCCCTCCCTATATAACCCCCTCCCCTAGAGGGAGTCCCTCAGTTTTGTAGCAAGCAGTATGCCTCCCAAAATGTTCCCAAAAAGAGGGGTGGGAGCTCTGTGTCCCGTGATGTACTCCAAGAAAAGGATTTTACAGGTAAGCTGTATTTAAAAATCCCTTTTTCTTTCTCGTACATCACGGGACACAGAGCGGCATATTCATTACTATATGGGATGTCCGAAAGCAATGCTTTAATGAGGGGAGGGAGACATCTTCCAAAGAAGGATTTAATTTAGAGGTATACTCAAATACTAGTAAATCCAACTTAAACGAGAAATGTAAATCTCAAATCAAATCAAGGGAGCCCCCTCAGATCCTGAGGAGCTTGAATCGCGGCCTGTAGTACTGACTGCCCAAAGGCTGTATCCGCATTCCTTCTTACGTCCAATTGATAAAATTTTGTAAACATGTGGACTGACGACCACGTTGCTGCCTTGCATATTCGAGCCATAGAGATCTGATGATGTGCTGCCCAGGAGGTGCCCATGGCCCTGGTAGAATGGGCCTTTACCGACAAAGGAGGAGGCAACCTCTTCAAACCGCAGGCCCGAACAATTAATTGTTTAATCCATCTTGCGATGGTGGATCAAGCAGCTGCCTGACCCATCTTGGGCCCTTCCGGTAAAACGAACACCACATTTGTTTTCCGAACCTTCTCTGTAGCTTTAAGATAGGCCTTTATGGCCCTGACAATATCCAACGTATGCAGCAACCCCTCCTTTCTAGAGGTGGGTTTTGGAAGAAGGATGGAAGTACCACATCCTGGTTCAGGTGGAAACTGGATATAACCTTTGGTAGAAAGGAAGGATGAGGACGGAACCCCGCCCTATCCTTATGCAAAATGAGATATGGTTCCTTACAAGATAAGGCTGCCAATTCCGATACTCTCCTGGCCGAAACTATGGTGATCAGAAATACCGACCTTCTAGTCAGTAAAACCAAAGGTACCTCAGCCAACGGCTCAAGGGGTTGTTTCTGTAGAGATGACAGAACAAGATTTAAGTCCCATGGACAAAGTGGTGATTTGACCGGAGGATTAACACGTAAGACTCCCTGTACGAAGATCTTAACCAGCGAGTGGGCGGCCAGCGGCCTCTGAAACCACACTGATAAGGCTGAAATCTGTCTAGATCCTAGCCTTTATCCATCGTGGAGAAAACGAAATACTCTATCTTAATGAAACCCCCGCCTCACACCAGCCTAGGCCCTCCAAACCCTATCCAGGCCGGCTTTCTTTTTTTTTTTTTTAAAGTGTATTTTTGTCGTGAACTCGAGAGAGAGGAGCTGGAGTTGGGAAAACCCTCCCCCCGAAATACTCTATGCCCTGGTCAATGGCGGGTGTGAAGGGGGGGTATACTGGGGCCCAACGGGACCCCAATGGGGCAGAGGGACTCCCCCTATGAGGGATGAGGGGGGAAACCCAGGTCCTTCGCCTCTCTTTATTTTAAGAGACCGCAGCCTCACACCAGCCTACGTAGCACACCCACCGGGAGCCGGGCTGGACCACCCCTCCAAACCCTGAACCCTTGGCTGCAAAATTCAGCGCACCCTGAGCCACCACAGCTCCCGAGGCCGGCTTTCTAGCCTTAATGAGGGTAGGGATTACCTGCCTAGACAGACCTCTACCCCTGAGAATCAGGGACTCAGCCGCCAGACCGTCAATTTTAGACGCCGTAATGCAGGGTGGAGGATCGGGCCTTGTGAGAGTAGGTCTGGCCATAGAGGAAGAGTCCAAGGGCCTTCCGCTGCCAATTTCAGGACTAGTGAGTACCATGCCCTCCGGTACCAAGCTGGGGCTACCAGGATAACCGGCCTGTGCTATGATCCTGCGCCACAGGCGGGGTAGTAACTGCAGCGGGGGAAATGCATATAGAAGCTATGATTGATGCCAAGGGCAAACCAACACATCGGTTCCGCAGGCCATAGGGTCCCTCGTTCGAGACATGCACCTGTCTAGCTTCTTGTTGAATCCTTATGCCATGACCTCCACGTCTGGCACTCCCCACTTCTGGCAGATTGTCTGAAAAAAACTTGTGGATGCAGGGACCACTCCCCCGGCGACAGGGTTTGGCGACTTAGGAAGTACGCCTGCAGGTTGTCCACCTCGGGAATGAATGTCGCCGATATGCAGGGTACATAAACCTCTGCCCACCGAAAAACCAAGTTCCTCTCACTCTGAGTGGCTTGACTCTTGGTTCCCCCTTGGTGGTTCACATATATGCCACCGCTGTGGCATTGTCTGAATGACTTCTCACCGAGGACCCCTGTAATCTGGATGTCTATGCCAGGAGGGCTAGCCGAGCCGCTCTGATCTCCCAGACCTTGATGGGCAGCTGCCTCTCTGCCTCTGCCCAAGTTACTTGGCGAGTGAACCCGTTCCAGACCGCTCTCCAGCCTTCCAGACCACTGGGCAGAACCAAGGCTGCTAGAATTGCTGTCTGTAGGACCCGAGTGTGGAAGCGTGTGGTATCGCCTCGAACAAGGCCATTAGTTTGCCTAGTAATCGCATACATAGGCGAATAGTTGGTTCTCTTTTGCTTAGAACCAACTGAATTAATCTTTTGATAGCCTCGACCTTTACCAGGGGCAGTAACACCCATCTTCTGTTCTGTGTCTAATCTCATGCCGAGATATTCCAACTGCTTTGTAGGTTATGCTGATCTTTCCCCAGTTTAGGACTCAGCCGAACCTCTCGAGGTACTGAAGCATGAGGGTTACTACGCATTCCACCAAGGAGGCGAGTGATCTATGATTAAGAGGTCGTCCAGGTATGCTAGGACCGAGATCCCTTGGATCCTTTAGACTGACTAGAATTGGAGCAAGGACCTTCGTGAATACCCGGGGGCCGTAGCCAGCCCGAAGGGGGGCGCCACGAATTGGAAGTGACGCTGTATCACTGCGAAGCGTAAAAACAAAAATATTTGATGTGGCTGAAAGACTTGGTACATGAAGGTAACCATCCTTTATGTCTATAGAAGCTAGATCCTTCTAGAGTGTGGCGGCTGCTGACCGAACGGATTCTGTCCGGAAAGAGCGAACCCTTAGGTAAGCATTTAAACCTTTTAGGTCCAAAATTGGTCTGACATCGCCGATGGGCCTTGGTATGACAAACAGATTGGAATAGAAACCTAGCCCCTGTTCTTGGGCTGGTACCTCTACTATTATGCCCTGGTAAGCAGATGAACCAACGCCGCCCGCATTGAGGCCTTCCTTGTGGAGGAAATTTTTAGAAATTCTAATCTGTAGCCTGCGGCCACAGATGATCGGACCCCCTCTGTCGGGGATCGATCCCCAGAGGCCTTCCTTGCGATCCATTTTAAAAGTTTGATCGCGCAGGAGGTCCGTACTGCCTGGAATTTGAGGGCCCCGGAACAGGGGGGGGAACTGCCTTTTAAACGCAGGACCCCGGAACTTCTTTTGACTGGTAAAAGGGTACTTTTGCCACTTGAAACAGTCTGACTGTATTTATCCAGAACTTTCCATGGAAGGGCAAACCTGCCAGCAGTCTTTTACATGGGCTCGGCCGCCCAGTTCTTTAACCATAAGAGCCTTCTCATATGCACTAAAAATAGTGACAACGAGACGCCTGCTGGATGGAGTCTTTTTATAACCTCTACCGCAAAGCACAGAGCTCTGGGAATATCCAATAACTCCTCTGCCTATTGGGCAGGGATGTCTTAAGCATCTGTTTTGTCTGGTTCTTTAACGCCTGACAAAACTCCAATTGCAGCCCCTGCTGGCTGTAGCCAAGGATGCTGGAAAAAGTGTCTCTAAACGTTTATTGACCGGGACCTTAAACATTTGTATGTTTCCCCTTAGGCCAGTTAATGATTTATTCACCCATGAGATGGCTGCGTCCACAGTTGGGAGCGCCCCCTTTCTTAGAAAAAATGTTTTTTCTTTTTTTTTTTCCCATAGGGTAAATAACAGAAAACCTTCCAGGTGGTCTCCCATCCAGGCATTAACCAGGCCCGACCCTGCTTAGCCTCCGAGATCAGACGAGATCGGGCGCTTTCCGGGAGATGCGGCCTCAAGGACCTCACGAGTAGTTGAAAAGCAGTGCCCGAACCGGGACCTGAACCCTGGACCCTCAGATTAAAAGTCCGATGCTCTACCAACTGAGCCATCCGGGCCCCCTTTTTAAAGAGCACTTGGTCAGGGGAAAGAGTGCCTGCAAGCACAAATATTTCCTGGCAGACGTGCATAAAGACTACCCTCTCGTCAGCTTTAGGCGGCAGAAAAAATTCTGTCCGGTCGTCCCAATCCTGGAAAAACCAATTCCTCTAACAGAGGATGGGCCAGAAACGCTGCGTTGCTTAAAGATGTTTTTAAAAGAACCCAAAGAGGATACCGCAGGAACCTGAGGCTCTGGAAATGGCAAATTGAATGCCAAGCGGGCCATGTCTGTCAAAGACTGGACCCACAGACTCTCCGCCTGGGAGGCTGAAAACGATTCTACAGTGGTAGATCCTCTAGGTTCTGTCCCTTTTTGGCGATGGGGATCTAGTCCGCTTCTTGCCAGAAAAAAAGAGCCAGCGATCATAGCTGTTAACCTCTTTTCTCTAGCCCCCCTAGGGTGACGGCTAGCATCTCCTCTGTGATAACACAGGGTTGGGCCAACCTGGGCCAGCCTCAGCACCAGACCCCCTTAATGGCTTATCCAGGGTGACCCCCTATAGGAATAACCTGTGGGGAAAGTATTGGCATATTATCAGAACCAGAGGAGGAACCCCTTTGTCTTTGCCTTTTCTCTTTTTTTTTTTTTTTGATCCTGAACCCTTGGAAGCCATAATACAAAAGCGAAGGACTCCGCTTACAACAACAGACTGTTATAGCCAGGAGTACAAAAAAATAAGGTTTAGGGGACAATAGGATCACTAATGCCCCAAAACCGGTGGGGCTCAGTATGTTTTTCTTTTATATCAAAACAAAAAACTGCGCTAATTTAGGAAAAATAGAATACTTATAAACACGTTAATGTTTTAGGCTGCAGCTGTCGTGTGAGAACACAGAGAGAATAATATAAATAGAGCAAAGCCGCGCCACTATAGGTATACCTAAGGCGCTGTGAAAAAATATTATGCAAATTAGTTTATAGGCAGCAACATTGGTTCTGTCATGCAGTAAAAAAATTCACAGGTCTAGATTATACCAACATATTAGATACCAACACTTTAAGAAGTACCTATGGTGAGCTACTGTAGCAAATATTAGGCAGAATATTAGTTGGATCATGCAAATAAAGATTCCCTAAGTCTGGAATCTGCCAACATGCCAAACAACATCATTTAAAATCATTTACCAATGTAGGTTTTGAATGAACAAAAAAAGGGAGGAGGAAAAAAAAGAGGAAAAAACAATTCATACAGTCACCAATAGTAATAGACACCAATACTGGAAGTCCATCAGATAGACCAAAGGAACGTGCAATGAAATAATGGTAGTATAAACTTCAATGTCACCAAGTCCATCAAAACAACTCCTTAGTGGATCGTGAGCCTAAAGTGATCCCTTCATATGCTGACAGATACACAAATCGACCAACAATCGCACCACCGTGAGAGTGTGAGCCTTGAAGTGATCCCTTCACCAATAAAGTAGTGGAGGCTTACCAAAAGCAAGCTCTAAAAGAGCAGATGGCTATAGCCCAGCCACGGCATAGATATCTGGAGGCTCCAATACTTTTCCTTCCAGTCGATGTTGCGGCTGCTGGATTGAGCGCGACTTACAACTCGGCCATGGGAACAAATAAAGAGCATACCATAGTGTAATTCCGTAGGAGATTGTTTTATTTTAAAAAACAAATGAGTACTCACATTTAAAAAAGTCAAATTAAGCATATGACAAGCCGGCCGGCAAACGTTCGAGCGATACCTTCCCTCTACGTGGTGACGTCACTGCGTGACCCCCAGACGCGTTTCGTCATCAACAGACGTTCTCAATGGGATCCCATTGAGAACGTCTGTTGATGACGAAACGCGTCTGGGGGTCACGCAGTGACGTCACCACGTAGAGGGAAGGTATCGCTCGAACGTTTGCCGGCCGGCTTGTCATATGCTTAATTTGACTTTTTTAAATGTGAGTACTCATTTGTTTTTTAAAATAAAACAATCTCCTACGGAATTACACTATGGTATGCTCTTTATTTGTTCCCATGGCCGAGTTGTAAGCCGCGCTCAATCCAGCAGCCGCAACATCGACTGGAAGGAAAAGTATTGGAGCCTCCAGATATCTATGCCGTGGCTGGGCTATAGCCATCTGCTCTTTTAGAGCTTGCTTTTGGTAAGCCTCCACTACTTTATTGGTGAAGGGATCACTTCAAGGCTCACACTCTCACGGTGGTGCGATTGTTGGTCGATTTGTGTATCTGTCAGCATATGAAGGGATCACTTTAGGCTCACGATCCACTAAGGAGTTGTTTTGATGGACTTGGTGACATTGAAGTTTATACTACCATTATTTCATTGCACGTTCCTTTGGTCTATCTGATGGACTTCCAGTATTGGTGTCTATTACTATTGGTGACTGTATGAATTGTTTTTTCCTCTTTTTTTTCCTCCTCCCTTTTTTTGTTCATTCAAAACCTACATTGGTAAATGATTTTAAATGATGTTGTTTGGCATGTTGGCAGATTCCAGACTTAGGGAATCTTTATTTGCATGATCCAACTAATATTCTGCCTAATATTTGCTACAGTAGCTCACCATAGGTACTTCTTAAAGTGTTGGTATCTAATATGTTGGTATAATCTAGACCTGTGAATTTTTTTACTGCATGACAGAACCAATGTTGCTGCCTATAAACTAATTTGCATAATATTTTTTCACAGCGCCTTAGGTATACCTATAGTGGCGCGGCTTTGCTCTATTTATATTTTTCTTTTATATGTTATTCACCACATACAGCCCCACCCCCAACATGTTTGCCAGCATTCAACCTGTTGCCAAGGGGATATTGGCTTAACAAAAAGTATTGGAGCTGACTCCAGTATGTAGTACCCCTTCTCGCCACCGGGAGTCACTGTGCTGCCAGCTCTACGTCCTCTCTCTCTCCAGCTCAGCTCTGCACTGAGCTAAGAACGCGCCTGCTGTGTATAACAGCAATTAAAGGCGCGCCCACTCTACACTGCAGTCACACTCCCGCCCCTCCCCCCCCTCCCGAACGGCGCGAAAATTTTCTATATGCATGCGCGCGTGCACGCGCGCGCGACTGTCGGGGGAGGAGAGCCCAGGAGGAGACGCACTCTGGAGCCCAGGAATGCAGGATGGAGGACGCATCAGGCGGCAGATTTGAATCCCGGCAAGGTAAGGCTAACACAGGCCCCTAAGGAGTCCCTTTAGCCTAGAGACAGATCTTTTTTTTTTTTTTTTTTAAAAGATCTTCAACCAGCGAGCAGCAGGTAGCTAGCAAACATACATAGATAGGTAGGGGGATCAAGTTATGGGGGGAAACATTTCAGGGCATCCTGTCTATCAGACATAGTGACCATGGTGCCAATGCAGAGCATACTCAGGCTACCCCCCTTAAGATCCCCCTGGAGAGCCTGCTGTCGAACCAAGTACCGCAGGCTCCCCACTTACCTGCTCCATGCAGCAGGATGTTTTGCAAAACGGTCCAATCTTCTCCCATCTCCGTGGGTAGCGTAGTAGACCTTCAGGCCCTGGGGTCCTATGAAGGTACCCACTGTCCTGGACCTATATAGCACCCTGGCAAACAGGAACTTATGGTTTTTACAAACTCCAAGTCCTGGGCCCAGGGTCCAGCCCTCCAAAGAGGAGCATTATAGGCAAAACCCCACGGTTTGGGGCCCGGGTACTGTCCACTTTGGCACTGAGGCTCCTTGGACAGATCCGGTTAGCCCGCCCTTAATCCCAAGGATGTGGAGCAAAGCTATTCCGTGACCAACACCTAAGACACTGGCGAAAAAACTGAGGGACTCCCTCTAGGGGAGGGGGTTATATAGGGAGGGACTTCCTGTTTGTTTGAGATTGCCAGTGTCCACACCTGAAGGTACTCCATATAACCCATATAGTAATGAATATGCCGCTCTGTGTCCCGTGATGTACGAGAAAGAAACAGCTTATCTGGATGTTCCCAATCCTGATAAATAGGACCCTCTATTCATTTTCGGCTCATCCGTTACTAATTAGCTTGAGGGGCTTTTAAAGAGCCTAAAGAAGAAACAGAGCTAGCTGCTGGTTCTAAAAGGGATAATTTGAATGCTGAACGAACCAACTCTGTAAGAGACTGCACAAACAACCTTTCAGACTGGGAAGCTGAAAAAGGTTCCTCCAGGGTGGACTCCCCAGAGTCAGAAATCTCAAGAGTGACCCTCTGCTTGATCCCCTGAGGGTAGATCAACCTCTTCCCGGGGACAATTGTTCCGCCATCAGGAACTGTGCAGGGGAAGAGGGAGACCTGGTTTGCTTTCTCTCGGGAAGAGAGGATGCGATCAATGCCGCTAACCTTTGCTCCAGATCCCCCAAGGCTGAGGCAAAGGCCTCTTCCGTTACATACACTGGAGCAGGAGGGCCAAGGGCAGACTTAGCACTCAACAGCCCTGATGGCTCACCTTGGGCCACTACCTCTGATTTGTCAGGGGAGGACAGAGCAGCAGGAGCATGCCCGAGATCCTCAGAGACCGATGGCGAACCCTTTGGCTTTTTAGGATTCTTACTCCCAAAGCCTTTGGAAGGCATAGTCCTAAGCCAAAAGCCGAGGTACTCGCAGCCAAAATTGCATCCACTTGCAGACCTATAGACCAGCAATTATGCGGCTATTTGTTGGTCAGCGAGTGCAGAGCCAAATATGTGCCTTGGGAATGCCACTGTCAATCAACCTAGTAAAAGCAGTATTGCCTGACTGATAGAGATCTGTGCAGAGCTCTCTGTGTCCACCGTCAGCCAGGATGATCTAGGGAGACCTTATAGACCAGGTGTATTGTGACCTGCCACGCTCCGCCCTGCTCCTCCAGCCGCCTTCAGGGCAGCTTTATGAGGGTTTATCGCGCATGCACCGCACGCGCATGTGACGCCGCCGTGCCCGAGGTGCTGCCATCGTTCCGGCCGAGTAGGCAGCGTGTGAGGAAGCCTAGTGTGCGATGCTTCTCCAGCCACAGACCACAGAGGAGCCCCCTTCTTGGAAGTAAGCAGCAGCAAGTCAACAGGAACACAGGCAAGTACTATACCAGCATCTGGTAACACCCACACTAAGACTGAAACATATGTCAGCAAAGACAATTTAGGGAACAGTCACTGGACCTGACAGGCAGAGCACAGAAGGCGTTACCATATTAGCTCGGTAGAAGGAGCCTTGCTGAACCAAGTTCTGCCAGGGCCTTCACTTACCTTATCCAGCTCTGCATGACTCTGCCAGAGATACAGGAAGCCCAATCTTGGCCCATCACGGAGGGCTGAGTCTGCAGACCTTCAGGGACCGGGGTCCATGGACAGGAACACCACACCCCTGGACCTGTATCGCACCCTGCCAGAAAGATTTTGGCATTGGGTCTGACCAAAGCACTGGAACCCAGGATCCAGTCCTCAAATGAGAGGCATTACAGGCAAAACCTTGTTCTTCTCAACCGAGGCCTGGGTACTGTCCACTTTGGCTAAGAAGCACTTTGGACAGATCCGGAGATAGCTTGCTTAGGCCAAAAGAGAACTCAAAGCGAAGCTTTCTAGCTTTCTAAGAGGTACAAATCCAGCCCCACCCACTTCACATTTCTCTACAGTCAGCTGACCTCTAGTCTCTGCCCCCCCAGGCATGCCGTGAACTGAATGGGCGGGTGTGCGAAGAGGTGGAGTGGACGGCCGCGGGCTCCGGGAACAACCCACCTGGGTTGCCACGAAAAGGCTGAAAGAGGTGCGGGCTTCAGGAACAGCCTAGGATTTGGTGACCCCTGGCTAATTATCATTCGACCCCCAGGTTGAGAACCATTGCTCTACACTTATGTGGCAATCTTTGATTTATAGACTAAATACAACCCTGATTTCTATACCTCATCTGGACCACTGTCATTATTATGCGTTTCTTCAACTACCTTCTTACATTGGATAACATTAAAGGACAATTTATGTTTGTTAAATTTTCTGCACTTTTTAAGGAACCAAGGTCCCACTTGATTGGTCCAGGACTAGTTCCTATTAGTCCCTTGAAGGAGTATAGGCAAGCATTTGGCTCTTGTATATACACACATATCTATCCCTCTGTATTGGCACAACACTGAGGGTGAGAGCAATACAATTGTGTTTTATATATGCCATAGATCACAATTGTTATACATATATTGGGCATGGTTATCAAGGATGGGCCCGAACACCCCCCAGTTGGGTTCGCACCAGAACTTGTATGAACACTAGAGCTGCACGATTAACGTGAGAAAATTTGCGATCTCGGCCATAGGAATTCCCCGGCTTCAGCCTAGCTCCGGAGCGGTGGTCATCTTGGTACACCCATCTCGACGTTTCGTCTCCGCCATCTTGCTCCACCCCACACTCCTGCACAGTAATGATAGTGAGAAGGGGGCAAGCGGACATCTTGTTACACCCAACAGTTATTTTCAACACAAAACTGAGCTTATGTGCTTAAATACAGTATATATAAATCTGACAGACTGTTTACATGTTAAATTTCAAAAGCAGCAGCAAACCTTACATGCTTGCTAATGTGACAGAACACCTCTGATTTTCACATTTCACATTTAGTGAAATGTGAAAATCAGAGGTGTTCTGTCACATTAGCAAGCATGTAAGGTCAGCAGGTTTGCTGCGGCTTTTAACCACTTGCTTACTGGGCACATACACCCCCCTCCTGCCCAGGTAAAATTTCAGCTTCCGGCACTGCGTCGCTTTAACTGACAATTGCGCGGTCGTGCGACGTGGCTCCCAAACAAAATTGACGTCCTTTTTTCCCCACAAGTAGAGCTTTCTTTTGGTGGTATTTGATCGCCTGTGCGGTTTTTATTTTTTGCGCTATAAACAAAAAAGAGCGACAATTTTGAAGAAAAATACAATATTTTTTACTTGTTGCTATAATAAATATCCCAATTAAAAAAATAAAAATAAAATGTTTTCTCAGTTTAGGGCGATACGTATTCTTCTACATATTTTTGGTAAAAAAAAAAAAAAAAAAAATCGCAATAAGCGACTGGTTTGCGCAAAAGTTATAGCGCTTACAAAATAGGGGAGAGAATTATTTTTATTTTTTTTACTAGAAATGGCGGTGATCTGCGATTTTTATTGGTACTGCGACGTTATGGCGGACACATCGGACACTTTTGACACATTTTTGGCGCCATTCACATTTATACTGCGATCAGTGCTATAAATATGCACTAATTACAGTATAAATGTGACTGGCATTGAAGGGGTTAACACTAGGGGGTGAGGAAGGGGTTAAATGTGTATCCTAGGTGTGTTCTAACTGTGGGGGGAGGGGGCGGGTGACTGGGGGGGGGGTGACCGATCTGTGTCCCTATGTAGGAAGGAACACAGATCGGGCTCCTCCTCTCCAGAGACAGGACGCTGTCTCTGTGTAAAACGGCAATGAGAGATGATCTATGAGAGATCATCTCTCATTCGCCCACAGATCGCATCGCAAACGGCCACTCTGATTGGCCGTTCGCCGCGATCTGTGATTGGCCGTGTCCAAGGGACACGGACAACACAGGGCTTCCCCGCAGCGCGCTCTACAGCGCGCGCTGGGAACGCCTAAAGGAGATGCCGTCAAATGACGGCATGTTGGATATTCAGGCCCGCGCTGTTGCCGTCATTCGACGGTAGCGCGGGCCTGAAGTGGTTAAAATGTAACATGTAAACAGTCCGTCAGATTTACATATACTGTATTTAAGCATTTAACATAAGCTTTTGTGTTGAAAATAACTTTTAATGAATAAATGTTTGAGAATCGTGATCTTCATATTATCGCGATTCTCATTTTTCCCAGAATCGTGCAGCGCTAATGAACACACGAACACCGTTAAAGTCTATGGAACACGAACATGAATAATCAAAAGTGCCAATTTTAACCACTAGCTGCCGCTGCCCGCCCACCGTCATATGATGGCGGGACGAAGCAGTTCTCATTCTGGGTGGATGTCTTCGACTTCCCGAGCCACTAGGAAGCACGCACCCGCCGCGTCACTGGGGACCCGATGCATGTGCCTGGCAGCCACAATGTCCGCCGAGAACCCGCAATTGCCCAGTACCTGAGCAGGGCCGTGGATCTGTGTGTGTAAACACATAGATCCACATCCTGTCAGGGAGAGGAGCCCGATAGTGTGTCCCTTGTACATAGGGACACCGATCGGGCACTTCCCCCAGTCAGTCCCCTCCCCACAATTAGAATTACTCCCTAGGGAACATATTTAACCCCTTAAACGTCCGATAGTGTTAGCCCCTTCCCTGCCAGTCACATTTATACAGTAATCAATGCAATTTTATAGCACCAATCGCTGTATAAATCTGAATGGTCCCAAAAATGTGTCAAATGTGTCCGCCGTAATATCGCACGATAAAAAAAAAAAAAAAAGACGCAGATCGCCGCCATTACTAGTAAAAAAAATATATAAATAATAAAAATGCTATAACTCTATCCCCTATTTGTTAGCCACTATAACTTTTGCGCAAACCAATATACGCTTATGCGAGTGATGCGAGTGAGGCCAACATGGCACCCACCCGTCCCCATAGCTCTGCTGGGCGGAAGTGACGTCAAAACGTCAGTCCCACCCAGCGTCTTAAAGAAACTTAATTTTTTTGTCATTTAAGCCTAAATATGAGATGTGAGGTCTTTTTGACCCCAGCTCTCATATGTAAGAGGACCTGTCATGCTTTTTTCTATTACAAGGGATGTTTACATTCCTTGTAATAGGAATAAAAGTGATAATTTTTTTATTTCAGTGTTAAAAATTGTAAAATAAATAAAAATAAATCCGAAAACAAAAAAAAAAATGTTTTAAAGCGCCCCGTCCCGGCGAGCTCGCGCGCAGAAGCGAACGCATACGCGAGTAGCGCCTGCTTATAAAAACGGTGTTCAAACGACACAAGTGAGGTATCGCCGCGATCGTTAGAGCGATAACAATAATTCTAGCTCTGGACCTCCTCTGTAACTCAAAAAATGCAACCTGTAGAATTTTTTAAACGTCACCTATCGAGATTTTTAAGGGTAAAAGTTTGACGCCATGCCACAAGCGGGTGCAATTTTTAAGCGTGACATGTTGGGTATCATTTTACTCGGCGTAACATTATCTTTTACAATATGTAAAAAAATTGGGCCAAATTTATTGTTGTCTTATTTTTTTAATTTAAAAAATGATTTTTTTCCAAAAAAAGTGCGTTTGTAAGACCGCTGCGCAAATACGGTGTGACAAAAAGTATTGCAATGACTGCCATTTTATTCTCTAGGGTGTTAGAAAAAAAATATATATAATGTTGGGGGTTTTAAAGTAATTTTATAGCAAAAAAAAATATGTTTTTGTCTCGTAAACACCGAATCTGAAAAACAGGCTCGGGGCTTAAGTGGTTAAAACAATGTTTTTTTACTTTGTGCTATAATCATTTTTTTATTTTTTAAACTTGTCCCTCTTTTGTTTATAGCGCAAGAAATAAAAACCACAGGAGGTAATCAAATACCGTCAAAAGAAAGCTTTATTTGTGGGGGGAAAATTATAAAAATGTCATTTGGGTACAGTGTTGCATGACTGTGCAATTGTCATTGAAAGCACGACAGCGCTGAAAGCTGAAAAACGGCTTTGGCAGGAAGGGGGTTAAAGTGCCCTGTATTGAGGTTATTAAAGGCTAATATGCAAGGTATTGTCATAAAAAGTGTTTGGGGACCGGGTCTTGCCCCAGGGGACATGTATCAATGCAAAAAAAAAAAAAAGTTTTTAAAAACTGCATTTTTTTCGGGAGCAGTGATTTTAATAATGGGGGTTTCTATAATATGCCTGTAAAGTGGCACATTTTTCTCGTTTTTTAGAAAAGTCCCAGCAATAAAATGAAATTTCTAAAGGAAAAAGGTCATTAAAACTGATTGCAGTTGTAATGAATTGTTGGGTCCTGAGAAAATGCAAGTTATTGTCATAAAAAGTGTTTGGGGACTTGGGTCCTGCCCCAGGGGACATGTATCAACGCAAAAAACTGTTTTAACCACTTCCCCACCGCGCCATAAGCATTTTACTGCTACGGCGCGGCGGAGTTGCTTTGACACAACGTCCCTGGGACGTCCTCGTGCACTTCCGCGATTGCGCGTCCCCTGGGACGCGCTCGCGAAAGTGTCCGTGCTCGCCGGGTCTAGAAGACCCGGCGCATCACGGATCACGGTAAATTGCCGCTGATAGCGGCTGTTTACCACGTGATCGCGCCGTCGAATGACGGCGCGATCACTTGTAAACAAACCGGCGTCATTTGATGACGCCGGTTCCTCTCTCTCCTCGCTCTCCTCTCTGTACAGTGTGCGAGGAGAGGGGGGGGGAGCGGGGTGTCAGCAGCTGAGCTGTGGCTGGATCTGTGACAAATGCAGTCACAGATCCAGCCATCCCTCAAAACATCCCAGCTCTGCAATCCCCTAGTACCCTGCAATCCCCAGTACCCAGCAATCCCCCAGTACCCAACAATACCCCCACAATACCCCAGTACCCAACAATACCCCACAATACCCCAGTACCCCACAATACCCCAGTACCCAACAATACCCCACAATACCCCAGTACCCCACAATACCCCAGTACCCCACAATACCCCAGTACCCAACAATACCCCAGTACCCAACAATACCCCACAATACCCCAGTACCCAACAATACCCCACAATACCCCAGTACCCCACAATACCCCAGTACCCCACAATACCCCAGTACCCCACAATACCCCAGTACCCCACAATACCCCAGTACCCCACAATACCCCAGTACCCCACAATACCCCAGTACCCCACAATACCCCAGTACCCAACAATACCCCAGTACCCAACAATACCCCAGTACCCCACAATACCCCAGTACCCCACAATACCCCAGTACCCCACAATACCCCAGTACTCAACAATACCCCAATACTCAACAATACCCCAATACTACCCCAACTCGGCAATACCCCAATACAATACCCCAACTCGGCAATACCCCAATACTCGGCTACCCCATACTCGGCAATACCCCAATACTCGGCAATACCCCAATACTCGGCAATACCCCAATACTCGGCAATACCCCAATACTCGGCAATACCCCAATACTCGGCAATACCCCAATACTCGGCAATACCCCAATACTCGGCAATACCCCAATACTCGGCAATACCCCAATACTCGGCAATACCCCAATACTCGGCAATACCCCAATACTCGGCAATACCCCAATACTCGGCAATACCCCAATACTCGGCAATACCCCAATACTCGGCAATACCCCAATACTCGGCAATACCCCAATACTCGGCAATACCCCAATACTCTGCATGATACTTTGCAATACCCCAATACTCGGCAATACCCCAATACACTGCATGATACTTTGCAATACCCCAATACTCGGCAATACCCCAATACTCGGCAATACCCCAATACTCGGCAATACCCCAATACTCGGCAATACCCCAATACTCGGCAATACCCCAATACTCGGCAATACCCCAATACTCGGCAATACCCCAATACTCGGCAATACCCCAATACTCGGCAATACCCCAATACTCGGCAATATACTTTGCAATACCCCAATACTCGGCAATACCCCAATACCCTGCATGATACTTTGCAATACCCCAATACTCTGCAATACCCTGCGCGATACTCTGCAATACCGCCTATGGGGATTTTTAAGTAGCGAGGTTTGGCGCCATTTCACGAATGTGCGCAATTTTGAAGTGTGACATGTTGGGTATCTATTTACTCGGAGTAACTTCATCTTTCATCTTCATCTTTATGAAAAAAAATTGGGCTAACTTTACTGTTTTGTTTTGTTTTAAGCACAAAACAGTTTTTTAAAAAACACGCGTTCAATAAATTTCTGCGAAAATACCGTGCGAGATAAAACGTTGTAACGGCCGCCATTGTATTCTCTAGGGTCTTTGCTAAAAAAGCATATATAATGTTTTGGGGTTCTATGTAATTTTCTAGCAAATAAATGATGATTTTTCCTTGTAGGCGAGAAATGTCAGAATTGGTCTGGGTGTTCCAGAACGCCTGATGGCGCTCCCTGCATGTTGGGCCTCTGTATGCGGCCACGCTGTGTAAAAGTCCCACACATGGGGTATCGCAATACTCGGGAGGAATAGCAGAATGTGTTTTGGGGTGTAATTTGTGGTATGCATATGCTGTGTGTGAGAAATAACCCGCTAATATGACAGAAACAAGTTTTTTTTTTTTTTTTTTTACAGAATTTTCAGTCGTTTTTCTTTTATAGCGCAAAAAATAAAAAACCCAGAAGTGATCAAATACCACCAAAAGAAAGCTCTATTTGTGTGAAAAAAAAGGACAAAAATTTCAAATGGGTAGAATGTTGTATGACTGAGTAATTGTCATTCATATTGTGAGAGCACCGAAAGCTGAAAATTGGTCTGGTTAGGAAGGGGGTTTAAGTGCCCAGTGGTCAAGTGGTTAAAAACTTTTTTTGGTAGCAGTGATTTTAATAATGCTTAAAGTGAAACAATAAAAGTGAACTTTTCCTTTCTCCCCGAAAATCCATACCAGACCCTTATCCGAGCACGCAACCTGGCAGGCCGCAGTAAAAGAGGGGGGACGAGAGAGCAGGGGCTCCCCCTCCTGAACTGTACCAGGCCACATGCCCTCAACATGGGGAAGAAGGTCTCCATGTTGATGGGCACAAAGGCCTCATCCCCGGTGGTTGTGGGGGTCTGGGGGCTTATCGGAATCTGGAAGCCCCTTTAACAAAGGGGACCCCAGATCCCGTCCCCCTATGTGCCCCTATGTGAATTGGTAACGGGGTACATTGTACCCCTACCATTTCACACAAAAATGTTAAAAACCACAGTACACAGCTTTATTAACCACTTAAGCCCCGGACCAATATGCTGCTAAATGCCCAAAGGAGTTTTTACAATTCGGCACTGCATCGCTTTAACAGACAATTCCGTGGTCGTGCGACGTGGCTTTTTGTTATAAGAAAAATCGAATAAACAAAATTTTAGTCAAACATTTAGGCCAAAATGTATTCAGCCACATGTCTTTAGTAAAAAAAAAAAAAAAAAAAAAATCACAATATAAAAAAAAACTAGCTACCTACCGGCAACAGTGACACTAATACAGCGATCAAAAAAACGATCGCTTAGTGATGCTGGCAATAGGGGGTGAAAGGGTTAACTAGGGTGGTGATCAAGGGGTTAAACCTTTATTAGGGGGGGTACGGGGCTACCCTGGACCTAACACTAACTGCCTGTCACACTGACACTAAATGCAGTGATCAGTAAATATATGATCACTGCAATCAGTGACACTGACAGGGGGGGGTGATCGGAAGGGGTTAAGTGTGCCTATGTGTGTGGTGTCAGTGTAGTGTTGGTGCGATTCACTTGTGATGTCTTCTCTCCTCTCGTCGGATTGAAAATACCGCCGAGAGGAGAGCTGACATCACTTCCTCTGCCAGTATTTACATTACACAGGCAAAGGAAGTGCAGGGCGGCGGCTCGGCGGATTGGCTGGGAGCGATCACGAGGGGGCTGACAAAAACGAACAGCCGCCCCCTCATCCCGGATCGCCCCTACAGGTAAGACGCCCGCCTCATGTAGCAGGGGGGGTCCTGATCGGACCCCCCACCCGCAAGAAGGCAGGGACGTACATGTACGCCCATATGCCTGTACGTGCCATTCTGTGGACGTACATATACATTTAAAAAAATATATGTAAAAAAATTACAGCGATGTAAATCCACTCTGCGGAGGATACGGAGGGAAAAAAACGCTGACACGATCCTGCCTCCATGGCAGGCACCCGCTGAATGAAGCTCTCTCGCTGTGACAGCTGTTAAATAGCTGTTAAATAGCTGAGGACGAGGCCACCGTCACGTGCATGGGTGACCCCACCCCCTCTGGCGCAATGGGAAAATGCCGGGGTTACCCAGTGAGATGTACGGATGACCCCGCCCCCTCTGACTCAACAGGAAACCTGCATTGGGTCAGAGGGGGAGGGGTCACCACAGTACATGCCTCAGACCACCGTCAAGAGCACTGTGCAGCACTACAGGTACAAGACCTTGCCACAATTGCACATAAAATTAAAAGGGAAAAGTAAAGCAGCATTTTTCTCCATTCTTAGATCCAACTGATCTGTTCTTGCCACTTGCAGAAGCTGCTTGTTTTGTCAACCCTACTGTCTGAAATCCTTGTTGATGAAGCAGATGAGAATATTCAGGGACTGGATAAAAAAAAAAAAAAAGCAGAGGTGTATGCCATAACAAAATCTAAATCTTGCTGGTAGTCAGAGCAGGTTCACACTGGGGCGACCTGGGATCAGACTTCAAGTCACCCCAAGTTGCGCGGTCGAGAAAATTAATGGAAGTGAATGGGAGCAGTCTTAAATGTACACTACTGAAGTCGCTCCGACTTCAGAAAAAGGTTCCTCTTACTTCAATCCGACTTCTAGTCAACTTGTACCCATAGATTTCAATGGAAGTCGCCTCAGAAGTCGGATCATGTCTTAACTGAAGCAACAATACAGGAAGAGAGCATACATTTCTCAGGCAAACCCCTCCCTCCCCCTCTCTCCCACAGAGCTGATTGTTGTTTGATTGGCCACTGGAAAGCCTCCTGTCCTGGAGGCGACTTGAAGTTGCCTTGTAAGTTGCCTGATGATTCATACTCAAGTCGTGTGTCCAAGTTGCCTCCCAAAGTCGTGCTAGAAGTCGTGTTGCCCCTGTGTGAATGGGCTCTTAGAATCTTTAGTATTTGCAAACAAAATTAAGGTTTCCCATTTAGGCTCCATGCTCACTGAAGCTGATAAACTGTAGTTTATTGGCATTTTGGCTTTTTTTTTTTTTAAAGCCCATAAACTGCACTCTATGTTAGCCTATGTGTCCATGCACACGAGGAAGTTTTTAGGCTCCATGCATACTGAAGCTAAAAAAAGCATTTTTGCAATAGCTTTAATCAGCGTTTTTCAGTGTAGCTTTTTTTTTTTTTTTTTTTATGGATAAAAAAACGCTTAAAAACGCTGGCGCCAGCGGTTTTTAATATTTTTGAAAGTTTTTCGGCGTTTTACGTTTTTTCCCACCAAAAAACGGCACTTTGAACGCAAATTTCGGGCGTTCAGAAAAAGCCAATAAACTCCAAAGCTCATTAACACTAAAAAACGCCCAGGTGTGCATGGACACATAGGCTAACAGAGTTCAGTTTATGGGCTTTAAAAAAACAAAATGCCAATAAACTACAGTTTATCGGCTTCAGTGTGCATGGAGCCTTAGTGTTAATGAGCAGTGGAGATAATGGTCTTTTTTCTGAATGCCAGAGATTTGCGTTCAAGGTGCTGTTTTTCAGCGGAAAAAAAACGCAAAACGCTAATAAACGCTCAAAAACGCTGCTCGCCAGCGTTCCTTTTAGCATTTTTTATTCATTGAAAAAAAAAATAAAGCTAAGAGTCACTACACTAAACACTAAAAAACGCTATTGCAAATACGCTAAAACACATGTAAACGTTAAAGCTGGCTACCGAGTCAAAACGAACAATATCTTTACCAAAAGTGTAAAAACATTATCAAAATATGAATATACACAGCTCGGGCTAACATGCACACAGACATTCACTTCTCACATAAACGGGGGTGACTATATGTTTGACAGTCTGGGAATAGGCATCTGGTAATACCAAGTATTAGGGAGCATGAAGTTCAAGGATCCCTTGAATCAACTGATGAAACAAAAATGTCACAAACTCAGAGCCAGAAATGGCACTCTGGAGGAACAGTCACAGTGAACCAACAGTATGGAAAGTGCTGAGATGAACTGTCTGATAGTAATTCATGTGGATGTATGCAGACAGATCCCAAAAGGAGATGGTGCAGACATGAAGACTGTCAGTGAAAGAGCATATAGGTAGAGATGGATTATCTCCGATACGTGAAGCTGCAGCAATGTATTGGTGCAAGAGTATATATCATCAAAACACAGTGTAAAGATAAATGAGAACAAACCGTCCCATGGATAGGTCTCACCCATCATCATGCCGTCTCCAATGGTCTGTCCTTGACCATGAAATGTTACCACCAAAAAGCCCACAATTGGTCTGTCTTACGTTCCATGACACCATAGAAATGAACCTCATCCAGGTATACCTGGAGCTCTTTCACACAGACTGTGCAGTGGGGCTGTATAGTAAATATCTGTGGTACCGTGATGCCTGACCAGTTCCGTGCAACGCAGGGTGAAGCAGGAGAAAAGACTGCATGTGTGTGCCGGGCTGTAGGACACCGAGATGTCAATGCATTTAGTTTAACTCTGCAAGCTTCCCAAACTAGGTCTTCTTTACGGCCTGCTGTCATTTCTCCTCAAGGGAGGAAAAAAAGCACTTCAAGCTATGTGCAGAAAGATCACAAGGTTTATAAGCCGCTTAGGTTTCACTGCTTGCCCTATCCTCCTCACACTTAGAGCATGGTACAGATTTCTCCTCAAAACAATCGTACAGTTTGTAGTGTACATAGATTTGCAAAACAATAGGATAAAGGAATATTCCCGAACTGCTTCAATGCAGTGCATGTTATCTCAGCTTGCATTCTTTGGATGAGTTTACCAAAAAAAATTAATATTGCAGAATATACAGCCTCCTGCTTCATAACTATGCTCCATTTCATGCTGAATAAGAAAAAATATATTAAAGTATCTTACATAGAAAAGGCATTTTATTAAAATAAATTTGGATTTAAATCCCCCCCAAAAAAATCATATCGAAACCCCCAAAAATCCAATTAAAATCCCCCCCCCCCTCAAAAAAATTTTATCTGAAAAGAATTAATATTTTCAACAACATTTTTAATTGTCAATTTAAATTCATAGGAGAAATGTGCAGGCTACAACAACAAATGCCATTAGTATGTGGAACTATAACAACCACCACTTTTTATCAACTCCTTTCTCTCTTGGCATTCACAAATTTGACAATAGGAGTAAATATCACACAGAAAACTCAAATAGGGGCATGTGAGCAGCAGCTGCCTCTGGAGTAGGGTTTGGAACAATTGAGGTTTTGTGATATATAAGAAAAGTGTACATGTGTTCAGTAGAAGTTACGGAGGTAAAACTTCTTCCCACCCCTCCCCATATACAACGCGCTACTTTCCCTTTCATTTCTGCACTCAGAACTATTGTCAAGTTCAGTACACTTTTGACAATAGATTTATTTTCATTTCTCTTTGGGTAACAGCAGAATATATTGATACTGTTTTGATATGGTCCTTATTGGTGATCTGCATATGACTGAAAAAAATTGTACCACTGATTTTAGTTTGTTTGTATTGAAAACTTGAACAAACTTCATGTTAAAAAAATTAAATAGATCAGTAACTGTCAAAAAGGGCAGCCTTACATCAGGGTCCTGCCTCTAGTAGTCTTCACAACTATTGTCATTGCGACTGGGGAGAGAAGGATGAAAAGTGGCAACTGTGAATCCACACACTAATGGCATTATTGTAGACTGTGGACTTCGTCTTTAAAATGTATCAGAACTGTTGAAATAATAAATGGATTCTTTTTGTAAAAATAAGCATTACCCTTGAGTATTGGTTTATTATGCTGTGCCAAACTGCCAGCGACAGTGCCTGCGCTGTGTGCTTGTAGCTGCTGAAATGTTTTCTGTGTTCTAAAAACCCCAAAAACTCTGTGCGAGATGCCAGTGCGATCATGCAGTGCACATTTACATGAACTTTAACAGTTCAGGAAATACAGTTCATGTAAATGTGCACTGCATGTTGGCATCATGCAAAGAGCTTTTGCGTGTGTGTTTTTTTTATTTTTTAAACATTTACAAGAATATTGCTTTTTTGACAGAAGTGTAACAAAACTTGGTTAAATAAAGACATTATATAACAATTATATCTGTGTCCGTAGTGCATGTTCAAACCTGAATACCATAAAAATTAACATATTTGATTTTTCACTCCAGGAGTATATAATGAGTTTGGATATTGTAGAGAAATGCTTAAATAATTAATTACAATTTAACTGCACCCATTACATTTTAGACAACTAAAAATGTACTGGAGATTTAGTCAACTAAATATGACTAAAACAAATGCAGAAGACTAAAACGGAAATTACATTTTAGTCAAAAGACCCAAGGCCTACGGACCGTTTATCCATTTTTTATCTATTCAGTTACGGATCGAAAAAAGTACATCAATGCATTTCTATGGAAAAAATGGATGACAACGAACGTTCATCTATTTCCATCCGCTTCCGTCAACATCCGTATTTTTTTGAACAGGCGAAAGCCCTATTTTTCATCCATTAAAAAAAGTATCGAACAAAAAAACGGTCCTCGTTGTTGCATTGTTTTTTAGGAGCACCCATTCACTGAGGAGGGGGGCGGAGGTGTTGTGGTGGCAAAAAGGTAGTAGAGGAGAAGAGCAGTATACAGAGTGAGGGGGCAGCATGCACAGACAAGGCTCCCTCACTTGCGAGCGTTGACTGTCATTTTCAGCCTTTAAATGTAATGGTCTGCTTTTTTTTCTATACGTCAGAGCGCCAAGACATTCCTCAGCGCAGAGAGATACAATATCTCTTGGTTTTCCTAAGTCAAAAGGGATCAATTTCGGTCTGTAAATGAGGTCAGTTTAACCACTTAAATCCGAAAACCTTTTTCTGACACTTATTGCCTAGTTCAAATCTGTATTTTTTTTGCTAGAGAATTATTTCCCAAACACACACACACATTAATATATATATATATATATATATATATATATATATATATATATATATATATATATATATATATATATATACATACATATATACATAGTACAGACCAAAAGTTTGGACACCCCATCTCATTCAAAGAGTTTTCTTTATTTTCATGACTATGAAAATTGTAGAGTCACACCGAAGGCATTAAAACTATGAATTAACACATGTGGAACTATATACATAACAAAAAAGCGTGAAACAACTGAAAATATATGTCATATTCTAGGTTCTTCAAAGTAGCCACCTTTTGCAGCAGACACATCTCTAGAACAACTGTTAAGAGGAGACTGTGTGAATCAGGCCTTCATGGTAGAATATCTGCTAGGAAACCACTGCTAAAGAAAGGCAACAAGCAGAAGAGACTTGTTTGGGCTAAAGAACACAAGGAATGGACATTAGACCAGTGGAAATCTGTGCTTTGGTCTGATGAGTCCAAATTTGAGATCTTTGGTTCCAACCACCGTGTCTTTGTGCAACGCAGAAAAGGTGAACGGATGGACTCTACATGCCTGGTTCCCACCCTGAAGCATGGAGGAGGGGGTGTGATGGTGTGGGGGTGCTTTGCTGGTGACACTCTTGGGGATTTATTCAAAATTGAAGGCATATGGAACCAGCATGGCTACCACAGCATCTTGCAGCGGCATGCTATTCCATACGGTTTGCGTTTAGTTGGACCATCATTAATTTTTTAACAGGACAATGACCCCAAACACACCTCCAGGCTGTGTAAGGGCTATTTGACCAAGAAGGAGAGTGATGGGGTGCTGCGCCAGATGACCTGGCCTCCACAGTCACTGGACCTAAACCCAATCGAGATGGTTTGGGGTGAGCTGGACCGCAGAGTGAAGGCAAAAGGGCCAACAAGTGCTAAGCATCTCTGGGAACTCCTTCAAGACTGTTGGAAGACCATTTCAGTTGACTACCTCTTGAAGCTCATCAAGAGAATGCCAAGAGTGTGCAAAGCAGTAATCAAAGCAAAAGGTGGCTACTTTGAAGAACCTAGAATATGACATATTTTCAGTTGTTTCACACCTTTTTGTTATGTATATAATTCCACATGTGTTAATTCATAGTTTTGATGCCTTCAGTGTGAATCTACAATTTTCATAATGAAAATAAAGAACTCTCTTTGAATAAGAAGGTGTGTCCAAACTTTTGGTCTGTACTGTATGTGTGTGTATATATATATATATATATATATATATATATATATATATATATATATATATATATATATATATACACACACACACACATTTTATTTATTTTTATATATGTGTGTGTGTGTGTGTGTGTGTGTGCGTGTATTAGCAGATACCCTATAGAATAAAATTGCGATCTTTGCAATATTTTATGTCACATGGTTTTTGCTCAGCGGTCATTCAAACACATTTTTTTTGTGGGGAAAAAATACACTTTACCCACTTCCTGGCGAGGCAATTTTTTGCAATATGGCACTGCATCGCTTTAACTGACAATTGCATGATCGTGTGACACTGTGACCAGTGACAATATTACATTAATCGGTGCTATAAAAAAAAGGAACTGATCAATGTATAAAATGACACTGGCAGAGAAGGGGTTAACCCCTTAATCGCCCCTATTAACTGTGTTCTCTGGGTGTGTTCTAATTGTTGCGGGGGGGGGGTCAGCCTGGAACACCAGAGAGATCTAGAGATCTCCATGTCCCCTGTCACAACGGGGATCCACCTTGTTTATACCGTGATCGTGGGTTGGCGGCAGACAGAGTCCGCCGTACCCGTGGGTGTGCTCCCGCTATATCACATGCACCGATGTACACCTACACCGACTTGCGATATCCAGCCACCTTACTGCAGTATAACTGCGGTAGGTGGTCAAAAAGTGGTTCATGAACTGAAAAAAAACCCAGTAAAGTTAGCCCAATTGTTTTGTATAATGTGAAAGATAATGTTACATCGTGAGAGAATCGTGATCTTTATTTTAAGCAAAAAAAATTGTGATTCTGATTTTATCCATAATCGGGCAGCTCTAATGTAAACCAAAAATTTGACTCGAGTGGTTAAGTGGATGGAACGACCTGATGGAACCACCTGACCCATTTTTGTTTGTTTTTTGGGGGAAAAAATGAAACAACTGATGAAACAAACTTAAGGCATGTGTGAAAGGGGGCCCAAGGCCTGTCAGTTTTTTCAGGTAAGCCTGAATGAAAGCTGCATTTACCTCTATTGAGCAACTATGTCATGACATCCGACCCGCTCCGCTAAATCCAGACGAACAGAAACCCTATTTTCAAAACATCTGGCGGATCGGAAGAAAACGGACAGGCGGTCCGTTTTAATCTGATCTCCCCCTAGAGGTGAGCAGGGCTCTGACAGGTCCGTCTCTGCACAGTGAGCAGAGATGGACCTGTCATTCGCTGGGTCAGCAGGGATCATCGGATCGATCCCTGCTGAACAAGCGGACTCCGTGAAAACAAGCCCCTTTCACACATGCTGTGTTTTTCATTAATCCATTGACGGATGAAAAACTGACATTTAGGTCTGGTTCACATTGGGTATGATTTGGTACAATTTGAGATGCGACATGTCAAATCGCATCTCAAATCGGAGGCATTTGCCGGCAATGTGTGGCATTTGCCTAATCTGTGTGACGCCGCATTTGCGGCGCTGCACCGATTTCAAAAAGTAGTTCCTGTACTACTTTTTGCGATTTCGGGCCGTGATTTACATTGACACCTGCGCAGAAACCTGCACAGATGTCTCTGAAATCCCAGCCGAAATCGGGACTGCCAGCGGGAGTGAAATTGTGCGAGTTCAGCTGAACTCGTATGGCATCACTCCCGCAGCCCAGTGTGAAACTACACTAAGGGCCCTTTCACACTGGTGCGTTTTTCCCGCGGTAAATATAGCGCTATTAAAACGTCCCCCACGCCCCCCTCTATTGAAATGAATTGAAAACGCGGCAAACACGCGGTAAAATCGTGGCAAAATATTGGTGTTTTTCCCGCGGTTAAAATCGCGACAAAACATCGCGATTTTACCGCGTTATACCGTGTTTTTACAGCGTTTTTACCGCGTTTTTACAGCGTTTTTACAGCGTTTTTTAATTAATTTCAATGGAGAGGGGCATGGGGAGCGTTTTATGAGCATTTTAAGCGTGGCAAAAATGCGTCAAAAACGCACCAGTGTGAAAGGGCCCTAATGCATTATGGAAAAACTGATGTAAATGAAGGGTGGAGAAAAAACAGGTAGAAAAAAAATGTATGGTTAAAAAAAAAACCTGAATGGTGTAAAAGGACCCTAAAACGAAATCGAATTTTGCTGACAAAATTAACACTGATACACACACAGCATCTTTTCACTCAATCAGTGGGCTGAATGAAAAAAAAAGTCTCAGATTCTCGCATCCACTAAAGCAGTGTGGATGCAAGAATTTCCCCTGCTGCGCTACTGTATTAGGACAGTGGGGACTCATCACCTGTCAGAACACACTGATCAGCACTGCAGCTGATCGGTTGCTGTTTTTTTCAGCAGGATTGTTCGACAAAAGCCAGTCCAACGATGATTTTCTGTTGAACAGAGAAGGCTAAACCACAAAAATGTGTCCGGTTCAGCAGGCCTGCATGTCCCCGGCTTAGGGCTCATCCACACTGCAGCTCAAAAAAAACAAGCTGCTTTTACAGGCATTTGTGCTTTTATTTCCGATGCTCGAAACTTCTATCAAAAACATGAGTTTGATGGGGAGGTGGCGGTTTCTGCCTGTAAACTTCTGCCATAGTGTACATGGATACATTGGGGTTGAAAACAGGAGAGTGCAAAATCTGGTGCAACTCCGCTTCCAGGTTTTATTGTCAAAGCATAATTGCACAAGCTGTATGGATACCATGCACCACTACACCAAATTTTGCACTTCAGTTTTAGTAAATGTGTGCTATTGGCCAACATGAAGGGGAGTGTTTTTAGGCAAAAAAAAATTAAAAATGCCTGTAGGAGCAGCTTCTTTAAGCTGCAGTGTGGATAAGGCCTAAAAGTACTCTACTCAATATGGCTCATTTTCTATGGGGATTGGGGAGTTGTAGTGTGACCCATATAAAAATATCCTAGTTTTGCATCTGAAAAGTGAAGATCTAGCATTTGTAAACGCCTTTAGAAAGTCTACACACAAAACCTTTTTATTTACTACACACAAAACCTTCTAGTTAGGGGCACAGTTTTCCACACTAAAATAGGTGCAGCCATTCTGCAAACATTTTCTTGTTCCTCATTACACGCTTGCCAAGTTTCAAGTGATAAGAGATCTATCTTTGTACTCCTTACAGTGAGAATTAGCACTGCTAAGCCACAATGCAGTCAAAAACTGATCAAATAACATATGTGGAGGTATTTAAATAGAAGACTTATATAAAATATAAGTCCCACCTAAAACTATAAAATACCATGCAAACAAACGTACAAGAACTTATCAGATACTAATAAAAAATCTGCAACAATAATTATTCTAACCATGTAGTAACATGTACACTGCAGTGGATAAACGTTTGTTTAGGAGAATTTGGGCATTTTTTTCAGCAGCCCCTGAACGCTCCTCTATGTTATTTTACTGGCATATAGAGGGAGACTTTCCTTCATTGAAGGCATTTGGAGGGTCTACTGACATGTAAAATGCATTATCAAATACGATTCTAAACACTCATGAACGCCGGAAAAATGCTCACGATCCGAAAATTGGTGGAAAAATATCCCTTTCGAAGCGATCAAACAATATTCAGCTCGTTAGTACAGAGCTTTCGAGAGCCGATTACGACAGTTCATCTGCTCGGATAAACACGAAAAATTCTAGTATGATACCAGAATGTACGATTTTAATCAGTACAGTTGTCGTCTGAAAATAACATAGAGATGCATTACAACACGTGACATCACTTCCGTTTTTTTATTCTGTCGTCCGATTTTCAGATCATGTGTATGGGCTATTACAGTTACACACAGAAACATACGGTAATTTGCACACACAAAAAAAAACACGCCTAAACTAGTTGCTTACACACACACCAAAGAAAGAAAAATAATGCTGTATAGCATATGCAACTAATTAGGACAACTGAACAAAATTCACAAATAAGTCTGTATATTGCTCATGAAAACCAATGACTGCGTACAAAAATGAACTCAAAAGGTAATCACAATAGAAGAATTTTGAGAGTATGAGAATGCAAAATTCAATTTGATCACCACCCTTATCTGCGTTTCAAGCAATAAAAAGGAATCTCCAGTAGATTTTTGCTTATTTTATGTAGCCTTAGGCACAAAGTCAAAGAAATCTCTGACATTTGGTTGGATATGTACACAGTCTCCCAATGAAGCATACTGCAGTACACACACATGGATATCCTGTTATAAACAATAAAAATAACTATATTTAACTTGTATTTTTTTTTTTTTTTACATAAACTCTCACTGCCTATATACAGTTTATATTCAGAATGTTTTTCTATTCATGTCTATAGGTGTCTGCCTCAACATTGGGACTATAGAACAGTGATGGCGAACCTTTTCGAGCCTGAGTTCCCCATTTGCAACAAAAAAAAAAAAAAACTTATTTCAGAGTGCCAACATCCATTGCCATGCAGCACATCTCCGTCACACTGTAAACTTCTAGCACATATTATGTATTGGGATTCAGTTCACACCTCTGTTGTCCAGCCACATCATATCAGTGAACTACAGCACATTATACATTGCCATGTATCCTCCTCACCATGCATCACATCCATCCATCCATGCAGCTCATGGTGCCCTTTCCTCTCCATCACACATCTGGTCCCCCCCTCTGCAACTCACCACCCCCTCCCTCCTCTGCTGTGGTACAGCAGTGTTACTCATGTTGCCCATCTTGCTCCCTCTGCCCATACACACCTCTCCTGCTATCACCATAGCACAGAACATGGTCGCGTGGCATGGCTCATCAACGGCCGCTCTAAATGAAGCTGAGTGAGGTGATTGGCCACCCTTGCTGCCAGTCTGTGAGTCAGGCCCACATTGCTTTTTCCACTTAGTCAAAGTGCTGTGTGATGAGGAGGAGGTAGGTAGGTGGTGCCAGGACAGTGCGGGGGACACTGGGTGCTTTGTCCTAGTTAAGTGTGAGGAGCCTTTGAGTGCCCGGAGCTTCTGTGTGCCTACAGAGTTTAGGCCGATACGTATTCTTCTACATATTTTTGGTAAAACAAAAAATTGCAATAAGCGTTTATCAGTTGGTTTGCGCAAAATTTATAGCATTTACAAAATAGGGGATAGTTTTATTGCATTTTTTTTAATTGTTTTTTTTACTACTAATGGCGGTGATCAGCGATTTTTTGTGTGACTGCGACATTATGGCGGACACTTCGGACAATTTTCACAGCAAAAAATGAGTTAACCACAAGGGGGCACTGAAGGGGTTTTGTGTGACCCAATATGTGTTTACAACTGTAGGGGGGTGTGGCTGTAGGCGTGATGTCATCGATTGTGTATTCCTATAAAAGGGATCACACGATCGATGACGCCGCCGCAGTGAAGAACCGGGAAGCTGTGTTTACACACAGCTCTCCCCGTTCTTCAGCTCCGGGGACCGATCGCGGGACTCCAGCGGCGATCGAGTCCGCGACCCACGACTGGGCACTAGCAGAGGACGCAGTGGCGTAACAACCAGGGGGGCAGGGGGTGCATCTGCCCCGGGCGCTGAGCTGAGGGGGGCGCCAGCGACCGGCAGCTCTGCGGATAGTATAGTGAGCGGCTCCACCACTAAGCGCACAGCCCCCCGCCGGTACCTCCCAGCGGCCGGCACGGGCACGCCTGGAAGGATGCAGGGGATGCCCTGTTTGGCATAACACCGTCACGCGCTGCGGAGGCTCCAAGATGGCGACGCGCTCTGCACTCTAGCGGCGCCTGCAGGGACTCCCGCTCAGCCAAGCAAGTAAGCGTCGCTGGGATGTGATGCAGGGAGAGAATGGTTTAGCAGAGGCAGAGTGTGTGCTGGGGAAGACCTGGGACAGGCTGCCTGTCCCAAGTCTTACCCAGCGCACACCCTGCCTCTGCCACAGGGTGAGGCTGGGACTCCGCTGGAGTAGAGTGTTGGCCCGGCCCGGTCCATAGCTTAATAGGGAGCTCCACACTGCAGCCCTGATATCATGTTTATATAAGGGGGGGGGGGGGGGCGGGAAAAAAAATCTGCCCCGGGCGCCCATGACTCTGGTTACGCCACTGAGAGGACGTACCTGTACGTGCATGTGCCCAGCCGTGCCATTCTGCCGATGTAAATGTGCAGGAGGCGGTCCTTAAGCAGTTAACTGTAATTGGCACTCAGCAGTAGGGGCTTTTTCATACCAGCTTGCAGGCATTGTGCACTGTATAAAATGTGCAATTACATTGTATCTTACGGTTTATTTATTTTTTAGAATGATAAAGGTTTCGATTACAGGAAGCTGTGATCACTGTTCTGTCACTAGGAAGGCTGTGGAAATGCTTGTTTACATCAGCATTTCCTCGTTTTTCCTCACCCCAACACGATCGTGGGTATGCCTGCGGGCACGTGTCCACAATGCTGCTTCTTAAAGGGGACTTATATATACGTCGGCAAACAGTTAAAATGTTTTTTTTCTTTCCCTGAATTTTTCACTTCCCGTTTCTCCTCAGTAAGCTTGCCCCCATCATACGAGCCGTTTTGGCTGGGGGTTAGTCAGCTAGAACACCTTACTGAGGAGGAACAGGAAGTGAGAATTTCAGAAAAAGAAAACAAAGGAAAACATTTTTAGAAGGGAAATTAAAGGAAAAGGTAAGTGGACCAACAATGCACTAGCTTAAAGGAACCTATTTAGAAAATAAAAAACAAACCTTTACAACCCCTTTAAGTGGTCATTTTTACTTTTTATTTTTACACTGTCCCTTTAAAAAAAAATGGATCACTTTTATTCCTATTATAAGGCATGTTTAAAAAAGATCTCACATTTACACTTAACCACATCCAGACCGCCTTACGACTTTATACGGCGGCACTTTAAAGATGGATATCTCGGTAAGGGCAGCAGCTGCTGCCACAACCGAGATATCCATCTTTAGTGTGAGCAGTCCTAACGGCGGTCTATTCGCCGCAAGATCGCCGTTATGCCCTTTAAAGCGGCGGAGGCGATCGTGTCCACTCGTCTGCTGTGGGGATGCGAGTGAGGGAAATATGTCCCTCACTCGTCCCCATAGCTCTACTGGGCGGAAGTGACGTCAAAACGTCAGTCCCGCCCAGCGTCTTAAAGAAACATTTATTTTTTTTTGTCATTTAAAAAAATGACAGTTTCAATTCTTTTTTTTTTGCATTTTAGTCTAAATATGAGATCTGAGGTCTTTTTGACCCCAGATCTCATATGTAAGAGGACCTGTCATGCTTTTTTCTATTACAAGGGATGTTTACATTCCTTGTAATAGGAATAAAAGTGATCAATTTTTTTTTTTGCCAGTGTCAAAAATAATAAAATATATATATAAAAAAATGTTTTAAAGTGCCCTGTCCCGACGAGCTCGCCCGCAGAAGCGAACGCATACGTGAGTAGCACCTGCATATGAAAACGGTGTTCAAACCACACAAGTGAGGTATCGCCGCGATCGTTAGAGTGAGAGCAATAAGACCTCCTCTGTATCTCAAAAAATGCAACCTGTAGAATTTTTTAAACGTCGCCTATCAAGATTTTTAAGGGTAAAAGTTTGACGCCATGCCACGAGCGGGCGCAATTTGTAAGCGTGACATGTTGGGTATCATTTTACTCGGCGTAACATTATCTTTCACAATAAATAAAAAAATTAGGCCAAATTTATTGCTGTCTTATTTTTTAATTAAAAAAAGTGAATTTTTTCCAAAAAAAAGTGCGCTTGTAGGACCGCTGCGCAAATATGGTGTGACAAAAAGTATTGCAATGATCGCCATTTTATTCTGTAGGGTGTTAGAAAAAAATATATATAATAATAGGGGGCTTTAAGTAATTTTCTAGCAAAAAAAAACTGTTTTAGTCTCGTAAACACCGAATCTGAAAAACAGGCTCGGGGCTTAAAGGGGTAGTTCCCCCAAAAACCTTTTTTTTTAACATTTATTCAGGCTCGTTATGTCAAGGGGAATCAGGTTTTTTTTTATTAGAAATGAAGCAGAACTTACCGTTTTAGAGATGCATCGTCTCCGACGCTTCCGGGTATGGGCTCCGACTATAGGCGTGCCTATTTGATTGACAGGCTTCCGAGGTCGCATACATCGCGTCACGATTTTCCGAAAGTAGCCGAACGACGGTGCGCAGGCGCAGTATAGAGCCGCACCGTCGCTCGGCTTCTTTCGGCTACTCGTGACGCGATGTATGCGACCGTCGGAGGCCTGTCAATCAAATAGGCACGCCCAGACCAGACGATCATACCCGGAAGCGACGGAGACGATGCATCTGTAAAACGGTAAGTATTGCTTCGTTTCTAATAAAAAACCACCCGATTCCCCTTGACATAACGAGCCTCAATCAATGGTAAAAAAAGGTTTTTGGGGGAATTACCCCTTTAAGTGGTTAAAACAATGTTTTTTTACTTTGTGCTATAATCATTTTTTTATTTTTTAAACGTGTCCCTCTTTTTTAGTCTGTTTTAGTCTTGTAAATACCAAATCTGAAAAACACCCACGGTACTGAAGTGGTTAAATGCCTTTAAGGCCATTGGGTGGAGGTGAAGTTTGACGTTGCTTCCATCATCCAACGTCACTGAGTCGAGTGGGGCCCCATCATTCCATCCCTCGACAGTGCCTCTGAGGGGGAAAGCATTGGATTGTCTCCACTGCTACCAATGGCTCCAGTAAGCAGTTGAGATGACCAGAATGTGGCCGGAGGGGTGTGGGGGGTCACCTTTCCCGTCGCCAATAATAGTGACCTCGTAGAAAATACTGTATGCCACGAGACAAATTTTATCCCAAAGCGGACCGCCCGCCATCAAAGTACCGACATATAACCAAGGCCAGAAGTGGTTAAGGAGGCTGGATTTTTTAGAGAATGCATTAGGATTAAAACACCTTAATGAATACAAAGTGTAGCTCGCACCCAGCCCCCCTCCCCCTCCTCACAGGATCATATGAGGGAGAGATCTGTGGCTGGTGGATCTCCGCTTTAAAAAAAACGAATCAAAAAAGCTGTATTATATGCTATTCATACTCGGTCACTATGGGGATTTGTTTTCTGTATTCTGCAAAAACCCTGGTTGATCCTGCTGTTCGCCATCTCCCACTTCTATCCATGTCTCCACTGCAGTTGGGGGATTTGGCAGAGGAGCGTTGGCAAGCTAGTGCACATGACCAGGTTTCAGAGTATTTTCTACCCTGAGCATTTTTTCCCTATCAAACCTGAGCAGCCCATGCAACTAGAAAGTCACATGTGGGCGTACACTGTGATAAATGACAGCCCACTCACTCCCACCATCCTCCATGTCCACTAAACACAGCGGAGGTGGGATATTACATGAAGACACAGGCTGGAGAGGCGTGACACAGCCTATGACTGGCAGAAATAAGTAATTTTCTAGCAAAAAAACTAAAAAATATGTTTTTAACCACTTCAGCCCCGGACCATATTGCTGTCCAAAGACCAGAGCACTTTTTGCAATTCGGCACTGCGTCGCTTTAACTGACAATTGCACGGTCATGCGACGTGGCTCCCAAACAAAATTGGCGTCCTTTTTTTCCCACAAATAGAGCTTTCTTTTGGTGGTATTTGATCATCTCTGCGGTTTTTATTTTTTGCGCTATAAACAAAAACAAAGCGACTATTTTAAAAAAAATGCAATATTTTTTACTTTTTTCTGTAATAAATATCCCCCAAAAATATATATAAAAAAAAAAAAAATTTCCTCAGTTTAGGCCGATACGTATTCTTCTACATATTTTTCGTAAAAAAAATCGCAATTAGCGTTTATTGATTGGTTTGCGCAAAAGTTATAGCGTTTACAAAATAGGGGGTAGTTTTATGGCATTTTTATTATTATTATTTTTTTTACTAGTAATGGCGGCGATCAGCGTTTTTTTTCAGTACTGCGACCTTATGGCGGACACTTCGGACACTTGACACATTTTTGGGACCATTGGCATTTTTTTTAGCGATCAATGCTATAAAAATGCATTGGATTACTATAAAAATGCCATTGGCAGTGAAGGGGTTAACACTAGGGGGCGGGGAAGGGGTTAAGTGTGTTCCTATTCGTGTTCTAACTGTATGGGGGGGTGGACTTACTAGGGGGAATCACTGATCTTCCGTTCATACATTGTATGAACAGAAAATCAGCGTTTCCCCCGCTGACAGGAACGAGCGCTGTGTGTTTACACACACAGCTCCCGTTCCCCGCTCTGTAACGAGCGATCGCGTGTGCCCGGCGGCGATTGTGCCCGCCGGGCACACGCACGGGACTCGGGGGCGAGCGCGTGCGGGCCGCTGGCGGCGCGCGCGCGCCCCCAAGTGGCCGTCGAAGGTGGCGACGTAGAGCGGCTGGTCGGCGGCGGCTGGTCGGCAAGCGGTTAACTTGTAAACAACAAATCTCAGAAAGAGGCTTAATGCCGCGTACACACGATCATTTTTTGGGTTCTAAAAAAATGATGTTTTTTTTAATGAGATTAAAAACGATTGTGTGTAGGCTTCAAAACATTTTTCGGGTTCTAAAAAATGGCCAAAAAAAATTCGAACATGCTCTATTTTTTTAACAACGTTTTTAACGTTGTGGTTTTTCGGGCTGTAAAAAATGGTCGTGTGTGGGCTTTAACGATGTGAACAATTTGCGCATGCTCAGAAGCAAGTTATGAGACGGGAGCGTTCATTCTGGTAAAACTACCGTTCGTAATGGAGTAAGCACATTCATCACGCTGTAACAGACAGAAAAGCGTGAATCGTCTTTTACTAACACAAAATCATGTGTGTAGGCAAGGAGGTTTTAATGATCAAGTTGAAAAAAACTTTTTTTTTCTAGAGCCTGAAAAACGTAATTTTTTAGAACCTGAAAAATGATCGTGTGTACGCGGCATAAGAGTTCTTAAGTGGTTAGGGTAAATAAACCTTCAGCCTTTACAACCACCAAGTTGAGGCAGTTAAGGCATTTCAAGTCACATTATAACACTGAGCTGAGCAATTAAACATCACTGGCTGAAAATGACATGGAAAAGCTCAAACCAAACAACATTATAAAAAAAAATGATGAATTATGAATGTTCACAGTTATGCACATGAGCTGAACAAACTGACTAATAATGACTCATGACCTGAATTGTGAATGTTCACAGTTATGCACATGAGCTGAACAAACTGACTAATAATGACTCAGTTCTAATCCAGATCTAAAGGTGTCACACCATATGCAATGGTCTGCACTGAACAATCTGCCTCATGCCCTTTTAGTTAAGTTCACACAATATGCTGCAATTGCGTGTGCATGGGAAAAAATAAAAAGTAGGACACGCTTAATTTTTGTACAGCGCAGTGTATAGCGACACACTACAACATATCAAAAATGTATGAATGAAACAATGCAATATATCAAAAAGAAAACAGCATGTTATGTCATAATAATCTTTCCACTGCTCTTTCAGCAGCGGTCACCTGTTATGCTGATGTATAACACATGCTGATGGTGTTACTGGACCCTTAGGCCTCTTACACACAGATCAGTTTTTCTTCAGGTTTTTCTTTTCAGTTTACCAAAACTATGTAGTACAAGGGCCTGCCTGATTGCATACAAATTGAGACTCTTGAGGTTTGACCTCATATTAGATGGGTTTGGTAAACTGAAAAGAAAAACCTGAAGAAAAACTGATCTGTGTGTAAGAGGCCTTAAGGAGAAGTCCACTTTTTAAAGAAATAACAAATGCAAAGTTTTTGCAGGAATTTTTTTTTTCTAATTTGCCATTTTTTTTGCAGAAGCCTGGAAAAAATTGCAGATCACAGGTGCCATGCAGGACTCCTAAATGCCGCCAGTGCAAGCTGCATGGCCATTCATTGTACAGGCAGGCTGTTTCACACAGACAAGAAGAATCAATGAACTACCAGAGCACTCTTAACCACTTCCCGCCCGGCCAATAGCAGATTTACGGCCGGGAAGTGGTTATGAAATCGTGACTAGCCGTTCTCAAACGTCTAGCACGATTTCAATGCCGCGCGCGCCCGTGGGGGCGCGCAGCTCGGCGATCGGTGATGCGGGGTGTCAGTCTGACACCCTGCACCTCCGATCTCGGTAACGAGTCTCCGGCGGAGCCTCGTTACCACGTGATCAGCCGTGTCCAATCACGGCTGATCACGATGTAAACAGGAAGAGCCGCCGACGGCTCTTCCTCACTCGCGTCTGACAGACGCGAGTACAGGAGAGCCGATCATCGGCTCTCCTGACAGGGGGGGTTCGCGCTGATTGTTTATCAGCGCAGCTCGCCACACGGACCACCAGGGAGTGCCCACACTGAACTTTACTGATGGCCATTGATCCATCAGTGCCCACCTGCCCCCATCAGTGCAGTGCCAACCTCTGCCACCTATCAGTGCCCACCTCTGCCACCTATCAGTGCCCACCTCTGCCACCTATCAGTGCCCACCTCTGCCACCTATCAGTGCCCACCTCTGCCACCTATCAGTGCCCACCTCTGCCACCTATCAGTGCCCAGTGCTGCCTATGAGTGCCCATCAGTGCTGCCTATGAGTGCCCATCAGTGCCGCCCATGAGTGCCCATCAGTGCCGCCCATGAGTGCCCATCAGTGCCGCCCATGAGTGCCCATCAGTGCCGCCCATGAGTGCCCATCAGTGCCGCCCATGAGTGCCCATCAGTGCCGCCCATGAGTGCCCATCAGTGCCGCCCATGAGTGCCCATCAGTGCCGCCCATGAGTGCCCATCAGTGCCGCCCATGAGTGCCCATCAGTGCCCATCAGTGCCGCCCATGAGTGCCCATCAGTGCCGCCCATGAGTGCCCATCAGTGCCGCCCATGAGTGCCCATCAGTGCCGCCCATGAGTGCCCATCAGTGCCGCCCATGAGTGCCCATCAGTGCCGCCCATGAGTGCCCATCAGTGCCGCCCATGAGTGCCCATCAGTGCCCCATACCAGCGCCGCCCATCAGTGCTTCCTAATCGGTGCCCATCAGAACTACCTCATCGGTGCCCATCAGTGCCACCATATCAGTGCCCGTAATTGAAAGAGAAAACATACTCATTTACAAAAAAATTAACAGAAAAAAATAAAAACTTTATTTTTTTTTCAAAATCTTCGCTCTATTTTATTTATTTTATTTTTTTTAAAAAATCGCAGAGGTGATCAAATACCACCAAAAGAAAGCTCTATTTGTGGGGAAAAAAGGACGCCAATTTTGTTTGGGTGCAGTGTAGCATGACCGCGCAATTGTCATTCAAATTGCGACAGTGCTGAAAGCTGAAAATTGGCTTGGGCGGGAAGGTGCGTAAGTGCCTGGTATGGAAGTGGTTAACAGTGCCACGGTAGTTTTTTAAGAACTACAAGCCACAAAGGTTGTTGGTACTTGTAGTTTTCACATTCACAGAACTCTAAGCGAGTGACACAGCCAGGCAGGATAAGCCTATTTTTGTAAAAATTGCGACAGCGAGCAGAGGGATAAGATCCCCACTCACTGTCACAATGGGGGAGGGGGGGGGCTGGTGCTACATTAACATATTACAATGAGGCCATTAGTACTTGGTAGTGCTGCTCCAGGCTGAGGTGTAGAGCCCCATTGGCACTCAGGAAAGCAGGGATGCAAGCCCAAGACCCCTTTCACACTGGGTCCCTTTGCCGCCACTATAACGCTAAAAATAGTAAAACCGCCCCGCTAGCGGCCGAATAGCGCCACCAAATTGGCTGTAAAGCGCTTTACGCCGACGCCGCCCCCACCCCAGTGTGAAAGGGGCCTAAGAATAACTCAGTGAGCAATGATCATTTAAGCATAAAACCTGCCGCTCACTATAGCCGGTCCTAGTATGGATATAGTCATGTGCAAGCCTCAGTCAATGGCGCTTTTAAGGCCAGCACCCTGCCATGTTTTGCCCCACTACCTATGATTAAGCCCCCGAAGGTTGGGGCGAAATATGTCAGGGGACGTGGCCCGAGGCGCAGCATTGACTGAGGTTCTCACATGTATACATCCATACTAGGACCAGCTATAGTAAGCGGCGGTTTCACGATTAAATGTTACACCCCGAATATGGGTGTAACATGTTACAAAAGGTAAACTTAGCCTAAGTGGTATAGTTTGGTACACAATGTTAAAATTGTGTCTCTAGTTCAAGCTCAAGTTGTGGATTCTACAAATGCCAAGTATTACACTAAAGCATACGTGTTACAATCTGACGATCATCATATTTATCAACAATTATGGAGTTTAAAGACATAACTAAACAATCCATTCAGTTTAAACTCAGGGCAAACCTTGATCTAAAAATTGTACAACCGGAATTTAATATATGTAGCCAGCCTTATAGTATTAATAGATACCAAACCTTACTTATCCAGCAGTGACTAGCATAACTATCATTTTAAACTGGAAAAAAAAATAAAAAAACAACTAAAAAATCTTACATTTCTAAATGACACAAACGCATTTGAAAATTGACCACATATAGGACTCTTGATCCCTATCAGAGTGATAAGATTTCCACTGCAACCAGCTATTCAAATATTTACCCCATTAGTTTCTGCTAACTGGAACACATAAAACAGCTGTTTGTTGATCTACAAACTAGAGCAGAAACATTAGGTGCCTGGTTACCTGCAACTAACAGCAAAACCACCATTTTAGTTTACACAAGCATTCATAGCTGTTTTTCTGTCTTACCTGGCTGTGAGTGTAAACCAAGAGGTGTGGGAAAATACTTTGCTGTGCAAAATGGCGGCAATTGACCTGTGGATGGAATAAGGCGCCCACCAGCTGCTCCAGAGGAAACACGGCCAGGCTCCAGTGGCAGCCCTAAGGGGGGCATGTTGACAAATTCTCGGCCATCCATCTTTACACAGAATCCTTGAACCGGACCATGATTCAAAGCCTACCTAAAATAAACAAACATTTTCATTCAATTAGAATTCAATTCTCAGCAAGCTTTTACTGTGTTTGTATTTTTTTGTCTGCAGGTACTGAAGAAGCTATTGAAGAACACAATCATCACATGAATGGCAGAACAGCCAGTTCTAGCTTCCAATAATATCTTTAGTGTGCTTCCTATGGAAATATACGTCAAACCCCTATACGTGTCAAAATGTGCAATATATGTTCAAACTTTCACTGGATCTTTGCAAAGTATAATAGTGCGACAATCTAAAACACAACAAAATAACAAGGGCACATGCAAATAATTACAGTGATGAGTTTCAATATGCTATCGGTGTCAGGAGCCATTTTTTCCTAGCAAACATTCTATTGTAAATTGGACCTGCATCATACAACATACCATTGAGTACACTGTAATGTCAACATTTTTAAGAATCCCAACGAACCCTATTATGTAGAAAGGATTACAGCCACGAAAACAGAGCATGGACTGAGAAGTAAAAATATTAGGAATAATTAGGAAACACGTAGAATTTGATGCAAAATACTCAGCACGTAATACAAACTCATTCTGAGCTTTCCTTGTAAAGTGTAGCATGCCAAAAAAATCCATATATTCTTAAAGAAAGCACACAACTGTGAAAAGTCACATTTGTGTAACATGACCTCTATTTTGGTGTAAACCCATGAAAATATCAAAGCAGCTGATCTTGTATAATCGTTTTACAACAAATACTACACACATAGGAACAAGACACTGCTACAATAATCATAGCTCACATCACATAAAATTGTGGATTCCAGGGAACAAAAAATCAGCATATTACTCCAATGCTCTATTTCTGTACAATGCCAAGATGCTTGTGTAGGTGGGCGGAAGGGGCAACATACAGGAATATTACATAGCAGCGTAACAGTGTTTTATCTATACAGACATTTCAACAAACACATGTGTTGAACCTAATGCAAAAAGATACATTGGCACTCATTTTGTACATATATCTATATCGGGTATTTAGTACTCATGAGTTAATGTTTGTGTATCTATATTGAGTATATTGCCTGGTAATTTGAGATTTATACAGCCATATATTTGGGTATTTAGCATTCATTAGATCATTTTTATATGTCTAAACTGGATATTTAGCTGAGAGTATTTGATGCTTATACATCAATATTTGGGTATTTAGTAGACATTATTTGAGGTTAATAGTTACATAGCTGGGTATTTATGTTCATTAGTTGATGTTTATATATCAATAATGGATATTTAGTAATCGTTATTTGATGTTTGTGTATCAATTATTCTCTGGTAATTTGAGGTTTATACAGATATATATTTGGGTATTTAGCATTCAGTAGTTGATCTATATATAGGGTATTTAGCAGTGATTATTTGATGTTTATACATTTATATGTTTGGGTATTTAGCATTCATTCGTTGATGTTTATATATCAATATTGGATATGCAATACTCGTTATTTGATGTGAATAGATCCATATTGGGTATTTAGTACTCATTTGAGTTTTGTGTATCTAAATTGATTTTTTCTTGGTAGTTTTGATATTAGCATTCATTGTGATAGGTTTACATATCAATATTGGATATTTATTATTTACTGCTCATTATTTGATGTTTGTGTATCTATATTGAATAACCTGTGTTTGAGGTTTATGCATCTACAGTATATCTGGGCATTTAGCAGTGGATATTTGAGATATAAATGTATTAGGTAGTCACTCTTCATTGTGCATTTATCTATTTAGGGTATCTAATATGTTTATTTTGAAGTAAATGCCCCTTTAACCAAAAGGTCAGTGCTATCAATAATATAAAAATAAATAATCAACATACATTAGTTTATATTATATACACCCAATTCTCATAAGAAGATACATCTTGAAACAGGGCATTATTCCACCCCAAATTCAAAATTGTAATGCTGCTGTACATATATCTATAGTGGTCATTTAGCAGGCATTTAGTGTACATGTATCTATAGTGGGCATTTATATATATATATATATATATATATATATAAATAAAGGGGTGTGTGTATATCTCTATAGTGATTTATTTAGTGCACGTGTCTCTATAGGGGAGTATTTAGTGTGTGTGTGTGTGTGTGTGTGTATATATATATATATATATTTATAGATATGTAGTGTACATATATTTATAGTGTGTATTTAGTATACATATATCTATAGAGGAGTAGTGTGTGTGTGTATATATATATATATACACACACATACACATATATATAGGGATATGTAGTGTACATATATTTATAGTGGGTCTTTAGTATACATATATCTATAGGGGAGTATTTTTAGTGTACATATATCTATAGGGGAGTATTTTTAGTGTACATATATCTATAGGGGAGTATTTAGCCATCACCATTTGCAGGTATCCATGTATATTGAGTATTTATTAGCAGTGAGAATTGTGTAATATATAGAAGTGTATATAAAACACATGCACATGACTTTTAGGTATGTTGAATAGAAATGTGAAGCCCCTTACACAAATTGATGGTAGAAGGGTGGTATTTTCTTGCCAGCACAGGCCTGGATGATGAGAGAAGTGATGGGGGTGAACAGTTGGTCCCCTCGGACGGTAAGTAGCCCCTATGTAGAGGGTGTCGCACAGGCCGGCGGTGTAGTAGGAGAAGTTCCCGTGCACTGTGTGCTGTAAATATGGCTGAATGTGTCCCCTGACCCCCGCAGTGTACAGCCCGCACTCCCCTCTCCTTCATCAATATGGAGTCTCGGTTTTACCTCGGTGTGGATTGGCGCAGTTCCTTCCCTCAGAGAGCTGCCATCCTCTGGGAAGCCCGAATCAATCCACTCCCCGCTAATACACTCTCATGGTCGGTCCCTCATTGACTGAGGAGCACGATAAAAGAAAACCCCCCCACAGATCGGCCATGTATAATCCAGTGAGCGGACGTGTCAGCTTGGTGCAGAACTCCAACTCCGAACTGACGCAGATCCTTCACTACCTCAACAGCGAACCGCCACCGAGAGCGTTCACTAGAACTGAAACAAGCATTGTGTTCATGGCCCCGCCCCCTGGCACGACCCGCCCCGCGGCCAGGAGCCACCTTATGGTTGGTCGGCGCGGCTGCCAGTCAGCGGCCTGTAAACACCTTGGCTCTCAGCCATTTCCATTAAGTCAGTTATGGAGTAAGAACTGTTCTGGTTTCAAGGCTCCCCGCGAGAGGCTGAATGGTATGAAGTGGCGGTGAGAATGTTTGCAGGGAAGTTTCCAGGCTCCCCCGGGCCTTACGTATGTTTGCAGTAGGTACAATTGAATTGTTTTTAGTTCCTAATGCTGCCAGCTCTGTGTGTAGTCGGCTCTGCGCTCCGCTGACCCCCGGGACCCCTCAGCAATGCGGCCTTTGTGCACGGCTGGCTTTTCCCAGGAATTGAATTCACCGGGAGAAGAATTCAGAAGAGATAAGGAACCTTCCATCCACTGCTCAACATTGCTGAGGAGCCCGACAACCTCTCTACCCAACTGCACCGAAGGGCTCGCTGCTGGCCTCACTGCTACAATGTAACATTGCTACTTTGTCATACGGCCTTATGTGGGTGTGCGCTGATCGGTTCCGTGCATTTAGAACGCTTTTTTTCCTCCACAAATTACAACTCACATGCAAACGTCACATTTATACAGAAATACAGCCCGGACAGGGTTTCAAGGCGCCCCAGCCAAACCCAGTAAGGCGGTTTCAAGACGCCCAGGCTGTTGCGGACTCGGAGCAGGGGGGTGCAAAATGTCAGAGAGCAGAGAAATAGACTGTATATGAGGAAAAAGATACTGTATAGAAAGAGAAAATAATATTGTATAGAGAGCTACAGAAATATACTACATAGGAGGAGGAAAAGATACAGTATAGAGAGATTCAGATAGATACTGTATAGGAGGAGGAAAATGATACTGTATAGAAAGAGATAAAGATACTGTATAGAGAACTACAGTAAGATACTATATAGGAGGAGGAAAAATATACAGTATAGAAAGATACTATATAGAAAGAGAAAAAAATATTGTATAGAAAGAGGAAAAATACTGCATAGAGAGCTACAGAAAGATACTGTACAGAAAGAGAAAAAATATACCGTATAGAGGGCTACAGAAAAACTATATAGGAGGAAAAAATACTGTATAGAGAACTACAGAAAGATACTGTATAAAAGAAGGAGAAAATACCATATAGAAAGAACCTTGTATATACAGAAATCCCATGTAGAAAAATATACCGTAATTTTTTTTTTTACAATATACTATATAGAAAGATACTGTAAAAATATACTATATAGGAAGTGCCTATATAAAAGACGCTGTGTAAAAAAATATCCTATGTAGTAAGATCCTGTATAGATAGATATAGACAGATACTGTATTGAAAGAGCCTTGTATAAAATATATAAAAAGATTCTGTGTAGACATATATTGTAAAGAAAGGTAAAAATATACTATATAGAAAGATATAGGAAATTCCTGTATAAAAGATATAGACGGATTCTGTGTAGAAAAAAAATGTACTATAAAAAAAAAAAAGATAAAAATTCTTACGCTATAGAAAGATACTGTATAGTAAGATCCCATTTAGAAGCATAACAGCAAATACCATATAGAAAGATACGGTAAAGGAAGTGTATAAAGATCCCATATCGAAGGGTATAGTAAGATGCCATATAGGAAGATATAGGAGCCATGCATGAATGAGATCATTAACGGATGAAAACCGCACTACTAACACCCACTGGATGGGGAGGATGGAGGGGTGGGGGACTACAAACATCGAATAAATTGTATGGAAGGGGATGATTTAAAACAAGTGAGATTTTGCCCACATTCCAAATTTACAGCTAAAGATTGAACCTGAAATCTGATTATTACATGAGAATTTCCATTTTCCTTTGCTTCAGTTTCTATTAATCTGCCAAGTTCCTTTAGAAATGATTTATATCGGTAACCTGACCTATTTAGCATGGCCTACACATTATGCAGAAAAAAGACCATTGTTTGCATTATTTTTCTATGTGCCTGCTAATTTAATTTTCACATTACTTTTTTTTGTGTAATTATTATTTAAATTACAGACTCTTGGGCTGGTTTACTAAAGGAGTTGTGAATTTTCACTCAAAGTGTAGCCGTGTTCAGTTTAACTATATAATAATGTGCACTTTCCAGGAAAGTCCCACACCTATAAGCTCTGTCCTGGTAATGCCGTGTTCTGAAGTGTGTCCTGAAATCACATCGCCCCTTATTGGAGTTACTGCTATTGGGGCACTCATGCTTTCTCACTCCTGAGCTGACTCTGTATGTCCAGAAGACACACACAGCTTGTCTCTGCTCTGCCCCACTCCCACCTTACTGGCTGTGATTGACAATGGCCCCTGCTGCTGTGTCTGATCCAATGAGAAAGAAAGCCTCTGCTCTTGTCACATCACTGGATCAAGATCATTCTCAGGTAATTATTTATGGGGGCTATAGGGGAAGCTGCTTGCAGATTTTTAAAGTGTTAGTAAACCCGCAACAGTTAAATCAGTCTATATATGCAGTAAAGCATTCCTATTATACTCGCTATGAACACCTATGCGATTCTGTTGTGGACCAAAAAAAGGGTTCCTGTGCGTGTTTGGTCCAAATGAGATGCGATTTCAGCCATACAGTTTGTATGGCTGAAATTGCATCACACAGACGTCGCATGTGATCTGAACAGCAATGCGGTGCGAATCACAGGAATGCAGAGTGTACAGTGGTGGGTAGTACATGCGGGATGGTGTCAGGATTGTGGCTAGTGTCAGATATTTTTTTTATTTTACAATTTTAATTCAATTTATTTTATCAAAAGGTTTTTGGAGACCAGTGGATTTTTTTTTTTTTTTTTTTCATAAATTTTTACAATTCAATTTTTTTACAATTTATTTTTGTACATTGAAGAGAGGGTGTCAGTTGTCGGTGTCAATTAAAATATATATTTTCATTTTTATGTTTTTATTTTATGTTCTTTATGTTCTTTTTTTTTTCATAGTCATATTGTGTCAGTATTTTTTTTTTTTTTTTTAATCTTCTTTTTTTTTCTACAATTATTTTTTTTAATATTCATTGCAGTTTTATTTTTTATGAGCTCTGTTGGGGGGCTTTGGTGAGATGTCAGGGGTCAAAACAGACCCCTGACATCTCCCCCTTGAGACAGAGAACGGGAGTGAGGTCACAGATTCCCCACTCCCTTTCTCACACTGAAGATGAATGGAGGGAAGACAGCGTCTCCCCTCCATTCATAAACTGAAGCACAGGAACACAGGTTACTCTGCTCGGTTATCGCAAGACATAGAAATAGCGTTCGGTAACGAACGCTCTCTCTATGTCCCATTCGGAAAAGACCGGTAAATGACTTTTATACCGGTCCTTTCCTCCGCTCTCCATCCTTACAGATTAACCCCCCCCCCCCCAGCCCACGAGAGAGGAGGGGAGCCGGCTGCGGGGGATGAGGGGGGGGACGCGTAGGAGGAAGACACATCGGGCGGATAAGGTGGAGAGAAGGGGGGACATAGAAGAAGGTGAGGGGAGTTGGTGGAGGAGAACACTAAGGCTATCGGTACAGCAGAGGGACAGCCGTGAGCACCGATTTCTCTGCATGGCTTTAGCTCAGCCGCTTCTCCTTCTTTCCTTCCCCTGGCTTTCTGCCGAAAAGATATTCAGCGGGATCCGTGCTCACAGCTGTCCTCGCCACACTTTTCACTCCGGCCAGGCGCGAGTGTAGAGGTGGGCAGAGAGTCTGGAGATGTCATGACTCCGCCCACCGAGCGCCGTACCTCAGGCCCGCCCACTGAATCCACAATTTTACGAGGTTCCAAATAAAGAAGGGGGAGATATTTGAAAGTCAAGGATACATGCAGGAGGCATGTATATCCTTATAGATATGCCATTACTCAAAAAGATGAGAGTGGGTTTACATACACTTTAACCCTTTTGCTACCAGGCCCTGTGCTCCAATTTGTACAATTTGCAATTTTTCCTTTGCTTTTTTTTTTGGTAAACATTTGCACAAATATAGGGGGGCCTTAAAAATCAGTAGCACCTTTTTTTTTATTTTACTGGTCCTATGCTTTCAGAAAATATATGGTTTGGGGTGGGGGTCTTTCACACATTTTTAATACTGTAAGGGGGAAATGAAAGCCTTCAGATTTTTGGAGAAAAACTTATAGCTTTCTGATTTTGTAAAAGACCCCCCAAACCATATATTTTCTGAAAGCACATGACAGTAGAATAAAAAGAAGGTGCTACTGATCTTTAAGGTTCCACAATTTTTTGTGCAAATGTTTATCAAATCAATATTTTTGCTAAAAAGCCATTAAAATCATAATTGGCAAATAAATACACAGCAAATATTACAAAATTAAACTAAACCCCTACTAAATATAAAAGCTTAACCTGTACAGAGTTAATAAATAACAAATATTTGTAAAAATGGTGAGAATCGAACGTACGCAAAAATGTAAATATACAAATTTCTCCAAAAATCTGAAGGCTTTCATTTCCCCCTTACAGTATTAAAAATTTGTGAAAATTTCTGCTAAATTACTACTAAAGCATCGTTCACATAGTAAAGCGTACGCCCATGGAGGGCCATGTTTAGATGCACAGGTGTTGCAGTCTGTGCATGCAGTCCCATTTATGTCCATTTGAAAGCAAAGGCAGCAAGGGCATAGCTGCTGCTGCTGCTTCCAATCTGACATCCGTGTGGATGTAGGTACATGACCCTGAACGCAGGCAGTGTGAGCTCAGAGACATGCATTCGGCCCTACATAGATTTAAAATTGGAAGTAATGGCTCTGTTCGTGCAGTTGCTGCATCCCAAATTACATCAGTGGGACTGCCTGCACGGAGATGCACAGAACACCTGTGCATCCCTGTTAAAGCTATGCTGTGTATTCTCTGTGTGAGCAAGGCCTTAGGCCCCTTTCTGCCTGTCCGTATTTCAGGCGGGCCCAATCAGTTCTCTATGGAGAGGCTGATGTAAATGGCGTGTGTTAGTTTACACCCGCCTGCATCCGATCCGGTCCAGTCTGCTAAAAAAAGATGGGGATCTGACAGGCGGTCTATTTCCATCTGACCGCCCAATAGAGAATGTCATCCGCCCGATCAGCAGACAGATCCCCCCCCCCCCCTAATCTGAGCAGGCAGAGTTGCTTGAAAAAGTCCACTCCATGTGAAAATGTTTTATGCAGAATTAAGTTCTGAAAAGAAGCACTGGAAGTCTACGGAACTCCCCACGTTGAAGGAGTGGCTTGCCCATATGGGTGGCACTATCCATTTAGAAAAACTGATTTATCAACATAGGGGTAAAAGTGGTAAATTTGATAAGCTGTGGGGCCCATGGCTAAGTGTTACCGGACTTGCCCCCATTGGATCTGGTATATGACCGACTGTTTTCCCAGAGTATATGTGGTTTCTATAATTTCTTAGGTGGGGGGGGAATGTTCCTTTTATCTGAAGTAAAGAGTGGGTTGCCATTGTTCTTGTTGATTGTGTGTAATACGCTACTGCTATCTGTGTGTCGGTACTGATTGCTCTTTTGTCTTTGTTTTGCTCTGAACCATGTCTGTACAAATACCTTTTGTGCTCAATAAATACGTTTTTACTTGATAAAAAAAAAAAAAAAAAAAAAAAAGTTCTGAAAAAATATATATACAATATTAACATAATCGGTGCACCATATCAATGCACCAGACCCTAGTACAGTGAAAACAGAAGAAAAACATCTGGAACGCATCAAATGCACCTCAACGCCTCAAAAGTGCATTTAAACACACATGCAGAAACACATCTGGACTGATTTAGATGCAGTCCACTTTTATCTGTATCAAATACACATGCACAGCCTTTTTCCATGGATTCCTAGAAATAAAATGAATGAATTGATGGGCAGTGCATGAGGCGTGGTTAACCTCCACTGCACAGGTGTGACATGGGTGTGGTCTGACTTGTAATGAAATCAGTATTTGCATAGTATATGTGCTGCAGGTGAGGGCTGAGGCTCTGGAATAAGAAGCAGACACATCTCACTGACAATATTTCTGCCTGTCATTATCCTGTAAGGTTCCAGTACAATATTAACCCCGCCGGCAAAATGTCTTCCACCACTAGGCGTGCATGGAACAGGTGCACTTTGCTGACAGCTGACACACCCTTCCCCCTAACCCCACTTCTCTTACCAAAACATTTGTTTTTGGTTGGACACGCTGACCCAATTTACATACAGAGCACCACACAGCCAATAGCAGCGTGCCCGCTCTCTCCCCATTCCGCTGACACGGGATGACGCGGTGAAGGATGTGGACTGGTGAAGGAGATGGCAAGATGCCTGTGGCAAATAACTGGCGCTTGGAGGGAGGGGTGCGGGAGTTTGTCTGTGTGTGGGAGGCAGCTGCGCGAGGTGAGACTTGGGAGGATGGATTGGGTGGGCTTTTTTTTCGTGTGGGGTAACAGTTTTTTGGCTGCCTCAGGCCTGGGCCTAGTCGGTCTAGGCCATCACACAGCACTGGGTGTGGGGGCTGATTTGACTGGCGGGGGGGGGGGGGACGTGGGCCCAACCAAGCCCCATGCAGCACCTAAAGCTGGTGGGAGCCCAGTGGAGGGATGCCAGCTTCTAAAAGTAATCAGTGCTGGGGGGATGAAGGATAGGAAGGGAGAGGGGGGGCAATTTTAGGTGGGAGGGGGGGCATTCACACTTCAGGATAATAACTCTGATCAGCTAGTTGTAATTCGCTGATCAGAGTTATAGAATTGTTTAGCAGATCATTGACCACCTGCAGGCACTTCTGTAGGTGTGTACGGACTTGGCAGTAAAAGGGTTAAAGGCTAAATCGTCTGATTTCCCCATACTCCCCGTGACAACGGGCTGGATATCTTGTTCCCACACCCGCTTTCCTAATTAAAAACAGAATGATCTTGCAGGGCCCACATGGCCACGTCATTCATTCACAGTTTCCTAAAAGGACTACACACCAGATGTCTTTTTAGATGAAACGTGTCAGTACGTGCCCTGCTGATGCAGTTGCGTTGCCCATACTGTCCATTACAAACAAATGTTTTTTCATCTAAATGTGAGTGTTTTTTTTTTTTGTTCACACTGCCTGACTACATGAGAAAGACTGCTCATCTTGTTGGTTACATCTGCAAAATGTCTATCTGCGCTATCCATTGGAGAGAGGGATCATCTTCCACTTTGGTCTGAAGTACAAGCGTGGATGTCCCATGTATTGGTGTCTACACCTTAAGCTTTGTCGACTTATTGAGCGTATGCCCTGAGTCCATTCACTGTGGTAGGCCTTCTCACAACCGGGCTAATAACAGAGGAACCCCTACAAGACTTAGCTCTTAAAAAGAGATAACAAAATACTGCAGATATATGTGCCCAGCTCAAATTTAATGAATCGGGTTTACATCCACTTTAAGGCTCTGGGGGCCATATGGAAGCTGCAGGGTGGGTGGCATGGGGGATGGAGATGCTGCACAAGATAGTGGTGTGCACAATGTGGAGGTCGGCAGAGGGAAGCTACACAAGTTGAGGGGGGTGTCGGAGTGCACAAGATGAGGGGGAGGATGGGAAAGCTGCAGAAGGTGAGAGGGGAAGGAGTAGTTGCACAAGGTGGGGGTGTGGTAAAGGAGGACAGGGGGGGGGGGCATGGGGAGGCTGCACATGGAGTGGCAAGAGGAGGACAGGCAGCTTTTCCTCAGGCTTTGTTTTTTTCTGTTCCACAGTGGCCCTGAACTGCTGCGTTGGTTGCTCCAGGGGGCCTGCCGGGCCAGCCAATGTCGGCTAACCCTATGTTCACATCTATGTGATTTCCCTGCAGTTTCTGCACACACACTGTATTTTTTTTATGCATTGGGTGCCATTCAGAATGAATGGCAACCCTGCATGTTTACTCACAGCAGCGTGTTTTTACTGCGGTTGGTTGCGGATGCCCTCAGGTGTCAAGCCTAAGTGAGACCCAACAATAACAGCTGTGTGATCACATGCCCCCGTGTGCTCCCTTTGCCCCAAACTTAGTACCAAGAACTTAGTGCATTTAAAACTGTTGGACTTTCGCTCACTTATTACAATTTTAAATGTACAAAGTTCTTAGGGATCCTAAGCAGGTTAATAGATAAAAGCTGAGAAGCAGACCAGTGTGTAAACCTGTCGTGCATCTGTAAAGATTCACAGGGCTATATAAGAGAAGGAGTTTTGTATTTTTTTTTATTGGAGAACCAACTTTATTGATAAGTATATGCATGGTACATAAATCGATATAAGCCAACGTGACCAAAACAATAGTACATACATGAACACATTGAAGTATCTGTGTGACATAAGGTTAAATACCCAATGGTAGTGGAGCCGGTACACAATAAAGAAGAAAAGGGGGAAAAAATGGAGGGGGGGAATGAGGAATAAACATATCAAGTACACGTTTCACCATCCGCCAACCATCGGTTCCAGACGTTCTCATACTCGAGCGGACACCCTCTATGTACATAGATAAGTTTCTTATATATAAGAGTGTCGTTAACCTCTTTTTTCCCCAGCACTGGATTATAGGGGGCAGGGCCTGCATCCAATTACGGGCCACAACTTTTCTCTCCAAGAATAGCATTTCATGTAAAAAGGTACGCAGGGGTTTGTCAGCGTCTATTTCTGTCAACAGGCCAAGCAGGCACATGTTTGGGTTTAGAGTAGCAGGGGAGCTCATCTGGTCATGCAGGAAGCATATCACCTGCATCCAGTATTCTTGAATAGTTGGTCAGGACTATATGAGATGGTAGAAGGAGCCTGGGGTATGGTCGCATAGGCCTGGATGGTCGCATGTACATGGATTGTACATGGGTTTGAAACTTGCTATTCTCTGAGGAGTCAGATACGTCCTATGTATAATATACAACTCCGTGAGTCGTTCTGACAGTTTGAGGAGAACTTTTTTTTTTCACGTCCTCCAAAATTTCATCCTAATCCTCATCCTCAATTAGTCCAACATCCACCTCCTATCTAGTCTTGGCAGCATAGGCCAAGGCTGTGGTACTAGGGAGAAGGATGGCGGAGTATAGGGTGGAGATTATTATTATTATTCAGGATTTATATAGCGCCAACAGTTTTTCGCAGTGCTCAGGGAAGACAGTACAGTCACAATACAAATTCATACAGGAGGGATCTGAGGGCCCTGCTCGTTAGAGCTTACAATCTAGAAGGGAGGGCTTGGTTGGCTCAGTACCCATGACTGTGTCTACTATGGAGGGGGTTGCCAGGGACGGGTTGGAAACTGTGTCTGTATAGTGTGGCGGAGTTGTAAATACCTAAAGAAAAGGCAACTGGGGAGGTAAATTTCATCCTTTAGCATTTGGAATGTTTTAAGCCCTGTAGTGGTCATGATCTAGTGTATGTATAAGATCCCATAGCGTATCCACACCGGAGCGTGGACTTGTGGGGTCCCGAGTTTTTGTAGTGCCATCAGGGTGGTGTGTCAACATGTCTGCCTTGTGTTGGGAGGGATGTCTTGCCAATGGGGCTCTGAGGACTGACTGAAGTGGGGTATGGGCTGGGTCATTAGGATGTCCACAGAGCAGTATCTGGTATCTTGGTTGCTAGTTTTTGTCAAAATTATAGAAATGGGACAGTTGGGAGGCAAGATAATAGTCCTGAAAATCTGTAAGAGCAGCTCCTGCCAATGTCACTGGGTTCCTTTAGAATTCTCCAAGATAATTTGTGTCTGCTATGACCCCATATAAAGGAATTAGGAATAGATTCAATTATATTGATGTTTTTGGGGTATATACAGGGGAGCATGCCAGACCAAATAGAGTATCTTTGGGAGGAGTATCATTTTGACTAAGCTGACGCGTTCCATAACACCCAGGGGTAGTATGGTCCAAGTCTGTGTCTTGGTCTTGATCAGGGTATACAGGAGTTCAATGTTCAATAATGTGTAGTCTGTGAGTGATCTGGTGACTTGTACACCAAGGTACTTGATCAAGGAGACCCTTGGAAGAGCTAGAGGAGGGGACGTGAACGAGGGGGGGGGAATGGTCAATCAGAAGGATCTGGGATTTAGACCAGTTAATACTCTGACCCGGATGGCCGCCCATATGTTATTTGGAGTGGAGGGCTGTTACAAGTGAGGGACCCGAGTCCGCCAAGTATAGGAGCATGTCATCGGCATACATCCCAAACTTTTCTTCCAGGTTCCCCATCTTTAGACCTCGGATGCTAGTGTCTGCATGGACCATGATGGCCAACGGCTCCACAGCCAACGCATACAGCATGGGGGAAAAGGGGGCAGCCTTGTCGGTTCCCTCTCTCCAGCGGGAATTGGTTGGAAAGCCAACCGTTCACGAACACCTTGGCCTTTGGGGACTGATATAGGAGCTGGACCCAGCGAATAAAGTTGGGGGCCAAATCCCGAGAGGGACTTCCACAGGTTATTCTACTCGGCATCCAGAGCCACCACGACCCTCGAGCCGATTTCATCACGGGACCCCTGAATGTTCATGAATAGGCGGCGAATATTCATAGCTGTGTTTTTCCCTGGCATAAAGCCTGTTTGGTCAGGATGGATAAATGACAGACTAGCCTGGTTAAAGTGGGAGGCTAGAATCTTATCTAGTATTTTAACGTCTACCTGTAGCAAGGTAATGAGTCTATACGATTCCGGGTATTTAGGGTCCTTACTGGGCTTGGGGATTACTACAAGTTGGGCCTCTCTCATAGATGGGGGTAGAACTCCTGAATCAAATATGGATTTGTACAGGTCATAGAGTTTAGGGGTTAGAAGGTGGCATATAATTCAAGAGGTAAGCCGTCCGATCCTGGGGCCTTAGATGTGGCCAAACAGGAGATAGCCTAGGAAATGTCCTCCTTAGTAAAAGGGGCCTCAAGCTGGTCATTAGTCAATCTAGGGAATTTAACTCCCGCCAAGTAGTCCCAATCTACCAAATTCCTCCGCCACTTGTGGATCAGTGATGTCATTCCCCTGCCGGTCGGTCATGGACACCACCACCGAGGGACGCAAATCCAAATGGGCAAGTTACACAAGTAGTTTGCCCAATCTTTCTCCATACTCGCTGGACCATTTCAGCAGACATATCCGATCGTGTGTACGGGCTAGCGGACATGTTTTCCCAGCGGATGAATTTCAAAGCATGCTTTGAAATTTGGCCGCCGGAGACATGTCCGTCGGATATGTCCGCTTGTGAGTACACTCACCAGCGGACTGAAAGTATTTTACTTCCTGGAGTGGCGGCGTTAACGTCACCGCCACGTCACCGCGTCCTCAGCCCGAGGGGATTTTTGTCCATTGATGTGTACAGGCCATCGGACCAAAATCCGATGAGACATGTCTGCTGGAAACGGTCGGACATGTTTGAGCGGACATGTCTCATCGTGTGTACGCGGCCTTACACCCTTTGTTTAAAGAAAAATTGTGTGTTTCTTTAGCCTTCTCAATGTGCAATTGGGAGACCTGTCACGTCTGAATCTTAAGATTTTTAGCAGTGCTGGGCGAGGGGTCCCGATGGAACGCCTCCTCCAGCACCTGTATATGTTCTGTAGCCTGTTGGACATAATACGTTTCGACGATCGTTTAAGTCTGTTGATGCGAGTGGAAATCAGGGAATGGGCGTGGAGCCTAAACATCTCCCACACCATGTCATACGTGGCTGAGTCCCTGTTGGCTGTAAAATAGTATTGCAATTCCACGGGTATGTCATCCTGGTCCTGCAGAGCAATCAGACAAAATGGGTTTAGGCACCAAGAAGGAGCAGGGGAGACCTTCAGGAGCTGGATCGTGATCCAGTAAAGGGCGTGATCTGAGAGCACTCTCGGAGCAAAGCCCACCTCTTCCAGTTTAGGTATCAGGGACTTTGAAATGAAAATGAAATCAATTTGTGACATTATGCTTTGGCTGGCTGAAAAGCACGAGAAGACTTTGTGGACTCGACCATTGCATGCCATGCAAAGCTTTGCGTGGTACAGCATAGCGTATTTAAGGTGTTAAGGAGTGTGGCGGTGCCGCTTAACATCTTGGAACCTAGACCGTTACTGTTGTACCTCATTGGAGAAGTCTGGGAAGACTGCCACATGTGTGTTTGTATGGGGGATATTTCCCTTATCTCTGGTCAGGCGGAGTATCTTGCTGCAGTCTTTAGAGTTAAGAAATTTTGCTATCAGGGTACGTGGTGGAGGGATTCGATGGGCTCTCTCCACTGCGAACATTACCCGAGAATGCATCCCTGCCAAAACTTGATGTCAGGGAGGTTTTCAAGGAAGCTCGCCGGATCGTTGCCCTCAGCAGTCTCAGGAAGGCCGATGAAGCAGAGATTACATCTCCGGAGGAGATTTTCCACGTTGTTCTTTTTCGCGCTAATCTGTTGTAGCCAACGGCGTACGTCGTCAGTGGCATGTTGCAGGGGGTGCAAGATATCTTCAAGATATCTTCTGCTCTACTAATACGGGTCTCCGTCTCCGCCACGTGGTCCTGGAGGGTAGAAAGGTCCTGCCGGATAAGAGACACATTGATTTTGACCTCCTCAACTTTGGTGGTGAGCTTGCTCTGGCACAGGGCGATAGCATCAAGTACTTTGTTACTGACCGCCACGGAGTGTTCCGTGTCCGAGGAAGTGCCGGTGCCATCCCTGGCCTGTTGGTCTTCTTCAAGCCAGTGGTATTTGGCTAGCTTTTTGGCCTCGGAAGCCTTTTTTGACATACTGCAGCAGTGGTTGGGAGGATCCCCGAGTGTACCAATATGGCTGCTGCTTTCTAGGCCGGATCCTCTATGTCCCCCTTCCCTCCATTGTTTAGGGGTGACCCAATGTGAACTGCAGGCAGCGACTGGGTAGCTGTGCTGTCCGGTGGCTGTAGCAGGAGGAACCTGGGCTCGGGGCGGTCAGGAAGTCCTGTGATACTTACCTAGGCCGTCGCTGGATGGAGCAAGATGGCCACCACTCCGGGAATTAGGCCGGAGCCGCAGTCTGTCCACAGAGCAGCTGCAGGATGAGGAGGCACCGCGGTAGTGGCTTCAGGCAGTCCAGAAGCTGTTCTAGGAGGGGATTGAACACAGGACAGTCAGGGAGGCCAGCAGAGCTTCCTGGGGCCGCCGTCGGGTGGAGCAAGGTGGCCGCCGCTCCGGGAACTAGGCCGAAGCCGCGGCCTGTCCTAAGGCAGATGCAGGACTGTGAAGCCCTACGATGGTGGCCTCGGGCGGCGTTCTAGCATGCTGGCAGGCTGCAGGGACTGTGGAGGAAGCAGGACAGGTCCCCGGGTGTAGAGGATGGCAGAAACCGAGCAGGATTCAGGCAGGATGTCAGAAAGAGGAGTATGGGCAAGCGGAACTCGCACTACATGCAACCTACTAAATTGCTCTCCATGCCATGCCCCGGAGTTTTGTCATTTGAAAAAAAAAAGCCTTCTAACTGTTTTAGCTGGCTCCTATAATCAAAGCAAATTTGTCGAGCCCTGAAGTTCATCTTTTAGAAAAAATAATAAATGCACAATTTTTTTGCAGGTAAAAAAATTTGTGATTATTATAATTTTTTAGGAGGATGCAGAGCATTACACTCAAGATCAGCAGATCTTGGGTGCATTATTACGGTCCTGCAGACTCTCAGGATAGCTGTCTGCTCTTACCTCATATGGGAAGGCAGTTACCTGAGTAGGAAAATCAACATGAGTGCTCATCAGTGCCCTTGCAGCTCATTAAAAACTATAAGCTGTCAGCCGCGATGTCTGATGGTACTTGTAGGCATTTATTCACAGGAAACAGTGAATGAATGATGTGGCCCTGTGGACAGAGCCCTGCACTGCAACACAGTTTTCAAATTATGATGGGTGTAGGGAGACAATCCCTGCCTGCTGTCACAGAGAAGGGGGAGTGGCTGCAGATGCTTGAACATGTTACATGCTCCACCCAAAATACAGATGGAACAAGTAACCTGTTCCAAAGGTGAACCTATCCTTTAACAGAACTTTAGGACTTGTATGAAATATTGGGGGCAGTATCAGATGTCTGTAGCCAGCTTGTCAAAGGCGGTCACCTTTTCTTTTTCTTTTAATTTCAGTTTTGCTTGCATGATTAGATGATGGAAGTCAGCAGTGCTTCTACGCCTTCGCTAAGCTTTGGACAAACTTTTCTTGCAAAATTACAATTGCATTTACAAAGTGAACAGCCTTATTGCCTTCAATAAAGCTGGGTATAAACGTACCAAAAGTTGGCTGGTTCAGCCCAGAGGCTGAATGAAAACAAAATTCAACATGTATACCCAGAAGATAAACATCCCTTCAACCAAATTAGTGCGTAGAACAGTAAAGCCTTCTTTAAACAGGAGGTACTGTATTTACATGTTTCATTCCTTCACATATCCCAAAAATGTAAGGATTATTCCTTATTTTAGCACACTAGGCAGAGATCTGCAAATCTTCGCTTTTTGACCACTGTCCAGATGCACATTCAGACCCGTTGGTGTAAAGTGAAAACATAGCCTAATATTATACAGATATATATTTAAAACTGCATTAGGATCTTATAGGTCTATGGAAACCATGGCCTTTATGGAGTTCAAAATCCTTGTCTACCAATAAGCATTCTCAAAAAGCTCTCAGATGGTACCAGGCAAACCAGTGCTCTTACAAGTCACACTTTTCTTGAGCAAATTGCACCTGGTTCTGTAACATGACACACTGCCCTTATAGAAAACAGTGGCTTGCTATCACTATTTTAATGATATGGATAGATCCAAGGAGAAATGTAATGTTTATTTTTCTAATATTAGCCAGGGATGGAGATGCGATTTTCAGGAGTTTAACAGAGTGCCTCCACAGATCTACCACCAACAGTTAATTTATGCATTGTCATTTTTTGACTAGCTGACCCAGTTTGATGTGGTCCGCACCTATTTTGGTGGTATTTTGGTTTGGCAGGCATGTATTGGTTTCACCCCTGTTTTTTTGTCTTTCCAGTGCTCTAATTTGCCAGACCAACTATAGATAGGGGCAGGTCTAGGTTTCCATCTGCTCCCTGTCTATTAATTAGCACACCTGTGCTCCTCCTTTGGAGGCTATAAAAATCATAGTTAGGACTGCAGTTACACAGAGTGCCTTGACGCTTGGCCTGCAGCTTCCCAGGTATTTGCAAATCTCTGCAACTAAACCTCTGTTTTAATTACACACAGTTAGACAGTTTAATTTGGTTTGTGCTTCTTGGTTTGGTATTTTTGAGCCTGGTCATTATGGAATTTTTTTTTTTTTCCATATATATACTTAATCGCATTTCGCTAATCGCATCTCATTTAAAGTCCCAACCCTCCATTTTTTACACCCTTACAGGGATGGAGGCCTGTGGTGGTGCATACCACATGCCTCATACAAAGTCCCAACCCCTCTTTATTTTTCTAGGAGAAATGTACTAAAGACACTGTCGGGATCAATTTACACATGTCTATTTTTCTGCAGTAATACTTATGCAATTTACTGCATTAAAATACATTACAAATATAAATCAAATTCATTACAATGTGGCCAGCTCAGATCTATGCACTGTAGTTTAGAACAATTTGTAACTGCATGCCGGAAAATGTATATATGTATATATCATGTCCTCCAAACTATATAATGTAGTGTGTTTTTCTACTGTACACACTTGTTTGTTATATTTTTGTATTGTAAAACTCAATAAAAATGTACAATAAAAATGTACATATCATGCAATGTATCTCATGCACATAAGTGAAGACAAGTGGACTGCTATAGCAACACATGCATAGAGTGTCTGACAATGCCAATAAACAGACCCCCGGCACAAATGAAATGTCGACAGGAATTTCATTGATATGCAAAAAGCTCCATCGTTTTCCTCGTTCTCTTAAATCAGTGTGTAGTGGTTGGTGCAGAAATCTGAAACTCCACTTCACAAATCAAGAGTATGAAATGCCATTCCTCCCTACTGGAGGTTGCAGAGACTTAGTTTAATTAGAACATTAATTAGGAACTGTTATACCAACCATACTGTATAGTTTATCTTTTATTTTGATGATGTTAAAGTTGAGCTTTTAGTGAAGTCTATATAGTTTATTTGGACAAATCTGGTCAAAACAAACTATTTGGTTCAGAATGCAGCAGCTGTTAGCTGTGTGAACTGTATGAAGCCTAAGTTACATCCAGTGTAAGGATATGTGTTTCGGCAGTGAGACGGGGACGAGAACTTCCTGTCCTGCACCCAAAACAAAATCCAGTTGCACTGGGCACTGCTCAGCCATTCACAGGGAGCTTTGTATGAGTCAGAGTATGACATCACCTGCCCGCTTCACCTTCTTAGCCTGAGGCGGCGTACACACGACCAAGAAACTGGTCGGGCGAAACGCATCGTTTTCCCCGTCGAGTTCCTAGTTCGGCAGTTAAAAAACTAGTCGAGCCAAATTTTCCCATTGCCCAACGAGGAAATAGAGAACATGCTCTCTTTTTGGCTCGACGAGTTTCCCGATGGGTTACTCGGCGAAAAGTGTAGACACGACCGGTTTTCTCGGCAGAATACGTCTCCCATCAAGTTTCTTGCTGGATTCTGCCGAGAAAACCGGTCGTGTGTACGCCGCCTGAGAAAGCTTGTATTTATTCATAAAATACAACTCAATTTTTTATTTTATTTTTGGAAGCAGGGCAGAGAGTTCTCATCCCTCTGCCAAAATACAGCACTCCCAGTCGTTGCAGCTGTTAGTGAAGGTAATAGTTTGTGTGGACCAGCTTGGTCAAAGCAAACTATTTAATCTTCACTAAAAGCTGGAGGTCAGCCTTTACAAGGTATAAATGCCCGTTGATCCTGACAATTAATATGTCTTCATCCCATATCGTGAGAATGCTAAACAGCCTGCAGTTAAATCTGGATTCCACCAGCAATTTTTTTTTTTAAAGTCAGCAGCTACTAACACTGTAGCTGCTGACTTTTAATAAGGATACTTACCTGTCCTAGGCACCCATGCTCATGGACCCCAATGGCATTTGCTCGGTCTTGGCGCCTCCATCCTGACTAAGGGAAACAGGCAGTGAAACCTTATGGCTTCACTGCCTGTTTCATACTGTGCATGCACGACTAGCACGGTGCTTTGTGAATGGGCGGCTGCCTCCTGGGATACACACAGTTCTCAGAAGGCAGCGCACCCCATTCACCAGAAGACACAGTCACGGAGGATGAGGAAGAAGACGACCGCGGTGGAGGAAGAGGCAGAAGAGCTACTTCCGCATAGCAACATCCCCTTCTGGTGAGTATAATTTTTTTATTTTTCAAATGTACAACATTGTCCCTGTTTGCAACCATAAGAACTACAGTGTTGCGTTAAAATTAATGCTGAGGTGAAGGGCTATACTAGTTGTGACCTCAGAAACCCCTGCTCCTCAATGCCCATCAGCACTGACCACGCTTGCCTCCACCTCTAAGCATTGTATATAACCTAGTGTAGCTGCTTAACATGAGTAGAAGAACAGGCATGGTTTCGTAAGCATTACAGCAGGGCACCTGCATCACAATAAAGTGAAACATCGAATGAAGATGTCTGCAGCCCCTATGATAACACGGGCAAAGAAGAGGAATTCTTTACTTATAGGTAAAGGTAAGCAAACAAACTGGGAAATGTCTATATAGGGGAAGGGGATGTGTCAGTGAGAACTTTACAGGCCTTAACATTTTACCCCCCCCCCCCCACCAAGCTGCCTACAGTACGTGCCTTAAATGGGCTTTTATGCTCATGGTTGGGAATAATGGGCTCTGAATCTTTCTGCAAGTGTTATTAACTTCACAGTGCTGACCTCTGTCAGGGTATCAGTGGCTCCAGCGGCCGATCCGTGCCACGACGCATGCCCGTGCGCGGCGCGCGCATGCGCGCCTCTGCGTTCCAGCATGGTTCTGCATCACGGCGCGTGTGTGTGCGCGCACACGCGCGCGTACGTCTGCGCGCGCATCCACTCGCACGTCCACCAATCAAGTTCCAGCCCGGCCTATTTAAACCAGCCCCAGACGCATGGCGGGTTGCTGGTTTGTTATCAGCTATCCTGCTTAGTGCCTTGTCTACCTGAAAGCTTGTGACCTATTGACCCGGATCGGACCTGACTTCTCCACGCCTTCTCCTGCACTTGACCCTCGGCTTGTCTCATCGTTTCTGCTGCTGTCTGTACCCCTTGACCTCCGGCTTGCACCATTGGACCTTCTGCCTTCTCCAATCCCTGAACCATTGGCTTGCATCTCGGATCTGCTTACCGTCCTGACCTGAACTGACTCTCTGCCTAATAAACTTTATTGCTCCTAGGATCACTATCCATGCCTGCTGCGATCCTGTCCTGTGATCAGAAGCCAAGTCTTCAGAGATCTCCTATCAGCACAACACCTTCCGCTGGTAGCCGAAGCCCCTTTGTGCCCTTCCCCGCTGTCTCCACCTCCAGGGGGTGAAGTGCACAGAGCCGCAAAGGCAGCCGCCCTCGGCATCTCGGCCTCGGTGAGTACTTATCCTAACAGTCCTGACAACCTCATCGAGAAGCTGTCCTACCAGCCTCTTGTTGTCAGCTGTCAGTGACGGCTTCATTACAGTTCTAAGGGTGATGATGGAGGTAATTAGATATGGACAGTGCGTTCCTGAGGCAGGAATCGCATGTTTATGTGAACAGCTTTGATGGGCAAATACAAATAAAAACAGATTGATAGCAGCCACATCTAATAATAAGGGATAAATAAATCCATATAAGGACTAGACAAGACTATGGGGATATGATAGAATGTTACCACTAATAATGAACACACACCCAAAACACATTGCACTACGTTCTTTGAACATTTAAGGCCCGTACACACGATCAGACTTTCCAACGGGAATTGTGTGATCGCAGGATGTTGTTGGATAATCCGACCGTTTGTATGCTTCATCGGACAATTGTTGTTTGAATTTTCAACAACAAATGTGGGATATCATGTTTTAAAAATTTCTGACAACAAATGTGTGGTGTCAGATTATCCGATCGTGTGTACACAAGTCCGTCTGGGAGGAAAAAAGCCAAAGTACAAGCATGCATGCTCCAAACCAATGCTAACCATAAGATGACATTATCAGAAGTTGCCCAAAAGGTGTTGCTAAAGAGCTTAAAAACCATGAAGTACGTCACTACGTTCGTGTTTGTTTGTTCACGGACAACGCCCTTTGCACAAAATTCCATCGATTTGTCTGATGGAAATCAAATCATGTGTAAACGGCTATACACTATATAGCCAAAAGTATGTGGACACCCATCCAAATAATTGAGTTCAGGTGTTGCCATTAAAATGTGGGGAAAGCACGTGACCGTTCCCCTGCATACACCAGATCTATAGAGTCATGGTTTGAGAAGTATGGAGTGGAGAAACTAAAATGGTCTGTGGGGAGCCATGGCTCCTATCCCATTAAAGTTCATCCTTTCAGAAAAAAAAGTAAACTAACCTTGTACACCCCTCCTGGGTTCCCACTGTACTTGGCTCCATTGATGCTGAACTGTTAGTGCCCATACAGCCAATGTAGTGGTCTGGTGATTTGAAATCCTAGCTCTACTCCCTCTTCTCTTTTCAGCACTTCCAGTACAGATTAGAGCAATTATGATTGATCAACACTGGCACAATCCATCCCAAAAGAGCTGAAGACGCTTCCTAGATCACTGCATGGGCACTGACAGACCAGCACCCACAGGGATGGTATAGTGGGGACACCACTACGCAGGAATTTCAACCACTGCCACCCTACCCTCATGTCCCGCCACAAATGGTGCCCGCTCAAGTGCACCCCATGCCCCCCAGTGACATTCCTTCTTGCAGGCGATGCCAACTAAGGAGGACTTTAGGCAGCTGATAGAGGATGTGAAATTCCATTTGCTGCTCAGAGATCCAAGTACTCCAATTAGGCAACAAACACCTGGCAGGCAGAGTGGAAATGGCTGTGGAGGAGATACAGAAAACCAAATTGGCAGTCCACAGGGCTCAATTTCAAGGTGCAGATAACTGCTCCTTACTTAGAGGACCTGGACAACAGGGGTCGCAGAAGCAACATTCGAGTGAAGGGAGTTCCAGAACCAGAGGGCTCCGAAGATCTACAATCTACATTGCAGACCCTGTTCAATAACCTGCTAGACGAACCCCCTGCTAAAAATATTTAAATGGACAAAGCCCATCGAGCCCTACGTCCTAAAAGATCCACCTCCAAGACCGAAGATATCATCTGTAGGATCAGCTCCTACCTTCTGAAAGAAGAAATTATGAGACAGGCTTGCCTGGCATGCAAAATGACATTGTAAGGTGTCCAAATTCAGATCCCAGATCTTTTCTTGGATCACTCTACAAAAGCACAGACTTCCTCAACCTCTACTGCGCACTCGGCAAGACGAGAACATTCCCTACTGCTGGGGGTTTCCCTTCAGCCTTACAGCAAAATGCCTGGGCAAATCTTCTGTGCTCCGATACCTGGAAGACTTGGCTGCCTTTTGTGATATCCTGGAGATCCCCGCTTCCCAACTCCCTGACTGGGATCTTGTGGCCACGCCACCTCCGCCTTCCACAGTCTGGCAGAAGGTCCCCTCACCTAAACGCCCTTGGGGAACAGGCACATCCCGTAAAACAAAAATGGCTAAATCATATCTGCCCTCTTTCCAGTGGTACCTGCTCACCAAATGATCTTCCATCCAACCGCAACTGGTGACTCTGCCCTGACCACTGTTTCGCTTTCAGTCCCCCCTGTGCCCCAGTTTTAGTCCTCAGTTTACCTCATGGGCATGTCTTAGATGAGACCTGAGAGTGAGGGATTTCTTGTTTCTTTTGACCAATTTTGAGCTTCCATGTGTCCCCCTGACTCATCCCTCTGGACCTGGGATGGGAGGACTCTTGGGAAACCGTAATGACCTAGAAAAAAAGTCAGAAGGGTTACTTTGCATTTGCCTCCAAACATTATTCCCAGATATACCTCTCTTCGGGATCCCACAAAAGAGCTGGGGTTGCCATACTTTTCAAACATGAGTCTCCTCTTACCTGCTCTTCACACTATAGCGATCCCCATGGCCACTTCATTATCCTCCGGGGCCTATGGCAAACACAGGCGGTCACTTTCTGTGCCCTGTAGGCCACAAATGTCAAACAACTCGAGTTCCTGTCTAAGGTTTACGCCTACCTCTTTCGATCAGACCATGAGTTTTTGGTGTTGGGGGGACTTCAACCTAACCCAATCTGCAACTTCGTATCATCATGTGTATGCCCTCTTTGATGCCTAGAGAGTTCTCCACCATGGCGACTGACAGTATACTTTTTACTCTGCCCCTCATCGCACACTACTGCATAGACTACTACAGCCCTCAAAAATTCCACTCGCCTGCTCGCATTTGGCAAGTGGATATTTAGGTAGGGCGAGTGCTGGAGGGTGTATTATTGGTGAGAGAGCTGGGGGGTGTATTATTGGTGAGAGAGCTGGGGGGTTGTATTATTGGTGAGAGCTGGGGGGGTGTATTATTGTTGAGAGAGCTGGGGGGGGGGTGTATTATTGTTGAGAGAGCTGGGGGGGGTGTATTATTGGTGTGAGAGCTGGGGGGTGTATTATTGGTGGGAGAGCTGGGGGGTGTATTATTGGTGAGAGAGCTGGAGGGTGTATTTGCAATCATGGCATATCCGTGTATGATCTGGATAAAATATGATAATTTGTAAGGGTGTTTAGGGGTGGGGGCAACTGGTGGCGAGTAACTCTTAAGGCCTGGCGAGTAGCTCAGGACTTGACATTTTGAGCCGTGGACTACTACTTTGTCAATAACCCAACTCTTCGAATAACACGAACAGCACAGATACTCCCGATCTCTTGGTCTGATGACACCCCTATTTTGCTTACACTATGTACTCCCAACCATAGAGTTAAAGTAGAGAGATGAGGCTATTGGTATATATCATGTGTTTTTGGTCAGTGATACAGTTCCTAACTGCATACAAAGACATTTTTCAATCATAGAGGACTGAAAACTAGAGGGACTAATGTGAATACACTGACTAGTTGGTTAATCCAAAAAATAATTAGTCATTAGTGATTAGAAATGCAATCCACTAAACTTGTACTTTACGGAAAATAACACTCCTGACATATCCCTCCCCACACTTTGGGAACCGCAACCGAAAGGGAGCTTAAGGTCCTGGAGCGTTGGTTGCAACTTTCCCCTACCTTAGCCCTCCTCAAGAAGATAAACACCCTACACGCGACCCTTAACGACCTGGCATTGGGTCGGGTGGAAAAAGCCCTGATCAGACATTTGTATTACGAAAAAGGTAACAAGGCCCACTCCCTTCTGGCGAGGAAGCTGCGTGACAACTCCCACATGACGACACCACATCAGATTAAGAATAAATCAGGCTGGGGTGTGGTCGGGTGCCACGCAGAATGGCAGAGATGCGGCCCTATGTTCTTCCTGCTAGTGCCTCGGTTCCCCATGACACTCCAACTGATGCTGACCCACCACTACTACCTGCAAGTTTTCAACTCCTTTTTGTTTTTATCCTTCTATGCCGTTTTTTTTTTTTTCTTTTTTTCTTTTCACCTCAGTCAGGTGAAAGACAGAAATCTTATTCTGTAGCATACATCACTCCATTGGCTCTGGGATGGGATTTGTGTTCCATATAAGCCTAGATCCCATGATTGTCAGTGGCGTTAAAATGTCCCAGTCTGGTTACACGACCCCAACTTAAGTTACTAGTCCTTGTTTTTTTTGGGACTTAAGTGCCTCTCAATGTTCCGAGATGCACAGGGTGGGGAGGATTAGTTGCTAATCATTGTTGGTTGTTCATGTTATTTCTCTGCTTTAATGTTGGTCTGGTAATAAGTATGCATGCCAGTCCATGGCAAATTTCTTGGTGTGTCACTGTTCCTAAATATACTGCGTTTGGTTTTCCAGTGGGACCAGGGGTAGGGGCTGCTTCGCCCCCCGGTGTACTGGTTCCAGACACTGCCACTGCTGAGCCTCCTTTAGCCTACCAAGTGCTTGGTAGTGTCATGGAATGTAAGGGGGCTCAATTCAGCTGTCAAATGCTCTCTCTGGTGCTTAACTATTTACGGAAGCTCCACCCACAGGTGTGTATCCTGCGCATCTTATGGGCTCCCGAATCCTGAGTCTGAAACGGGCCTTATTCTAACCATACTAGGGGCGTTTGTGTCCTGGTGCACAGATCCCTACCCTTTTAGCTCCTGGATGTGAAGCTTGACCGGGGGGGGGGGGGTAGATATGTGCTTATCTATGCTCTGATTTCAGAGATCCTCTTTGTGATAGTGTCTATCTGCCCCCTCCATTGCTATAGATATACTCTACGTGTTGATGCAGCAGATCACGTTGTATAATGTTGACAATGTTTTAATCATGGGTTGACTTTAACAAGGCTCCATTTAGGGATCTGGACAGACTGAACGCCTCTGGTCCACAGCAGCACAGTCTCTCACGCTGGGCTTCCGCCTTCCACATGACAGACGTTTGACGCCATTTCCACCCCTCAAAAGCATTAACCTGGCTTTTGCCTCCCAGGCTTTAGTGCAGAGGGTAGTCTCTGCTGAGGCAGTCTATGCAGTCTCTGAGGCAATTAGAGGAGCAGGCAAAATTGAGGGAGGTGGAGTATGTGCGATTCCCTGGTCAGGCTACCTATGTGGTCTGGCAGGATGCCCTGAGGGAACTGTCCTTGCTTTGGGTAGAACTCACCAAGAAGTGTATGCTAGAAGGTGGCCAGAGAGTTCTTGAATTAGAGGATAAGAATAGTAGGCTGTTGGCCTGCCTGACCAGGGGGCAGCATGCCGTGACTCATATTGGTAGGCTGATAGATCTGGATGGCCGTTTTTTACATCACCTGAAAATATTAGTGCAAGATTCCTTGAGTTCTACCAAGCTCTGTACTCCTCTAGGGCGAACTATGACAACTCTGAGCTGCTCCAATATCTAGATCGGGTTTCACAACCCTCCTTAGATGTGGAGAAATGCGTGGATTTGGACAGGGATATCTTCCTTGAAGAAGTGCAGAAGGCCTTGGGATCTATGCAGTAAGGGCAAGCCCCTGGACTGGATGTAATTTTAATTGAATTCTACTCTGTCTACCAAGAACTACTGGCACCTAGGCTTACCTCATTTTTGAAGCAATTCTCTGCTCTGGATTCCCTACCAGAATCATCTGACGCAATAGCTATTTTGGTGCCCGAACCTGAAGAGTGTGCCTCCTACCAGTGGTGGCTGGTGCTCCATTTTTTTGGGGGGGGGGCGCAAACAAAACCCTAGCCAACCCCCCCCCCCCCCTCCGGCAACGTCACTCGCAGACAATGGGACCTGCAGACAGACAGATAGATAGATAATTGGACAGACAGACAGATAGACAGATAGACAGATAGATAGACAGATAGATACAGAGATAGATAGATAGATAGATAGATACAGAGATAGATAGATACATAGATAGATACATAGATAGATACATAGATAGATACATAGATAGATACATAGATAAATAGATAGATAGATACATACATACATACATACATACATAGATAGATATATATATATATATATATAGATAGATACATAGATAGATACATAGATAGATACATAGATAGATACATAGATACATAGATAGATAGATAGATAGATAGATACATACATAGATACATAGATAGATAGATAGATAGATACACAGATAGATAGAAAGATAGATAGATAGATACATAGATAGATACAGAGATAGATAGATACATAGATAGATACAGAGATAGATACAGAGATAGATACAGAGATAGATACAGAGATAGATACAGAGATAGATAGATAGATAGATAGATACATAGACAGATAGATAGATAGATAGGTAGAGAGATACATAGATAGATAGATACAGAGATACATAGATAGATAGATAGATAGATAGATAGATAGATAGATACACAGACACACAGAGAGAGAGGGGGGGGCAGATAGAGACAGACAGAGATAAGAGATCTGTGAAGCACAGCTGCAGCAGGACGCAGTACTCTAATCCCTCACACACATACAGGAGATGTGAAGCACGGCTCTCTGTCCCCCTTCCTCCAGCCCGATCACAGTACAGGCTGAGCATACAGCACAAGGTGCTGCTGGATGGGGTGGACAGTGACACTGGAAAGGACAGACAATGAGATTTAGACAAATAAAGTGTTTTAAATAAGTTACTTACCTTAGATTCCTTTTGCAGCCAAAAACGAAAGTAACACTGCCCTGGGGAAAGCACCGCCCATTTCCTTCTGCAGAGAGGAAGCAGCAAGACCCAATTGGAGTGGAGAGAGTGGAGACACTGTATTGTGATTGGCTCGTGGCGCAAAGCACATAGCCACAGAGCTTAAAAAAAAAATGCAAATGAAGCGTCTTGCCTGCTTGCATTGGCATGACGCTTCAATGACGCTACAGCAGTAAACTGTGACCAGCGCCCACCCTGCACATAGTAGTGCTGTTAAAGGACCCTTTTTCTTAAAGGGACCAAAAAAAATAAATTTTTTTTTTTTTAATAGCTTTGGGGGGAGGGGGGCGGCGCCCCTGCGCCCCCTATGGACGGGCCGCCACTGCCTCCTACCGGCCTATCTCCTTAATGAATGCAGATGCCAAATTGCTAGCTAAAATATTGACCCAACTGGGTTTATGCCAGGGAAAGGCATCAACATCAATATCCGGTTCTTATTTGTGAACTTACCTGCCTCCCATAGAAACGTGGGAACAAGGGTCATAGCCTCTCTCTATGCAGAGAAGGCTTTTGGCTCGGTAGAATGAGAGTACTTGTGGGCAGTTTTGCGGTAGTTTGGGATATGGCCTAAGTTCCTCCACCAAGTATTTTGTACAAGGATTCGTGTGAATGACACCCTCTCAGGTTGTTTCCTCCTCCAGAGGGGGACCCAGCAGGGATGCCCGCTGTCGCCCAGCTTATTTGCACTGGCTCTGGAGTCCCTGGCAGTCCTAGTCAGGGAGTCTAGCTACATTGCGGGACTCCGGGTTGGCCCTCTGGAGGAGAAAATATTCTTATATGCAGATGACACCCTCCTATAACTGCATGATGCTGATTCTTCACTAAATGCAGCTCTGGAGGCTTTCAACGAGTTTGGAAGGTTCTTAGGGATCCGTATTAATTGGACTAAGTCTGTCCTTTTCCCCCTAGATGTACAGGCCAGGGAATCCACATCCCAGACCTCTTTACAGTGGGTAGAGGAATTTGTGTATTTGGAGATCAGGCTGAGAAGGGACTTCCAGACCTTCCAACGTCTTAACCTCCAGCCAATAGTCGCACGCCTTAAGGACCATTGCTCTCGGTAGATTAGTTTGCCCCTTAATCTTCTAGAGCGCATTAATATTCTGGAGATGATCTATCTACCCAAATGTAACTATATCTTTAGGAA